>CM040122.1:15575939-16775939 GCA_022559845.1 Amorphophallus konjac | reverse complement strand
CCTCCCCTCCAGGACTAGTGCAGCTGAGGGACATGGTCAGATGCGTCCATTGACATCTTATACCGCACCACCAGTCTCACACACAGTCCACCTCCCCTCTAGGAGTGCGGTAATGAGACATACAACAAACTCACTAGGAATAGCTGGGGTTTTACTCGTCAGCATGTATCTGAAGCCCTTATGTCACGCCCCGAGCCTTTATTACAGCGGAAGACTCGCTCGGGGAGCGCGAACAGCCGGCATGGTAAGCCTCTTGCAAGCAAGAGCAACCAGAGCGCGAGACAATCACACATATACATGTAATTGCACAGAATTTAATCAAACTTCAACTTTATTTCATAAATGATCAAAGTATTCCTTTACAATAATCACCTTTCATTCTACTAGACTCAAGAAATAAGAAAATTACATTGACTCAATCTAAACATTATAGACTTCCTAAGTCTTCACTCGTAGCTTTGCAAGACTTTCACTCACTTCCGAACCCGTTACTAGTATAGCCCGAATACGAATCCGAACTACTTCCATTTCCTGAAAAATATTGGAAATAGGTAATGAGCACACTTGCCCAGTAGGTATCTTCGCATCAACATGAAGGCACTATTAAAGTGATTAACATTTTTGCTCTAAATAAATAAGGTAAAATCATGTAATGCGATGATCACGCGATTAAATCAAAGTAACAAGACAATCATATAAGATGGAATGAGAACAAAAATGAACTAGCAAGAATAGGACAAGAACATGATATTGACCTTTCATGAACAAGAATATATCGAGAATGTACTAGCAAGCCACATATTCATCACTTTAGCATCTTATGCTTACGAGCAAGTGCTTCGTGAATTTCTGTGGAATATCAAACAAGAATGTCATGTCGTGTCGTATCGTTTCATGGATCTTCACTTATTTATAGAAATAGTACTCCCAGCGCAATGCGACGCCAGTAGCATCATATCCCATGGTTTATAAAATAGTATGTTTCCGGCAATCAGCCGAGGGGACTAGCATAGAGCCCTTGAACACAATCAGTGCTCGATCGCATCTTCAGTTATAAATTAAGCTACTTCTACGTATGTAACATTAAAGTATGGTCAAGAATATAACAATTACAAATAATGAAAATCAATGAATGAATGCTTCAATTCGAATATATGAGACCAAGAAATAGACTTAAACGATGTTATGCTCATGGAAATAAATCGACAGCATAACGGTACATTCTTTTACCTTTCATTCATTACATTAAGTCTCTTTAATCATTATGCTAAGTTCTAGACTATCATTAGTCCATCTAGAACTTTAGAAATCAACCCTTGGGTCAAATCTTGGGTTAATATGTGCAAGCAGTGTGACGGTCATCTACTGGGCTGTTACATTCTGTAACGCACCAGTAGTGGGCCGTTACAGTGATCCGAGTCCAGGAAGATGAAAATGGACTCAGAGGAATGTGACGGCCACGCATTGGGCCGTTACGTGAGCCTGACGGTCCAGTGCAAGGCCGTTACATTACTAGAATCAGAAATAACGATAGTGTATTATATTTAACGGGCTTTTAATGGTACAACCAACTCGGCGTCCTAGTGGGAATCCCAGGCTCGTGGAAAATTACAGAGGCCTTGAAACAAGATTTCCTAGTCCATTGGAAGGAATATCCAATAGAGAGGTCATCATGTCCAAGATTGTGTTCCTATAGTGCAAAGTGTGAACTAATGGCAACATACCGGAATATGTGCCATGTACTTATAGAATTGACTCTATTGACAGAGAGAGATGTATAATCAATGTGGAAATCATGGTGAAACTCCGTCAATACAATGTTTTTAAAAGAGTCATGCTTTATAATACAAAACTATAGAATTGGGCTTATTAAACTAACATTACTTAAAATAACAATGAGACACCAAATTATGCAATACCTATCATGAACAAGCAAAAAAATCATATGATCAGGTTAAAACTTAGTTAACTAGGCTTAACAATAAATAATATTGGCAAGTTATATTCTGTCTTAGGGCTGACAGAACACAGGCTCTGACGGTCTAGAAGTGGGGTGTCACAATGATTGTGACGGCCAGAGAACAGCCGTTACATGAACGTAACGCGTCTGGACAGATGCGTCAGAGTTAACAGTGAAATTCAAATACCACAGAGTGTGTGACGGTCTGTCGTAGGGCCGTCACATGAGTGTGACGGTCCTACGCTGATGCATTACAGTATCTGCTGACAGAACCATATAAAACACAAGGAGATCAACTCACATTATGTCTATAATCAATCATCATGTCTATTCTAGGCATGATGATGAGGTAAAGGCTATCTACATGCATAGGTGATCATGAATAGATGGACAACATGTTTTAATTTCCCTATTAGGCCTAAGAGATGCATGACATGTATAATAACTAGTAAAACATGATGTCAATGGTCTTCAATGCATGAAAATCAATTGAATCAGAGGGCTATTGGTCCTATCAGGTTATTTTTACCGTTCATGAGATAACCTACCTCTTTTCCTTAAGCTTCAACTTCCAATTTTGGCTTGAAAACCGAACCCTAGCTCCCTTCTTCCTGTGACTTTTCAGCAACTTCCTTAGGTTCTATCTCCACGACCTCTTGACCTAAAGATGTGAAATTTGGAGAGAAGTTAGTCTATAGTATTGTGAACAAATACTTCTAAGGAACTTACCTGAGATAATGACTCCTTACCTTGATTCCACGCGAGCAAAAGTAGGGGTCGCGCAGTTCAGAACTAGGTCCTATTTATAGGGTTCTAACTAGGGTTTGAGGATTAGATCGATTCTAGAGTCTTTATTTGGTCATAATCTAATCTCTAAGAGTCCTTAGTATTATTATAACTCTTCCCAAGTCGATCCTTAGTGGATAAGAGTCCAAAGTTTTATTCTTTGTACTCGTTCTTTCCTTCACGGAACTAACAGTATGTAACGGTCGAATGCCGGTGCGTTAGAGGCATGTGACGGTCTCGCAATAGACCGTTACATTACTCTTTCCCAGAGTTCAAAAGAAATCGGATTCATAGAGTAACGGTCGAGCTTGGCCGCGTTACATGGCTGTGACGGTCTTACGATAGACCGTTACAGTCGTCGTAGCTAGAGTTTCTAATTATTAAAACTCTTTTATTTACCTATCCATATATTTATCTATATAATTAGTGTTTATCCTTAAAAATTTGGGGATATGTTTAATAACCTTCTAGAATATGGGCCAAACTTAATGGGTCTAGTCTTAAAACCTTTTGGACTCTAATTAAGTGAGTTGGGTTAATTGATTAACACAATTTTGACCTTATATTGATTAATAACTTCAAATTAACCCATTTAATTACTAATAATGCCAAAAATATTATTGAATAATTCTAGAATTTTCTTCATAAATTCTGGGGCACTACACCCTCCCCCACTTAGAAGAATTTGGTCCCCAAATTCAATACATGGATTGTGGAGAGTGTACTTACAGTCAAACAATTCTGAGAATCTTTTCTTCATACCTGATTCGGTTTCCCATGTTACTTCATTAGGCCATGCTTTCTTCCATTGAATATTGACCTTGGGAATAACTTTATTCCTTAATTGACGCACTTCCTGATCCAAAATCTTTATTGGTATTTGTTCGTATGTCAAGTCTTTCTGAATCTCCAGATTGTCATAAGTGATAATATGGTCAGGATCGTATACATATTTCTTCAGCATGGAGACGTGAAATACGTCATGAACTCCTGCTAATTGTGGTGGTAAAGCCAATCTATAAGCCACTTCATCGACCCTTTCAAGAATTTCAAATGGGCCAATGAACCTTGGAGTTAGCTTTCCTTTGATGTCAAATCTTCGAATACCTCAACATGGAGAAACCATCAAATATACATGATCTCCTACCTGAAACTCCAAGTCAAGTCTTCGATTATCGGCATAAGACTTTTACCTATCTTGTGCCATTTTCATTCTTTCTTGAATGAGCTTGATTTTCTCTGTAGAATCTCTGATAAGGTCAGGGCCTAGAAATTGCCTTTCCCCTATCTCATTCCAACATATTGGTGATCGACAACTTTTCCCATATAGAGCTTCAAAAGGTGCCATTTGTATGCTTGCTTGATAGCTGTTATTATATGCAAATTCCACCAGAGGCAAGTGATCATGCCAACTTCCTCCAAAATCAATGACACAAGCCCTAAGCATGTCCTCTACCACTTGATTTGTTCTTTCCATCTGACCATCAGTTTGTGGATGGAAAGCTGTGCTAAAATTCAATCTAGTCCCTAGTGAATGTTGTAGACCTTTCCAGAACTGTGATGTGAATCGAGGATCTCTATCTGATACAATAGTGACTGGGACACCATGTAATTTAACAATTTCTTTTATGTATAATGCTGCTAGGATATCCACAGACCATCGACTCTTTATTGGTATGAAATGTACAGATTTAGTCAATCGATCTATGATTACCCATATGCCATCATGTCCTCCTCTGGTCTTAGGTAATCCGATAATAAAATCCATTCCTATACTCTCCCATTTCCATTCTGGAATACTTAAGGGATGTAATTTTCTGCAGGTCTGAAATGTTCCGCCTTAACTTGTTGGCATGTGAGACAGCGAGACACGAAATCAGCTATTTCCCTCTTCATATTGGGCCACCAGAAATTTCTTTTGAGATCTTGATACATCTTTGTACCTCCTGGATGAATGGTGTACTTTTATTTATGTGCTTCTTCTAAGATCAATTTCTTTGTATCTTCATGATCCGGTATACACATTCGGCCCTTAAATAGCAATCTTCCATCATCAGAAATAGCAAAATCCGGTCTTTGTTCAATATTGGCCTTAATTTCCAGTAAAACTGGGTCATCCTCTTGCAACTTGGCCAAATCCTCAATCAATGTAGGTTGAGCTCGGATATTCGCTATGAAGCAATCTTCTTCCTTAATGTCAACATCTAAATTCAGCTGAGCAAATTGAGGAATAAGGTTATTCACACTAATCATGAGACTTGATAACATACCCATTGGTTTTCTGCTGAGTGCATCTGCTACAGCATTTACCTTGCCAAGATGATATTGAATAGCAAAATCAAAGTCCTTGAGATGTTCTAACCACCTCCTTTGCCTCATGTTAAGCTCTTTTTGAGAGAATAAATATTTCAAGCTCTTGTGGTCTGTGTAGATCGTGAACTTTTCTCCATAAAGATAATGACGCCAAATTTTCAAGGCAAAGATAACTGCTGCCAATTCTTAATCATGTATAGGATAATTTTCTTCGTGACGCTTCAATTGCCTTGAAGAATAGCAGATCACCTTTCCATTCTGCATAAGGACACATCCTAAGCCAATTCCAAATGCATCCGTATACACTTCAAATCCACCACCCTCCATTGGTAGTGATAAAATAGGGGCTATGGTAAGATGATTCTTGAGACTTTGAAAACTCTTTTCACAGTCCTTCGACCAGACAAAAGGATTTTATTTTCTTGTAAGTCTAGTTAAAGGAACCGCGATCTTCGAGAAGTCCTTTATGAATCTCCTATAATAACCAGCTAGACCCAAAAAGCTTCTTACTTCAGATACAGTCATTGGCCGACTCCAATCTCTGACAGCTTCTACCTTAGAAGGATCCACAGCAATACCTTCTTTTGAAATAATGTGGCCTAGAAATGAGACTTCCTTAAGCCAGAATTCACACTTATTGAGTTTGGCATATAGTTTGTGTTCTCTAAGTGTTTGTAAGGCTATTTTCAAATGTTGTTCATGTTCTTCTTTAGTCTTGGAGTATATTAAGATATCATCAATGAAGACGACGATGAACTGGTCCAAATATGACTGGAAGACACTGTTCATAAGTTGCATGAATACTGCTGGGGCATTAGTTAACCCGAACGGCATCACCACGAATTCATAGTGGCCATAACGACTTCGAAAAGCCGATTTATAGATATCTTCTTCTTTGATTTTAAGCTGATGATAACCTGACCTGAGGTCGATCTTAGAAAAATATTCTGCTCCCGAAAGCTGATCGAAGAGCTCGTCAATACGCGGCAATGGATATTTGTTCTTGATTGTAAGTTGATTCAATCGTCGGTAATCGATACATAGCCTGAGGGAACCATCTTTCTTCTTGACAAATAGAACAGGCGCACCCCAAGGAGACGTGCTGGGTCTAATGAAACCCTTGTCTAGGAGTTCCTGTAACTACTTCTTTAGTTCCTTGAGTTCTGTGGGGGACATCCTGTAAGGGGCTATAGAAACAGGTGCCGCTCCAGGAATGAGTTCAATGGTAAAGTTTACTTCCCTCTCGGGCGGTAAACTAGGTAGTTCAGATGAGAACACGTCTGGGAACTCATTTGCAATTGGAATATTTGCTAGGGCAATTTCCTTAGATTCGGTAATAATGACTGAAGCAAGAAAAGCTTCACATCCTTGCGAGATAAGTTTGCAAGCGTGAAGAGAAGATATAATGGTAGGATGATTCTTGTATTTGATGCCAAGAAAAGAAAATCTTGGAAGATCGGGCTTTCGAAAAGATATAATTCTATTTCGGCAGTTGATATAAGCATCATGGTCTACAAGTCAATCTACCCCTAAAATGGCATCATAACCTTAAAGCTAATTAATTATCTTATCCCGGGCTCTACCCAATCCTCACATGGGTATGGAATTTCTTCCTTAGTTCATAGGTAGGGGTCCGTAAACCTTGGACTTATCCTATGACATGATTCATTTCCCTAAGTCCTGAGACTTAGGCTCTGATACCAACTTAACTGTCACGCCCCGAGCCTTTATTACAGCGGAAGACTCGCTCGGGGAGCGCGAACAGCCGGCATGGTAAGCCTCTTGCAAGCAAGAACAACCAGAGCGCGAGACAATCACACATATAAATGTAATTGCACAGAATTTAATCAAACTTCAACTTTATTTCATAAATGATCAAAGTATTCCTTTACAATAATCACCTTTCATTCTAATAGACTCAAGAAATAAGAAAATTGCATTGACTCAATCTAAACATTATAGACTTCCTAAGTCTTCACTCGTAGCTTTGCTAGACTTTCACTCACTTCCGAACCCGTTACTAGTATAGCCCGAATCCGAATCCGAACTACTTCCATTTCCTGAAAAACATTGGAAATAGGTAATGAGCACACTTGCCCAGTAGGTATCTTCGCATCAACATGAAGGCACTATTAAAGTGATTAACATTTTTGCTCTAAATAAATAAGGTAAAATCATGTAATGCGATGATCACGCGATTAAATCAAAGTAACAAGATAATCATATAAGATGGAATGAGAACAAGAATGAACTAGCAAGAATAGGACAAGAACATGATATTGGCCTTTCATGAACAAGAATATATCGAGAATGTACTAGCAAGCCACATATTCATCACTTTAGCATCTTATGCTTACGAGCAAGTGTTTCGTGAATTTCTGTGGAATATCAAGCAAGAATGTCATGTCGTGTCGTATCGTATCGTGGATCTTCACTTATTTATAGAAATAGTACTCCCAGCGCAATGCGACGCCAGTAACATCATACCCCATGGTTTATAAAATAGTATGTTTCCGGCAATCAGCCGAGGGGACTAGCATAGAGCCCTTGAACACAATCAGTGCTCGATCGCATCTTCAGTTATAAATTAAGCTACTTCCACGCATGTAACAGTAAAGTATGGTCAAGAATATAGCAATTACAAATAATGAAAATCAATGAATGAATGCTTCAATTCGAATATATGAGACCAAGAAATAGACTTAAACGATGTTATGCTCATGAAAATAAATCGACAGCATAACGGTACAATCTTTTACCTTTCATTCATGACATTAAGTCTCTTTAATCATTATGCTAAGTTCTAGACTATCATTAGTCCATCTAGAACTTTAGAAATCAACCCTTGGGTCAAACCTTGGATTAATATATGCAAGCAGTGTGACGGTCATCTACTGGGCCGTTACATTCTGTAACGCACCAGTAGGGGGCCGTTACAGTGATCCGAGTCCAGGAAGATGGAAATGGACTCAGAGGAATGTGACGGTCACGCATTGGGCCGTTACGTGAGCCTGACGGTCCAGCGCAAGGCCGTTACATTACTAGAATCAGAAACAACGATAGTGTATTATATTTAACGGGTTTTTAATGGTACAACCAACTCGGCGTCCTAGTGGGAATCCCAGGCTCGCGGAGAATTACAGAGGCCTTGAAACAAGATTTCCTAGTCTATTGGAAGGAATATCCAATAGAGAGGTACTCATGTCCAAGATTGTGTTCCTATAGTGCAAAGTGTGAACTAATGGCAACATACCGGAATATGTGCCATGTACTTATAGAATTGACTCTATTGACAGAGAGAGATATGTATAATCAATGTGGAAATCATGGTGAAACTCCGTCAATACAATGTTTTTAAAAGAGTCATGCTTTATAATACAAAACTATAGAATTGGGTTTATTAAACTAACATTACTTAAAATAACAATGAGACACCAAATTATGCAATACCTATCATGAACAAGTAAAAAAATCATATGATCAGGTTAAAACTTAGTTAACTAGGCTTAACAATAAATAATATTGGCAAGTTATATTCTGTCTTAGGGCTGACAGAACACATGCTCTGACGGTCTAGAAGTGGGGCGTCACAGTGATTGTGACGGCCAGAGAACAGCCGTTACATGAACGTAACGCGTCTGGACAGATGCGTCAGAGTTAACAGTGAAATTCAAATACCACAGAGTGTGTGACAGTCTGTCGTAGGGCCGTTACATGAGTGTGACGGTCCTACGCTGATGCGTTACAGTATCTGCTGACAGAACCATGTAAAACACAAGGAGATCAACTCACATCATGTCTATAATCAATCATCATGTCTATTCTAGGCATGATGATGAGGTAAAGGCTATCTACATGCATAGGTGATCATGAATAGATGGACAACATGTTTTAATTTTCCTATTAGGGCTAAGAGATGCATGACATGTATAATAACTAGTAAAACATGAAATCAATGGTCTTCAATGCATGAAAATCAATTGAATCAGAGGGCTATTGGTCCTATCAGGTTGTTTTTACCATTCATGAGATAGCCTACCTCTTTTCCTTAAGCTTCAACTTCCAATTTTGGCTTGAAAACCGAACCCTAGCTCCCTTCTTCCTGTGACTTTTCAGCAACTTCCTTAGGTTCTATCTCCACGACCTCTTGACCTAAAGATGTGAAATTTGGAGAGGAGTTAGTATATAGTATTGTGAACAAATACTTCTAAGGAACTTACATGAGATAATGACTCCTTACCTTGATTCCACGCGAGCAAAAATAGGGGTCGCTCAGTTCAGAACTAGGTCCTATTTATAGGGTTCTAACTAGGGTTTGAGGATTAGATCGATTCTAGAGTCCTTGTTTGGTCATAATCTAATCTCTAAGAGTCCTTAGTATTATTATAACTCTTCCCAAGTCGATCCTTAGTGGATAAGAGTCCAAAGTTTTATTCTTTGTACTCGTTCTTTCCTTCACGGAACTAACAGTATGTAACGGTCGAATGCCGGTGCGTTAGAGGCATGTGACGGTCTCGCAATAGACCGTTACATTACTCTTTCCCAGAGTTCCAAAGAAATCGGATTCATAGAGTAACGGTCGAGCTTGGCCGCGTTACATGGCTGTGGCGGTCTTACAATAGACCGTTACAGTCGTCGTAGCTAGAGTTTCTAATTATTAAAACTCTTTTATTTACCTATCCATATATTTATCTATATAATTAATGTTTATCCTTAAAATTTTGGGGATAGGCTTAATAACCTTCTAGAATATGTTCCAAACTTAATGGGCCTGGTCTTAAAACCTTTTAGACTCTAATTAAGTGAGTTGGGTTAATTGATTAACACCATTTTGGCCTTATATTGATTAATAACTTCAAATTAACCCATTTAATTACTAATAATGCCAAAAATATTATTGAATAATTCTAGAATTTTCTTCATAAATTCTGGGGCACTACACCCTAACCACGTGTGCACACATAGATGGACTGCCCATCGTATAAGGTCCTATGGCCATTTTTCTCCCAAATCGGGACTCAGGTCGTAGCAAAAGAGGGGGTCCTATGGTAACCAGCCTACACCATCTCACAGAAAAGCCCTCGACCTTGCGATCGGTTAGTGCCCTTGACCCAGCAAGCTTTTGCCCTTGACCTCGCGGTTGGTTAGTGCAAGGCACCCAGTAAGCTACACTAGTAGGGTGCCACTCTCATATAACTCTAAATCACACGGTCAAATGGAAACCACTGATATACTCACACACACGGACTGCGGTACGACACAGTCCTATGCCGCCAAACCATAAGCACACAAGGTCGGATGACAGAAACCAGTGATCGTAAACTCACTCAACTCACGTGGGAATATCCCTCTGATGCGCTCCGACAAATGTTGTTAAAAATGCCGTGCCACAATTTAAAAGTTTGCCGAACTCACTCACTTAAAAATATTGAAATTCAAGTAAAGTGGTGAATACGGGTCGATCCCACGGAGATGAAATATTTTCAAAATAGCATGGAAGAAAATTATTGTATTTGAAAAATCCGAAGTTTTGAATGAGATTTAAACTAATGAAAAATCAAATTGCATGAAAATAAATTTTGATTTGAAAATTATAACTATGTAAATCAAAAGCATAATTTTAAAATTAAAAGAATAAGGGAAGAAATAAGCCGAGGAATTGGAAGAATGGCGTCGTCCACGCCGTGCCGAGCCTTTTATCGTCGCCCCGCTTTGGTAGAACGCCGTCGGGAGAGGACCGAGAGAGAACAACCGCCTTGGGGTGTGTGAAGGATATAAAGAAAGGGAGGTGGATGGAAGAGCTACGTAAGGAAAATTATACGGAAAATAGGGTGAGTTAAGAAATAAAATATCTTTAAAACCGAAGAGAATTGAAAGAAGTGACAGAAGACAAAGTTGAAGATATGAGGGTTAGGAAGAACCTTCATGAAGAGTGTAGAGATAGAAAATGAGAGGAAGAAGGTGACAAATGTGAAAAACCGACATCTATGGGCGCGGATGAATAGTGACTGGGTAGAAAATAGAATAGTTGAAAATTAATTGTAACTTAAAAATGAAGAAGAACTGGAGAAAGTGGTAGAATAAGAAAAGTTATATCTACAAGAGGAGAAAAACTTTCATGAAGAACACAAAATGAAAAGAGGAGTGGGAGGGCTTCAAAACAGAAGAATGGTGGAGACTATCACCTCCGATGAACAGTAATATGTTAGGACAGAACTTAGAAAAACATGTCATAACTTGAAAACGGAGAAGAATTAGAGAAAGAGGTAAAAAGAGAAAATGTAGAACACATAATAATGAACAAGTTTTATGAAGAACATAACTTGAAATGGAGTACATAACAACATGTAAAGGAGCTGATAAAAGATTAAACTCTTAAGAACACCAAGAACAGAATAATACAACAAGAGAAACTCACAAAGATTACACTAAAAGCTCCCAAACCACACTCTCCAACTCTTCTCACGTAACTCTACCAAGGCCAAGAAGAACTCTCTCCAACTTCACAATAGGAGCCCTTTTTATAAGGCCAAACTTAACCCTATTCCCTCATGTGAACACCCATGGTTACAAATTTTGACTTAAGAAGAGAGGCCTCCATATGATGCACACTTTGCCATTATTTTTGACTTTTTTCCCTCTCTCTTTTCCTCTCTTTCTCACTATTTCTCTCTTTTTCTCCAATTTCTTGGCCGACGCCCTCCTACTTTGTTTGAATCGGCCGAAGTCTTGCGTTCGTGAGCAGCTAGCCGACATTGCACTTGGCCCCTTGTTCGTGAAGCCTTCCACCCGAACTCCCTTGGGTGGTTGGCCGCCTTTGACGTGGAAGCTTTTTGCCGTAAACTTGCTGCCTCGTGGAGACTTTGCATGGCCTTTGTCATGTTGAAGACCCCACGTGCATGTGCTTCTGCTTTGGCCACTTTGAAGCTCTCCATCTTGTGAAGCCCTTACATGCCCCACCTTATGTGCATGTTCCCTTGGCCAACTTTTGACATTGAAGCCCACTTGCATGTTCTTTGAAGACCCGTGGCGCCTCCCTGTTGTGTTGAAGCGCCCAAGCATACTATATAATATATATATAATGTATGTATATATAGAATGTATATATAATATACATGCATATTTATAATATATGAATACATATATCTATTGTCTTATTGAATAACTAATTATTATTTTTTTCTTTTCTTTATTTGAATTATAGATACATACAAATATATATATATATATATATATATATATATACAAATATTATTCAAACATAAAATATATATATGAGTATATATCTATTTGTATTTTTTCTCTCTTTTTTTATTGGGCTTGGTCGGCTATGGGCTTTTGGGTGTATAGGCTTTGGCTCATTTTTTTTGTGCAAATTTGATGTAGATTTTCTTTATTGTCATCTTCCTTTTTCGAGTACCTGCAAAATAAGGAAATTATTTATCAAATTTTTATTAATTTCATGAAACTACACATTTTGATCTCAAATCATGATTCAGTGTGATAAGTGCATATTTATTAATATTTAAGCTCATAGAAAGTGTGTAAATCATAAATTAACATGTATAAATGCACACTTATCACGCCCCCCAACTTACTCATTGCTAGTCCCTTAGCAATGCAAATAATTAAAAATTTATGACCAACAAGAGTTTGTAAAGTTCATACCTTCATATCTAACTTTTCCTTCACAGAAATAACCAAAGATTAGGAATCCGGAAACGTTAACACACACTAGTCATAGATTTGGAAACTAAGGTACATGATCAAGAATTCAAATCAAAGTTCAATAGCACTAGTGCATGTGTAAACACTAAATCTCCAGCGTGGACAATTGCATCCCCCATTTGCTATTCTAAACAAGTGCCTTTCAACCATGCACCTCTTAATCAGAGCATTAAATATATTAGCTTTTTGTATGCCTTATTGCTTCGTCCCTTAGGGATCTTTTTATTTTTCTACGCACATGATGCTGCACTACCCTTCACTGTTTAACACAAACCTCGAAGCAGTCCCGGTTTCGCAGATCAAGGTTCCCTTTTCTTTTTGACGCGAACCTCAACACGTCTTAGGTGAAATAGGCCCGGTTACTCAGATTCGGAGTATTTTTCATGATGTTTTATTTTCTCAATTTTTTTTCAATTTTGCTTTTGCACTAATTTGATGGATAACTTGGCAGAAAGCTTATAAAAGATCTATTTTTTTTAAGAAGTACAGAATATCAGACAACATATCCAAAATAGCAGAAGGCTTGTCTTACATGTTTCATTAGCGTGCAACATGATTTTCATTTTTCCAAAGTACACATGAACTTTTAAAGAGATTCTTAGATCAGTTTTCCATGACTAGATTAAATAAAATTTTCATCATCCTTCTCCCTAATCTTTTCTATTCTAGAATCATTTTCAATTCAAGCATGAATCATGAAACTCCAAATGATGATTTCATCTTTTTATCAATGTAGGATATCAAGCAAGGACTCAAATCAGATTGTATACTCATGAAACAAAATTTTTTTTTCTCTCCCCCCAACTTGAATGACATTGTCCTCAATGGCATACGCAATAGAAAGAGTAAAGAACAAGTAAATAGAGAATATGATTGGGATGGAAGGATACAACCTGGTGGATGGGACAAAGTGATGACGACTCCTTCTCTTCTTGGCCTGACAACTGAAAAATAAACACACTAAAATAAAACATCAAATCATAAAAATCTAGGGTTACCTCTCAGAAGCGCTAAGTTTACCGTCTTCAGCCAGACGCATGAAAGCTCAAAAAGGAATTCATTCCCGATCACACAATGCTATAGATTCTTTCGGTGGTAACAGCTCATTTTCCAAGTATGATTTCAACCTTTGACCGTTAACAGTAAAAATATGACCATTTTGGGGATTCAGAATTTGAACAGCTCTATGGTCAAATGTTTTAACAACTATGAACGGTCCATCCCATCTGGATTTCAACTTACCGGGGAACAAGCGTAGCCGTGAGTTAAAAAGCCAAACCTTTTGATTTTCGTCAAAAAATTTCCTGTGGATATGCTGATCGTGGAAAGCCTTAGTTTTAACTTTGTAAATCCTGGAATTTTCATATGCTTCGTTTCTTAGTTCCTCCAGTTCATTGAGTTGTAGGGCTCTTTAGGCTCCAGCTTGAGTTAAGTCGAAGTTAACTTGCTTAATGGCCCAATAGGCTCTATGTTCAAGTTCTACGGGTAAGTGGTAGGCTTTTCCAAAAATGAGACGATATGGAGACATGCCAATGGGAGTCTTAAAGGCAGTTCTATAGGCCCAAAGTGCATCATCTAGTCTCTCGGACCAGTCTTTCCTATCCGGCCTAACTGTCTTATGAAGAATGTTCTTAATCTCCATATTGGAAACCTCCATAGGGGGTAGCGAGCTTATGAGTGATGCCATATTTGTGAAGCAAAACTCAGAATTGGAAGTTCATGAAATGGGACCCCTCATCACTAATCATAGCCCTAGGACACCCAAATCTTGAAAAAATATTCTTCTTCGTAAATTTTATTACCACTTTATGATCATTGGTCCTTGTGGCTATAGCTTCAATCCATTTTGAAACATAATCGACCGCCACCAAGATGCATTTATTCCCAAAGGACGGTGGAAATGGTCCCATGAAGTCTATACCCCAAACATCAAAGATTTCAACAACCAGAATGGGATTAAGCGGCATCATATCTCTTTTTGAATTACTACCCACAGCTTGGCACCTCAAACATATTTTGACAAATTCATATGCATCCTTAAATAAAGTCGGCCAACAAAATTCACTTTGTAATACCTTAGCCGCAGTCTTCTTTCCAGAGAAGTGTCCCCCACAAGCGAGATTATGACAGAAGTTCAAAATAGATTGTTGTTCCTCCTTAGGGACACATCTTCTTATGATCTGATCATGTCCCATGTGAAACAGCTCGGGGTCCTCCCAAAAGTAGTGCGTAACCTTTGAAAATATCGATCCTTATCCTGCCTAGACCACCCTCCTGGAATCTGTCCGACTGCCAAGTAATTGACTATGTGAGCGTACCAGGGGGTTGAGGTGTGAGAGATGGAAAGAATTTGTTCATCAGGGAAGAAATCAGACATAGGATCACTTTCAGGAATCACAATCCTAGATAGGTGATCATCGACAACATTCTCCAACTCCTTCTTGTCTCTGATTTCCAAATCAAATTCTTGTAACAACAGAATCCACCGAATGAGACAAGGTTTAGCTTCCTTCTTGGTGAGCAGATATTTCAAAGCAGCGTGATCAGAATAGATAATGACTTTGGCCCCCAAAAGATATGAACGAAATTTTTCTATGGCAAAAACAACGGCCAGAAGTTCTTTTTCTGTGGTGGTATAATTTAATTGAGCATCGGCGAGAGTGCGACTCGCATAATAGATCACCACAGGTTTCCTATTGATCCTCTGCCCCAAGACAGCTCCTATGGCATAGTCCGAGGCATCGCACATGATTTCGAATGGCAGCGACCAATCCGACGATTGAAGAATCAGAGCTTGGGTCAGGGCTACCTTTAGGGAATGGAAAGCCTCAAGACATGACTCATCTAGAGGGAATGGAATGTCCTTGGCTAGCAGCTTAGTGAGCGGGCGAGTAATGGTAGAGAAGTTCTGAATGAATCTTCTATAAAAACCCGCATGGCCAAGAAAGGAGCGAATTTGCTTGACAGACGAAGGGGGAGGAAGATTGGAAATCAGATCAACCTTAGCCTTGTCTACTTCTATCCCCCTCTCTGAGACAATGTGGCCTAGCACAATGCCTTCTCTTATCATGAAGTGGCTTTTCTCACAGTTAAGCACCAGATTAGATTCAATGCATCGTGCCAACACTTTTTGTAAATTCTCTAAGAAGCAATCAAATGAGTCTCCAAAAATTGAGAAGTCATCCATGAAAATCTCTAAAAATTCTCTCACCATTTTAGAAAAGATTGTCACCATACACCGCTGAAAGGTGGCATGGACATTACAAAGCCCAAACGGCATCCTTCTAAATGCAAACGTGCCATACGGACACGTGAATGTAGTCTTTTCCTGATCTTCCGGGTAGATAGCAACTTGATTGTACCCGGAGTATCCATCCAAAAAGTAAAAAAATATTTGTCCAACTAATTTCTCCAAAATTTGATCAATAAACGGGAGAGGGAAATGATCTTTCTTTGTCATTGAGTTCAATTTTCTGTAATCAATACAAATTCTCCATCCTGTTTGTAGTCTCATTGGCACATCTTCACCCTTCTCATTTTGAATCACGGTCAGCCCAGATTTCTTTAGAACAACTTGTGTGGGACTGACCCACTTGCTGTCAGAGATGGGATATATAATCCCGGCATCCAACCACTTCACCACCTCTTGCTTGACCACCTCTTTCATGTTCGGGTTCAGTCGGCGCTGCATCTCCTGCTCGGCTTGACATTATCCTCCAAGTAAATGTGGTGCATACAAACATCCGGACTGATTCCCTTGAGATCTGCCGCCGACCAACCTATTGTCCCCCTATACTCCTTAAGGACAGTTAAGAGTTGAGATTCCTGAGTAGAAGTGAGGTTGGAGGCAATGATGACAGGTAGAGTGTGGTTAGGTCCCAGATATGCATATTTGAGGGAGTCCGGGAGAGGCTTGAGTTCTAGAGCGGGAGGATGTTCCAGAGTTGGCAAGATTGGTTCAGATTGAAGTGCAAGAAGTGGTTCTACCATAGACCAAGGTGCAGAAGAGAGAAAAGAATCTTGAAGCATGCTACCCTCTTCTAGGGTGTCCTCGATGTCATCCGGACTTTCATCAATTACCTCCTCAAAGATCGATATTGCATTCTTCTTCATGGTTCGGGTACTGAGAAGCCTTAAAAACATTCAATGCAACCTTCTCTCCTCCAAATGATATATCCATCATTCCCGTGGCGCAATTTATATTAGCCTTTGCCGTAGCTAAAAACGGACGACCCAAAATAATATGTGTGTGCTTTAGATCTTGGGACGAGGCCATATCTAAAATGAGAAAATCCACAGGGAAATAACATTCATGCACTTTAACAATGGCATCTTCCAACAAACCCCTTGGTGTTTTAACCGACCTATCCGCCAATTAAAGGATGATTGAAGTGGGTTTTAACTCCCCCAGATCAAACTGCTCATAGATAAAGGTGGGTAAAAAATTCACGCTAGCACCTAAGTCTAGCAATGCTCGATAAAAAGTGACTCCACTTATATCACATGAAATTAACGGGGCTCCAGGGTCCTTCAATTTCTTTGATAAATGATTCATCAAAATAGCACTCACATCCTCAGACAAGTGGATCTTTTGAGTCACCGCCCTTGGCTCCCTCTTTGGAGTACAAAGCTCTTTCAAAAATTTCGCATATGTCGGCACATGCTTGATCACATTCAAGAGTGGAATATTGATATTCACCTGTTTAAACATTTTCACTAATTCTTCCTGTTGTACCGGTGGTTTCTTGTGAGCTTTCGGCTTTAGAGCATCGGGAAAAGGGACCTTAGACACGTATTCTTGGGGTCCTTCGTCAACTTTCGCCTTCCCTTTATCCAGTTTCTTCTCTCCACCCTCGGACTTCTTCATTTCTTTAACAATCACGGGCTCATCTTCCTCATCACTCTCCTCTTGGGTCTCTTGGCCCGAACTAATGCCAACTTCCTTAGTCCTATAAGGATTATCTAAAGCCTTCCCGCTCCTAAGAGAAGAGATTACCTTGGCATTCTCAAATTGGGGACCTGCAGGAGGAGGCGGCTGAGGTTGGTTTGGTTGAGGAAGAATAGGAACTCTTTGGGGGAAGCCCGGAGGTTGGTTCCTTGGGTTAGCCATAGGCTGGCTAGGAAGCTGACCCACATCTCTCCTCACATTACTTGCTGCTAATTGCCCTATCTGACCTTCCAACTTAGCGATGGATTGTTGCTGAGAAAGAATGAGTTGTTGGAGTTGGTCGAATTTTTCATCAAAATTAGGCTGCGGAGGTTGAGGAGGGGGTTGGAAGGGAACTTGATTGAACCGGTTAGAAGGATATTGATGGTATTGGCCCTGAGAAAGTTAAACTTGCTGATACGGGACCTGAGCATAATGTGATGGGTGTTGAGATTGTTGTGGAAAAGGTGTATTAGATTGAGAAAAATTATAATGAGCTTGGTGAGTTGGGTGTTGAGTTTGGTGAAAAGGAGATTGGTACTGTTGGTGAGATTGAGCTTGGAAGGGTTATTTTTGGAAAGATGGATTAGATTGGGTAGATGCACCTTGCTGAGATTTCCATGAAAAATTCGGGTGGTTTCTCCAGCCTGGATTGTAGGTGCTGGAATAAGGATCATAAGGAGGCTTCGAGACACCCTGAGCAGCGAAGATTTGTTCTTGGATGAATGGGGGAAGCTGGGCTGCAGTGGGACAATCAATTACCACATGATCGGGGCTAGAACAAAGAGCACAGATCTCTTCATGGCTGGGAGCTGAGAATGGTTGAGGTTGAGAGGCTGAAGAAGAAGAATGTACATGCCTAGATAACAATTGATCTAGCTTATGAGCTACAAGATCAACCTTCTCTATCTTCTGCGCCAACAAATCTATTTTGTTCAATTTCTTAGTCAAGGCATTTATGTCCATCCTGTTCTCACACTCACCTTGGCTCTTCACTTCATAAAACCCACCCTTCTTAGTCGGCCCAATCGTTCTCTCATAGGATGCGAGTGAGGCATGACTAATTGAATTTTCACTGAGCATTTCAAATAAATCATATGCCTCCCCTTCGCTCTTACTCATAAAAGCCCCCCCACATGAAGCATCCACCATTTGACGGTAACTTTCAGTCAATCCCTCATAGAATGCTTGAACTATTTGCCATCTTGACAATCCATGATGGGGGCATTTTCTTAGCAAATCTTTCAACTTATCCCAAGCCTCATGGATTTGTTCCCCAGGGTTTTGTGAAAATCCAGTTATCGCTCTTCTCATGGTATTGGTTCGCCCTATGGGATAGAATTTCTTCAAAAATTCCTTTTACATTTCTGCCCATGTGTCTATGGATCTACCTAAGGCTCCTAACCAATATTTGACTTTATCTTTGAGAGAGAATGGGAAGAGAGTAAGCATGAGAGCATCATCAGAGAAGTTTGGGATTTTCACAGTTGAGCAAATCTGGAGGAACTCATCCAGATGTCTGTAGAGATCCTCATTGGTATTGTCATAGAAGGATGGCAACATTTGAATGGTGCTTGATTTAATTTCATATTGGGCTGTTTGATTTTGAGGTGCTTGGGTATAAAATGAAGGTTGGTATTGATCGGGTAAGAAATATTCCTTCATTTGCTTGGGAGTGACTTGTTGAACTTGCTGTTGATTTTGGTTGTGATCTGCCATGAGGTTAGGTTGATGGTGAGTTCTAGAATACACTAACCTTTCAATCTCTCCTATGAGTCCTAACAAAGGCAGGTGTAGGGATCTCCTACCTTGCATAAATTAGGACAAAATGAGAGAGAGATTTTTTTTATGCTGATTTTTTTGTTTGTTTGCTTTTTTTTATTTTGACACAACTAAGACGAAGAGAGAGAAGGGAATGATGTTTTTCTTTTTTTTCTTTTTTTTTAATTTTATTTTTATGCAAACATAAATAAGTTGTCACACAAATTACCATAATGACCTAGATGTGTCCTAAACCTACAAATGGGGTTTCACAAAATGATTAAAGTGAAACTTAAGTTCACCCTCAATATGTCCACCGGCCAGGTAAGGGGTGGATAGTGGGAGGCTCTCCCTACTTTCGTAGGGACCTAATTATGTCAAACCACTAGCCCGCTTAAGACGTTTGCCGTCCGACCGTCTTGCCTTATGCACCAATTTTCATAAGAGGGTAAACTCAAATAACACAAGAACCACAGTGTGATCTTAGTGCCAACGTCTACTGAATTTTATTTATGACTTAGGTGATGCAAAGATGAAGAAAATTGTGGTTTGTGGGCTAAGGAAGGGTGATGAAATCCCCCCCTTATCTTATTTAGGGGTAGTGCCCTTATAGTATTTTGAAGAAAGAGATGCAACAAATAGGTTCAAACAAAGGGTTTAATATGTAAATGCATGAACAATTATTTTCTAAAATACAAATATTGAATAAATTTAATGCAACCTACATGATGCATGACCTAAAACATGATGTGTGTGGTTTCTAATATTGGAATGAGATTTTTTTTATTTTGGTGCAAGTATTGTTTATCTTTTTTTTTAGTTAGTGAACCTATCTAACCAGCATAATTTTTTTTCTTTTAATTTTTTTTAATTTTTTAAAATTTTTTTTAATTTTTTTAACAAGATATGAATAAAAAATATATGAACTAAAAATAATAAACAGCATGTAAAATTACTGTAAAATATGGCATAAAATCATGTTTTTAAAGTTTTCTGGATTTTTAATTTTTTTAGATTTTTATGAATTTTTTAGATTTTTTGAAGATTTTTTAGAAATTAGAAAAATAGGATATGTACCTACGTTTACTGACCTTTAGCGACGCTTGATCTTTCAGGATTTTTCAGAATTCTAGAATTCCTACGTTTGCAAATATTTAGCGACGCTTCTTGGCTTTCTGCGACAAATTATTTTCCTTGAATTTCAGGTCCAAACTTTCAATATGTCTTTGATTTTTTGATTTTTTTCTTTTTCCTGTAAAATAAAAATAGAAAAATTAATATTCAAATATATACATCAAACATAAGAATATCCAACTATAAAAATAATTTCCTCCCCGACAACGGTGCCAAAAATTGATGCGCTCCGACAAATGTCGTTAAAAATGCCGTGCCACAATTTAAAAATTTACCGAACTCACTCACTTAAAAATATTAAAATTCAAGTAAAGTGGTGAATACGGGTCGATCACACGGAGAAAAAATATTTTCAAAATAACATGGAAGAAAATTATTGTATTTGAAGAATCTGAAGTTTTGAATGAGATTTAAACTAATGAAAAATCAAATTACATGAAAATAAATTTTGATTTGAAAATTATAACTATGTAAATCAAAAGCACAATTTTAAAATTTAAAGAATAAGGGAAGAAATAAACCGAGGAATTGGAAGAATGGCGCCGTCCACGCCGTGCCGAGTCTTTGATCGTCTCCCCGCTTTGGTAGAACGCTGCCGGGAGAGGACCGAGAGAGAACAACCGCCTTGGGGTGTGTGAAGGATATAAAGAAAGGAAGGTGAATGGAAAAGCTACGCAAGGAAAATTATACGGAAAATAAGGTGAGTTAAGGAATGAAATATCTTTAAAATCGAAGAGAATTAGAAGAAATAACAGAAGATAAAGTTGAAGATCTGAGGGTTAGGAAGAACTTTCATGATGAGTGCAGAGATAGAAAACGAGAGGAAGAATGTGAAAAATGTGAAAAACCGACATCTATGGGCGCGGGTGAATAGTGACTCGGTAGAAAATAGAACAGTATAAAATTAATTGTAACTTAAAAATGAAGAAGAATTGGAGGAAGTGGTAGAATAAGAAAAGTTACATCTACAAGAGGAGAAAAATTTTAATGAAGAATGTAAAATGAAAAGAGGAGTGGGAGGGCTTCAAAATGGAAGAATGATGGAGACTATCACCTCCGATGAACAGTAACACGTTAGGACCGAACTTAGAAAAATATGTCATAACTTGAAAACGGAAAATAGTTAGAGGAGGAGATAAAAAGAGAAAATATAGAACACAGAATAATGAACAAGTTTTGTGAAGACCATAAATTGAAATGGAGTACAGAACAACATGTAAAGGAGCTGATAAAAGATTAAACTCTTAAGAACACCAAGAACAGAACAATACAACAAGAGAAACCCACAAAGATTACACTAAAAGCTCTCAAACCACACTCTCCAACTCTTCTCACGTAACTCTACCAAGGTCAAGAAGAATTTTCTCCAACTTCACAATAGGAGCCCTTTTTATAAGGCCAAACTTAACCATATTCCCTCATGTGAACACCCATGGTTACAAATTTTGACTTAAGAAGGGAGGCCTCCATGTGATGCACACTTTACCATTATTTTTGACTTTTTCCCTCTCTCTTTTCCTCTCTTTCTCACTCTCTCTCTCTTTTTCTCCAATTTCTTGGCCGACGCCCTCCTACTTTGTTTGAATCGGCCGAAGTCTTGCGTTCGTGAGCAACTAGCCGACATTGCACTTGGCCCCTTGTTCGTGAAGCCTTCCACCTGAACTCCCTTGGGTGGTTGGCCGCCTTTGACGTGAAAGCTTTTGGCCGCAAACCTACTGCCTCGTGGAGACTTTGCATGGCCTTTGTCATGTTGAAGACCCCACGTGCATGTGCTTCTGCTTTGGCCACTTTGAAGCCCTCCATCTTGTGAAGCCCTTGCATGCCCCACCTTATGTGCATGTTCCCTTGGCCAACTTTTGACATTGAAGCCTACCTGCATGTTCTTTGAAGACCCGTGGAGCCTCCCTGTTGTGTTGAAGCGCCCAAGCATACTATAAAATATATATATAATGTATATATATATAGAATGTATATATATAATATACATGTATATTTATAATATATGAATACATATATCTATTGTCTTATTGAATAACTAATTATTATTTTTTCTTTTTTTTATTTGAATTATAGATACATACAAATAGATATATATATATATATATATAAATAGATAGATATATATATATATACAATTATTATTCAAACATAGAATATATATATATATGAGTATATATCTATTTATATTTTTTTCTCTCTTTTTTTTAATGGGCTTGGTCGGCTATGGACTTTTGGGTGTATAGGCTTTGGCTCATTTTTTTGTGCAAATTTGATGTAGATTTTTTTTATTGCCATCTTCCGCTTTCGAGTATCTGCAAAATAAAGAATTTATTTATCAAATTTTTATTTATTTCATGAAACTACACATTTTGATCTCAAATCATGATTTAGTGTGCTAAGTGCATATTTATTAATATTTAAGTTCATAGAAAGTGTGTACTCACAATTTGAATTCTTCTTTCTCTTTGTTTTCACGTTGGCTTTGTGTGTGAAGAGCTTGCTGGCCTTTTGGCTTTGTCGGCTATGGAGGCTTCAATCCATGGCAAACACAGTGCTCCACTCCGCAAGGTGGTATGCAACGTCAAGCTTCACCAAGGTCAAAGCGGCCATTTCATGCAACACGTGAGGAAGGCTCCACATGTACGAGCTTAAATATTAATAAATATGCACTTATCAAACTGGATCATGATTTGAGATCAAAATGTGTAGTTTTATGAAATTAATAAAAATTTGATAAATAAATTCCTTATTTTACATGTACTCGAAAGAGGAAGATGGTAATAAAGAAAATCTACATCAAATTTGCACAAAAAAATGAGCTAAAGCCTATACACCCAAAAGTCCATAGTCGACCAAGCCCAATAAAAAACAGAGAGAAAAAAAATATAAATAGATATATACTCATATATATATTCTATGTTTGAATAATATTTGTATATATATATATATCTATCTATTTATATATATATATATATATATATATATATATATATATATATATATTTGTATGTATCTATAATTCAAATAAAGAAAAGAAAAAATAATAATTAGTTATTCAATAAGACAATAGATATATGTATTCATATATTATAAATATGCATGAATATTATATATATACATTCTATATATACATACATTCTATATATATTATATAGTATGCTTGGGCGCTTCAACACAACAGGGAGGCTCCACGGGTCTTCAAAGAACATGCAGGTGGGCTTCAATGTCAAAAGTTGGCCAAGGGAACATGCACATAAGGTGGGGCATGCAAGGGCTTCACAAGATGGAGGGCTTCAAAGTGGCCAAAGCAGAAGCACATGCACGTGGGGTCTTCAACATGACAAAGGCCATGCAAAGTCTCCACGAGGCAGCAGGTTTGCGGCCAAAAGTTTTCCCGGTAACGGCGCCAAAAATTGATGCACTCCGATAAATGTCGTTAAAAATGACGTGCCACAATTTAAAAATTTACCGAACTCACTCACTTAAAAATATTGAAATTCAAGTAAAGTAGTGAATACGGGTCGATCCCACGGAGAAGAAATATTTTTAAAATAACATGGAAGAAAATTATTGTATTTGAAAAATCTGAAGTTTTGAATGAGATTTAAACTAATGGAAAATCAAATTGCATGAAAATAAATTTTGATTTGAAAATTATAACTATGTAAATCAAAAGCACAATTTTAAAATTAAAAGAATAAGGGAAAAAATAAGCCGATGAAATGGAAGAATGACGCCGTCCACGCCGTGTCGAGCCTTTGATCGTCGTCCCGCTTTGGTAGAATGCCGCCGGGAGAGGACCGAGAGAGAACAACCGCCTTGGGGTGTGTGAAGGATATAAAGAGAGGGAGGTGGATGGAATAGCTACGCAAGGAAAATTATACTAAAAATAGGGTGAGTTAAGGAATGAAATATCTTTAAAACCGAAGAGAATTGGAAGAAGTGACAGAAGATAAAGTTGAAGATCTGCGGGTTAGGAATAAGGATCAAACATAGAATATATATATGAGTATATATCTATTTATATTTTTTCTCTTTTTTTTTTATTGGGCTTGGTCGGCTATGGGCTTTTGGGTGTATAGGCTTTGGCTCATTTTTTTGAGCAAATTTGATGTAGATTTTCTTTATTACCATCTTCCTCTTTCGAGTACCTGCAAAATAAGGAATTTATTTATCAAATTTTTATTAATTTTATGAAACTACACATTTTGATCTCAAATCATGATTCAGTGTGATAAGTGCATATTTATTAATATTTAAGCTCATAGAAAGTGTGTAAATCATAAATTAACATGTATAAATGCACACTTATCACCCTCTACGACCATACAAAATCACGTGAGAACGACCCTCCACATACACACGAAATTATGTGGGCACACCCCTCTACGGAACCACAGCAACCACGGACACCTGACAACACAAAATTGGATTGATGTGGGTGTCCGGGACACACTAACATGGGCAACCAACCTGATGGCTGCACATCAGACCTGGGCGACCAACCCTTTGGCTGCCCACCAGGGCACCATCCCAGGGCAGCCACAAAGTTGGCCGTCCACCTGGGCACTCACCCTTGGGCTGCCAGATAGGTGGCCGCCCACCAGGGGATGAAACACTGGGTGGCCATTTAAGTGGCCGCCCACCTGCCCTGGGCGGCCAGGCCCTTGGCCGCCCACTAGACATCGGCGGCCATCAATTTGGCTGCCCTATGCGCATAACCTCGGGGGTTCCGAACCACACCTCACTCCCCTCTAAACCACTCGGAAACACTGGAAAAACTCTCCCCAACATCCACACCACCGGAAAACATCATTTAAACTTTAAAACCTTGCTTGGATTGATCGAAATCCACCTCACAACCCCGAGCATGCTTTTCCCCCCAAACTCCAAATAAACCCTCTTTTGGCCTCACCTCGGCATGAAACAACGGGAAATTTATAAGGGAAGGGCTAGAATACATCCCCCTATCTCTCATGAAGCTTTCCTTCGTAAAAAAATGTCGGATCCGTGCCAAAACGTCGAATCTCCCATGGCATGTCCTCCACCTCCCCAAATGAATCGTTGCCGCTCCACTACACGATCCCGCTCCCATCCTCGCCGCCTGTCACCCCCGTTGCCCAGCCACCTCGCCCTTCACGCCATCATCGGCCACCCGGAGGAGGGAAGGGGAGGACGATGGAACGGAGGAGGAGAAGGAGATAAATGGGGAGAGAGAAAGGGGTGGGGTTTATATAGGGTTTGATTTTTGGGGTTTAAAATTTTGAAAAAGGGGAATTTAGCTAATTTTGACCCCATGATCTTCGAAAAACACCTAACTCGCTCGTTTTTGCCATGGTGGCCGTAAAATAAATTAATGTTTCACATTTAGGGATACGAAGATCTAATATGTAAAAATCTAAATATTCATGGAAATACGATTCAAAACCCGCGGATATGCAATCCAAGATCTGCAAACACTACATTCCTCCCCCGTAAATGAAATTCCGTCCTTGAAATTCGAAACAACACATAATAAAATGTAGGGAGGAAAGACTCATTCAGCTGGCAAAACCCTTACTGCCACAATATGAACCCTTATACTCACAACACGATACCTCCGGAGTGACACAGCCAGATCATCACGATTAACATAATTATCTCCCTTCCCATTCCCGGCTCATACTAATCCCTGGAAGGAGCGAGGTACACAGAAGCAGACAAGTCTAGCATCACCTCAGCTACATCGAAACCTCAGGGATACGAGTATCACTTGACACACCATCACACAATAAGGAGACGTGACCCGCCCCACTATCTCCTTCCACCATTGGGGGTAACTACACTCGGCATGCCAGTCGGGACATCACCTTCCACGCCCGCCGAGTAGCCTCACACCCTTCACAAAGGACACCTTTACGGCACTCCATCCCCTAGCTTAACTCATGGAGTTATCTCAGCTGACCGCAACTCTTCTGTCGGTTCCATGCCACCTGCATTCTTTACCCTACGAGTCGAAACACCACCGAACATAGCTAGACCAACTTTGGTCCCAACATAACTCTTTTACCAATCTCAATTTAATCGAGTGGAACACGACACAATCGGCCACCTGAGGCCTTGCAAATCCATGATTTATGCCACTCTCCAATTTATCTAGATTTGCAACAACTTGGTTGCAGAAGTCCTTCCTCCAGCCATCAGCCACACACCAACACGATGATTAGAATTTTTCACCAGCCCCACTCTCCTCTCCTGTTATTCTACGGAAACCTATCGACCTCCTCTGAATCTCAACAACTCATCATCACAAAACTCCTCCTTTAAAAAAAAAATGTCATCCTCAATTAACTAACCAACACCTGGTAACTCTCGGTGTCCGCACACAACACTAAACCACAAGGATCGGAAGACAACACACAACCTCACAAACCTCAGCGTGCATCCTTTAGACCAGAAAAGTGCCTTCTTCCGTAACAACCTGATCGATGGTGCCGCAATCTAAACTGAACCCCAGAAAATTCTGATCTTTGTTACAATCTGGTCCTCTTTCAACAAACCACTACCTTAACCTCAACTGGGTCCCCAGATACCATCACAGTTGAAAACCCAGGGCACCAATCTATAAAAATTATCGGAGTGCTAGTTAGCCTAAATGGCATCACCAACTACTCACAACATCCCTACCGAGTCCCAAAAGCCACCTCCTCAACACTCACATCTTTTTAATCTTGAATGAGCCTCGGGAACACCAACTTGATCGGCTTCAATTAAATAGCCCATCAATTTTGGGTAATAGATACTCGCTCTCTATCAAGACCTAGTCCAATTGCCCACAATCCACACACAACTTCAACCACCAACCTGCTCTGCTATAAACCATATAGTGCGTTTCACAGAGAAGACTAGTGCGAACATAGTCCTTATCTAGCAACTCTCGTAGCTGTGTTATCTAATTCTCAACTCTATCGGTGCCACATAACACAATGTCTCTGACAATAGCATGACAACTGACATAACCTCCACGGCCAAAAAAAATCTTACACTGAGGGACAACCCTTACCAATTAACTAGAAACCTCTAAAACTCCACTCACCACATGGATATCCTCCACTCCCTGCCACCGTTCCGATCTTGGAACCCGTGGGTTATGGACCCATTGTACTTCCGCTGCACAACTCTAATCAGCCTACACAACCGAAGCGAGAAAATTTTGACATCTGCCTTCAAGTAATCTACAAGCTCGGATGGCTGAATCAAGAAAACAAGGTGAGGGAAAACCTAGACACCTTGAACATGGAATGCAGACCCCCTCTTGGTCTGGCAATCCACCTACCATATCGTAGGCCTCAACCCAAACCACGCTAAGAATCATAACACCAGTCATACGGTGTAAGACATATAGCCTGACTAGTAACTCTACTCTCTCAACAACACCAACACACCCTACCACGATGAGGGATGTGCATAAAAACTCCTGTAGGTAACTCCACTGCCACCACACAGGACTCTCTAACGCAGACTCCCTGACACACTCGAGGAGGTCCACAGATATAAATAAAATGAGAAACACTAGAATTTAATAAAAATATAGATTACATAATTAAACAAAACATAATTATACCTTCCACGAGGTGGGATGTCTCTACATCTACTCGGGTTGTGCCTCACGCACCCCGGGACCCTTGCCTCGCTATATCGGAAGGCTGTTACTGCCACTACTGGGGTGGCCCATGAGGACAGTCACATGCCAGGTGCCCAACCTGATCGCACCTATAGCACCTCCCAGCATTCGAACAAGGCATGCCTGGATGGAACTAGCCACATCTCGAGCACTGACCCTGTTGACCTTCGGCCATGCTCTGCCACGATGGTTAAGCTGTTGATTATTGCACGCTCCTCACCAATGCCTGCCTCTGCTCCTTGAGCCACTACCTATATCTTTACCCCACCAACCAAGGACACCTATCGAAGAGTAAAGAAGATGTTGAAGATGGCTGACTCGAAGGCTGCTGAACAACACTCTATCGAACATGACCCTACTGGAGCTATCCTACTCTAGATTGCTCATAGGTCCTAAAGGAATCCGCCTCCAGAGCCGCCACTATCTGATATGCCACATCTAAATCTGTAACACAAGCTATGATAAGTGCCTATATATTGAAGCTCTTCCCTCAAGCCCTTAATAAACTGTTGAGTCCTCATATCATCTGCCATCACGTGCGGGACATGATGGCCCAACTCCACGACTTGGGCTCGGTACTGAACCACTGCCATATCTCCCATAGTCAAATCTAGAAATTGATACTACATCTTCGTCCGAAGATAGGCGGGATTAAAAGCATGCTCGAGCGCTTCTATAAATTCCAGCCACAAAGTTTGCCAAAGTGGTCGAGACTGAAAGGCCGCCTCCCACTCCGCAGACCACCACGAGAGAGCTGAACCCTGTAATTGGTAACTCACGAGAATGACTCTCTCATCATTAGAACATTCCATAGATCGGAATAGTTGCTCCATAGTATCAATCCACAACCTCGCTGCATAACTCCGCAGACCACCACGAGAGAGCTGAACCCTGTAATTGGTAACTCACGAGAATGACTCTCTCATCATTAGAACATTCCATAGACCGGAATAGTTGCTCCATAGTATCAATCCACAACCTCGCTGCATAAAGATCCGGCTGGTCCTGTAGCAAGCCGATTAAAAATGAATAAATAAGAATATATATAATTTCCCAAATAATAAAAGAAAATTTCTATAAGTCGTCGAATAAAATTATTAGAAAACTAAATAAAATTTGTAATAATTATAATTATAAATCGGGCTTATGTAAAGACCTAATTGGGCTTAACAGAGTGAATAAACCCCTAAATATCACAATTCCCCAAATCTCAAGTTCTAATTAAGTTAAATGGGCTAAAACTAAGTTAAATAGGCCATAAAACGGAATTAAACCCCAATCCATCAAGGAAGGATCATTCCCTTGTGAAACCCTAGCCTAATTAGGGTCAGTTTGATATAGGTTGCATTAATTTTGGATTAGAATCAAAAAAATTTAGAGTAGAACATTATCTCTAGAGGAATGGGTCGAATTAGGACTCTAGGAGGACTAAAATATATAAATATGACCCTAAACTCCCTCTAGCCAGCCCTAATCAATCGTGAAGGCTATTAAACGTGGTAGAGAGACGTGCTTCGAGGAGAGGATCGAGGAGTTTTGGGAGTTCTCTTGCGTTCTTTGCATCTTCTTCCTCTTCTTCCCTAAACGATCTTAATGTAGGTTTTCTATGAGGTCAAACTTAAATTAATCGGGCATATATGCATAGGAGCATTTTAGCTCATTTTAATACATGTTTCCCTAATTTTCATTGTAAGTAATCCATGAATTTTGAGTTCCATGCACGAGGTATCATTGTTTTCCTTTTGTTTCACCAGAACATGCTTTCTATATGAGATTGCGCCCGTCACATATACCGTGTTTTGAACGCATCTCTATGATAGACTGTGGCCTAGCCTGATCGTGTCTCCCATTAAGATTGTGTTCATCCATCTTTTGCCAGGAACGCGACGCTTGAGACGACCGCATCCTGACCCATATTTAATTTGAATTTTTAGATTTTAACAACATGTTAACCTCATAATTATTGTTCTAAAATCATGTTTTTCTGTAATCACACCGTCTGAATGGATAATTTGTTAGATAAATTATATTGGAATCATAATTAATTTCCTAAAGTCTCATCTTTTGACCTTCATGCATCCTTCTCATGATTTATTCTATCTTCATATCATCTTTCATCTTTATGTCTTGTTATTTCCTGAAATTTGATTCGATCACGTTTAAAAATTTTAGATATTAACTTATGATTAAAGTTATTTCATGATACCCTATGGTTTTAATTATTTAATTATTATAAAATCAATATTTTAATATATTGTTTTTTTATTGTTATTTTATCTTGAAAATCATGTCACTCCGGTAGTATGTATCTACCATTTATTCTAGTTTTGATTTTCTCGCAAACCCCTTCTTGGTGAATGATAGGACCCTCCGATGAGTATTTCTCTTGTAAGAGTGAAACTTCTTTACTAAGGCCTCATTAAGTCTTGGCGAGTCATAGATTTCCACATGGACTCTTAGTTGGTTATACTTTAAAACCCTAAAAACCCCTTAGAATCTCGTCTTACTAGTCTAAGATGTGATTCGATCGAAGTTTAGAAATATGGAATAAGGTTCTATTTGGTTATGTTCTGTCCATTCTGAATGCAGTGTACACAGAGACCACATTCAAACTTATGTCCTCTGAAGGCTGCCATGCGATAGACTGCGTTCAGGTAATCTTGTTATTAACATGTCCACCAGCCAGATAGCATTGTGACTATCTTGTTATGACTGCGGCCTTGACCTTGATCGCGTTCAACCCAGTTTCTGATTGATTGCGTCCGCTAGTATGACCACGTTATGTCTGGTGTTTCTGAATGTGTCCATATGGTTGACCGCATTATATCATGTCTCTGTGAGTCTGGGTTTGACTGCACAAATGTGATTTGGCTCATGTTTCAATCTGGTTATTGTGAAATCTAGCTACTGTCACCCCTATCTCTTGATCCTTAGGTAAATCAAGGTAATTATTTATACAAGCTTGATCTTCTTTTTGAATTCCTCCATAAATCATGAATCTTACTAAAGTTCTATACCTTGATTACGTGAGCTTGATTATTGGAATTCTATTTGGCCATAATTGTTATATGAAATTATCTAGACATTTTAAATGGGACTTTGGTCCACCAACCCCAATGTCTGTGTATATAGGGCCCCATCTGATCCTAGGAGGAGCACTGGAATTACTCATAACTATGAGAGCCAAATGACTTGTGTCGTGACATTACACCGATATGAATTTCAAGATTGATCTAGATAATTCATTTGTTATATGATTGATATGTTTAACCCAAATGGGTATTCTGTAATATGACGAATCATGATATGCTTTACTTAATTATGATCCATTGGAATTTGTTACATGCAAAAGTTATATCCTTGAATTGCTCATCTAAATCTTATTACTTCACTTCCATCCATTGAATTCTTGATCTTATTGAATTATGTCATCACATTGTCTCTAGTTATTGTTAGACAGATTTGCTTTATGTATCAAATCATGTCATCATTATTGCATCGCCAACATGTAATTACTTAAATTTTACCTGATACAAGAGATGTAATTCTTACTAAGTTTTCACTCATCTAGTGTTCTTTAATTATTTTTCTGGTAGTTCAGATGAAGAGATTCAATCTGATGGTGAGGGCCATGAGTGAATGAGTGCCAAGAAGTTTTAGAAGACCTGATGTCTTTTGATTTTAATGAATCTCTTCATCATAACTATCTGATGTCTTTTGATTTTATTGAGTCTATATTGAATTACAGAGTCATGGAATCGAGTCTTTTTCAAAAAAGTTGGAATTTGTAATTTGAGTCGTTAATGAGTCACTATGTAATATTAATTGGAATTTTGTTTATCAATAAAAGTTGGCTTGGCCTATTTTATGGAAAATTGGAGTTTTTTATTTATCTATTTGTGGATGTCAATTTGTTATTACTCTAATTGATTGGATATAACTGCTGCGCTCCGAGTTTCCACATCGTGACGTGATAGTTTTGTGGTATCAGAGACAAGGTTGTTAAGACCCTAAGTTTTGTGGTATCAGAGACAAGGTTGTTAAGACCCTATGTTTTGACCATAGGCTTATGATGTCATGACCATTAGAATTATAACCTATGATCTTATAGCTAAATGGTGAGATTGGGTTAAGTCTCGGGTTAAGTGTTAAAATATATTTAATTTTAAAAGAAATAAGACAATTAACTTTCATAGTTATTTTGCATGAGTTTAGTCATTGGTTAAGATGGCGATAGAACATACCCAGTGGTATGAAATGCAAAGGACCGTGCAAGGATTAACTTAAGCTCTTTAGCAAATGGCTTAAGGAGGAGCTCATCATGGTGCCAGGGACCTCCACAAGAACTTTAGAGGTTTAAATCCCCCAAGATTCAATGGATCTACTAATCAGGGCGAGACTGAGCACTGGATTAAAGAGATGGAGAGGATCTTTCGAGTAATGCAATGCATAGATTAGGACAATGTCATTTTGGCAACATTTCAATTAGGAAGAGATGTTAGGGCTTGGTGGGAGTCCGTCGAGGCTACTCTACCCTCGACGCAAGTTACATGGGAAGAAGTCTTGGAGTATTTTAATAGCAAATGTTGTACTCAGAGAGTGCAAGAGATGAAAGTAGCAAAATTTGCCTCCTTAAAACAAAGGAGTTCCATTGTGGCAGAGTATGAGGCCCAATTTTTTAGGTTGGCCCATTATGCCCCACATTTGATGTGTACTTATAAATGGCTTAAGACCTGGATTTATTCTCCAATTGGCGCCTATGGATATCCAGACATATATTGATATGGTTAAAAAGGCCTAATTGTTAGAGGATGCCTTGGTGATGGCCGAGAATATAGGAGGAAAGGCAGTTAAGAAGGATAAAGCCACTGGTTTTGAAAGTTTTAAACCTACCGACCTAATGGTGGTAAAGGGTTTCAAAATGATAAGAAGCCAAGGGGAAGTAGCAAGCAACTAGTTATTGTATCTTCATCCAAAGAAAAGTACAAGTATTGCGATAAAGGAAGTCGTCGGTCCGAGGATTGTTGGCAGACTCTAGGGAAGTGTCTTCGTATGGAAGTAAAGATCATAAGATAGCATATTGTCATTTGAGAATGAGCAAGCCCCGCAGGACAACTCTCATGGAGGACCGAGACATCAAGGTAGACTTCATGCATTATTAGAAGCGAAACCTACTGAGAAAGGACGAGTGGTAAAAAGTACTCTTGTTATTAATTCTAGATCTACTTTTGTTATATTTGATACTGGTGTAGACGCCTAATTTTAGACATCACGCGGACCTTGTCTAGCCATCCTAGAAGTGACACCTTTTCCTTGGTTGATTGGGAATGTGGGGTCTCATCCTTGTTTAGGTAGGCTCCACCCTATCCCTGGGCGATTTTTTTGAGGTTCTATATACATTCTCTATGCTGATATCCAGAAGGCCACTAGGCTGGCCGCCCAGACCCTTAGAAGCCAAGGGGAAGTAGCAAGCAACTGGTTCTTGTATCTTCATCCAAAGAAAAGTACAAGCATTGCGATAAAGGAAGTCGTCGGTCCGAGGATTGTTGGCAGACTCTAGGGAAGTGTCTTCGTATGGAAGTAAAGATCATAAGATATCATATTGTCATTTGAGAATGAGCAAGCCCCGTAGGACACCTCTCATGGAGGACCGAGACATCAAGGTAGACTTCATGCATTATTAGAAGCGAAACCTACTGAGAAAGGACGAGTGGTGGAAAGTACTCTTGTTATTAAATCTAGATCTACTTTTGTTCTATTTGATACTGGTGTAGATGCCTAATTTTAGACATCCCGTGGACCTTGTCTAGTCATCCTAGAAGTGACACCTTTTCCTTAGTTGATTGGGAGTGTGGGGTCTCATCCTTGTTTAGGTAGGCTCCACCCTATCCCTGGGCGATTTTTTGAGGTTCTATATACATTCTCTATGCTGATATCCAGAAGGCCACTAGGTTGGCCGCCCAGACCCTTAGAAGGCCACATGTCTGGTCGCCCACACATCCCAAGGCGGCCAGACTCCTGGTTGCCCACACCTCAAGACGGCCACACAGTTAGCCGCCCATTTCTTCAAAGAAGGCCACACTCATGGCGGCCCTCATCCCCTGGAAGGCCACTAGGCTGGCCACCCAGGCCCTTAGAAGGCCACATAGTTGGCCGCCCTCACCCTCAAGAAGGCCATTGACTTGGCCGCTCAACTCCCTTTGAACGGCCATTGACTTGGCCGCCTCCTGTCAACCGCCCGTCAACTCCACGATCCGCCCACTCTGGGCATGTCCTCCGCAATCGTTCCCACCTCAAAGGGTCAAGGCACACGTAATCTCACACATCCTCGTCTCTAGAGGGAGGGAAATGAGTTTGAATCTATCTCCGAATGAGAGGGAAAGCCCACATACAAAAGATCTCCGTTCGAACCATCTCACGGGGGGGGGGGGGGGGGTGTTGGACATTTTCTGGAGGAGGAGAGGCTGCTAGTTCCTTCGAGCCCAAAGAGAGAGCTATGAGCACAAGAGCGCCTTCCCCAACCTTCCCCTGGAAGCATAACTCGAAGTCAAGGAGCTCCGCTGCGGAAGAGTCCCAATTCCAGGAGGCGGCCATCGACATGGTCGCCTACCACCTTTGAACGGCCACACAGTTGGCCGCCTTCTGTTGGTTTACGGGCAGACCCCGTCTTTCTCCCTTCGTTCCCATATCTTGCTATGTTTTAGTTCATTCTACTGCATGCATGCATACTAGATTGTCCTAGCTCCCTATTCCAAAGAGGTTTTTCAATCCAAAACATAGGGAAGGTGGATGGTCGAAAGTCTTGGCCATCCCCCTTCCCACCTCCTTTCCCAGCACGATCACCGCCATTTGCATGTTTTTCTCTTTGATTTGAGCATAGACCACGCTTTCATAGTCTAATGGGTTTGTTTTCGTTATTTGCTGGTTAATTTGCAGGAACTTCACCATCGACTCGCAGAGCTCCTTGTTCTTGGCCGGCCAAGTGCGAGGACAGGAAGAACCCACATCTCCCATTCCTAAGGCATTCACGATCATCCTACCCCTATGAGGCTCAGGTATAGGCCTCTGGCGATCACTTTCTTTCTTTCTTTCTAACTTGTGCACTGTAGGTAGCAGCAGCATAGTTCGGAGGGAGATCACGCACACGACCCACGCCCTCGCGTGCGGCTACCACTTTCCGGCGCCTACAACTGGTGCCACCCATTCTTTTATATCTAAGAAGTTTGCTGCTACTCTATCCGGTAGAACCTATTCTGTTGGAATCTGATCTTATTATCACCACACCTGTAGGAGCTAGAACTGAGCTTTGATTCTTCTATCCTTCTAGTGAGGCCCTAGTTAATGGTTGTAATCTATCTATTGATTTGGCATATATGAACATGAAGGGCTATGATGTGATTCTAGGAGCTGATTGGTTGTCTAACTATGGTGCTAGTGTAGACTACAAGAGAGGCATAGTAACTTTTGAGAATCACCCTAATCTTTCTTTGTTTGGAGCTAGACATTCTAGACCTCTATATCTTATCTCTGCCCTTCGAGCTCATAGACGGTTGAAGAAAGGGTGTGTTACATTTTTGGCTTATGTGGTATTGGGTAAGAATGAATCTAGTATAGATGATATCCTTGTGGTAAGAGATTATCCATGTGTTTTTTCAGATGAGTTACTTGGTGGTCCAATTTTCTATTGATTTGATTGCAAGAGCTGCCTCTACGTCTAAGGCTCCTTATAGAATGTCACATGTCGAGATGAAGGAATTAAAGAAGCAATTGATGGAGTTGTTGTATCAAGTCTAGTACGTCACCGTGGGGAGCACGTGTTCTATTTGTAAAGAAGAAGGATGGATCAATGAGACTATATATTAACTATGGATAGTTGAATCCATTGACGATTAAGAATAAGTATCCCTTGTTGCGAATTGATGAATTGTTTGATCACATTTCTAGAACTCAATATTTTTTTAAGATTGATCTCAGGTCTAGTAATCACCAATTGAAGATTAAGGAAGATGATATACATAAGACTACATTCAAGAGCAAGTATGGAAATTATGAGTTCATCGTTATGCCTTTTGGATTAACTAATGCACATGCGGCTTTCATGCAACTGATGAATGATGTATTTAGACAATCCCTTGATCAATTTGTGGTGGTCTTCATTGATGATATATTGATATATTTTCAGATTAAGGATGATCATTAGGCTCATTTGAGGATTGCATTGTAATTACTAAGAGATAACAAGTTGCATGCCAAATTGAGTAAGTGTGAATTCTGGCTTAAAGAACTCTCTTCTGTTGGTCATGTGATTTCTAGAGAAGGAATCATTGTGGATCCTTTGAAAGTTGAAGTCATAGAGAATTAAGAAAGACCTAATAATGTGACTAAGATCCAGAGTTTTTTAGGATTGACTAGCTATTACCAGATATTTATTAATGATTTTTTCTAAGATTGCGGTGCTTTTGACAATTTTAACTCAAAAGGAAAACCCTTATGTCTAGATTGAGGATTGTGAAATGAGTTTTCAAACTTTGAAGAATAATGTTTGACAATCGCACATGTGCTTGCGTTGCCCGTTGAAGGAGAAGGATTCAAAGTTTATACCAACGCTTCAAGTGTTGGACTTGGTTGCGTATTAATGCAACAAGGAAAGGTTATTGATTATGCTTTTAGGCAACTGAAGAACCATGAAGAGAATTATCTGGTACATGATCTGGAATTAGTGGCTGTGATCTTTGTTCTGAAGATGTGGAGGCATCACCTATACGGTGAGTAGTTTGTCATTTACACTAATCATAAGAGTTTAAAATACGTATTCTCGCAAAATGAGCTTAATATGAGGCAAAGGAGATGATTGGAATATCTAAAGAATTTTGATTTCTCTATTAAGTGTTATTTCAGAAAACTAATACGGTAGTTGATGCTTGTAGTAGGAAGCCTATGGCTCTATTATCTAGCTTGATGCTTAGGAAATTGTGCTTATTGGAGCAATTTGCCGAGTTGATTTTGAATGTGGAAGAGAAGGAATATCATATTACGATTGCCAACATCAGAGTGCAACCCTAATGTGTTGTTGGAAATCAAGAAACTTCAAGATAATGATCTACTGCTAGTGGAAGTTAAGGAGAATTTAGATAAAAGATAGGAATGTCTTTTTGCTGAAGATGGAAGGTTATTATTTCGAGGAAGGACATGTGTACCTAATCATGTTGGTATCAAGAAGAAACTCATGGAAGAAGCACACATATCCAGATATACAATTCATCTCGGAGCTACCAAAATGTATCAAGATTTGAAGAGAACTTACTAATGGCCAAGCATGAAGAGAGGGGTTGCGAAGTTTGTAAGTCATTTTTTAACTTATCAACAGGTTAAGGCAAAACATCTTAGACATGCTAAAAAGTTAAAGCCTATGGATATATCAGAGTGGAAATGGGAGAGCATTGATATGAATTTCATTGTAGGGCTCCCAAGGACTAGAAACAGTTTTGATGTGTTTTGGGTCATAGCGGATAGATTGACTAAAACTGCTCATATGTTACCCATTAAGAGTAAGTGGACTGTTGATATTTTGGCGACCTTGTATATTAAAGAGGTGGTTAGACTGCATGACATTCTAGTGTCCATTGTTTCAGATAGAGATCTCATGCTTACATTGCACTTTTGGATAGGATTGCAAGCTTCTTTGGGAGCGAGGTTGAACTTCGGCATTGCTTTTCATTCTCAGATAGATGGTTAGATTGAGCGAACTAACCAAATTGTAAAAGATATGCTCAGAGCATGTATGATTGACTTTGAAGGCAGTTAGCATGCACGAGCACTTACCTCTAATTGATTTTACTTAAAATAACAGTTATCAATTAAGCATTCAGACGGCTCCTTTTGAGGCGTTATATGGTAGAAGTTGTAAATCACTGTATGTTGGGAAGAGGTTGGAGAAATACAATTGTTAGGCCTTGCCATTGTTCAAGATACAACCAAGAGCATTCAGATCATTCGGGCTCGATTAAAGGTTACTCAATCTTGGAAAAAGAGCTATGCAAATAATAGAAGGAGAGACTTAGAATTTCAAGTGGAAGATATTGTTTTCCTATAGGTATCGCCAACAAGAGGTATTCAAAGGTTTGGAGTTAAAGTTGAGTCCAAGGTTTATTATCCCTTTTGAGATTATGGAAAGAGTTGGGGAAGTGGCTTATAGATTGGCGTTACCCCCGCAGTTGATAGGACTGCATGATATGTTCCATGTATCTATGCTAAGGAAGTATGCTTATGATTCTTCTCATGTGATCCATTATGATGACTTGGTGCTGCAAAAGGACTTATCTTATAAAGATAGACCAATCAAAGTGTTAGACCGGAAGTTGCAACAATTAAGAAATAAAGCTATACCCATGGTAAAGATTCAGGGGAGCGAGTGTGGACAAGAAGAGGCCACATGGGAAGTAGAAGAGGCAATCAAGAATAAGTATATGGAATTGTTCTCAGGTATGTTTGGAACCCTTTGTCTTTTTGGATATCATGTGAATTTGGGAGACTAAATTTTTTAAGTGGGAGAGGCTGTAACAACCCGACTAAAAATGAATAAATAAATAAATACATGTAAATTTTCAAATAATATAAGAAAAATCTTATAAGTCATCGAATAAAATTATTAGGGAATTCAATAAATTTTATAATAATTATAAATATAAATTGGGATTATTTGAAGACCTATTTGGGCTTAATTAAAAAGAGTGAATAAACTCCTGAAAATTCTAATGCTCCAAATCCCAAATTCTAATTAGGTTAAATGGGACATAAAATAGAATTAAACCCTAATTCATCGAGGGAGGATCATTCCCTTGTGAAACCCTAGCCTAATTAGGGTTAGTTTGATATATGTAGGCGGCTCTAATTTTATATTAGAATCAAAATTTTTGAAGTATAATATTATCTCTGGAGGAATGGGTCGAATTAGGACTCTAGGAGGGCTAAAATCTACAAATACGACCCTAAACCCCCTCTAGCCAGCCCTAATCAATCGTGAAGGTTGCTGGACGTGGGAGAGGGGCGTGCTTCAAGGAGAGGATCGAGGAGTTTTGGGCGTTCCCTTGCATTCTTCATGTCTTCTTCCTCCTCTTCCCTAAACGATCCTAAGGTAGGTTTTCTCTCTGGCCAAACTTAAATTAACCAGTCATATATGTATAGGAGCATGTCTAGTTTGTTTTAATACATGTTTCTCTGATTTTCATTGTTAGCAATCCATGAATTTTGAGTTCCATGCACGAGGTATCACCATTTTCCTTTTATTTCGCTAGAACATGCTTTCTGTTTGAGATCACGTCCATCACAGAGACCGTATTGTGAACGCGTCCCTACGATAGACCGCGACCCAACCTGATCGTGTCTCCCATCAAGACCGTGTTCATCCATCTTTTGCCAGGAACACGGCTCCTGAGATGACCACGTCCTGACCCATATTTAATTTGAATTTCTAATTTTTAGTAGCATGTTAACCTCATAATTATTGTTCTAAAATCACATTTTTCTTTAATCACACCTTCTGAATAGATAGTTGGTTAGGTAAATTATTTTTGAATCATGATTAATTTCCTAAAGTCTCAGCGTTTGACCTTCATGAATCCCTCGCATGATTTATTCAACCTTCATGTCATCTTTCATCTTCATGTCATGTTCTTTCCTGAAATTTGGTTCCATTATGTTTAACAAATTTAGATATTAACTTGTGATTAAAGTTATTCCATGATAGCCTCTAATTTTTAAATATTTAATTATTATAAAATTGGCATTTTAATATATTACATATTTTGATTATTGTTTTATCTTGAAGATCATGTCACTTCGGTGGCATGTATCTACCATTTATTCTGGTTTTGATTTTCTCGCAAACCCCTTCTTAGTGAACTATATGACTCTCCGATGGGTATTCCTCTTGTCGGAGTGGAACTTCTTTATTGAGACCTTCATAAGTTTTAGCAAGCCATGGATTCTCACATGGATGCTTAGCTAGTTGTATCCTAAAAACCCTGAAAATCCCTTAGCATCTTATCTTACTAGTCTAAGATGCAATTTGATCGGCTTTTGGAACTATGGAATAAGGTTCTATTTGATTTTGTTCTGTCCATTCTGAACGTGGTGTACATACAGACCACGCTCAGGCTTCTGTCCCCTGAAGGCGGCCCCGTGATAGACCATGTTTAGGTAATCCTATTATTAACGCGCCCACCGGCCAGACCACGTTGTGACTGTCTTGTTATGATCGTGCCCCTGACCCTGACCGCGTTCAACCCAGTTTCTGATTGATTGAGCTCGCTTATATGACCGTGTTATATCTGGTGTTTCTGAATGCACCCATATAGTTGACTGCATTATGTCATGTTTCTGTGAGTCTGGGTTTGACTGCACAAGTGTGATTTGGCCCATGTTTTAGTCTGGTTACTGTGAAATCTGGCTATTGTCACCCCTATCTCTTGATCCTTGGGTAAACCAAGGTTATTCTTTATACATGTTTGATCTTCTTTTTGAATTCCTTCATAAATCATGGATCTTATTAAAGTTATATACCTTGATTACATAAGTTTGATTATTGGAATTCTATTTGGCCATAATTGTTATATGAGATTATCTATAAATTTTAAATAAGACTTCAGTTCACACTCCCCGATGCCTGTGCATAGACGATGGCCCTGTCTGGTCTTAGGAGGAGCACACAAATTGCTCATAATTGTGAGAATCAAATGACTTGTGGTGTGATATTGCACTGATATGAAATGCAAGATTGATCTGAATAATTCATTTGTTATATGATTGATATGCTTGCCCCAAATGGATATTCTGTTATATGGCCAATCATGATTTGCTTTACTTGATTATGGTCCATTAGAAAGTGTTACATGTAAAAGTTATATCCTTGAATTGCTCATCTAAATATTGTTACTTCATTTCCATCCATTGAATTCTTAATCCTATTGAATTATGTCCTCACATTGCCCCTAGTTATTATTATACGGTTTTGCTTTATGTATTGAATCATGTCATCATTATTGCATCACCAACATGTAATTTACTTAAATTTTGTCTGATATAAGAGATGTAATTCCTATTGAACTTTCGCTCATCTAGTGTTCTTTAATTATTTTTCAGATAGTTCTAATGAATAAATTCAGTCTGATGGGGAGGGTCAAGAGAGAATGAGTGCCAAGAAACTTTAGAAGTCCCGATGTCTTTTGATTTTATTGAGTCTACATTGAACTAGAGAGAAATGTAATTGAGTCTTTTTTTTGAAAATTTTGGAATTTGTAATCGAGTCAATAATGAGTCTCTATGCAATATTTATTGGAATTTTATTGGCTTCGCCTATTTTGTGGAAAATTGGAGCTGTTTATTTATCTATTTGTGGATGTCAATTTGTTATTGCTCTGAATGATTGGATATAACTGCCGTGCTCTAAGTTTCTGCATCGAGATGTGACAGGCCCACAAACTGGGTGGCTGAAGCTACAAAAATTCTCTCAAAACACGCCTACGATCACCTTGCAATGAAGTACCCTCACCAATCTCTTGACTCTGGTGCTGCACATATAACTAGTACATGCGTGCAAAGAACTCCGCTTAACTCGGCACATTCGGGGTTGCTACCATTAGAGGAGGTGACGCTCTACTCTGCTCCTCCTAAGCCCCAGCCGACAACGCTGATAAGAGTCGGGTATGCCTTATCGACGCCATCTTCACTCTTCTAGCACAAGCACAGAAAACAATATGGTAAATAAAACATAATACTTTATGCCAGCTGTCGCTTGTACTAGTAAAGACCCAAGATCCAGATACCGAGTCAAACCCGATACCATTTGGATTCTACCCTGCCACCCAAGAGCTAGCAAGTTCGGAAGGGTTAATTAGGATGGTGTGGTTATGCATTAAAATTCTAAACAAAGTAGGAAAAATATAGAATTAATAATTATCTGATAAAAATAAAAATAACATTTTATAACAATTTAATATCATTATAGAGTCAAGTCCACAAGTACAGTCAACAAGAAAAGAAACGTACACTGCCACGGGGTATACCCCGGCACTGGCGAGTTGGTTGCTAAAAGACCTCTGACCGAGACGCACCACCTCGAGGAGAAGCGCTGCACTTGAAAAAGTAGGGAGTGAGCCTCATCTCATTGGCTCAGTAGGGGTCCTGCGGATCCCTACCACAACGAAAGTGGTAACAACAGTAACAGCAACAGAAATAGCAACAATAAAGGAAAGTAGCAGTAGTGGCAAAGTAACTATAAAATCAACCATAACATCAGCGATTGCTAGCACAATAGAATAGTAAAATGGTAGAACCACGGAGTCTCTACACTACTCCTACCCTTACAAGGGAGCCACGATCTCGAGTCGAAACCACCAATCTAAGGAAGGTCACGGTCGCACTGCCGGAAGAACCTACGAAGCCTCTAACGTAGGAAAAGTCCTAATGGACATGAGCCACTACGAAAACCACACCGCCGAAACATCCTATCCTAGCTACCGGGAGAACCCTGACCACACTGTCGAGAAAACCTCGACCTCGCATGCGAGAAGTCATGCTAAAGTCACCCGGTTAGAACATGCTACCCCTACTCCGGAGAACCACGGTTCAATGTCGGGAACTAAACCCACGGGTGACTGAAGTACTCACTCGATCACTAGCACCGGCCGGATGCGTCCACTGACATCTTACATCACACTGACTCTCCCTAGCCGGGCGACCTCTCCCATAGAGGGAGACAAGGGACTGGGTTGGATGCGTCCCGGACGCCTTACACCGCCCACTATGCTCACGCCTGCCTGCCTCTCCCAGAGAGTGAGGCGGAGTCACAACAACACAAGGACTAGTTGGGGTTACGCCCATTGGCATTGGTCCACTACCCCCAACCACGTGTGCACACATAGACTATGTACTATAAGTCAAGTCCTCTAGCTGGTTTCCCCCCAGCCAGACTCAGGCTGCAAAGACGAGGGGCCCTACAATAACCAGCCTAAAAACCGTCACATCGGGAATAGCTCTCGACCATGCGATCAGAATGTGTTGGCACTCAGTGAGTAACACTCTCGGCCCAGTCGATACGTGCACGATACTCAGTAAGCTGAGCTAGAGGAGTATTGCTCGGAAGAAGGTCCAACTCACGCACACCTGAAACCACGAAGTGGCACAGCCTGGTACAGGTAAACCGCCTAAGGCTGGTAACGGGAACCAGCGAACGCCGGTCAACTAAACAAGTACGGGAACGAACCTCTGCTAACGATAACCCATACGGGGAAGAACACTCCCTACAACACATAAATACCATAGGGGTGGCCCATGATAATTATACAGAAATCCCGGATCATCAAGAATCACGTAGACACCTCTTCTGCGGAACCTTGTCACATACAGACACCTCGCGGGCAAGAAACGGTGAAGCACGGCACCCCGAGGCAGGAAGGGACTGGGCGGCCAACCCCCTGGCAGCTCAGTGGCCTGGGCGGCCACATCACTGGCCGCCCAGCACAGGGCCACCCTGTTCACTGGGGGGCCATCACCTTGGCCGCCCAGCAGGCCTGGGCGTCCACCACCTTGGCCGCCCAGTCCAGGGCTCATCAGGGTCTGGGGGGCCAGAGTGCTGGCCGCCCAGCAGACTAGGGCGGCCAGACCTTTGGCCGCCCAAGCACAGTGCAAGGTGGCCAGCAGTCTGGCCATCTACAGGCTGGGACAGAGGGGGAAAGAGAGAAGGCAGGGCGGCCAGGGTACTGGCTGCCCAACAACCTGGGTGGCCGGAGGCCGCCTAGCAGACCCAGGCGACCAGGGTTTTGGCCACCCAGCTCTGGGGCACACACGGCCACACCCGTGGCCGTCTTTTGTCGAGTTCGCAGAAATGAACCAAACTCCATGCGGAGTTCAATCCCATGCACCATTCGTCTCTCCACGAAGGAGAAAACAAAGGGAATCCATCCCCGGGCATTCTTACATCCGGAAAATCACGTTTAAACCACAAATCGAGGCCTAAATCGGCCGAAACCGCCGCTCATCCCAAACATGAACATTTCCCCAAAATAAACAATACCCACTCTCGACCTCACCGGAACATGGAATCGCGAGGGGAAATACGCGAGAGTGATGGGGATTCGTCCCTCTACCAAAAACCCCACAAACACGACGATCTCCCATACGGTCGACTCCCATAGTCGTGATCGCCTCCGCCTCGTAGCTCGCCATGCCCCTCGGCTTCGTCCTCACCACACGCCGCTGCTCCGCCACACGTCCCTTCGCCACTGTCATATATCGGCCGCCGGAGATGAGAATGGAGAGGGAAAGAGATACGGGAAGTGTGAGGGAAAGGAGAGACGCGAGAGACGCGAGAGAGTGAGAGATAAGAGAATGGAGGGGGGACAGATGGGTTTAAAAGGGTTTTTTTAATTTTATTTTATCATATTTTTATTTTTTCCATTTCTATTTACAAAATTCACATAAATCCCGAAAATTCCTGAAAAATCAATTTAGACTCTGAAAAATTTCAGAAAAAAGCCAGGCCGCTCAACGCGCCGCCACGAACCCGAAATAACCCACATAAACGTCATCCAAGGGTCCGAAAAGTTAATATTCAAGTCCAAAACTCCCACGGACACGATCCACAACTCACGAAAACACGATCCAAAAATCTGGCGCATTACAGTACTGGACACTCTAGACTATCTAGACACTGCAGTTATTTCAAATTCCCATGCACAACTACAGCCTCTTTCTGATATCACCTGTAATGACATAGGATTCAAGTAATGGAAAGTAACTGGTGTGACTCAAATCCTGACTCACCACCCACGAGCTACAGTGCTCGGAAGGGTTAGGTTAACGTTGTGGGGGTGCACAAGAATTTAAAATAAATTTCAAATTTTAATTATAGAATTAATTAAATTATATAATTAAATTTTACATTACATAATTAAATAATTACAACCTCGAGTCCAAGTCTACAAAAGTACAGTCAACAAAAAAATAATGTACACAGTCACGGGACATACATCAGCTCTAGCAAGCTGGCAAGTAAGAACCTATGCTAGTGTCACACAGAACCTCCGAACCACGCGGAGGTATCTCCACACCTGAAAGAAGAAGGGGTGAGCTTCATCTCATTGACTCAGTAGGGGTCCCATGGATTCCCACCACTGCGCAATAATAATAAACATTAACAACAAATAATTACAACAACAAGTAACAGGTGGAACACAACACACAAAGCTACCCAGAACATTGTCACACAGTCGCCCGTCGGTCACTCTAAATCACGGTGATATGTTTTACCTGAACCATGACCAGGTAACACGACACTACCACTACACGTAACAGGGAAACCTTGACCACCATAGTCTGAAAATCACGACCAACACCACACAGTTAGGAAAGCACGACCTCCACCCTTGAAAGAACCATGACCTCTTTGTCGGGAAGACCTCGACCTTATTGTCATAAAAACCATAACCACGAATGACCGGAGAACCCACACACTAGTAGCCAGGCTGGATGCGTCCATTGACATCTTACACCATGCCTACTGTCCTACACATGGTCCACCTCTCCTCTAGAAGTGCAGCATAGGGACATGGCCGGATGCATCCACTAACGTCTTATACAGCACCACTAGTCTCACGCACAGTCTGTCTCCCCTCTAGGAGTGTGACAGTGAGACATACAACAAGCTCACTAGGACTAGCTGGGGTCGTACTGTAACGACCCGAGAATCCGATTACCGGGAGAGACCCGATAACCCGAGACTCGAACTGCCGCCCACGAGCCGGGAGGGCTCGGAAGGGCTAAAAGGAGTGTGGAGGCACAAAGAAATAGGAAGTAAAACAGGACAATACAACAACTAACAGAAATAAATAAACAACTACAGCTACAACAGAGTCCAGTCCAACAGAAAGTATAGTCTAAAGCAGTAAAACATACCACATGCCGAGTGAACACTTGGCCTGACGAGCTGGCAACTGAGAACCTCCGAACAGCACCCTCGAACCTCGAGGAAGAATCGCCACACCTGAAAAGTAGGGAATGAGTCTCCAAAACAGAGACTCAGCAGGGATCCCGTGGAACCCCAACCGGAAACAACGGCGGTAGTGGAAAGGAAAGCTACAACGACAGCAAGAACAGCGAACCGGTGGCCGGTCAAAACTCGGCACTATAGCTACTCCTACTGTACCAGAAACACACCTCGATCTCACGGTCGAGGGCTACCGAACCACACTAGTACCACTTACCGAAGTAAAAACGCACGGTAACCACGCCGTAGAGGCCTGTCTCCCAGGACACGGCCAACCTGGACACACTATCCACAGTGCAACCCCGAGCATCCGATCGCGGGTACCGCACAACAAGACGCAACATCGTAAAGCCACTAGCACTAGTCTCACGACGCGAAAACCGACACACGCGCCACGGCGAAACAACCGAAACTCAACGGTCAACACGATCGAAAACCCGAAGGTCGAAGTCACGGAAACTGACAGTCTGTCACTCTCTGTCCAGAACAGGAGTACCTACCACTAGAAGCAAGGGCGAATGCGTCCACTGACGTCTTACTCCGCACCTCAGGTGTCTCCCTCCGGCCCAGCGGGAACTGAGACACCGTACAAGTAATCACAAGCAAGTGACAAGCTGGGGTCACGCTCGTCGACGTGGGTCCAACCGCCCCCAACCACGTGTGCACACACAGGCCGTTTGCCCCTGGCCTGGCCTCTAACTGGTTTTCCCCTCAACCGGACTCTGGGTGCCAGACGCGGGGCTTGACGGTAACCAGTCTAAAAACCGTCCTCAGGGTAAGCCCGTACACCTACTCCCGGGTGAGACCAGCACACGCGTACTGGTGGGCTACGACTAGTGGAGGGTCGCTGAGAGAGTAGACTCTCAAGTCAACAGAAAACAACGTCCGAACCCGAAGAAGTACGGGGACCGTCCCACCTACCAGCAGCGTCACACGGTGACCACAGTCGGAGAAGAAACGGGACTCACGGTCCACGGGCCGCACGCTCGGCCACGCAGAAATGCAGAAACATGATTCCCAAGGCAGCTCACAGGCCGCCAAATCAAATCCCACTCTCAGGGAAAGGCGAGAACCCTCCAGCCCCAGGCTGGCAACTGAACTCGCAGTCCAAGGCCACACACATGGCCTACGCGGAAAGCACATAAGCATGATTCCGAGGGCAACGCACAAGCTGCCACGCCGATAACTGGACTCAAAGTCCAAGGCCACACACATGGCCCACTCGAAAATCATCTTCCAGGAAAACTTACGGCATACGGGGGAGACCCTACCGCGGCCTAATGAATTCCTAAACCAGCGTGGCATGCACGGACTCGGACCTAAATGATGCAATCGTGGGACCAACAATCAATAAGGTGTGGACCCAGCTATAATGCAAAGGGTCAATTTGAAGGGACTAGTTAGGGAGAGTTGTTTGCCCGTAGGCGGAGTAGTTGTGGAACTACCTCCTGACAATTAGAGGCCCTAATGTTGCAGTTCTAGGGCCTAAGGATAGGCGCATGCAAGCTCTCGTTTTCCGCCCACAGCGATGCACTCAGGAGACTGGTTGCATGGATCAGGCTCTTGTTGACACCGGAAATGTAACCAAAGATAGAGATGAGACAAAAGATGAGATTGAATCAGTAATGAAGCTCCAAGGAACTCCTGCAAAGCCGGGATTACAGAAAGTACGTTACTGAAGCTGTCACCCAGCTGAAGCCTTCCCCGGCCAAGCTGATGTCCGGTATTGTCGTCACTCAGACGACATTACTGATGAAGAACTGCGGTCCACTGACCGATGAAAACCCCCAGAAGTATTCTGATGAAACCATGCTAGTTCACCAATTAATGGGCCCTCACCTAGCCTGACTTGCTCGAGGTGCCGACAAATGAAGGACAGATTAAGCGGCTCTTACAGCTCAAGCTTAATGATGAGTTCATTTAAGAAAAGATGAAATACAAAGAGACATAAATGGGCTGGCCCATCCGTACGGTGTCGAAAGCCCAATAAGGCCATGCCGAGAGGTGATGCGCCGAGAGCCTACCACCTCCGAGTAAGGCGCGCCGGGAGGTCAAAAATAGCCCGCCGAGATGCCCATGCCGATAAGGGGGAGAAGGGGTGTTATAAAAACCCCCCTTTCTCTCGATCAAAAAAGGAAGAACAGAGGAGAGCAAAAAAAAAAGAAAGAGATTAGACACAGCCAGAAAGAAAAGAAACCCATCCAGAAAAGGAGATAGGAAAAGAGAGAGAGAGAGAGAGCCTCCGCTGCCAGAGAAGAGAAGAGGAAGAAGAGAAACCCCAGGTGGGCCGCCCGGGGAGGGAGAGGAGTCAATGCTCCACCCTCCCCTCCTCCATGTTTTCTTTTCTTTGATGTAATCTAGCGAGTCTTTTCTCGATTTATCAAATGTAGCCGGAGAGTCCCGGCCTTGACTTCTACCTCTCTGTCTTGCATTTCTCTTTCACGATCAGTGTAAGTTTTCCATGCAATGCAATGAAATATCGATATGGCTCGTCTGGGCACCGATTGATTAAGACATCTGATCTCTGTCTCTCTATGTGCATAGTCCTCGTCTGAAAGAAAATATAGTTTAGACTCTTCGAGTTTCAGAGCCGATCATATGAGTCTGTTCTTCGAAGAGGGACGAAGATAGGGCTCCTACCCCTATCTAATGGGTTACTGAGTTCTATTCTCTTCTCCCCTCTCCTATCTCAATGGCTGATTCTCTGCATATAATCTGAGTTTTCTGTCGAGCGCCTTTACGCTGTTTAGGAACCAGAGACATCAATCTCTTGGTTACCTGGACTGTCTAGCTTTGATAAATGATGATCCGATCCCTGGGTCCTCCATTCTAAGCCTTGAATGCTTAGGGCCTGGAGTTTCTGCGTCGAGAGTCCCTCCTTCGCCGGTTTTCAATGTCATTGGGCTCGTCCGGAGGGGTCAGAGGACAGTCATCTCTTGACTCCCCCAGACGGCCTGCAATAAGCAGATAAAACCCTCCACGGGATCAGGTGATGGTCTGGTTTCTTTCATTGATTCCACCGTCCAATTCCCTTGGCATCCTTCTAACGGAAGCATCCATGAAATCCCCCTTCTGCACTCCTGACCCGGCATCAATTCGAGCTTGAAATCCCAGAAAACATATGAACAGAGCATCGTTAGCGAAGCTCTGAAACCCCTACCCTTTCACCTTCTCGGCGTGCAACATTCCCCGCCGAGAACTACGCTGCCGAGAAGACCTCCCCCTTCAGCTAGCCGACAAAAATCACCCCAGTCGTGCCCACTGGCCGTTGAACTCCCCTCCACCTGGCCTTCCCGGCCTGGTGCCTCTCGGCGCCAGCTTCCCGGCGCGGCGATGAGCGCGCCGGGAAGCCCCTGGCCGAGACCCTCTTTTGGCCGCCGAAAGCTCCTGGCCGGGACACCCTCTCCTTTTGGCCAATCAAACCCCACGCCGATAACCCCCCGGCCGAGAGCTCCCTCTTTTGGCCGGCTAAACCCCTGGCCGAGACCCCCCTTTTTTTGGCTGACTAAGCCCCAGGCCGAGATCCCCTCTTTGGCCAATATGAAAGCCACGCCGAGATCCCTCCTTCGGTCAATGAAACCCACTCCGAGGCCCATCTCTGCACCATCTTTCTTCAAACCTCTTAATCTCCCCATACATCTGTTTAAGGGGATACTCAGAGACCATCACTTGTGTCTTGATGAGATACAATAATGGGGAAGATCTCCCCTACAGCTCTCGTCCTAATCCGGATTTCACCGCTGCCTTATGAACCCAAAGAGCCATGTCATTACATGTGTTCTGATGGGTTCCAAGGGAATATTAATCAATGATATGAAGGCAAGAGATGTCCCTGGGCCTGGTGCCCATCTTTGTTCGGTCGTTGTCCCGGCTCTCCGTGGATGATGACCTATCCTCTCTTGGCATAATCCAAGTTGAGGGGACATGCTGCCGAAATTTACATATACCCCACCAATCGAGTGTGGTACTTTCTTCTAACCCCGTTGGCCCACGGAGTTATGCCCTTGCATGATCTCCGATGGTCCTCCAAAGGGGGACATTAATAAGACATCGCACTCGTACCGGGTGTGTTACATCAGGCCGGTCCCCATCCGGATTCCGGGTTATGTATATATACCTGATCTTTTACGGATCCCACCTTGCCGCTGCATGGGTGGTTTCCTATCTCCACTTGGCATAGTCCAAGGTAATGGGGATATGCTGCCGAGTTTCCTCCGCAACTGGTGTATCTTCGCTTTACTCAGGCTATCTGATGCCTTGTGAATGAACCAACTCTCTCCCTCGTTTGAGTTTTATTTTTACCGCTATCCTCCTCCTACCTTTAGCGTTTAATCAAGGGTTGTCCTCCTTAGGGGGGATGTAATTAACGTCATAGCCTTTATGGTATGGCGGACTTCCGGTCCCGACTCGGACTTCACAATCGACTGATCAAGTCAGATCGAGCGCACAATGAAATCGTCACTTCGGTGACTGGCACGCCAATAAATCAAATCAAATAATAAATAAAATAAATAGATAAAAATCCCGCGTCCACAAGTCTGGCACGCCCGGTGGGACTAAGTCTCCCTTCATCTTTACGCTAAAGTAGGAGGCCCAGCGGGCCCCCCTCAAAATTCTGATTCTGTGTACTTTCCTTATTTTCAGGAATCTACAATGACGGCTGGAATCATGTCTGTCTGCTTCGACCAGCAGCCGATTGACATGCATGTGCGAGAAGGCTACCTGGCGGTACCTCTCGCGTTCGGATCGATGCCGCCTGCCGTTGGGCTGCCCAACTGCTTGGGCGTCGTCTTCACTGACCTTCTGCAGGTCGATGACAATGAGCAAGGCACTGCTGCAAGTGCCCCAGTGGAGATCACTGACCAGAAGAATATCTTACCAGAGAAGACGGTCCCCACGGCCGTCGCCTGCTACGTCCATCATGTCCAAAAAAGGGGCATGGTCCCTGCTGCTGCTCAGAAAGGGAGAAGAACTAACCGGAGGAGCCGGTATGATGCTGTTGACCGTCGTCTTTCCAACTCCGGAAAGACCATGATGATTGGAGGTGTCCGGGCAAACATGAATGGTTGCCCAAGGGAGGTCAGGCCGGACGTGATCATCCCGATGGTGCCCACTACCAACAGATTCCAGACTCTGGCCGCCAGGCAGGCCAATTGGGAGGCTGATGAGAGGAAGCCGCTGGCGCCCAAGCCAGCAAAATACAAACAGGTCTGGCGACCGAAGAGGATTCAGAGCTGGGTTCCAGCTCGAGATGAGGAGAAGGCTGCTGAAGATGCTGTTGCCCGCTTCAGGGCAGAAAGCCGAAGAAGAGAGGGAAAAGAGACAAGAAATGCTGTTGCTGCTCGCCCCAAAGCCTGGGGCAGAAGAGATGAGAGAAATGATGAAGAAAGAAATTTGACTGCTGCTCGCCCCATGATGAGGGGCAGAAGGGATGAGAGGAAGGAAGACCTTACTGTCACCCGTCCCAGGGCTGGGGGCAGAAGATGGCAAAGAAAGAAATATGATGCTGCTGTCAACTGCTGCCGAAACGGCAATGTGGGAATGAGCGAACCAGTCACGGTCGCCATCCCAAGAAGACCGAGGGCCTGTGCCAGACAGGCCGATTTGTTCAAATATTCCAAAGCCGAGCATTTGAATGCTCAGGTAACAAGACTGGCCTATCAGCAGAGAAGCCAGGAAAGACTAATGCTCCGGCCTGAGCCACAGAGGCACAATTCTGAAGAGATGAAGCAGATAGTCCAAGACTACTTCCATTACTGGGGAGCTCTGCCCTCGGTCAACAAAGACTATCCCGTGCCTTGGGCACCAGAGGTGAAGAAAAAGAAGAAGCACTTCAAGAAATGATGATCGGAGCCTCTTCCTCCGATCAATCACTATGAAGAAGGTCTCAGGGCCGGATATGACAAAGAAGACTTGTACAGGGAAGAAGCCAAAGAAAGAATATCGGTCTTTGACCGGCTCAAATATCCTGACCAGGTGAAAAGAAAGGTCTACAGGCGGAAGGAAAAAATGCAAATCTTCGCCTGCAACATGGCTGGACTTGCCAGGGGGCAAGATATACTACCAACTCGGCCAGATGAACTGCTCAGGTTGGCTACTAGACCTGGTCCTGTCACAAGAAGAGGCCAGGCCGCAAAAGATAAGATGAAGAAATATGATGAAGCCCGCAAGATCACCACCATGACAGTCAATGTGGTGACGACAGAGGATGAGGACAATCCCCTTATTGATGATGCTGAAGGGACTTCTGAAGATACGCAAATCCCATCAGCCTTGGATCCCATGATCCAGATGATGTTCAGAAGATACCAGCAGGAGATCAGTGCTCTCCGAAGGCAGCTCAATGAGAGACATGAAGCTACATCAGTCTCAAAGCAAGCTGAACCTGCGGGGCAGACATCCAGCTCAGCAGAGACGGCTATCCCAGCTAACCCTCTCCTAGCTGATAAGGGCAAGACACCGAGCCAACCTGTTCCACAACAAACAGCAGCTCAGCCCTCTGTGTCTCAGACACAGCCTACCGCGCCCATCTTGCGCGCCACTGTGATGACAACTCCTCACAGCCAGCAACAAGCTCACTTCTTTCCAGAAGACATAGATCCAGCTGTAGCCCACAAGCAGATGATTGAAAGAATTGTGGAAATGAAGCTGTCAGAAAAGGCTGGTGGTGATGCTGGTACCTATGATGTGTACAAGGTACCGTATCCTCCCCAGTATGCTGCCAAGAGATTACCCCCAGGCGTCAGTAAGCCACCGAAGTTCGAGAAATTTAATGGCCAAGGCTCCCCTAGGGAGCATATAGCCTACTACACTACAATCATGGGCGACCTAGCAGTCGATGAAGCTTATCTGCTCAAGTTCTTTGGCTCATCCCTCACTGGGTTGGCCTTTGAATGGTACTCAAGCCTGCCAGCTGGGTCAGTGGTTGATTGGCCTGATATGCAGAGAAAATTCCGCGACAGATTTCATGTCACGGAAAGGGAAATCACGATAGCAGAGCTATATGCAACCAGGCAGAAGCAAGATGAAACTGCACTGGACTACATCAAAAGGTGGAGGAACTTGGCCATGAGATGCCGAAGACCTCCTCATCAAGAAGATGCGGTGCAGATATGCAAGCAGAGCCTCAGGAGGGAGGTGCTAGAAAAAATGATCGGTGCAGATGTCAGAACATTTGACCGACTGAACAATATAGTGGCAGAAGTCGAGACGTTCTTGTCCAAGCGTCCGACCGCCAATGTCCCCACCATGCCAAAGGGAAAATCTAATGAGCGACGGCCATCACACTCTGAGGCCAACACCGTCGATTTCAGAACCTTCGAGCAATAGAAGGGGAAGAAAGGGGCAGATGAAGCTCCCCCGCTGGCAGATACAGCAGAAAGAAAAGATAAAGTCTCTCTGAGAGACAAGATGAGAAAAGCATACTCCTTCCCAAAAGATAAGACGGCCGCACTGTTCAACTGGGCATACAAGTTCAATAAGGTAACATTGCCTGAACCCAAAAGACCAGCAGATGCAGCAAAGAAAGATGATCCGCTGTTCTGTCCATTTCACCGTGCGCTGGGGCACGCAATTGAAGATTGTTATGTCTTCAAAGATATCATGGAAGGAATGGTCAAGAAAGGTGAGCTGCAGCTGGGAGATTACCAGGTAAAGCCGCCCCATCCACATGAGCCTCCACCCTGGAGAATGGCTGCCAATATGATCTCAGTCTACCAACAGCTGCCCAAGGAAGCCGTTGAAGAATGCACCAAGCACACCTATGAAGCTTGCTTCCTCACCCCACAGAAAGATCATGAAGGATGGCAGATGATACCCATAAAAAGCAAAAAGAAGACTCCTGCAGTCAGTACCAGCGGAGTAGTTATCCGGGGTGTTACCCCAAGGCCCGAGCCGCCTCCGATAAAGCCAATATGGCATACAACTGAGACTGGACCAGTCATCCGGATCCCTACTCACAACCGGAGGAGGCAAACTTCCCTCCCTACACATAAAGAAGTAAGCCCTGCAGCCAGGCGTCTGCAGCAATATATTAATGAGCTCGATGAGTACGAGCAGAAGAAGCCCAAGTATCTGCTGATGAAAGACTGTATACTTTGGGAACAGCTCGAAGAATTGAAAATCAAAGAGCAGCCAGAGGCAGAACAAGAAAAAGCTGAGAATGAACCCTTCTGAGGCAGGAGCTAGCAAAGCCAAATTCCCAGAAGAAGAGGAGACGACCCAAGTCCAAGAAAGGAAAGAAGGTCACGACAGTACAATGTAACACTCTGTCAGTACTCTTTTCCTTGCCCGGGGAGGATGACGAGCCAGAAGCATCCGACGCCCCGCTAGAAGCTAACCATGCCGAAGCCTCTACCTCGGCCCATGCAACACGTTCTGGGAGAAGATGGGGGCGCCCACCACCAGCCAACCATAATATTATGTTCAAAGGGGAGCAACCCTATCAAATCCTGGAACCAGAGATACGAGGTGTCCAGGTTCCTCCCCCTGCCAGTCTGTACCAAGACAAAAAGAAGGCAGATGAAGTCCCTTCATCCTGGAGTTCCTGTCTAGCTTAGAAAACGAGCAACCGGCTCATACTGCTCCAGCTAAAAGTAATAAATGCCAGCAGACAGCAGCTAGAAAGCAGAAACAGCGTGAAGAAAATGAAGAAAGTGACCCTCTAGCAAAACCAGGGGCAGTCGCTGCAGAAGAAGCCTTCCGGGAGACCGGTGAAGAAGATGAAATTGGGACTGGGCAGCAAAGGCCACAGGCACCACATGAACCTCCAAGACCCCGATGGGCAGAGGAGATGAGACTATCTAATGTCCGGGTGGGCAGTCGAGTAATGAAAATGCTGAAGAAGCTCCCTACCAGATTCTCCATCTGGGAAATTCTCTCTCTGAGTGAAGAAGCTCGCCAAGCAATCGTGGATGCCCTGCAGTCCCCGGTACAATGTGAAGCACTCTTGGCAGAAGTGAATGCTGGGCCATCAGTCACCTTCACGGAAGATGATATGCTAATTCCAAATGTCGGTCATAACAGACCGCTGTATATGAGGGGCTCCCTGAACTGTCAGTCGCTGAGCAGAATACTGATAGATCCAGGGGCTGCTGTGAATATTCTCCCATACCGCGTCTATCAGAAATATTATTTTGATCTGCAGCTCACTAAGGTCAGAGACATGAAGATTGCGGGGTTCAACTAGAAATGTGAAACACCTCTCGGGGTGGCTGATTTCAACCTCACACTGGGCGACCTCACTACCGTGGTACGATTCTATGTAATTGACTCCAACACCACGTATAAGGCCCTGCTGGGAAGACCGTGGCTGCACGAATATCAGATAGTGCCATCCACGCTACACCAATGCATAAAATACTGCCATGGAGGAAAAGAAGAAAGGGTGTTTGCTGATCTACATCCCTTTGAAGTATTCGAGTGACATATGCTCGATGCATCCTACTACACCGAGGTGTCACAAAGGGATAAAGAAAAAGAAGCTGTGGTCAGCCAGAAGAAGTCGGTGACAAAGACAAAAAGCTGGTCTCCACCGCCACCCAAGGGCTACATTAAAAAGCATGAGGTATCCCACATCTCCTATGCTGGAGACTTTGTTCGGATAACTCCTCCTAGCATCCGCCCAGATGATATTGATGAAGAAATGAAAGAAAAGTACACACAGGTGGAGGTTCCGCAGGGTTTAATCAAGCCCGTCGTCAGCCTAGAATACCAGACAGTGCTGCCACTAAAGACTATAGAAATCCCTCGCTTCTGCGAACCCCCTATTATATTCTACACCGGGGAGCCAGTCGAAGAAGACGATCAAGACTGTATGGCCCCTGAAGAAGCTGCAAACCTGATGGTACCGATTACAGGCTTGGATTATACTACCCAACGGGTTTCACAAATGTTCTCCAAGATGCAAATGTCGTCGATGCAGCCTGCTGCTCAGAAGAAAGCATTCAAGGAGCTATGGGATCCGCCTCGAGATAGCAAGGAACTGAGGAAGATCACACAGCACCCGAGACTGGGTTATACCCTGTAAGAATACTATGAAGCCGAGGTGGATGTCATCTCTGCCTTCTACCAGAATGAAGATCCCCCTGAAGTGGGATATGATCAATACCCCTTTGAAGATGAAGAAATTATGTATCAATCCATAACAGACAATGAAGCCCAAGACAACCAGCCGGAGGCAAGGATGTCTGATGAGACTAAGAAGGGTTGGTGCTGGGAGAATCCATCTTGCAAAGAGGATCTGTTCCAGGCCGAAGCACAATTTGACACGGGAACCCCGGATGAAGACCAAGTAGCCAAAGAGCTGAGAGAGTGCCTGGAGTTTGGGCGCATTCTAGAAGAATTCTGAGCTCTACATAATGATGACCTCTCAGGGGAGCCCACATCAGAAGAGCCTCTAAGCACGGAAGACTCCACTTCGAAGTTTTCCGCTGAGCCAGTCACGTCCTCGGGGCAGACTGAACAGAATCCGGCCATATTGGCCTTATACGATGCACCAGCATCTGCCGATGATCGGTATGATGAAACAGAAAATCATGAGAATGAAGAAGATTATATCCCGGGAGGCTTTATTGATTTGCAAGAAGCCCCACCCGAAGTTGAAGACGGAGGCCAAGCCACCGTCGATGAGCTGATAGAAGTAAATCTGGGGTCAGCAGATGAGCCAAGGCCGACATTCCTCAGTGCACTGCTGGAGCCAGCTGTCAAAGAACAGTATATTCAGTTTTTGAAAGAATTCGAGACTGCTTCGCATGGACATATGATGAAATGCCAGGACTGAGTTCCAATGTGGCACAGCACTGATTGGCGATAAACCCAGAGGCAAGCCCTGTGAAGCAGCCTTCCAGGAGAATGCGCCCCGAACTGATAAATCAGATCAACAAAGAGGTCGACAAGCTGATCGATGTGGGCTTTGTTGAAGAGAACCAGTATACTACATGGCTGGCCAATATAGTGCCCGTAAAGAAGAAGAATGGGTAGATCAGAATATGTGTAGATTTCAGGGACCTGAATAAGGCTTGCCCGAAAGATGATTTCCCAGTGCCAATCACTGAAGTAATGATCGATGCAACCACTGGCCATGAAGCCCTGTCATTCATGGATGGGTCATCCGATACAACCAGATCTGGATTGCTGAAGAAGACAGGGTGCACACTGCATTCCGCACCCCGAAGGGAATATTTCATTATAAAAGAATGCCGTTCGGCCTTAAGAATGCCGGCGCCACCTATCAAAGAGCTATGACAAAGATCTTTGATGATTTGCTCTTCAAGAAAGTGGAGTGCTACATTGATGACCTGGTGGTTAAAACCAGCAGAAGAGAAGATCATCTGCAAGACCTGAGGATAGTGTTTCAGAGGCTGCGTAAATATGAACTCAAGATGAATCCTATGAAATGTGCCTTCGGCGTGTCCAGTGGAAAATTCCTTAGGTTCATTGTCCGTCATAGGGGCATTGAGATCGACCCATCCAAGATTAAAGCTATCCAGGAGCTCCCTCCACCAAGGAATCTCCACGAGCTGAGATCTCTACAAGGGCGTTTGGCCTATATCCGACGATTCATATCAAATCTGTCGGGGAGATGCCACCCTTTTCACAAGCTCATGATGAAAGATGTACCGTTCCTCTAGGACGATGGCTGTCAGGAAGCCTTTGAGAAGCTGAAAGAATATCTCAAGACCCCTCCAGTGCTGGGGGCACCTATTAAGGGCAGACCCCTGATACTGTACATTGCAGCCACACACTGTTCCCTGGGGGCAATGCTAGCACAGATAAATGAAGGAGGCAAAGAGCAGGCTCTATACTACCTGAGTCGGATGCTGATTAGAACTGAAGAAAGCTTCACCTATATAGAAAAGACATGCTTGGCACTAGTCTTTGCCGTTAAAAAGCTCCGGCACTATATGCTGTCACATGAAATCAGATTGATATCTGCAGCAGATCCACTCAAATACATACTGACTCAGCCAGTACTGAAAGGCCGGTTGGGCAAATAGGCAGTAATTCTGATGGAATCTGATATCACATATATACCCCATAGGGCAATAAAAGGACAGGCCGTGGCCGATTTCTTCGCAGAGCATCCTGTGCCAGAGAATGATATGTTGGGAACTGAGTTACCCGATGATGAGACACTAGAAGCCTGCCAGGCTCAGTCAACTATGTGGCAGCTATTCTTTGATGGAGCATCTAGAACAGAGACAGACTCCGATGGAAAGACCAGAATACGGGCCGGAGCCGGTATTGTGCTAAGATCACCAGAAGGGGAGGTTGTGCATACTTCCTGTTCTATAAACAAGCCCTGCACCAATAATGAAGCCGAATATGAAGCTCTGATAATCGGGCTATGTATAAGCCTCAACATGGGTATCCAGATGCTTCAGGTATTCGGGGATTCAATGTTGATAATAAAGCAAATCCAAGGGGAGTTCGAAGTGCGAAAGCCGGAGTTGAACCCCTACCACCAAAAAGCTGTGCGCCTCATGGCGAAATTCTATCATGTTGAGCTCAAGCATGTGGGCCGTGGACATAATGCCCAAGCTGATGCACTGGCAAAGCTAGCCAGCTCAATAGCAGTCCCACCAGATGAGACACTGAACATTGTTGTTATAAACCGGCGGCAAGTCCCCAGCATGCTAGAAGGCTGCCCCGAAGAAAATGAAGTCGCCACGATCAGTACAGAACAGGCATCTGATTGGAGACAACACCTGCTACAATGGTTTTTACACCAACAGCTACCGCAGAAAAAAAAGAAAAGATGAAACTTCTAAGGATCAAAGATTCTTATGAATTCAGAAATGGAACTCTGTTCCGAATAATGGCAGATGCACGCAAGAAGATTTTGCTCCGCTGCCTGTCTACTGAGAAAGCTTGGCAAGCAATGAAAGAAATACATGCTGGGACGGCAGTTGCTCATCAAGCTGGCCCTAAGATGAAGATAGAAATCAAGAAGCTGGGCTACTATTGGCCCAATATGTTTGAAGACTGTTGCAAGTTTGTAAAGTCATGCTAGAAATGTCAGGAGCATGCTGTTGTGCCTAGAAGGCCACCTACCGTTCTACACCCTACAGTCCCTAGCTGGCCGTTTGCACAATGGGGAACTGATGTAGTCGGCCCACTACCGACCTCATCGGCCGGACATAAGTACATTCTGGCAATAACAGATTACTTCTCCAGATGGGCGGAAGCTATAGCATTGCGAGAAGTGACTGGTGAACTGGTCGCCAGATTCATCAAGCAGAACATTATCTTCCGGTTTGGGATCCCCAGCCGGATAATATCTGATAATGGAAGTCATTTCAGAAATCAGAAGATCTATCGGCTTGCCGAAAAGTATAAGATCGAATGGAGGACTTCCACTCCTTACAATCCACAGGCAAATGGATTGGCAGAAGCCTTCAATAAAACTTTATGCACCTTGCTGGCTAAAGTCGTCAGTTCTAATAAGAAGGACTGGGAAGAAAAGATGTATGAAGCTCTGTGGGCATACCGCACTGTCTTCAAGACACCTACAGGGTGCTCGCCATACTCACTGGTATACGGCTCAGAGGCAGTAGTTCCACTAGAGCTGCAAGTCCCGTCACTCAGAGTGGCAGTCCAATATGACCTGGCCCATGGCGAACAAACCAATGCAGAAAGAAGATTACAAGAATTGGCTGAATTGGAAGGGAAGCGCCTCCAAGCTTAGAAGAATATCTAGATGTATCAGGCCCGCATGGCCACTGCATTCAACAAACTCGTGAAAGGACGAGAATTTAAGAAAGGTGACCTTGTCATGGTCAAGAAGAGAGAAGTCATGGCGTCCAACCCAAAAGGAAAGCTAAATCCTAATTGGGAAGGTCCCTATGTGATACAAAGGGTCTACGAAGGTGGGGCCTATATGGTTGTCAACCATCGAGGGGAGATCTAATTCTCGCCACTCAACGGTAGGCACCTAAAGCTGTATCATGCTGCACAACCAACATTCTCCGAGTAATCGGGCCAAAAGCTACCCTTCTTTCTTGGTTTAGCGGCACTCCGCCCTAACCGAGCTACCCTTCTTCCTTGGTTTAGCGGCACTCCGCCCTAACGGAGCTACTCCATTCCTTGGTCTAGCGGCACTCCGTCCTAATCGAGCTACCCCCTCCCTTGGCTTAGCGACACTCCGTCCTAACCGAGCTGCCCTCTTCCTTGGTCTAGCGACACTCTGTCCTAACCAAGCTACCCTCTTCCTTGGTCTAGCGACATTCCGTCCTAATCGAGCTACCCTCTTTCTTGGTCTAGCGACACTCTGTCCTAACCAGGCTACCCTTTTCCTCGGTTAGCGGCACTCCACCCTAATCAGGCCACTTCATCTTGGTCAATGGCACTCCGCCCTGATCGAGCTACCCTCTCCTTGGTCCAGTGGCATCTCGCCCTGCCCAAGCTGCCCTCTCACGGCTCGCATACCAAATAAAAGGAGAGAAGAAATGAAAGAGAATAATAAAAAAATGGGGTTAAAAATAGAGATACCCCGCCAGTCTTGTTCAGGTTTTCTGAGCAAGAGCAAAAATGGCTAAAACCCAGCTGTGGTGAAAACCCGAAAGGGCACTGCAGGCAAAATCGGGTACCCCGCCACGTGAAAACCCGAAAGGGCGCGTGGGCAAAAGCAAGAGGGGGCTGGCTCCGGTGAAAACCCGAAAGGGCGCTTGGGTCAGTAATATGGTGATCCTAAAGAAACCTCACCTCCCGCCATAAAATTCTCGTCGATCGACCGGCACCTTGCCCGATCAACGATCAAATCCACCCAGTACGGACCCTACGTCTGTCCTGATAAAACCCGCATTCCTGGCCCAAAGTCCCACCACGGTGAAGTCAGCTGTTGATCGATCGCGCACCTGCCCGATCAATGATGAAACATATCCGGCTTAGACCTTACGTCTATCCCGATGAAACCTATGAAATCTTTGCATCGATATAAACCCAATACCGATGATGAAACCAGCTGTTGATCGATTGGCGCACTGCCCGATCAATGATGAAACATATCCGGTTTAGACCCTACGTCTATCCTGATGAAACCCATGAAACCTTTGCATTGGTATAAACCCAATACCGATGATGAAACCAGCTGTTGATCGATTGGCGCACTGCCCGGTCAATGATAAAACCTATCCGGCTTAGACCTTACGTCTATCACGATGAAACCTATGATATCCTTGCATTGGTATAAACCTAATACCGATGATGAAACTCGCGGTTGGTCGATTGGCACCCTGCCCGATCAACAATAAAACCAGCCCAGTGTAGACCTTACGTCTATCCTGATGAAATCCATGATATCCTCGCATTGGTATAAACCCAATACCGATGACGAAACCCATCTTTGGTCGACAGGGCACCCTGCCCGATCGGCGAAGAAACCTGTTCGGTCTAGACCTTACATCTGTTCCAACTAGAGCCGCGTGTCTCGCTATGTCCCACCGTGAAGAAACCTGCTGCTGATTAATGGGCACACTTGCCCGATCAGCAATAAAACATGTCCGATTTAGACCTTACATCTATGCCGATAAAACTCATGAAACCCTTGCATTGGTATAAACCCAATACCGATGATGAAGCCTGCTGTTGATCGATTGGCACACTGCCTAATCAACGATGAAACCCATCCAGGCCAGACCTTTCGTCTATCCTGATGAAACTTATGGCATCTTTGCATTGGTATAAACCCAATACCAATGATGAAACCTGCTGCTGGTCGATTGGCACATTGCCTAATCAACGATGAAACCCATCCAGGCCAGACCTTTCGTCTATCCTGATGAAACCTATGAAATCCTTGCGTCGGTATATACCCAATACCGATGATAAGAGCAGCCGCCAATAAAGCAGCACGTCGCCTGACCTATGCTGAAGTCCCAATTCAAGAGATATATATATATATATATATATATATGTATATATATAAAAAAATGGGGTTAAAAATAGAGATACCCCGCCAGACTTGTTCGGACATTCTGAGCGAGGGCAAAAATGGCTAAAACCCAGCTGTGGTGAAAACCCGAAAGGGCACTGCAGGCAAAATCGGGTACCCCGCCGCGTGAAAACCCGAAAGGGCGCGTGGGCAAAAGCAAGAGGGGGCTGGCTCTGGTGAAAACCCGAAAGGGCACTTGGGTCAGTAATGTGGTAATTCAAAGTTCCGTGCCGACAGGCACGCTGCCCTTACTTCCCCTTCGCTGATAAAACCTTCTGTTGGTCAGCTGGCTCCATGCCCCACCGACGATAAAACCTCTCCAGGAAAGACCTTACGTCCGTCCTGATGAAATCTACACACCCTCTTTCAAATGTCCCACCCGCGATAAAGCCTGCTGGAATGGACCTTACGTCTATCCTGACGATTCCTACGCCTCTACCTACGTCCCACCGTTGATCGATCGGCACCTCGCCCGATCAATGATGAAACCCTGCCCGTTTAGACCTTTCGTCTATTCTGATGAAACTTATAAACCCCCTTTGCATCGATATAAACCCAATATCGACGATGAAACCCACTGTTGATCGATCGGCACCCTGTCCGATCAATGATGAAACCCTAGCCAGTTTAGACCTTTCGTCTATGCTGATGAAACTCATGAAACTCTTCCTTGCGTCGATATAAACCCAATATCGATGATGAAACCAACTGTTGATCGATTGGCACCTCGCCCAATCAATGATGAAACCCTATCCAGTTTAGACCTTACGTCTATTCTGATAAAACATATGAAATCCCCCTTGCATCGATATAAGCTCAATATCGATGATGAAGTCAACCGTTGGCTGATCGGTACATCGCCCGGCCAATGATACAATCTGTCCAGTTCGGACTTTATGGCCGTTCTGATGAAAACCCCATACCCTTTTTCAATGTCCCACCTGCTATAACCTCTACCCGGTCTAGACCTTTCGTCTATTCCGATGAAACCTCTTCTTTCACATTTCTGCAAATTGTCTCCCTCGCAGCACATATTGCCAAGAGGGACGATTGCTGCTACCAACAGAATCTGGTTTAAGCACCTCCCCGGATGCCGTCACGCGGTGGAGCGAGTTCCCCATCCTTTCTCTGAGGGGGTGGACGCTCTCCTACCAAGTACGGGCCATTCGCATGAGGAATTGCTAAAACCGCTACCCCACTTCTCAAAGCGATAGAACCTCATGCAGAAGAAAATGGATACGCGTGAGGCCAAAGATTTCTTTTCATTAATAAGTGAATACATAAAGGGCCCCGAGGGGACGTTGTATCGCAAAAGACTACAAAAGAAAAAGAAAGAGAAGATGGTTCATGGCTGCCTGAAGATATCCTCGAGAGCCCCCCATGCCGAGAGCCCCAGGCGGCCAAAAGGCGCGCCGAGAGCCTGCCCGCACCGAGAGGCCCCTCACGCCGAGAACCCAGGCCGAGAGCCCCCTTCGGCCGAGGGCGTGCCGAGAGCCTTCCTTCGGCCGCGCCGAGAGGCCCCTCACGCCGAGAAGCCTTGCGCCGAGAGGGTCATGCCGAGAAGCTGATGGCCTTGTGCCGAGAAGCTCCGAAATGCTGAAAATAAAGAAAATGCGAAGATAAAAAAATATGAAAATGAAAGATCCGTGTGCAGAATATTGTTGCAACGAGATGATCAGGTCTGAGAACCCGATTAAAGACAAATTGAGGAAGATACCCTCGAATGATGAAAGACACCTGCAAGCCCCGTGCCGCTTATTCTGCGCTTACGCCGCCCGCAGGTAGGGGGCATTTGTTGACACCGGAAATGTAACCAAAGATAGAGATGAGACAAAAGATGAGATTGAATCAGTAATGAAGATCCAAGGAACTCCTGCAAAGTCGGGATTACAGAAAGTCCATTACTGAAGCTGTCACCCAGCTGAAGCCTTCCCCGGCCAAGCTGATGTCCGGTATTGTCGTCACTCAGACGACATTACTGATGAAGAACTGCGGTCCACTGACCGATGAAAACCCCCAGAAGTATTCTGATGAAACCATGCTAGTTCACCAATTAATGGGCCCTCACCTAGCCTGACTTGCTCGAGGTGCCGACAAATGAAGGACAGATTAAGCGGCTCTTACAGCTCAAGCTTAATGATGAGTTCATTTAAGAAAAGATGAAATACAAAGAGACATAAATGGGCTGGCCCATCCGTACGGTGTCGAAAGCCCAATAAGGCCATGCCGAGAGGTGATGCGCCGAGAGCCTACCACCTCCGAGTAAGGCCGCCGGGAGGTCAAAAATAGCCCGCCGAGATGCCCATGCCGATAAGGGGGAGAAGGGGTGTTATAAAAACCCCCCTTTCTCTCGATCAAAAAAGGAAGAACGGAGGAGAGCAAAAAAAAAGAAAGAGATTAGACACAGCCAGAAAGAAAAGAAACCCATCCAGAAAAGGAGATAGGAAAAGAGAGAGAGAGAGAGAGCCTCCGCTGCCAGAGAAGAGAAGAGGAAGAAGAGAAACCCCAGGTGGGCCGCCCGGGGAGGGAGAGGAGTCAATGCTCCACCCTCCCCTCCTCCATGTTTTCTTTTCTTTGATGTAATCTAGCGAGTCTTTTCTCGATTTATCAAATGTAGCCGGAGAGTCCCGGCCTTGACTTCTACCTCTCTGTCTTGCATTTCTCTTTCACGATCAGTGTAAGTTTTCTATGCAATGCAATGAAATATCGATATGGCTCGCCTGGGCACCGATTGATTAAGACATCTGATCTCTGTCTCTCTATGTGCATAGTCCTCGTCTGAAAGAAAATATAGTTTAGACTCTTCGAGTTTCAGAGCCGATCATATGAGTCTGTTCTTCGAAGAGGGACGAAGATAGGGCTCCTACCCCTATCTAATGGGTTACTGAGTTCTATTCTCTTCTCCCCTCTCCTATCTCAATGGCTGATTCTCTGCATATAATCTGAGTTTTCTGTCGAGCGCCTTTACGCTGTTTAGGAACCAGAGACATCAATCTCTTGGTTACCTGGACTGTCTAGCTTTGATAAATGATGATCCGATCCCTGGGTCCTCCATTCTAAGCCTTGAATGCTTAGGGCCTGGAGTTTCTGCGTCGAGAGTCCCTCCTTCGTCGGTTTTCAATGTCATTGGGCTCGTCCGGAGGGGTCAGAGGACAGTCATCTCTTGACTCCCCCAGACGGCCTGCAATAAGCAGATAAAACCCTCCACGGGATCAGGTGATGGTCTGGTTTCTTTCATTGATTCCACAGTCCAATTCCCTTGGCATCCTTCTAACGGAAGCATCCATGAAATCCCCCTTCTGCACTCCTGACCCGGCATCAATTCGAGCTTGAAATCCCAGAAAACATATGAACAGAGCATCGTTAGCGAAGCTCTGAAACCCCTACCCTTTCACCTTCTCGGCGTGCAACATTCCCCGCCGAGAACTACACTGCCGAGAAGACCTCCCCCTTCAGCTAGCCGACAAAAATCACCCCAGTCGTGCCCACTGGCCGTTGAACTCCCCTCCACCTGGCCTTCCCGGCCTGGTGCCTCTCGGCGCCAACTTCCCGGCGCGGCGATGAGCGCGCCGGGAAGCCCCTGGCCGAGACCCTCTTTTGGCCGCCGAAAGCTCCTGGCCGGGACACCCTCTCCTTTTGGCCAATCAAACCCCACGCCGATAACCCCCCGGCCGAGAGCTCCCTCTTTTGGCCGGCTAAACCCCTGGCCGAGACCCCCCTTTTTTTGGCTGACTAAGCCCCAGGCCGAGATCCCCTCTTTGGCCAATATGAAAGCCACGCCGAGATCCCTCCTTCGGTCAATGAAACCCACTCCGAGGCCCATCTCTGCACCATCTTTCTTCAAACCTCTTAATCTCCCCATACATCTGTTTAAGGGGATACTCAGAGACCATCACTTGTGTCTTGATGAGATACAATAATGGGGAAGATCTCCCCGTCAGCTCTCGTCCCTAATCCGGATTTCACCGCTGCCTTATGAACCCAAAGAGCCATGTCATTACATGTGTTCTGATGGGTTCCAAGGGAATATTAATCAATGATATGAAGGCAAGAGATGTCCCTGGGCCTGGTGCCCATCTTTGTTCGGTCGTTGTCCCGGCTCTCCGTGGATGATGACCTATCCTCTCTTGGCATAATCCAAGTTGAGGGGACATGCTGCCGAAATTTACATATACCCCACCAATCGAGTGTGGTACTTTCTTCTAACCCCGTTGGCCCACGGAGTTATGCCCTTGCATGATCTCCGATGGTCCTCCAAAGGGGGACATTAATAAGACATCGCACTCGTACTGGGTGTGTTACATCAGGCCGGTCCCCATCCGGATTCCGGGTTATGTATATATACATGATCTTTTACGGATCCCACCTTGCCGCTGCATGGGTGGTTTCCTATCTCCACTTGGCATAGTCCAAGGTAATGGGGATATGCTGCCGAGTTTCCTCCGCAACTGGTGTATCTTCGCTTTACTCAGGCTATCTGATGCCTTGTGAATGAACCAACTCTCTCCCTCGTTTGAGTTTTATTTTTACCGCTATCCTCCTCCTACCTTTAGCGTTTAATCAAGGGTTATCCTCCTTAGGGGGGATGTAATTAACGTCATAGCCTTTATGGTATGGCAGACTTCCGGTCCCGACTCGGACTTCACAATCGACTGATCAAGTCAGATCGAGCGCACAATGAAATCGTCACTTCGGTGACTGGCACGCCAATAAATCAAATCAAATAATAAATAAAATAAATAGATAAAAACCCCGCGTCCACAGCTCTCTCTCACTTCGTCGCGCGGCAATTGAAAAGATACTAGATGAGCAAATGATTGGAGCACGTACCTAGCTAGACTGAAAAGTCTAACTCCGACAGGAGACGAAGAAGAGAGGGGAGGTGCGGGCCCGCACGGTGTCGACGAAGCTTCACGGTTACAATGAATTCATTTCACGCAGGGAGCATTTCATTTATTACAAAAACCACTCAATTTGAAAGTTTTTCCCACGCATGGGAACAAATTAATCCAATCTTCTCCGCGCAGGGAGACTCAGTGGTACGTACGTTCCGTAGTTTACGAATATTCTGTCGACTTATCGGGTGACCCTGGCACCGATTAGGCCGTTGTTGTTGACTTGTAATACCACAATTCTCAATTAATATATATAAATATAGACATATAAGTATTAATATATATATATATATCCCTTGATATTATATATATATATAATAGCTATATATACACAAATGTTATCCTCTCTTTTTTTCCAAAACTCTTTTTTTTGAAATCGAATAATATATATAGATATATATAATATTATATATATCCCATATATATATTATATATATTTAACACACATTTTTTTCAACTTTCAACCTTCTTTTTTTTTTCAAATCAAACTTCACCTACCCTTTTTTATTACTTTTTTCACACTCCTTTCTCCTTTTTTTTCAAACTTTCAAACCTTGCTTTTTTCTTTTTTTTTCAAACCCCTTTTTCAAATTTTCAGGCTTTCCAACCCACGGGAGGGATGGTAGTCGGCCAACAAGGTAGGTGGGCGGGCGCTGGTCAGCCAACGCGGCTGTCGAACGTGGAGAGGGCGTGGGCGTCGTGGGCGGCCCGCGAGGTGGTGGCTGACGCTGCTGTGGCCGGTCGCGGTGGAGGGGTGCAGGGGCGAGGTCGGCGTGTGTGTGTGGTTGGTTGCAGTGAGGTGGGTGTGGGGTGTTTAGAGAGAGGAAGCCCGGTCTGCAGGCTCCGGTTGGCCGTGGCGGTGGCCGGCGGAGAAAGTGCCGTGGGTGAACTTGCAGTGGTAGTGTATTGGGTGGTTGACGGTGACGAAGGGGGCGATGGAAAATGCAGAGAGAAATGGAGAGTGGTGGAGGTGGGTGACCGGCGGGGGAGAGGTGGGACGATGGGCTAGCAGGGAGGGGAGGTGGTGGTTGCGGCTAGCAGAGGAGTGAGCGTGGTGGTGCAGCGGGCGCGTCGCGGAGGGTGCCGCGGGCGAGCGTTGTCCGCTGTCAGGCTGGGCAGAGGCATCCTCGGGCGACCGCGGGCGTAGTCGCCGGACGGGGCTCGGGTGGTCGGCGTGCTAGCGGACGCCTGTGTGTGTCTCTGGCCGGAGCAGCCAGTGGCAGCAGGCGCGGGCTTGCAGGCGTTAGCCGTGGGTTGTTGCAGGCGCTGGTGGCCGAGCGCCCACGGCGTTGGACGGCCGGTGGTTGCGGGAGCTCTCGTGGGCGGCTGGAGGCGGAGAGGGAGGTCCCACGGCGGTGCAAGAAGGCCCTCGCGGCGGTGGGCTCACGGTGGAGGAGTGGCCGGAGGGAGGCAGACGCGCCGGCCGGCGGTCACGGGTGCAGGCGCTCGGACGCTGGCACGCACGGGCGGGGGCGCAGGCGTGGAACGCTCGGGGGCGGAGCGCGGTGGCGTGCGACGGTGTCTACGGCGCGGAGGTGCTCGCGGGCCTGTTCGCAGGTGTGTGTGTGTGTGTGTGTGTGTGTGTGTGTGTGTGTGAGAGAGAGAGAGAGAGAGAGAGAGAGAGAGAGAGAGAGAGAGAGAGAAGAGAGAGAGAGAGAGATTCACGGGAGAGAGAGAGAACAGAGAGAAGGATTAGAAAGAAATTTTTTTTCTTCTGTTTGCTTCTTCCCCGCGGTGAACGAGAGAGAGAGAGAGAGTAACATGGAGAAGTTTCCCTTTTTTTCAAAAAAAAATTTCTCTTCAAAACTTCTTCAGTCGAGATCTCTCTACTCCTTTTTTTTTGTTTTTTTTGTTTTTTCCTTTTTTTCACTCTCTAGCAATCGAGAGAAAGGAGGAGAGACGATGCTGGGGTCGTCGAAGTCGACGGAGGCGCCGTGTTAGGCTCTGATACCAAATCTGACGCGGCGGCGACGTGGAAATGGATCGACGGTAACTCTTGACGGCACGGACGGGAACGGATAATTTGCTACCTCACGCAGCTCGGCCTCACGCCGGATGTTCTCACACCGGACGACACTCAAGCTCACGAGGAGAAAGAGGGAAGGGAAATGTAAGAGGGGAGAGCTCTCACACACAAAATAATCTTTCATTCAATTCTTCGTTCATACGTAACATACAACATTGGCCTCCTTATATAGGAAAAAAAGCCATAACAACAAGACCCTCAATCTTTCCTAATTGTGTTCATACCCTGGCCTAACAAGACAACGCCCACCCACCCACTTTTGACTTGTCAGCTTTAATCAAATAAAATACACAAAATACACACATGTTATTTGACTAGCCTAATAAGACGAATACACACAAATATATAAAAATATGTGTATCACTCAATATACACAAATACGCCGAGTCTTCAGGAAGTCGGATCTCCGAGCCATAAGCTTGGTGTAGTCGGGGGGTGCGGCGTCGGCTCCGAGTAGTGGGCCCGGTAGTGGACCCGGTGTCCCCACCACCTGGCCTCTAACTGGTTTTCCCCTCAGCCGGACTATGGCTGCTAGACGTGCGGCCCGACGGTAACCAGTCTAAAAATCGTCCTCAGGGTAAGCCCGTACACCTACTCCCGGGTGAGACCAGCACACGCGTACTGGTGGGCTACGACTAGTGGAGGGTCGCTGAGAGAGTAGACTCTCAAGTCAACAGAAAATAACGTCCGAACCCGACGAAGTATGGGGACCGTCCCACGTACCAGCACCGTCGCACGGTGACCACAGTCGGAGAAGAAACGGGACTCACGGTCCACGGGCCGCACGCTCGGCCACGCAGAAACGTAGAAACACGGTTCCCAAGGTAGCTCGCAGACCGCCAAACTAAATCCCACTCTCAGGGAAAGGCGAAAACCCTCCAGCCTCATGCTGGCAACTGGACTCGCAGTCCAAGGCCACACACATGGCCCACGCGGAAAGCACAGAAGCATGATTCCCAGGGCAACGCACAAGCTGCCACGCCGATAACTGGACTCACAGTCCAAGGCCACACACATGGCCCACTCGAGAATCATCTTCCAGGAAAACTCACGGCATGCGGGGGAGACCCCACCGCACCCCCACCGATACACGCTGACTCGGTCTAGCGTAACACGAAAGCCCGACACGCGAGAAGTCACCCAGACTCTCAAACCCACGGGCACACTAAATGAGGTAGCACGGTCCTCCCGACACCCTCAAAACACGGACACAAAATCTCACGGGTGTCCGGGGCATTCACACGATCGCAAGTCGACCATTGGGTCGCAACCGGGTCGACCGGGGACCTACCCAACGCGAAACGATCACGGCAAGCACGAAGAACCACTTCGGCATAACACAGTGCCTGGCGGTCTATCTTTGGGCCGTCACAGACCGTAACGGTTCAAAGGTAGGCCGTCACAGCACCCTGACGGTCCAACTCAAGAGCGTCAGACACTCGGTGTAACACGGACTGTAACGCGCCCACGCTGGTGCGTCACAGCACCTGACGGACCTAAACAGGTGCGTCAGGGCACGAGTGAAAACTGAACGTAACGCGCTCCCCCTGGGGCGTTACGTCACCTAACAGACCGACTCTGGTGCGTTAGGCCAGGGAGCTACACAAGCCGTGAATCATGTCGCTCGGTGCGTCACGCACTCTAACGCACCTACCTAAGCGCACTAGGGGTGAAGGGTGGATGCGTTAGCTCTAACGCTCTTGCCCAGGGGCGTCACACTACCCTGACGCCCCACTCTGGGTGCGTCAGGTGTCTATGACCCCAAATGGTCATAAACCACTGTTGGAACCACCGTAACAGTCTAGCATGAAGGCGTCACAGCCCTGTGGCGGTCTATCGTGGGGCCGTCACGCCCACGAACGCCAACACCCAAAACAAAGGGAACGTAACGCACCCGCCCAGGCGCGTTACACACTGTGGCGGTCACTAGAACGACCGCCACAGCGTCCTGGCGGTGAAACGGCGAACTACACCCAAAAATTCCGTTCCACGCTCGGGAAAACAACGGGGAAGCTCCCCTAGGGGCCCTAGCATGCATCTAAGGCCTCGGATCGGCCAAAAACGCGATGGAACGGTATATCGGCCCACAAACCCTAAAACATGGATTTTTCCCAAAAATCCCCAAATACGCCCGCTCGGCTCACCACGGCCTACAAAACTTACGGAAAAGGGAAAGCACGAGCTGGGGGTCCATCTCCCTACCTCCACCGAAGATTTCGCGCCCCGAGCTCGCCGATCTGCGAAGAAAATGCCGTTGAAGCCTCGCCGTTGCACGAACCCGCGACCGAGCTTCACCGCGCCTCGATCCTCATCCATCCTCGCCCGTGCCTCACCCGCGCCGTCTCCACCTCACCCGCACTCCACCCCGTCGGCCGTCGGAGAGAGAAGGAGAGAGGAGAGAGCGTGAGAAGAGAGAGGGAGAGAAGAGAGAAATGAGAGATGTGGAGAGAGAAAAAGGGAGGGGGTTTATATAGAAAATCCAAAAATTTCAGAAAATACCAAAAAATAGAAAAATACACCCCCGCGATCCTCGGAACACGCTGATCACCGTGGTAACGTTTCGGCGTCGGAGAACGCAACAGTTCACCCTATACGGGGCTCTGAAGGTTCGACGGACGGAAAACACGCGTAAAACCCAAAACGTAACCCGGGACCCACAAAGGTGCTCCGAAAAATATAGAAAATTACCGGCGTGCTCCTCACAACACCACTGACCCAAGGAAACTCACGGGCACACCACTAGTGGGTCCGATAATCTGGTAAAATAGTCCGAAGCTCGATCGGACTCAGATCCGAAACACACAGAAAGGCGATCCGAAAAACCCCGGGCATTACACGTACTCATCAACATGTGTCTGAATCCCCCAATCATATGTGCACACACAGACACACTGCCCACCGTCTATGGTCCTATGGCCGATTTTCCCCTAAACACGGAGGGTCCCATGGTAACCAACCTACACCATCTCACGGGAAAGCCCTCGACCTCATGGTCAGTAGTGCCCTACACCCAGCAAGCTGCTACCCTCGACCTTACGGTCAGTTACTGCAAGGCACCCAGTAAGCTACACTATTGGGGTGCCACTCTGATAGAACTCTAAAGCACGCAGTCAAATGAAAATCACTGGTTTACTCACACATAAGGACTGCGGTATGACATGGTCCTATGATGCCAAACCACAAACACATACGGCCGAATGATAGAAACTAGCGATCGTCGGCCCACTCAACTCATGCGGAAACATCCCTTCGCTGGTATACAAAATCATGTGAGAACGAGCTTCCACGGGCACACAGAATCACGCGGGCACACCCCTCTGCAGAACCACATCAATCACGGACACCTGACAACACAAAACTGGATCGACGAGGTGTCCATGACACACTAACCTGGGCAGCCAACCCTTTGGCCGCCCACTAGGGCACCATCCCAGGGCTGCCACAGAGTTGGCCGTCCTCCAGTGCTAGGCGGCCATCTGCTTGGCCACACACTTGGGGACTCACCCTTGGGCAGCCAAATAGGTGGCCGCCCACCATGGGATGAAACATTCGGCAGCCATATAGGTGGCTGCCCACCTGCCCTGGGTGGCTAGGCCCTTGGCCGCCCACCAAACCCCCGCGGCCATCGATTTGGTCGCCACCTGCGGGGTGTTCTCGGATAGAACCCCTTTCGAGGGTTCTGAACCACGCCCCACTCACCTCTAAATGAGGGGGAAACATTGGGGAAACTCTCACCGACATCCACAACATCATTTAAACTATGAAACCTCACTCAGATTGATCGAAATCCGCCTTACAACCCTGAGCATGCTTTTCCCCCCAAACTCCAAATAAACCCTTTCTCGGCCCCACCTCGGCATGAAACCATGTGAAATTCACAAGGGAAGGGCCAAAATCCACCCCCCACCTCTCACGAATCTTTCTCGCGTTGAAAATTCCAGATCCATGCCCAAACGTTGAATCTCCCGTGGTCAGTCCTCCACCTTCGCGAATGGAGCGCCGCCACTCCACCGCACGATCCTGCTCCCATCCTCAGTGCCTGCTGCTATCGTCGCTCGGCCACCTCACCCTCCACATCGCCGTTGGCTGCTCGGAGGAGGGAAGGACAGGAGGATGGAATTGCGGAGGCGAATGAGAGAATTGGGGAGAGAGAAAGGGGTGGGGGTTTATATAGGATTTGATTTTTGGGGTTTAAAAATCTGAAAAAGGAAATTTAGCTAATTTTGACTCCATGATATTCAAAAAACACGTAACTCTCTCGTTATGTCATGATGTAAAATAAATTAATATTTCACATTTTGGGATTCAAAGATCTAATATGTAAAAATCTAAATATTTATAGAAACATGATCAAAAACTCATGGATACGCAATCCAAGATCCGCGGACACTACACTCCAGCCCTCACTTTGGGCACAGTGAAAGTAATAAATACTTGTGTCATTAATAAAAGTGTTGGTGGGGTTAAAAGTGTTGGTAGGGTTTTTATACAATACTTAAATGGTAGGTTTGGGGTTTAAATGGGTTGGTTAAATAGTTGATGGATTTGAAATGGATATTTAATGGTTAAATGGCCTCGAAATTCACTCACAAACTCCTGCCCATGAGATTCTTGATGAAATGCCCTCTTTGATATGTGTATTTCTCTCCTAATAAGAAAAATATGTGGAGCATGAAAGTCGGAGCGGAGCACCTATCTAACATTTGATTGTGATTGATATTTTGCAGGGGATTCTATACTTAGAATCCCCTATTCATCGCAATCAAGCGGTCCTTAAGTGATGCGTACTCTCTTAAGTCTTAATAAGAGACCGTGAAAAAAATATTATAAAAATTTCAACCAGAGGGTGAATATTTTTGGAATCTCTACGTAATCTATCATATTTATGACTTAGCCCCTCTTATTTAAAATTTTTTTATAACTCCTTAAAATCTAAAGTCATTTAGTAAAATGCCCGTATCCTTACTAAAAGTTCTCTCAAATATTTATAGGAAATCTCTTAAAAAGCGCGTTTAACAAATAAATATATAATTGTGAGAACTTATGAACAAAAAACTAGATTACAAGGAATAACCCATAAACATGAAAATTTATAATACTAAAATTAAAATTCCATGTCGTACCAATGTGAGCCAATTGACCAGTAATATACCTAGGGAAGGCATGGATCCCCAGTATAGAATGGAGTTGGACTAGTTATCCAAGTCATGACAAAGGTTAGTGAAGGAGGAGGGGAGGGTGTGGCAGGGGGTAGTGAAGGAGAGGGAGGAGGGGAAGGTTGCGACATAAACAACAGAGGCCGTGGAGGAGGAGAGGGAGGAGGTTAGTGGAGGAGGGGGAGGTTGTTAGGGGTGATCATTATTCGGGTTTAACTCGAAAATCAAATCGAATCGATAGATTTGGTTCGATTTGATTTGGATTAAAATTTAAAAATTTTTGGTTTAGGTTCAAATCGAATCGGTATTAAAAAGTATGATTTGGTTTGATTTTGAAGTTCGAGGAATCAAATCGAACCGAATAATTCGAATTTAAGGATATTTTTGTGAAATTAATATAAATGCATATATAATTATAAACCATAGTTTTAAAAGTCCAATCTCCGCCATCTTGACGGGGTTTTCGACTCCATGAAGGAGGTTTCAAATCACCTTCCATTTTATTGTAACTGAAGTTCTTAATTTTTTATGTGAAAATATTGTGGAGCTTGTTCTTATAAGTTGTAACTTTTGATATTATTTCTTTAATATTTACTTTATTTGATAGATTTTTTTTACCCTATTTTTCTTTACTCCTATTTAAATCTAATCTAATTTATAAAAAGAGACATGAATATGGTTCAAATCGAATCAAACTAAATCGTCGTAGTTCGATTTGGTTTGATTTAGATTGAATTCTTAATTCGATTCAATTTAGTTTGAGAAAAATTATCTTCAAACTAAATTAAATTAAACCGTGTTTATCTTTAGAGGTTGCAACGGAGAGAGGAGATTAGAGGAGAGTGGCGACGTCGGTCAGGGGGAAGGGGAAGGCTGGAGGTGCGGAAGAAGTGAGAAACCTGAAGAGAGGGATGAGGCTGACAAAGAAGGGGGAGGTCGCAATTGAGAGGGAGGTCGATAGAGTAGGGGGAGGTCATAGAAGGTTGGATCAGGTCAATGCGAGTTGACTCGAGTTGGACCTAACTCATGCTGTACCCGACCGGCCCAGTAGTGGCAGACATGATAGGTTGGTTAGGTCTGATTAAATTTTCACATAATTTTATTTTGACAATGTACAAATCCAAAGACTATTTCAAAGATATAAACCAAAATACACAAGATTCCATGGTTTAACACCAATAAAAGACTTTCAAAAAAGTGCCTGTCCTCTCGAGTGTGGACGGCATCGTGTTGGTATTGGTACACTCCGTAGTCCGTACGGCCACTCGACCCGACACACACACACTCTCTCTCTCTATCCCCGTCGCCAGCTTTTCGCGCCGGTTGGCACACACAGCAGGGCAGAGCAAAGCAGAAGCGTCCAAGCTCCAAGAGCAACGACGGAGGGAGCACAGTGGTGGTGGAAGCCGAGCAGAGAGCTGCAAAACCCTAGAAACACTTCGTTCCCGCCAATGCCGCCCTCCACCGTCGTCCTCGTTTTGCTCCTCCAACTTCTCTGCGCATTCCCGCGCACCGCCCTCTCCAAGTCCACCATCGAGCCCTGCGCCGGCTCTGACTCCTGCGCCTCCCTCGTCGGCTACACCCTCTACACCGACCTCAAGGTCTCCGAGGTCGGGGCCCTCTTCCAGGCCGACCCAGCCGCCCTCCTGGCCGCCAACGCCTTCGACGCCTCCCTCCCCGACGCCGAGGACCGCATCCTCCCCGCCGGGCTCTTCCTCCGCGTCCCCGTCACCTGTGCCTGCTCCGACGGCATCCGGAAGTGCGTCTCTGTTCGCTACCGCACCCGCCCCGACGATACTCTCGCCTCCATCTCTGGTTCCGTCTACGCTGGCCTCGTCTCGGCCGACCAGATCCGTGAGGCCAATGGGATCACCGACCCCGAGGCCGTGGAGGCCGGGAGGACCCTCGCGGTTCCCCTTCCCTGCTCCTGCTTCAACTCCAGCGACAACATGCTCCCGGCCGTGTACCTGTCGTACGTCGTGCGGGGGGGCGACACGGTTCCGGGGATCGCCGCTGCGTACGCGACCACCGTCACGGACATCATGAACGTGAATGCGATGGGAAACCCGGCTGTGAAGCCCGGTGACATACTCGCCATCCCGTTGCCCGGTGAGGAACATCCTGCCGTTACTGCTCTTTGCCAATTCAGCTTTTTTAATGATGGGTTTATTATGGGGTTGTTGCTTTCCCTTTTTGTTTTCTCTTGCTTTGGTCAGAGATGTTCCTGGCAAATATGAGCTTCACCAGACAATGGAACGCTAAGGCGATCTTTGAATGACAAATAATATGGGTACTGTTGCATATGCTACGACACTTTAATTTATTTAATGGGACTGAGCGTAGGAGCTAGGGTAGCAGAGAGACATGCCAAATGTCGTGGCCTGAGTGTTGAGGAGTTGTCCTTAGAAGAACGTGCCAAGCATCTGGACCGTGCATAGGAAGAGAAGTTCTCACCGGGGCTTATGGGTCTCGGGAGAACCCTCTGGTACTTAAGTTAATAATAAGTGAGAAAAAGGAGGGAGAGATCTCAGGAGTGGAGGGTGACTAGGGTGAGATTGGGACGTTTTGGTCGGAGGGTCGCTAAGAGGGCGGGTAGAGCGGAGCGTTGTCGAAGTTAGCTGTCAGGAGGGCGAGCACTGCGGAGGGCCGCCGAAGTGAGCCGCTAGAAGGGCGAGCACGGCGGAGCAGAGCGGAAGGTTGCCGGAGGGAGCCCCCAAGAGGGCGAGTAGGGTAGAGACGTAGAGTAGAGTGGAGGGCTGCCGGAGGGAGCCACTAGGAGGGTGGGCAGGGAAGAGCAGAGGGGAGGACCGCTAGGAGGGCGAGTAAAGTAGAGGGCCGCCGGAGGGAGCTGTCAGGAGGGTGAGTCTGGTAGAGCGTCGCCAGGTGGGCAAGCAGGAGCCTAGGGCAACCACCGAGAGGAGGTCCAGGGGTGACCTGGATGTGTTCCCACGACTAGGCTCGAGTGGGGAGAAAAAGAGAGGTCCATCGCCTTCGTGATCTGGCCAGTTCTTGTGTTCCCCCCTTGAGGTTACTGAGACGAACCATATTTAACTGATGAGATCGAATCGCCCTGATCATTGTCCCCTTTTGGGAAGATCCCGTAAGGACTAAGCCAATGCATGTCTGGGGATTTGTCGAGATGGCTATAGGGCAGGGTAAACTGGGCAATGTGCGGGGATCGTAGGATTACTTGTCTTGGTAACGTGCACACGATCTGTCGAGGGGCGTGCGATTGCGGAAGGGTTACCTTGGTAATGCGCTTATGATCTGATGGCGTCAGTATCGTCATAATCATGCCTTGCCATCATGGTGGTTAAAATTCAAAATCTGGTGGGCAATCGTCAGAATCGGAGGGAAGCGGGACACGTGGCATAGGAAGTTGATCCGTACATGTCACTTGCCCCCTAGCCTTTGGTTCGGTGCACGGCTCACGGTTAGATGCGGAGGCAACCTTTAGTGTGACGGTGTCTCTTTCAACTTTCGAGAGGTACGATTTGGTTTGGATTCTTTCCATAATGATAGTTTTTTTACCAACCGACCCCTTATTGCCCAGGGGGGTGGTTATTTAAGGGGGAGTTTGAGCACTTCGTCCCTTTTACTTGGGCGCTTGCGAGAAGAGAGGCTCGTCTGAAGACTCGCATAAGCTCTGTGGTGGTTCGAGCATTTGTTGGATGTCAGCTTTCAAGGGGTGAGTAGTATGTCTTCTTCTGCCACCTCTTGTACATGTAGTGAAGACATGGGGTTGAATAAGTTATCCCGATGTCGGAAGAGGGTGGTGATTGACGACGACGAGGCGAAGGTCTCTACATTGGGGCAAAAGAGCCGGGCCTCTATGTTAGGGGAGTGGGTCAGTGTCGGAGAGCCTGTTGATGAGGAGCATGGTTGGCAGTATCGGCCGAAACGTATCAGTTTCGGTCGTAACCGAAACGATACCGGATTTGCTCACTATAATAGGTCCGAAACTAAAAAAAATTAATTTTAATGGTTTTGGGCGAAATCGATACCAGTTTCGCCTGAAGCCCGAAATAAAAAAATAATAATTTTAATGGTTTCGGGCGAAATTGATACCGGTTTCGCGCGAAACTTACATGTTTCGGACCGAAACCGTACGGTTTCGGCCGAAACCCTTTTCTCCCTCAGATCTGAGGGAGAAAGGCTGCTGAGGGGCTGCTGTTGTGTTGAGGGTGCTACTGCTGTGCTGCAGGGTAGGGAGACTGTAGGGTTTGCCACCGCCTCCGCCTTCGCCGCCGTAAAGAAGCGCTGTGTAACTGCGTTTTCTTGAGGTAAATTTGGGGTTTGTTTTGTTTTGTGTTTTTTTGGTTGGGTTGAAAGTTTTTTTTGTTGTAGGTTAATTTTAAACCATGAAATATGTTAAGACTTCAAATTAAATCCTAATTAGTTCCTTCAATTTGGGGCTTTTGTCTAATTAGGTTTACTTAGGGTCAATTGAAGCTCAATTAAGTTTCATTGAAGAATTTAGGGTGGGAGCATGCTGGTAATTAATTTTTATGAAGAGTGATTAGGGTAAAATTATTAATTAAGCCCTAATTACACCCTTAAATTTGGGACTTTTATCTAATTAGGTTTAGTTAGGATCAATTGAAGTTCAATTAAACTTCATTGAATAATTTAGGGTGGGAGTATGCTGGTAATTAATTTTTATGAAGGGTGATTAGGGTAAAATTGATAATTAAGCCCTAATTACACCCTTAAATTTGGGGCTTTCCTCTAATTAGGTTTACTTAGGGTCAATTGAAGCTCAATTAAGCTTCATTGAATAATTTAGGGTGGGAGCATGCTGGTAATTAATTTTTATGAAGGGTGATTAGAGTAAAATTGATAATTAAGCCCTAATTACACCCTTAAATTTGGGGCTTTCATTGTACTTACAACTATTTATCTTTGACTGTCTTAATGGAGCATCATGCCTAGACATGAACAAAGTCATGAGTAGCAAGGGCAGGGGGATGCGGGGTGGGCCCACCTCTCCTTAGTTGATGCTGGGAGAAGAAAAGTGAAATATAATTATTGTGGTAAGGAGATACGTGGCAGAATTACTAGAGAAAAGTAACATTTGGCAGGGGTAAGAGGAGAGGTGAGATAATGTGACAGATGTCCCCGAGAGGTCTGAGAAGAAATGTGTCAGTGCCTTCTGGGCAAAAAGGAGAGGATGCAACAAAGGGCTGAAGATGAGACTGAAATTGCTGAGGAGATTTCGGGCAGAAGGGGAAGGAGGGATGATGATGAGGAAGGCACTGAGGATTCAGATCCAGAGCTGATTGAAGCAATGGAGCGTGAACAAGCCGCTCGAAGGAAAGGAAAGACACTCATAGGTTTAGGGATCTACTCCAGTACAGCTGCACGACATCCTGACACTGGTGCTGTCCCGTAGAGAGCAGGCCCCATGGACAACTATCTGCACAGAAGGCCCCATGCTACACAACCTAAAATCAAGCAAGCATTGAGAGGGGTAAAAAAATCAGCAGAAGTTGCAGGGCACGCATTTAAAAGTATCTGCAAATGGTTTTTCCATGCAGGTGTCCCTGCACATGCAGCTGAAAGCGAATATTTCCAACATATGTTAGATGTCATAGCAGATGTTGGCCCTGGCTTGAAGGCCCCGTCACGTCGAGACATATACGGGCGTGGCCTTGAGGAAGAGGTTGAGGAGTTCCATGAGTGAGTTGAAAGCTTCAAGCATATATGGATGGAGAGAGGATGCACCATCATGTGTGATGGCTGGACTGGTACCACGAAGAAGTCCATGATTAACTTTTTGGTCTATTGCATCGAAGGTACAGTATTTGTTAAATCTGTAGATGCATCAAATTATGAAAAAAATGTCAATTATTTGTTTAGTTTGATGGATAAGATGGTAGACCAAATTGAAGAGGACAATGTTGTGCAAGTAGTGACTGATAGTGAAGTCAGTTATAAGGCTGCAGAGAAGAAATTGATGTAGAAACGCAGGCATGTGTATTGGCTCCCATGTACAGCACATTGTCTGGATCTGATATTTGAAGACATAGGGAAGGAAAATCATGTGAAGAAAAGAATTGACAAGGCATAAAAAATCACCCAGTATATTTATGGCCATCCTAGGATATTGAATATGTTCAGGGAGCATGCGAGTGGGGGGCGAGATATCATCCGTGTAGGGCCAACCAGATTTGCTTCGAATTTCATTTCTTTGGAGTCTTTGCACATGTATAAGATTGAGCTCAATTCTTTCAACTTTATCCTTATAGATATGATCCGTATTTGATTCAAATTTCATTTCCTTGCACATGTATAAGAATGAGTTGAAAGCTTTCATGTATCACAATGTCCTGCGGGAATACATCGACAAGTCTAATGTAGATGCTCAGATCGATTATTTAGATGTCTGCCACATCGTGGAAGACAACAAATTCTGAGGCAAGGTCTCACGGTACATGAAAGTAGTCACACCCTTCGTGAAGGTCTTAAGAATGGTGGATGGCGATGAGAAGAATGATATGAGATATCTATACGAGGCCATGGACCGTGCCAAATTAGAGTTGCAGGATTCCTTCCCCAGAGAATATGCAAAGTGGTGGAAAATTATTGACCATAGATGGGACAACACATTACACCACGACTTGCATGTAGCTGGTGAGTGATTAATTGTATTGATATATTGTTCTTTAGGGGCGAGTTTGACTACAGGTTAGAGTAACACGGTTAGGATAAACGCAGGTAGGGTACCACGCACCCAGGGATAGATTAGAGTAACCGAGTAGGATGACTAGGCCATGGCAGTTTGATAAGCTGCTGGGAACCTAGGCAGGTCGACCTACCCAGGTCCCAGGGATAGGTCCTGCTGGGAACCTGGGCAGGTCGACCTATTCCATGGGTAGGTCGACCTAGCCAGGTTCCCAGTAGCTTAGGGCTGCTGGGGCCTAACCTTGGGACCTGGGTAGGTCGACCTATGCCCAGGGATAGGTTGACCTGCCCAGGGTATGCTAGGGGCAGGTCGACCTACCCCTGGGCATAGGTCGACACCCCTGGGTAATGGGTATAAGTCGACCTCGAGTGAGCCATTCCGTCTCTTAATTTGAGCAAGTCACCCGCCCAGGGATATCTCATCCCTGTCGACGTTAACCGTTTATCAAACTCGTCCTAGGTTATTTTATATCTAACATTTAGTTAAATATACACAAATGCAGGTTATTTCTTCAACTCTCGATTTATGTACAATGCCAATGCACATGTTGATGGCGAGGTGCTTCAAGGCACTTTAAAAGTCATTGATCGTTTATCGAGGACACCAGAAAAGAGACTTCAGGTCGAAGTAGAGGTTGGCCTTTATTGATTTTATCAATAAGAGGTATAGAATTTACTTAAGTCATTATGTTAATCTATTACTTTATCTTTGTAGATGAACTATTGTAGAATGAGGATTGGAACATATTCTGACTCTCAATTGCAATACGCTGTGGGAAGAGTGAGCCCAGGTATATTTTATTTTTGTGCTTTCTTAATCTCAATATGTATTAGTACATCTTACATTTATTTATTTATAGTTGGTGGAACAGCTGACTGGTGGATAATAGTGAACAACCGAGATGTGGGCAGTAATGCATTGGCTTTCATTGCAATTAGGGTGCTCAGTCAAAGAACATCGGCAAGTCAATGTGAAAGAAATTGGAGCACGTTCAGCCTTATACACTCAAAGGTTCGCAATCGGCTAAAGGGTGAACGGTTAGAAAAATTGGTTTACTGCCACTACAATATGAGACTGAGAATAAAAAACATGAAGTTAAGACAACAGTTGAGGGACAAACGTGTCGCAGAGGATGTAACTCCAGAAATTGATGTGGACGTTTTATTTGATGATGACAATCCCTTGCACTCTTGGGTGGAGACACGAGAGCAGGTTGATGAGTCCGTTTTTGATGTTGATGATAGAACATGGGCAGAGGGCATACTAGATGAAGATGAGCCAAGAGATCCAAAATTCAAAAGAGCAACAAAGAGGGCCAGAGAGACTCATGCGCACCAGAGAAGGGACCCAGCTTTGTTTGTTCATGACATTGAGGAGCAGCTTGAAACCGAGTCAGCTAGACACTTAGAATCAGATAGCAGGCCAGTCACTCCTAGAATGGTCAAGCCACCTCCATCCTTAAGAAGAAGTACATCAATACATGGGATGTTTGAGAGGACTAGTGCTGCTGCTCGAGAGGACCCGACAATTGAGCAGTTGAAGTAGATTTATGTGAGACACACACCAAGGGAAAAAGGATTCATGTCAAAGATGACTGAAAAAATCACACCCAAACAGAAAAAAACATCCCCAAAGGCTAAAAGGCGACTGGTTTCTTACGGTTTTGATAATGATGATGATGATCATCCCAGTGCAGCTGCAGGTGCTACAGGTGTTACTACTGGCGGTGGCACTGCTGGTGTTCCTTCCTCTTTCCACGCAGACACATGCCGAGGATGCAGTCATAGTGAGCGAGGATATGATTCACAGAGCCAATATGGGCATCCATCAAGTTATGGAGGTGGCCAACAGGAAGCAGCCATTTATGGGTGGGGTCGTCAACTAGAATTCTAGTTCCATCCAGTTCCATCCAGTTTCTCTTTTAATCCTCAAGATTCTTATGCTGATTCTGGATTCCAATCAAGTCAACAACCTTACACTTCAAGAGGGATCCAAAGAGGGATGCAGGACTTGGCTATCTCATTATTTGGTTATAGTGAATATACACAATACATGTAACCTTTTTATGGGTATCAATATTAAGAGCCAGACGATGAGGGAGAAGGTTCTTCTAGTTGTTATCCATATTAGTACATCATCGTTTAGGTAAGGATCATTTAATTTCTGTAACATTTACTGTGTCTAATTAGGTTTATTGTACTGCTTGAACCTACTTCATGCTTAGTATGTACTCAAGAATATTAGTTTAACATGTTCAATGTTTGAACTTCAATGCCTACTTCATATTTATTGCACTTATCTAATTTTTTTACAGTCAAATGCATGTCTAATGAATTTTCTGATTTTTATGTGATTATTTATATTTTTTCAATTTGTTTATGATTTTTTAGACTTATTTTGATATTTTTTTAAACCTTTTCACTGGGTTTTGGCCGGTTTCGGCCGAAACCGAAACCGAAACCGAAACCGAAACTGAAACTGAGTCGTTTCGGTTTCGGACTTGGCCGAAATCGAGTCCGAAACCGACACTGCTATCCCTGATAAGGAGAGAGTGCTTCAGCCAAGGGTGATTCCTTTGGAGGACGAGCCTCAAGGAGTGGTAGAGGGTGAAGCTGAAGATGTGGCCCTGTCTGATGTACACCCAGGTGCCCGGGCCCCCTGTTGTCTCCCAATCTTCTTCTGAGAAGACTGTGGAAGAAAGTTACCCAGAGCTATCCCAAAATTGTGTGGACGAGTTAGTTGAATGTTACGGGTTTCAGGGGGGATGTTCGGGCGATTGCCCCAGAGTCTCTGAGCGTCTGAGCGCGTATTGCTCGTGACTTCTCATTCATTTTGTACGAGGATCATCTGAAGGCGGACTTTCGTCTTCTGGTCCCCGGGTTTGTCGTTCGTTTGTTGAACATATACAATAAAGCTCCTTCCCAGTTCATGCCAAACTTGTGGCATTTTGTGGAAGGGTTGCCTCGGTAATGCGCTTATGATCTGCTGGCGTCATCATCGTCATCATCATCCCCTGCCATCATGATGTTTGAAATTCAAAATCTAGCGGGCAATCATCGGAATCGGAGGGAAGCGGGACACGTGACATAGGAAGTTGATCCGTACATGTCACTTGCCCCCCAGCCTTTGGTTCGGTGCGCGGTTCACGGCTCGAAGCGGAGGCGACCGTTAGTGTGGTTGTGTTGGTTTCGGCTGTCGAGAGGTATGATTCGGTTCATAATCCTTCCATAATGATAGCCTTTTCCCAACAGACACCTTGTTGCTCAGGCGGGTCCGCAGGTGGTTATTTAAGTGAGAGTCGGAGCACCTTAGCTCTTCTAATTGCGCTCAAGAACTCAGAGCATTCAAGGGAAGATAAGCTTATTTGAAGGCTCGTCGGAGGCTCGCGAAGGATCGAGTGGTTGTCGGCCTTTGAAGGTGAGTAACATGTCTTCTTTTGCCACCTCTTCCACACATAGTGAAGAGATGGGGTCAAAGAAGCTAGCCCGACGAAGGTGGAGGGTAGTGAGTGATGACAAGGAGGTGGAGGCTTCTTCGTCAATGTAGGAAAGTCATGTCTCTGTGGTAGAGGGGCAGGCCAGCATTGGGGGGCCCGCTGAAAGAGTTTCCTAGGCGAGGGCGATTTCTATGGAGGAAGGGCCTCGAGGGTCGTTGCAAGACGAAGCCAAAGATGCAGCCGAGTTCGACGCAAATATTGGTGCCCTAGTTGCTTCCCGGTCTTCTTCTGAGAAGAGCGTGAAGGAGAGTTACCCTGAGCTATTTCAGAGTCATGTAGACGAGTTGGCTGATTTTATAGGTTTTCGGGGGGTGTACGGGTGATTGCCCCAGAGTGCATGAGCGTCCAAGCGCACATTGCTCGTGACTCCTCATTCGCTTTGTATGAGGAATACTTGAAGGCATGCTTCCGTCTCCTAATTCTTGATTTTGTCATATGCATGTTGAAGGAATAGAATAAAGCTCCTTCCCAGTTTATGCCGAACTCATGGCATCTCGTCTTTGCTTTTTGGCCCTTTGTTCGGAGTCTAGGGTGGAACCGAGTGTCTCAATTTTCTTGCATTTTTGCATAGTGTCTAAGAATCACCGTCGCTGGAGCTGGTATATCATCTATGCGCGGAGGGGGCAGAAGCTTTATACTTCGGCGCCAAGTTCCATTTTATAGTTGGAAGGGCCGATTTTCTTTGTTTGGGCGGAACAACCTTCCTGGGGGTTTCTGATAGTCTAGACGGATATTGAACCTTCTAAGAAAGAGGTTGCTTTGTCACCATTGGTGAAGAAGGCAGTGACTGTTCTGTCGTAGGAGGTGCCACACGACTTGGATAAGTATCTGGAGTTTTGGTCCGAGCAAGCGTCGTTTGCTGAGCCTTGTAAGGGGGCCCCAGAGGATGGCGTCAGTGACGATTCTTAAGTGTGTGGCTCGGTAGTCGGGCGAGCTCGATCTTGAGCCCGGTAAGAGGGCAAGCCCATGGAGGAGCTAAGCTCGGGACTGGGCTTGAGGAAGAGAAATAGCTACACTCGGGTAGGAGCCTGGTTGGAGGGGGAGCCTGAGGAAAATAGAATACTACGCTCTAGAGTGGACCCGAGGAAGAGGCTCGACTCGATGAAGACCAAGCAGAGGAAAATTACACTTAGGACCGTGCTTGAGTAAGGAGCTCGACTCGGTGAAGACTGAGGAAAAAAGAACTACGCTCAGGACAAGGCCTATGAAAGGAGCTTGACTCGGTGAAGACTGAGGAGAGAGGAACTACGCTCAGGATCGGACCTGAGGAGGAAGCTCGACTCCGTGAAGATCAAGGAGAGAAGAACTAAGCTCAGGAGTAGGCTTGAGGAAGCTCGAGTACGAGCAGGCTGAGGAGAGAAGAACTACGCTTAGGACAGGGTCTGAGGAAGAAAATCGACTCGGAACAGGCCGAGGAGAAACGAACTATGCTTAGGACCGAGCCTGAGGAGGAAGCTCAACTCAGTGAAGTTTGAGGAGGGAAGAACTACACTCAGGGTCCTGAGGAAACTCGACTTGATACATATTGAGGAGAAGACAGACTACGCTCAGGACTGGGCCTGAGGAAGCTCGAGCTGGAGTAGGCCGAGGAGAGAAAGATTACACTCAGGACCGGGCCTAAGGAAGAAGATCGACGCGGTGCAAACCAAGGAGAGAGAGATTATGCTCAGGGCCAAAGCAAAGGTAAAGGCTCGACCTGGAGCAGGCCAAGGATAGGACTATGCTCAAGAACGAGCTTGAGGAAACTTGACTCAGAGTAGGCCGAGGAGAGAAGCTCGACTTGATGCAGGTTGAGGAGAGAAGGACTATGCTTAGGATTGAGCCTGAGGAAGCTTGACTAGGTGTAGGCCGACTAGAGAATTTCGACTCGGTGATGGCCGAGGAGAGGACTATGCTCAGGAATGGGCTTGTGGAAGCTCGACTCGTTGCAGGTTGAGGAGAGAAGCTCGACTCGGTGCAAGCCAAGGAGAGAAGAGCTAAGCTTAGGATTGGGCGTTCGGAGGAAGCTTGACTCAGTGCAGGCTGAGGAGAGAAGAACTACGCTTAGGAACAGGCCTGGGGAAGCTCAACTTGGTGTAGGCCGAGGAGAGAAGGATTACACTCAAGAATTATGTTTCATTGTACTTACAACCATTTGTCTTTGACTGTCTTAATGCAGCATCATGGGTAGACGTGAACAAGGTTAGGAGCAACAAGGGCAGGACGATTCGAGATGGGCTCACTTCTCCTTAGTTGATGTTAGAAGAAGAAAAGTGAAATGTAATTATTGTGGTAAGGAGATATGTGGCGGAATTATTATAGGAAAGCAACATTTGGCAAGGATAGAAGGAGAGGTCAAACAATGCGATAGATGTCCCCGAGAGGTCCGAGAAGAAATGCGCTAGTGTCTTTTGGGCAAAAAAGAGAGGATGTAACAAAGGGTTGAAGATCAGGCTGAAATTGTTGAGGAGATTTCAGATAGAAGGGGAAGGAGGGATGATGATGATGAGGAAGGCACTGAGGATTCAGATCCAAAGCTGACTGAAGCATTAGAGCGTTAACAAGTGGCTCGAAAGAAAGGAAAAGCACTGATAGGTTTAAGGACATACTCCAGTACAACTGGTGTAGCACGAGCTGCATGGCGTCCTAACATTGGTGCAGTCTCGTAGAGAGTAGGCCCCATGGATAGCTATCTGCACAGAAGGCATAGTATTACACAATCAAAAATCAAGCAAGCATTGAGAGGGGTCAAAAAATCAGTGGAAGTTGCAGGGCATGCATTTAAAAGTATTTGTAAATATTTTTTACATGCAGGTGTGCCTGCACATGCAGCTGATAGCAGATGCTAGATGCCATAGCAGATGCTGGCCCTGGCTTGAAGGTCCCGTCACGTCGAGACATATACGGGCGTGGCCTTGAGGGAGAGGTTGATGAGCTCCATCAGTGGGTTGAAAGTTTCAAGCATCTTTGGATGGAGAAAGGATGCACCATTATGTGTGATGGCTGGATTAGGTATCACGAAGAAGTCCATGATCAGCTTTCTAGTTTATTGCATCGAAGGTACAGTCTTTGTGAAATCAATTGATGCTCAAATTATGAAAAGAATGCAAATTATTTGTTTCATTTGATGGATAAGATGGTAGACCAAATTGGAGAGGACAATGTTGTGCAAATAGTCACTGATAATGTAGCCAGTTATAAGGCTGCAGGGAAGAAGTTGATGCAAAAATGTAGGCATTTATATTGGCTCCCATGTGCAGCACATTGTCTGAATTTGATATTTGAAGATATTGGAAAGGAAAATAATGTGAAGAAGACAATTGAGAGGGCACAAAAAATCACTCAGTATATTTATGGCCATCCTAGGATATTGAACATGTTCAGAGAGCATGCAAGTGGGGGGCGAGATATCATATGTGCAGGGCCAACCAGATTTGCTTCGAATGTCATTTCTTTGGAGTCTCTGCACAAGCATAAGAATGAGCTCAATTCTTTCTACTTTATCCTTCTAGATATTATCCGTATTTGATTCGAATTTCATTTCTTTGGAGTCTTTGCACAGGTATAAAAATGAGCTCAAATCTTTCATGTATCACAATACCATGCGGGAATACATAGACAAATCTAATGTTGATGTTTAGATGGATTATTTAGATGTTTGTCATATCGTGGAAGACAACAAATTCTGGGCCAGGGTCTCACGGTACATGAAAGTAGTCACACCCCTCATGAAGGTCCTAAGAATGATAGACGGCAACGAGAAGAATGATATGGGATATCTGTATGAGGTCATAGACTGTGTGCCAAATTAGACTTGCAGAAATCTCTTCCCAGAGAATATGAAAAGTGGTGGAAAATTATTGACTACGGATGAGACAACACATTACACCATGAATTGCATGTAGTTGGTGAGTGATTAATTGTATCGATATAAAGTTCATTATTTTTTAGGTTAATTTATATCGAACATTTATTTAACTATACACAAATGCAGGTTATTTCCTCGACCTTCGATTTATGTACAATGGCAATGCAAATGTTGATGGTGAGGTGCTTCATGGCACTTTAAAAGTTATTGGTCGTTTATCGAGGACACCAGAAAAGAGACTTCAGGCCGAGCTAGTGGTTGACCTTTATTGATTTTATCAATAACACGTAAAGAATTTACTTAAGTAGTTATGTTAATCTATTACTTTAGGCTTATAGATGAACAATTATAGAATGCGGACTAGGACATATTCTCACTCACAATTGCAATACGCTGTGAGAAAGGTGAGCTCAGGTATGCTAAATCTTTGTGCTTAAATTGAGTCAATTTGTATTAGTACATCATGGAGAATTCATCTTTATTTACATCTTACATTTATTTGTTTATGGTTGGTGGAACAGTTGATTGGTGGATAATAATGAACAATAGAGATTTGGGCAGTAATGTATTGGCTTTCATTGTAATTAGGGTGCTCAGTCAAACAACATCAGCAAGTGAATGTGAAAGAAATTGGAGCACGTTCAGCCTTATACACACAAAGGTTCGCAATCGGTTAAAGGCAGCGGTTAGAAAAATTAGTTTACTGCCACTACAACATGAGACTGAGAATAAAGAATATGATGTTGAGACAACAACTGAGGGACAAACGCGTCGCAGAGAATACAATTCCAGAAATTGATGTGGACGCATTATTTGATGATGACAATCTCTTGCAATCTTGAGTTGAGGTACGAGAGCAGGTTGATGAGTCCGTTTTTTATGTTGATGACAGAACATGGGTAGAGGGCATATTAGATGAAGATGAGCCAATGGATCTAGAATTCAGAAGACCAACAAAGAGGGCCAGAGAGACTCATGTGCACTAGAGAGAGGAAGCACCTTTGATTGTTGACGACACTGAGCAGCAATCTGAGTTTGAGCCAGCTAGGCACTCAGAATCATATAGCAGGCCAGTCACTCTTAGAATGGTCAAGTCACCTCCATCCTTAAGAAGAAGTACATCAATGCATGGGATGTTTGAGGGGTCTTGTGTTACTGCTTGAGAGGACCCGACAATTGAGCAATTGGAGTAAATTTATGTGAGGCACACGTCAAGGGGAAAACGAATCTTTTCAAAGATGATTGAAATTATCACACCAAAACAGAAAAAAATAGAGTCGAAGGCTAGAAGGTGATTGGTTTCTTATGGTTGTGATGATGATGATGCACCAAGTGATGATCTCAGTGGAGCTGCAGGTGCTACTATTGGTGGTGGCATGTATGCACCTACTTTCTCCTTCCACACTGACACGGGCAAAGCATATAGTCATAGTGAAGGAGGACATGATTCACGGAGCCAATATGGACATCCATCAGGTTATGGAGGTGGCCAACACGAAGCAGGCATATATGGCTGGGGCCATCAGCCAGAATTCTAATTCTATTCAGATTATCCAGTTCCAGCCAGTAGTAGTTATGGGTCAGCATCCTCTTCTCATCCTCAAGGTTCTACTTCTTATGTTGATTCTGAATTCCATCAAGTCAACAACCTTATACTCCAAGAGGGATCCAAAGAGGAATGTAGGACTTGGCTGCATCATTGTTTGGTTACAGTGAATATACAGAATATATGCAATCTTTTTATGGGTATCAACATCAGAAGCCAGACGATGAAGGAGAAGGTTCTTCTAGCTATTATCCATATTAGTGCATCATCATTTAATTTCTGTAACATTTATTGTGTTTGTAGTATTTATTGTACTGCTTGAACCTACTTCATGCTTAATATGTACTCAAGAATATTAGTTTAACATGTCCAATGTTTACTTCTAGCACTTAATCTAATTTATTCACACTCAAATGCATGTCCATTGGTTTTCTAAGTTTTTTTCTATTTTTATAATCTTTTTTGATTTTTTCAAAATTTTCTGTATTTTTATAATTTTTTTTGAATGCTTTGAACATGTTTCCACCTGTTTCTGTCCCAGTCGAAACTGAGACCGAAATCGGTACTGTCATCCTTGTTCCCTTCTCCACTGCAAACCCTGACCTCCGCTACCTTCTTCTTCCTCTCTCCCATTTGCCCCCCCTGTAAACCCTAGCACGTAGCATCGCCCCCTGCAAGCCCCAACACCTCCAGCACCACCGCCGGATGCCGCCATCGTTTCCGCCCGCTCTCCCCCTCGTCGCTGTCGCCATCGCCGTCGGCTTCTTCTCCTCCTCCACCCGCCGACGGCTTCTTCCCCTCCACCCGCCGCCATCGTCATTGGCCTCCCCTCCTCTATCCGGTGCCATTGACTCCGCCTTCCTCTCCTCCTTTAGCCACCGAAGCCCTTCCCCTCCTCGCATGCATACCCCACGTCCCCTCCTGCTTCTTCCCCGATCTGCCCCACTCCATCATCGTCGACCATCGCCACCCCTGCGTAGCTCCATCCCCGTTCCCTGCTCTGCTTAGGCCCTACGAATACCCCTTACCCCCGGTTCTGTGCACAACCACCGTCGACCCTTCTTGTTCATCCCCTCTAACTGTCACCCCTTCCTCTAGACAAGCCATATACTCGAAACCTAATCCACCGACGACCCCACGCTCGACAGCCGCCGCCCCTTCACATAGAGCCGCCGCCGTCGTGCTCGGAGTTGACCAGTCACATTGGCCCACCTCACAGAGCCGGCCGTCACCCGCGATTGCGCTGCACGCAGGGCACCTTTGTGGTCACCTCGCCGGGCCATCACTGTAGCCCTAGCGTCGTCGATCCGCCACCCCTGCACACCTAACCTTACACCTCCCTGCTTCTTCCCCTACCTGCTCTCGACCTAGCAGTGTAGGCACTAAAAGTACCCCCCCCCCCTCCTAAAAGAGGGAGAAGGAAAACACACGCCGAAGGAGCTTGAAGGAAATAAGCAGCAAGGAAACTAAAAGAAGAGCAATAAGGAAACACACGTAGTAGCGTGGAGCAATAGATTAAATAAGTGCAATGGAAATAAAGACATGAAAGGAAAAGAGAGAAAAGAAGTGACCGTGATCGCCACCAAGAGTAACAACGCCAATAGCAGTGAGATGAACCACCGAGAGCACCATGTACCTTAGAAAATAAGAACTCCAGCCAGGAAGATGAAGAGGGGCTGACTGGCACAGAATGCGGTCGTCCCTGCGGCCGCGACCTTCTGGACGCGGTCTCTGTAAGAGCCGCGACCTTTCACAGAGTCTGAGAGCGAGTTCCTATCCTCCTCTCTCTTCAGCAGCCAAAGAGAAAGGGCCTCGTGCTAGATTACTTTTTAAACCTGCGAAGACAAGTGGGAAAACACATAACGACATCTGATTAATTTATGAATTAAGCTAGAATCTGAAAGTAGTTTGAAGAACACATAAAAGGAGAGGCTTTTACCTGGGAGGTTTGGTGGTTTTTAACCACTCTTTGGGGAGCCAGAAGAAGTTAGGTGAGTGTGTGTTATGCAGTAACTAATGCAAAGACGAGATATGGATGCTATGATGCAAGAAGAGCTAAGAGAACACAAAGAGAAACTATGAAGAACCAGAAGAACTATGAAGAACGATAAGAAAAAACCAGCGGTAAAGAGAGGATGGCGCGAATCCCTGGTTGAAGATGGAGCCCAGAACGCAGTAGCATTTCGTGGCCAACTCCAAATATCTCCTCTTGCCAATCCTAAAGCTTGGGGTGTTATTTATAGAGATCTAGAAACCCTAGTGTAGAGATAAAGGATAAATCTTAGAAATCAGAGTCCTAGACCGATAAATCGACGAAAATCAAGAAGGATAGGGACCCTATGACCTTTAGAACCCTCCTGGGATCGAAACAAGCCCTTATCCTCGATGCAAAGTAGGACTCCAGGGCTCCCATGATCGGAAAAATAGAGTTCGGCCAAAAACAGGACTCTCTTGATATCGCGGTCAGTCGGGCGACCGCAGTCTTGATGAATGCGGTCGGTCGACTGACCGTGATCAGGTCTTGTTGACCAGACCGTTGAGCCTTGGAAAATTTGAAAATATGGGCCTCCTGGGTGACCAAAACAACCAGGAATGGGCTCAAAATTCATCGACAAATGGCCCGATAACTAAGGACAATCCGGGACATCAATAAAGTGGATAAGAGATCGTCCCAACTTATGGGCATAAATTGGGTGTCTACAAGCAGCATGTCCATTAGCCTCTCAAAAGTGGCCTGGCTTGGCCCATGACAGTTCGGCCCGCTCTATCTCACATCAACTTGGTATCAGAGCTTTAGGGAATCGGCTTGTCCTTACAAGCTAAGGTTCGATAGCTATTTAGGGACAGTGTCATCATGGTCGACTATTCCCATTTGTATGAGTGTTTCAAGTATATAGACCGCCGACTCCATGTTATGGAGGGGCGACTATCCAGTTTTGCCAAACCAATGGTTCAGGACGTGATGCATGAGGTTGACCCAACAATGGTCGATGAGTATGAAGAACAGGAGCGGGAGGTCATTTATAAGGTCGACGCTACGTTGGCCGAGAAATATGAAGAAGAAACGCGAGCATGGTCTATGTTGCAAGTTCACCTAGCTAAGGAGGAGTTATCTCTTGCCAATGTGTGGGATCAGAGTTTGCTTGTTCATTCCGGTTTGGATTTGATTGACGACACAGTGTTCGAGGTTGGTTCGTCCGACATTGTGTTAACTTACGAGCTATCTCATGTCATTTGATGTGGCAAAACTTCTCCGGTTCACATGTGAAGCAGCGGATCAAGATCCCGAGTATGACCATCGACACCGTGGTCGCACTTTATGCTCCAGTCATTGTCTTCATCATATTAAAGCATTTCAAAACTTGAGGACGAGTTTTTTTGAACCGGGGGAGATTGACGTGAAACGAAACTCGTGACGGACGTAGAGCGAGACTCGTGACATCGGACAATGAGCGCCATTGGTGTGTCGTGCGACAATGATATTTACGTGGACGATATTTGGAGTCACAGTCGAGTCTTTTTCATTTCATTTTGTACTTTTGTCTTTAATCAAGTCTAATGTTATTTCCTAATTTTAGTTTTAATTTTACAGTTGTAATGGACTCATTGGGAGACAAGTTAAGATCTTTTTATTTTTTTGTAATTTTTGGTGCAATTTTCTTACTATTTTTTTGAGTCTAGGGGCATTTTCGTCAAAAGATGTTTAGGGAGTCTTGTTAGGATTACAGTTAGCGTAATCCCTATAAATGGTCTTGTAATCTTTTTTTTCCAGAGAATGAACAGATGAATTGAAGAAACAATGTTGTGGCCGCGATGGTTCTTTGAAGGGTGCGATGCCTCAATGCCCTCCAAGGGAGAGGACACGAAGTCCAGGTGTGAAGCCTCACCGCTCCCGTATATTCCTTCCATCTTCTTCCTTTCCCTTCTCCACTGCAAACCCTAACCGTCACTACCTTCTTCCTCTCTCCCCTTCGCCCCCCTGTAAACCCTAGCACGCAGCATTGCCCCTTGCAAGCCCCAGCGCCTTTGGCACCACTGCCGCCATTGTTTCCAACTACTCTCCCCCTTGCCACAATCGCCATCGCCACCGTCTTCTTCTTCTCCACTCGCCGCCATCGCCGCCGGCTTCTTCTCCACCCGCCACCATCGCCGTCGGCTTCTTCCCCTCCACCTTCACCGGCCTTCCGTCCTCCTTCCTTCGCCATTGACTTTGCCTTCCTCTCCTCTTCTAGTCACCGAAGCCCTTCCCCTCCTCGCGTTCACGCCCTGAAGGGGCGTGATCTCGCGCGGCTCTTGAGCTCGGTAGATGATCACCGAACAGTGAACTGTAGAGAAAGGGAAACGGATCAGGGGGCCCAGGGGAGGTTCCCTGGGGAAAACCCTCCGATGCTTAAGTCAGTAGAGCAATGGTGGAAGATAGGGAGGGAGGTAGAAAGAGGTGCACGAGATCCCCCTACACCAAGGTGGTGAAGTGATTCCTGCTCAGGGGATTTTAGGCGTGTATTGCCCTTACCTTTCACTGGAGGGAGTCCCAGGTTTATATAGTGTGCTCACCTTATGAGTCCCGTAAGCTGAGGAGTTTCAGGCGGGAGTTACGTCCTCATCGTGGGATCTTCATAGCCTTGAGGGATCATGGGTCTCTTATCCTCATAAACTCCTGCTCATAAAGGGCTCTCAACGGCAGCGTGGATAAGCAATCGTCGGTCGGTCCGAGCATAAAAGGTGTCAACCCTGTCCGGGCGATAGGCATAGCTCGGATGAAGATAGGTCGGAGTGGGCGCTGAGCGCTTGCCTCTATCCTGATGAGGGGATAACTTGGGCATGGGTCTTCCTCCGTCCTGACCGACGCTCGGGCCTTCCGAGCCTAAGGGCCGCCGAGGAAGGATGAGATCCCGAGTAATCTTATTGGGCTTTTTAGCCTAAGTGGACCCTAAGGGGCTGTCACTTGGATGAGCTGAGCCTCGTTTGGTCCTGATGGACCTAGTTTGGCTTCTCTTAGATGGGCTACAGAAATCTCCCTCTCCACTTGTCCCCCTCCTACTCCCGAGCTTTAGTAAGCTCGGAAGAGTAGCTGTTGGGGTTTTAGACCAGCGTGGCTCAGGTGGGCGGAGATCTGGCAGTGTTAGGAAGCCACGTGCCGTGGTCACCTGGGCCCGTAATAATGATGATCCTGACGGATTTGAACTGAAGGGGCCCCCTTTTCTCGGAGGTCGGAACGACGCGCCGCCTCCCGCGTGGGGATATAGGCGTTGGGCGCTTGCTGTCATTCCAGACTTCCTCCGTCTTTAGGGTTTTGGCTCTCCTCCGTTCTTGCTTTTGGGCTCTTCGATGCGTTGTGAGGACACGACGGAAGAGCAGAGGCTTGCAACGGCGTTCGTGGAGTTGGCGGAGATAACCGCGGAGGCAGTCCGACGGCTTCCTCTTCCCCCGGAATCTTCGGGGTCCCGAGATCGCCTTTCCTCAAACTCTTCTCCGGATTCCATGGCGGACCAGCGTTCGGATGCTGAGGAGTGGGAGGACGAGTCAGTGGTGAAGGCGCCGGTTCCAAACTGCAGTGAACTGGGGGAGGCGGATGTGAGAAGGCTGGAGCACCAGTATCGCCTGCCCCACAAGTTCCGCTTTGTCGCGGCTTCTCCACACGAGACGAGCCTGGACTCTCGTACATGCCACATCTGTACTTTCCTTCTGTCGTGGAAGGGTGGGTTCCGCCTTCCCTTCGAACCTTTCGTTCTTCAGCTTCTCAATTTTTTCCTGTTGGCGCCCATTCAGTTGGTAGCCAATTCTTATCTTCTTCTTTCCGCCTTCCGCATTCTCTACCGCTAGTGTGGAGTTCCTTCTTCCTTGGACCTCTTTCACAATTTCTTTGAGTTGAAAGCACATCCTTCGGCCGGGAAGGGTTTCTATTTCATCCAGGCGAGGCGGAATAGGAGCTGTATCTCCTTGGCTGCGAAGGATTCTTCGCATAAGGGGTGGAAAACTCAATTCTTCTGGGTGGGGATTTGTTCAGTGGAGGAAACCTGGAGGTGTCTAGTAATCCCCAATTTCCACCCGAATATCCCTCCCAGGCAGGATGAGTTCCCTCCACACGTGGAGAAATATGCGGCCATCTTGCTGAAGCACCGCCAATCCACAGAAGAGCTGGTTACTCCAGAGAATATCGAGCGGTGTCTTCTTACGCGGCTGCATCCGTCGGGCTCAGGTGCCACAAACTAGGTTCTCCTTTGGATGTTGGGATCATTTTTCTTTTCCTGAATATGTCTTCCTCTTCGTGCAGACACCAGGCGGCAGGCTTTGGAGGAGGCCGTCGAGGTGATCGAGCTTGGCGATGACTCGGCTGCTGATGAATCGGCTGCTCCCACGGGTCGCTCCTTAACCAGAGATAAGGGCAAGGGGGCAGCCCAGGGCGAATCCTCCAGGCCGCGGGGGTCCAAGCGCAAGGACCCCGTGGAAGGCATGATCCGGGCCGCCGCGAAGGCCAGGAAGTGGGCCAAGAAGGTCGGGGTCGTACCCGCAGTCGAAGGCGACCTTGCCGCGGCTCACCCCTCCGCCGAGCATGATGGGGCCGACCCTACCGGGCGAGCTCTCCCACCCGCCGAGCAAGAGGGGGCCGAGGAGGTTGGGGCTGCTCCTGCGGGCGGCGACGATGCGGGCTCGGCTCTTCCTTCAGCCGGAGCCGAGGGGGCCGGGGCTGCTCCTGCGGCTGGCAACGGTGCTGGCCCGGCTCTCCCCTCGGTAGGAGCCGAGGGGGCCGTGGACGAGGCGGGGGATGCTGGGGCCGTGGCTGAGACTGGCGCTTCAGGTGGTGGTGCAGGTGCCGAGCCGGTCCAGGTTGGGGGGCCGCAAGAAAATCCGACCGAGGTACGAGAGGCGACCGAGGCCGGGGCTTGGTCCGAGCCACTCGGTGGGGCGCCGGGCGATGGGGGGTTCTCTGTTCCGGCGGCCTTGGAGAGGCTTGGTATCTCGGGCCCTCTACACCAGGTATGCCGCGGTATAGTCGCGAAGGTGAGGGGGGGAGGTAGGCAGTACTCCCCGTCCGCGGCCCTCGCTGGGGTTATGGAGGGCGGCCTGGTCCTGGCCCAGATGGGGGCCACTCTGGCAGAAGCATACGCTCGGTCTGAGTAGGAGCGAGCGAAACTGGCCTGGACCCTCGGTGGGTCTGACAGGAGGTTGGCTCGGCTTGCCGAGGAGCGTGATGGGCTTCGGCGGGAGCTTTCCTCAGTCAGGGGACTGGTGCGGTCGAGCCAGGTGGAGACCCGGGCACTAACCGAGCAGCTAGCTAAGGCCCGCGAATCGCTCGAGAGGAAGAACATGCTTCTTGAAGAGGAGCGGCTTGCACGCGTTGAGCTGGATGACCGGTGGGAGACCGAACGTGCAGAGCTGGTAGACCGAGCGGAGGAAGCCGAGCGCCTTCGGCGGGAGGCCGAGGCTGATCGGGCCGAGGCGGAGAAGCAGGAGGCGGAGGTCGAAAAGCGGACGGCTGAGGTCGAGCGGAAGTCAGCCGAGGCGGAGCGGGAGAAGGCCGAGCTCGCTGGTAGGGTGGGATCGGCCGGGGCGGAGGCTCTCGAGCAGTACAAAAGCTCAGAGGCCTACCGGGTCGACCTTAAGGAGGCTGCTCTCCCCTACTACGAGTTAGCACTTCGCCGGGGCATCCGCAAGGGGTTCAAGCAAGGCTACGACCGGGCTGTCTCTTATGCCGAGGAGCAGGCGTCCGGGGTAGTTGACTTCCCGTCCGGGCAATGCTATGACTCGGACTTGTCATCCTCTAGTTCCTCTGCTTCGGCACATGATGAAGAGGATCACATGGGCTCTTCGTTCGAGGGGTCGCCAACTCCGAATGCCTCGGGAGGGCACGCAATCGAGGCAGTTCCCACGCCGGTGGGGTCAGTGCCAGGGTCGACCGTCGCCGAGGATGCCGGGGGTAGACCGTTCGAGCCCTCCACTTCCGGGCTTCAAGGTGGGCCGGAGGCCTGATGTATCTGCTTTGCTTCCTCTTTTTGTATGTCTTTTTCCTTTTTGAAGAAAAAACTTCCTCTTTATAGAAAAATAGATAAGGCAATAGCGTTATGACGTAGACTTATCTGTTCCGTATCGCCATTGCCGTATTTTGTTCAGCGTATCTACAGTGGTTGGAAAGAGCCGATACTTTCTGCGTGGATCTCGCCTGATGGTTGGGTGAGCGTCTGACAGGGTGTCTTTCCGTTTTCTCATGCTTTGAATGCCTGGCCGCTTCGTGTGTCCCGTCGGGGCGGAAAATGAGAAGTTTGAGGTGACCGTTCGTAGGGAGAGATCCCTTTGGCGTGTTTTCGAGGAGAGAATCATTTAAGGCAAATAGCCTCCCTTCGCCTATAAAAGGTCTGAAGGGCGTCCCTTCCTCTCCACCGCTTAGGGGTTTCCCTGACAGTCTTTCCTCATTCTTTCTTCACGTAGCGTTGTGCCGTTATATTTGGAGCATAGAAGACGCCTCGGAAGATGAAGCTGCCGATGACGGAGGGCAGAGAGTCCTTGCTGCTTCGGGTTTGAAGGAGGTCCGACGGCCGGCGGACGGGTCTGAAGAAGGTCCGACGTGTGGAGGCACGTTGTCTTCTTTTTATCAGTTCCGGCGGCGCTTGCAGGGGGGCGAGATGGTGGACGGATGGGGGCATCAGGCATCCCTGCCGCCCATCCCTTCCTGCTCGCTCCATGGAGGGGAGGAGGAAGCCAATTAAGCTCTCTCCTTCCCGGGCTTTCCCCTGCCTCCTCGTCCAGCTCTGCTGGTTTCTTCCTCCCCCCCGCAGCCTCTTTTTCCCTCTTCTGCTCTTCTCCTCATTTCTTTCACTCTTCGGAGGGTGCCTGCACTCTCTTCTTTTCAAAGAGTTGGCAGGTTGGCGGGGAGAATGCTTTCATATGCGTTCCCTCTCCCCTTTCTCTTCCAAGTTCAACTTGGAAGGTAGCCTTCTCCTTTCCAATCCCTCTGTCACCTTTGTCTCGAGCTGCCCGAGTCAACGGGGTCGACTACCCTTTATCCGAGCCAGTTTCTACACGAGGCAGAGTCAGTGGCTGGACGTAGGAAGGTCAACCGAGTCAGCCGAGCGATGGGCTCATACGGCGGCGCCAGATGGATTTTTTGCTTTTTTGACATATATTTTCTTGGCTTCGGCCTTCCTGATGTACAAGCGAGTTGTTTGAATAAAAGAAATGAGCCTTTTGTTTTATCTCATGTCGTTTACACAATGCTCAGTATTCAGAAGTAGAACTTGCGTAGTGTAGTCGCGTTCCAGGTCCGAGGGATGAGCTCTCCTTCCATCGTGGATAGACGGTATGCTCCTTTTCCGAGCGTCTCGACCACTCGGTAGGGGCCTTCCCAATTAGGGGATAACTTGCCCGCCGCCTCAAGTGGTCGAGAGGCTTCGGCTTTCCTGAGGACGAAGTCTCCCGGTTGAAAGTGTCTATCTCGGACTTCGGCGTTGTAGTATTGAGTGAGGCGGCGTCGATATTCCGTTGCTCGGATGCTGGCAATCTCTCGGACTTCATCTGCTAGGTCGAGGTTTTCGAGCAGTTTCTAGTCGTTTGCGTCGGATGAGAAGCAGATGACTCGGAGGGAGGGGTTGCCAATCTCCAACGGGATCACGGCCTCGGTACCGTATACCAGCTGAAAGGGGTTTTCACCGGTTGCCGTTCTGGGAGTCGTTCTGTGTGACCAAAGTACGTTCGACAATTCCTCAAGCCAGCTGCCCTTGACTTTGTCGAGCCTAGTCTTGATGCCTTTTAAGATAGTCTTATTGGCATTTTCGACCAGCCCGTTAGCCTGAGGGTGGGCGACCGAGGTGAAGTGATTGCGAATGCCTAGGTCGGCACATCTGTCTCGGAAATAACGAGAATCAAATTGCTGACCATTATCGCTTACTATCACCCGGGGGATGCCGTAACGACAGATGATCGACTTCCAGACGACTGTCTCGGTGATCCTTGCTGTGGCTTCGGCCTCGATCCACTTGGTGAAGTAATCGATGGCGACGATACTGAACTTCTTCTGGGCCTGGGCCGTGGGGAATGGCCCGAGGATGTCGATTCCCCAGCGAGCGAAGGGATAAGGCTCGGCTAGGGTGATGAGCTCCGTTGCTGGTTGATGGACCAAGTGGTCAAATCGCTGGCACCCGTCACAGTGTTGTGTGTAGGTCGAGCAGTCGCGCTGCAGAGTGGGCCACCAATAACCTAGCCGTAGCAAGATCTGGCGAGCGACCTACCTCCTAAATGCGCTCCACACAGACCTTCGTGAACTTCTTCGATCGCTCGGTTGGCTTCGTCGGTGCTGAGGCACTTCAAGAGAGGACCGGAGAAGGATCTCCGGTAGAGAGCGCCATCCAGAGTGACGAGTCGCCGAGCTTGGTACTTCAATCTTCGGGCTTCCTGAGGGTTGGGAGGCTCCTGAGAGTCTTGGAGCCACGACAGGTACGGGGTACGCCAGTCGCTTGGGGAGGCCGAGTCAACAGCTAGGAGCTCCGAATCGATGCTCGGCCGCTCTAGCTCTTCGAAAAGGACCGATCGAGTACCCTCGGGGTCAAGAGAGGAGGCCAGCCGAGAGAGGGCGTCCGCTCGGGAGTTTTCCTCCCGAGCTATTCGGACTACCTCAAAACTCTCGAACTGTTGTGCCACGGTTTTGACTAGCTGGAGGTATTTGATCATCGGTGCTTCTCGAGCTTCATAACCGCCGTTGACCTGGCTAGCGACCAGTTGGGAGTCAGTGTGAATCCTGACTCGCTCAGCCCCTAACCGCCGGGCCATGCGGGCTCCCGATATGAGGGCCTCATACTCGGAAGCGTTGTTAGATACCTGGAAGTTGAACTTCAGGGCGTACTGTAGCTCTGCTCCTTCGGGGGACTTCAGGAGGATCCCGGCGCCGCTCCCGGCTGAGTTGGAGGATCCGTCGACGAACAGCTCCCAGGTCGGCCCGGGCGCGGACGGAGATCTTTCTTCAGTCGGGATGGTGCTCTCGGCGATGAAGTCAGCGAGCGTCTGGCCGTTGATAGCCGAGCGAGGCCGATACGATATATCGTAGGCCCCGAGCATGATGGCCCACTTGACGAGGCGTCCCGAGGCTTCAGGGTGAGCGAGGATCCTCTTCAATGGTTCGCCGGTCAGCACGATGATGGAGTGCCCTTGGAAATAGCGTCGGAGGCGCTTGGCCGAGGTAACCAACGCTAGCACGAGTCTCTCGGTTGCGGGGTACCTTCTTTCAGCCTCATTGAACACCTTGCTGGTGTAGTAGACCGGTCTCTCGACTCCCGAGTCATTTCTGACTAGGACCGAGCTAACTGTAGATGGGGTCGTCGAGAGATAGAGATGCAAGGTTTCACCTGGGACGGGCTTGGAAAGCATCGGAGGCGAAGCCAGGAACTCCTTAAGCTCGGCGAACGCTTTTTGGCATTCCTCGTCCCACGCGAATGTACCAGATGCCATTTTAGGCCCCCTCAACAGTTTGAAGAAGGGTAGGCATCGTTCAGCCGCGCGGGACAGGAATCTGTTGAGCGCGGCAATGCGCCCGGTAAGACGTTGAACATCTTTGATGCAGGTGGGTGGGCGCATGTCCAAGATGGCCTGGACCTTGTCGGGGTTGGCCTCAATCCCACGCTGGGTGACTAAGAAGCCCAAGAATTTCCCGGACCTTTCTCCGAAGGCGCACTTGGCAGGATTGAGCTTCATGTTGTACTTCAGGAGGGTGTCGAAGGTTTCCGCTAGGTCGGCGAAGTGGTCCTCGGCCTTGGGGGTCTTCACGAGCATGTTGTCAATATAGGCCTCGACGTTCCGACCGAGCTGTCCCTCGAACATATGATTGACCAGCCTCTGGTACGTGGCTTCAGCGTTCTTCAACCCAAAAGGCATCCGGGTGTAGCAGTGTACGCCGAAGTCGGTGATAAAGGCGGTCTTCTCGACGTCTTCGGGGTGCATTCTGATCTGATGGTAACCTGAATAGGCGTCTAGGAAGCTGAGTATTTCGTTGCCCGAGGTTGAGTCAACCAGTTGGTCGATGCTCGGTAACGGATATCAGTCCTTTGGAGTAACCTTGTTCAAGTCGGTGAAGTCCATGCACATTCGCCACTTTCCCGAAGCTTTTGGTAGCAGGACGACGTTAGCCAGCCATGTCGGATACATGACCGGTCTGAAAAGATCAGTCTTTCGCCCCTTGGTGACTTGCTCCTTGATGATCGCCTGCTTCTCTGGCGCGTGCTTCCTTCTGCGTTGTTGTACGGCTTTGATGGTTGGATCGAGGTTGAGCTTGTGCATTACCGTCTCCTCTGGTATCCCAGGGAGTTGATCATCAGACCATGCAAAGACTCGGACGTACGCGGAAAGAAACTCTTTGTATTGCTGTTGGGCTTCAGATGTTAGGTCGGCTCCAATCTTTACTCCCAGGGTCGGGTCGTCGTTTAGGAAAACCGCTAGCAATTCGCCTCCAGGCTCGGCGGTTGCAGATTTTTCCTCGACTTCCCGGGGGCCCCTGTTCTTCCCGTCCGGTCTTGTGGCTTCAACCGAGATATTGTAGCACCTTCTGGTCATGGCCTGGTTACCTCGGACTTCCCCCAACCCATTTTTGGTGGGGAACTTCATCTTTTGGTTATAGGTAGAAGGCACGGCTTTCGTTCGGCTGAGGATCCCTCGGCCGAAGATTGCATTGTACGCTATCATACCCTTGATCACTATGAAGTCCGCCATAACCGTAACGGTTTTGGGTGGGGTGCCAAGAGTAACCGGCAGGCTGAGGGCTCCCTCGGGATAAGTGGCCTGGCCATTGAACCCGCACAGGGGGGTTCGGATCGGGCGGAGTTTAGACGGATCCTCTCCCATCTTAAGGAAACATTCATAGGATAATACATCGGGGGCACTTCCATTGTCAACTAGAATCATGTCTACGTTACAATGGTTTATTGTGGCCGATATGACTAGGGCATCGTCATGCGGGGTGGTCAGCCCTTCCAGGTCTCGGTCGGAGAAGACTATGACCTGAGGCTCACTCGGCGGGGCCTTGGGAGGCTCGATGGCTCGGCTCGCCCGTTTAGCATGACGCTTCCTTCCTCGGCCACTGTCTCCTCCCGATGCAGCTCCTCGGGCGATGACGTTGATATGGATCCCGCGAGGGGCGTTGTCGATTTCCTCTGGGGCGCCTCGGTCCTCCTTATGCCCGGCCACAAACCGGGGTAGGTGTCCCTGACGGACGAGACGCTCGATCTCATCGTGGAGCCGATGGCAATCGCCGGTGTGATCCCCGTGATCGCTGTGGAACAGGCAATGTTTGCTGCGATTGCGGCTTTTCGACCTCATTGGCTCGGGTTGGCGGAGGAGGCCCGAGCCTTTGATGTCTTCATATATTTCGTATACTGGAGCGGTTAGGGGAGTGTACCGCTCGTACTTCCTGGACGGTTCTTTGTGCTCCCCTTCTCGGTTCCGCCTCTTTCCTTGGCCCGAGCTTGACTCCGGTGCTCGCTTCTTGTCCCCCTCCCGACCCGAGCTGGTTGCGCCTCGGCATGCGCTGAGAACTTCTTCGCACTCAGCATGGCGTAATGCCAGAGTCACTAGCTCGGCAAGGGTCGAGAGAGGGTGGAGGACAAGTTCGCGGCGGAGGCTCTCGTCTCGGGTGTCTCCGGTCAGTGCGGTGATGGCCGAGGCTACATCCAGGCGGGGGATTCTCAGGGCTTCCGATTTAAATCGGTTGATGTAGGCCCGGAGTCTCTCCCCTTGAGCATGTTTGAGAGCCAAAAGCCCCGCTACCGACCTCGGGGGGCCGTTGCCGGAGAAACTCTCCTTGAATACTCGTCCAAACTGCTTGAAGTCTCGGATGGATCCGGGGACGAGGGCCCGGAACCATGCTTGGGCGCCTTGGACCAAGGTGGTCGCAAAGGCTCGGCATTTGATGGCGTCGGACGCTCCATGAAGGGTCATCAGGGCGTCGAAGCTGTCGAAGTGGTCGGCCGGGTCGCCTTGGCCGTCGTAAGGCTTGAAGGTCGGGATGGAGGTTCTGGGAGATACCTCTGCCTTCAAGATATGGTCGGAGAACGGGGATCTCTCCTCGTCCTCTGGTGGAAAGGTCTTCTGCAAGGCTCGTAAGGCGCACTCCTGTGCTGCGAAGCGCCTCTCGAACTCTCGTAGACGGAGGGACAACTCCGGCTGTTGTTGCGCCGTAGGGCTGAGGGGGCGTGCTGGCAGGCTGTCCTGGCGCTCCCTGGGGGCTTCGGTCTCCGGGAGTGGACGGCGTGCCCCATGCTTACCCCGTTTCGGTGTGGAGGAGGCCTCTTGCTCCGGAGGGGGGGCTTGTGAGGGTCCTCTTGCCTTGTTGCGAATAAGCTGCTGCCCTCGGAGGGTGAAGCGACCTCCGGCGGTGTACTGGGACACGTTCTCGCGGGGGGGGGGGGGCTTTCCGGAGGGGCGCGTGACCTTCCATCCATGGCCGCCTGAGTCCTCATGAGTTCCACGAGGACATCCAGTTTTGCGTTGAGGGCTTGGAAGGCGTCGGCGCCGCCGTTAAGCGGTACCCCTACCGCGGTGGCGGGAGGGGGCGGTCCGTCGGCGGGGGTGCTGGCATTGGAGGGGGGGTTTTGTGAGGCTTGAGGAGGGCCCTCTCTCGCCGCTACCATGGTCTTTCCCTTGTCGCCGGCGGACCTCCTCCCTGAACTTCTTCGCACCATACTGGCTCTTTGGTCGTTTCCCACAGACGGCGCCAGATGAAGGGGCGTGATCTCGCGCGGCTCCTGAGCTGGGTAGATGATCACCGAACAGTGAACTGTAGAGAAAGGGAAACGGATCAGGGGGCCTAGGGGAGGTTCCCTGGGGAAAACCCTCCGATGCTTAAGTCAGTAGAGCAATGGTGGAAGATAGGGAGGGAGGTAGAAAGAGGTGCACGAGATCCCCCTACACCAAGGTGGTGAAGTGATTCATGCTCAGGGGATTTTAGGCGTGTATTGCCCTTACCTTTCACTGGAGGGAGTCCCAGGTTTATATAGTGTGCTCACCTTATGAGTCCGGTAAGCTGAGGAGTTTCAGGCGGGAGTTACGTCCTCATCGTGGGATCTTTACGCCATCGTCGTGGGATCTTCATAGCCTTGAGGGATCATGGGTCTCTTATCCTCATAAACTCTTGCTCATAAAGGGCTCTCAACGGCAGCGTGGATAAGCAATCGTCGGTCGGTCCGAGCATAAAATGTGCCAACCCTGTCCGGGCGATAGGCATAGCTCGGATGAAGATAGGTCGGAGTGGGCGCTGAGCGCTTGCCTCTATCCCGATGAGGGGATAACTCGGGCATGGGTCTTCCTCCGTTCTGACCGACGCTCGGGCCTTCCGAGCCTAAGGGCCGCCGAGGAAGGATGAGATCCCGAGTAATCTTATCGGGCTTTTTAGCTTAAGTGGACCCTAAGGGGCTGTCACTTGGATGAGATGAGCCTCGTTTGGTCCTGATGGACCTAGTTTGGCTGCTCTTAGATGGGCTACAGAAATCCTCCTCTCCACGCCCCATCTCCCCTCCTTCCCCGATCCGCCACCCCCATCGTCGTCGACCACCGCCACCCCTGCGCAGCCCCATCCCCAAACCCTGGCAGCCGCCACCCCCCTATGCAGCCCCTTCCCTGTCCCTTGCTCTGCCTAGGCTCTGCGAACACCCCTCACCCCCGATTTTGCACACAACTCTTCCTTCTCCTTCACCCCCCCTAACCGTCACCCCTTCCTTCAGACAGACCCTATCCCAAAAACCCCATCCACCGACGACCTCAAGCTCGACAGCCGCAGCCCCTTCACATAGAGTCGCCGCCGTCGTGCCTAGAGCCGACCGACCACGCCAGCCCACCCCACATAGCCGGCCACCACCTGCGGCTGCACTGCACGCAGGCTGCCTCCATGGTCGACCCGTTGGGCCATCCCTGCCAAGGATGGCAAACTCGGTTTCGGTCTCGGTTTCGCCCGGGTCCGAAACCGAGTCGACTCGGTTTCGGTTTCGGCCGAAACCGGCCGAAACCCATATAACAGGTTAAAAAAATTAAAATTAATTCTAAAAAATCTGAAAAAAATCATAAAAAATATAAATAACCACTTAAAATCACAAAAAATCATAAAAATCATTACACATGCATTTCATTGTATAAGTTAGTGCAATAACCTTGAAGTAGACAACTACAAAAATTCAACTTCAAACATTGAACATGTGTAAGTCATATTCCATTGTACATTAATAGAAGCAGTACAATAAACCAATTTGGACAAAATAAATGTTACAAAAATTCATTGATTCTTACCTAATATGGATAATAATTACTAGAAGAACCTTCTCCCTCATCGTCTGGCCCTTGATGTCGATACCCATAACCAGGTTGCATGTATGGTCTATATTCACTATAACCAAACAATGAGGTGGCCAAGTCCTGCATCCCTCTTTGGATCCCTCTTGGAGTGTTTGGTTGGCTTGATTCGAATCCAGTATCAACATAGGAATCTTGAGGAAGAGAAGAGTCACTGGTCGAATATGGATGGAACTGAAATGATGGTTCATAATTCTGGGCCCCATAAATAGCTGCTTCATGTTGGCCACCTTCGTAACCTGGTGAACCATATCCGTGCTGACCTTGACTATATCCAGTAGTACCACTTGCAGCACCTGCACCACCTGTACCACCTGCAGCACTAGTACCACCTGCAGCACTAGTACCCCCTGCAGCACCTCCGGGATGATCATCATCATCATCAGAATCATAAGAAACCAGTCGCCTTTTAACCTTTGAGGATGTTTTTTTCTCTTTTGGAGTGCTTTTTTCAATCAACGTTGACACGAGTCCTTTTTCCCTTGGCGTGTGCCTCACATAAATCTGCTTCAACTCCTCAATTGCCGGGTCCTCTCGAGCAGCAGCATTTGCCCTCTCAGTTTGCCCATGCACTGATGTACTTCTTCTTAAGGAGGACATTCTAGGAGTGACTGGCCTGCTATCTGTATCTGAGTGTCTAGCTGGCTCAAACTCGAACTGCTCCTCAGTGTCATCAACCACCCTAGACTGGTGCGCATGAGTATCTCTGGCCCTCTTTGATTTGCTTCTTAATTCGGGATCTCTTGCCTCATCTTCATCAAGTATGCCCTCTGCCCATCTTCTATCATCAACATCAAAAACGGGCTCATCAACCTGCTCTCGTGTCTCCACCCAAGACTGCAAGGGATTATCATCATCAAATAAGGCATCCACATCAATCTCTGCGGCGGCATCCTCGGCGACGCGTTTGTCTCGCAGCTATTGTCTCAACCTCATATTCTTTATTCTCAACCTCATATTGTAGTGGCAGTACACTAATTTCTCTAACCGATCAGCCTTTAGCCGATTGCGAACCTTTGAGTGTATAAGGCTGAACGTGCTCCAATTCCTTTCACATTGGCTTGCTGATGTGGTTTGACTCAACACCCTGATTGCAATGAAAGCCAATGCAGAACTGCCCGATTGTCTATTGTTCACCATGATCCACCAGTCAGCTGTTACACCAACCAACCATAAACAAATAAATATAAGATGTAAATAAAAATTAATTAAGGAAGATGTAATTGCAAAGAAAGCACAAAGATGAAGTATACCTGGGCTCACTCTTCCCACTGCGTATTACAATTGGGAGTCAGAATACGTCCCACTTTTCATTCTATAGGAGGTCATCTACAAAAATTACATAATAGATTAGCATTACTACGTAAGTAAATTCTATACCTCTTATTCATGAAATCAAACAGGCCAACCTCTACTTCCGCCTGAAGCCTCTTATCTTGTGTCCTCGATAAACGACCAATGACTCTTAAAGTGCCTTGAAGCTCCTCGGCATCAACATGTGCATTGGCATTGTACATTAATCGAGGGTTCAGAAAATAACATGCATTTGTATATAGTTAATGTATGGTCAATAATATATGAATACAAATAATCACTCACCAGCTGCATGCAAGTCGTGGTGTAATGTGGTGTCCCATCTATGGTCAATAATCTTCCACCACTTTGCATGTTCTTTGGGAAGGGACTCCTGCAACTCCAATTTCGCACGGTCCATGGCCTTATAAAGATATCCCATATCATTCTTGTCATCGCCATCCACCAATCTTAGGACCTTCACGAGGGGGGTGACTACTTTCATGTATCGTGTTACTCTGCCCCAGAATTTGTTGTCGTCCACGATTCGACAGACATCCAAATAATCCATCTGAGCATCAACATTGCCCTTGTCGATGTATTCCCGCAGGGTATTATGGTACATGAAAGCTTTCAACTCATTCTTATACCTGTGCAAAGAAATAAAATTTGAATCAAATACAGATCATAACTATAAGGATAAAGAAGTAATAATTGAGTTCAACAGTATACCTATGCAGAGACTCCAAAGAAATAAAATTTGAAGCAAATCTGGTTGGCCCTGCACGTATAATATCTCGCCCCCCACTTGCATGCTCCCTGAACATGTTCAATATCCTAGGATGGCCATAAATATACTGGGTAATCTTTTGTCCCCTTTCAACCGTCTTCTTCACATGTTTGTCCTTCCCTATGTCTTCAAGTATGAGATCAAGACAATGTGCTGCGCATGGGAGCCAATATAAATGCCTGCGCTTATGCATCAATTTCCTCCCTGCAGCCTTATAACTGGCTTCATTATCAGTCACAACTTGTACAACATTTTCTTCACCAATTTCGTCTACCATGTTGTCCATCAAATGAAATAAATAATTGGCATTTTTTTCAAAATTTGATGCATTTACAGATTTTACAAATACTGTACCTTCGATGCAATACACCAAAAAGTTAATCATGGACTTTTTCGTGGTACCAGTCCAACCATCACACATAATAGTGCATCCTCTCTCCATCCATATATGCTTGAAGCTTTCAACCCACTGATGGAGCTCCTCAACCTCTGCCTCAAGGCCACGCCCGTATATGTCCCGACGTGACGGCGCCTTCAACCCAGGGCCAGCATCTGCTATGGCATCCAACATAGGTTGAAAATATTCACTTTCAGCAGCATGTGCAGGGACACCTGCATGAAAAAACCATTTACAGATGCTTTTAAATGCATGCCCTGCAACTTCTGCAGATTTTTTGACCCCTCTTAATGCACTTTTGATCTTAGGTTGTGTAGCCTGGGGCCTTCTGTGGAGATAACTGTCCATGGGGCCTGCTCTCTGCGTCTGCGGGGGCGGGGCAGCAACATCAGGACGTCGTGCAGCTGTACTGGAGTAGGTCCCTCCTGAACCCATGGGTGCCTTTCCTTTCCTTCGAGCGGCTTCTTCACGCTCCCTTGCTTCAGTCAGTTCCGGATCAGAATCTTCAGTGCCTTCCTCATCATCATCCCTCCTAACCCTTCTGCCAGAAATCTCCTCAGCAATTTCCTCCTCATCCTCAGCCCTTTGTTGCACCCTCTCCTTTTTCCCCACAAGGCACTGGCGCATCTCCTCTCGCACCTCTCGTGGACAGTGGTCGCATTGTCTCACCTCTCCTCGTACCCCTGCCAAATGTTGCTTGCCTCTGGTAATTCCGCCATACATCTCCTTACAACAGTAATTACATTTAACCTTCCTTCTCTTAGCATCAACTAAGGACATGTGGGCCCACCCCGGATCCTCCTGCCCTTGCTGCTCATGTGTTTGCTGACGTCTAGGCATGATGCTGCATTAAGAAGTTACACAGTCAAAGACAAACAATTGTAAGTACAAAACAAAAGACCCAAATTTATGAATGAATTAGGGCTTAATTACCAAATAACCCTTAATCACCCTTCATAAAAATATAATCCCAGCATGATCCTACCCCACATTCATCAATGAAACTTAATTAACGTTCAATTGTGGCTAAGAAACTCGAATTAGACAAAAGGCCCAATTTTTATGAACTAATTAAGTCTTAATTACTAATTAAGCCCTAATTACCCTTCATAAAAATACAATCCCAGCATGATCCCACCCCACATTCATCAATAAAGCTTAATTAACCTTCAATTGTGGCTAAGAAACTCGAATTAAACAAAAGGCCCAATTTTTATGAACTAATTAAGTCTTAATTATTAATTAAGCCCTAATTACCCTTCATAAAAATACAATCCCAGTATGATCCCACCCCACATTCATCAATGAAGCTTAATTAACGTTCAATTGTGGCTAAGAAACTCGAATTAGACAAAAGGCCCAATTTTTATGAACTAATTAAGTCTTAATTACTAATTAAGCCCTAATTACCCTTCATAAAAATACAATCTCAGCATGATCCCACCCCACATTCATCAATGAAGCTTAATTAACCTTCAATTGTGGCTAAAAAACTCGAATTAGACAAAAGCCCCAATTTCTATGACCTAATTAGGGCTTAATTAGCAATTAACCCTTAATCACCCTTGGGAAAAATTAATTACCCGCATGATCCAACCCCAAAATCTCAATGAACCTTAATTTAACTTCAATTGAGCCTAAGCAAACCAATTTAGACAAAAGCCCTAATTTTTAAAATCTGATTAGGGTTTAATTAGCAAATAACCCTTAAGCCCTTAATCACCCTTGGAATAAACTTAATAAGCAAGACTTGCTTACCCCAAATTTTTAACCCAACCAAAAGAACACAACAAAATAATCAAACAAAACCCAATGAAATTAACCTCAAACAAAATAATCAAACCCTTGAAGTTGAAGTTGTGTTGGCCTCGGTGTGCGGCGCAAGAAGGCTCCCTCAGACCTCAGTCCCTCTCGGCCTCTCCCTGTCGGACGGCCTTTCACCCTTGGTCGGACAGCTGCCGGCAGGAGCAGCTGCAGCAGCCGGCAGGAGCAGCCGCAGGCAGCAGCCGCAGCACAGCAGCAGCAGGCCGCCAGCAGCAGCTGCAGCCTGCAGCACAGCAGCGGCAGCAGCGGCAGCGGCAGACATCACCCGCGACGCAGACAGCAGGGGGGGAAGGTTTCGGCCGAAACCTGTGGGTTATGGGGTTTCGGGGGCCAACACTTGCCATAAAATCACTAGTTTCGGCCGAAACCAAACGGTTTCGGGCCGAAACCGTTTGGTTTCGGGCGAAACTCGTATTGGTTTCGCCCGAAACCGATACCCCCCTTTAGTTTCGGATTGCTACAGTATTTAATGTGTGTTTCGGATCGGTTATGGCCGAAACCGATACGTTTCGGCCGAAACGTATCGGTTTCGGCCGAAACTGCCATCCATGATCCCTGCAGCCCTAGCGTCGTCGATCTGCCACCCCTGTGCACCCAACCCCACACCCCCTGCTTCTTCCCTTGCCCTCTCTCGACCCAGCAGTAGGCCCATTAGCATCCCAAAAGTGGCCTGGCTTGGCCCATGATGGTTCGGCTTGCTCTGTCCCGCATCACAGATCCACTACTGATCCATCAATCTCAGAAGCTGCCATTTAGGATCTTTAACACCCTCAGAAAAAGAAGTAGGGCTAGAGAAAGAAGACAGTGTAGATAGGAAAGTGTGATAACGAGAAAAAATACGAGAATAATTGACAATGGGTTCTAGTTGATCTGTCTAAAGATAAGAGGACTGAAGTTGGGTTTAAGTGGGTCTATATCATTAAGTATAATGCTGAGGGCGTGATATAAAGGTGTAAGGTCAGATTGGTTGCTTCACTCAGACTTACGGAATTTGATTATCAGCATAGCTTCGTGTTTGTGGTAAAACTAAAATCCATTAGAGTGATTCGTGTGCAACATTCTTGGGCGTAATATTAGATGGATGTGAAAAATATCTTCTTAAACGGTGATCTGTATGGAGTCTATATGCTACCATCTCTTGGTGTTGATACGAAGGGGAAGATCTACAAACTTAAGAAGGCTCTATATGGGTTGAAATAGGCGCCTAGGGCCTGATTGGATCTACTCTGTCATGCCATGATCAGATTTGGATTTAAGCATTCGAATGCTGACCACACATTATTTGTAAAATGGAAGAATGGCCATTGTTGAACCTCACAATTTTCATGCTATTTATCTGATATTTTCAAAATAAAGAGATTGATCAAATTAAATTCATCATGAGACGGTGTAAAGCAGTATAAAATCATGGCCATTAAATGTGGGTTAATTTGAACGCTCTTGGGATTTTGTCGGGCTGAATTATTAACACAAAGGTCACGGGGTTTAGTGCATAGAAATTTATCGAACATTTGGTGGGCGGCACAAAGCCACGTGCCCAGGCCAAAAAAATGACAACTCCCAACATTTGTGGAGCATTCCCAATGCACTGCAACATGATCCCTGCACTCTGGGATCCATAGGCAACAAGACGGCGCCAAAAATGTCCAACAAAATTCAAAGAAAACTTTTAAGTGTTGCCGCCTTGGAGAGAGAAACAGAAAGCATAAAAAAATTCCCAAAAAAGGACAGGACAATAGGTTTTTATATCCCTCCTTGGGCCTACAAACCAGGAGTGGGCGCCTCTTCCCTCTTCCCCTCTCTCTCTTTGCTGAAGGAAGACCCGGAGGGACCTCCTCTGGGTGTTATGAACTCGGAGGGAGCCCCTTCGGGTGTGGCAAGTGCGGAGGAGCCTCCTCCGGGTCATGCGCAGATCAGGAGGGACCCTCCTCCATCTTCTCTCTCTCTATTCTCTCTCTAAAATAAAAAAAAAGAAAAATGTGGAAGAAAAGGGTGGGGATACCTGGAGTTATCTTCTCCACCAACACACCTGGAGGAACTCAATTCTTCAAAGCAATTAATGCCCAATACTCGGAGGTACTCCCTCCATGTTTCTCACCTCCTCTCCTATAAATAGGAGGGCTTGGCTAAGAGGAGGAGAGGACTTCAGAACTCAAACCTGCTGGGAGCACTTGGGGGAGCTTGGAGCAGTGCAATAGGAGCTTTGGGTGGCCTTCTCTCAGGAGCTTGAAGACTTCAAGAAGCTTTTGTTTGTGTAAAACCATCAATTAAAGGGTATGATTACATAAATACCCCCACATAAGGGAATTATTTCGCATTTCAATCAAATTTATGTAAATCATGGAAAAACCATGTTAATTTCAGAAATATTCAAAGTTCTGGAAATATGTTGAATCATGGGGAAATCCCCGCTGTTTGCAGAAATTACAATTTTACCCTCAAACTTTGCAAAATTGTAGAAATACCCATTAGATTATGCAAAAAATCTCACAAAGTCAGAAATTGTTCAAGAATAGTTCAAGTTTATAGAAATGATCTCAAGAGTCATGAAAAACCCTTGTTGTGTTCAAGAAATTTAGAATTACAATTCTATCCCGGAATTTTACAAAATTGTGTAAATGTCCAAGGGAATTACTTAAAAATCTTGGAATTTCAGAAATTGCATGGAAAGCTTGTCTCTATTCACATAAACCCTTGTTTAAGAAAATTGCAAATAAACCCTAGTTTAAGGGAAAATTGCAAATAAACCCTAGTTTAAGGGAAAATTGTAAATAAACCCTAGTTTAAGGGAAAATTGTAAATAAACCCTAGTTTAAGGGAAAATTACAAGATTGCCCATGCTCATGGAAATTAAGTATTCATTCATATTCCCAAGGGAAATATCAACCATTGCAAATATTTCCTTCTCAGACATAAATAATTCCGATGGTCCGATTGCGATCATGCGACGATCCAACGGTCCGATCGTGATGAAATTAAATCTAACGGTTGGATTTGAAGTAGATGTAAATCTAACGGCTAGATCTCAACCCAGAGTTAAATCTGACGGTCCAATCTAAGTTCAATTTAAATCCAACGGTTGATTTGAGCTAAAATCCCCAATATCACAGTGGATATTGTAGAGGTCTAAGGATATCTTTGGCAGTTAATCAAAAGTGTTCTGACTTTATACCAATGTAAATTAATACCGACTACATTCAGTGGGGGAAAAGTCCAATACACGAACCCTAAATCGCCTGTTAAACATAAAACATAGAAATAATCATACACATGTTAAATAATTAAACACCTAAATCTTTTTGTTATTTTTCCGTTTAAAACAGTCATGCTACTGCCCTCCTTGTGTATGCTGACAATATAATCATTACAAGAGATGATATCAGTTGAAATCCAAAATTTAAAGGATGGGTTAGCTGTTGAGTTTGAAGTAAAATACCTAGGAGATTTAAAACATTTCCTATGCATAGAAGTGGTCAAGTGGAAGAAAGGAATTTATATTTGTCAGAGAAAGTTTGTTCTTGACTTACTGATAGAGGTAGGGAAATTGGGTGCAAACTGCAGCTACTTATATTGAACTCAACCATGGGCTGACATAACATGATGGTGAGAATCTCTCTCTAGAGGATAGTGGTTTGTATCAATGGTTGGTTGACAAGCTTATGTACCTTTCTTTGACTTGACCTGATTTATCATATGCTGTGAGTGTGATAAGTTAGTATACACGTGCTCCACGAAGATCTCATATGAGACCCGCAGAACGCATTTTGAAGTACTTGAAGTATTGTCCGAGAAAAGACATTCTTTTTCGGAAGGCAAATCATTTGAAAATTAAATGGCATGCTGATGCAAACTGGGTTGGTATAAGAGATGATAGTCAACTACTGGGTATTGTTCTTTCCTTGGTGGTAACCTAGTCACATAGGGAAGCAAGAAACAAACTGTGTATGCCAAGTTTAGTATAGAAGCCAAATATAGGGCAATGGCACTTGGTCTTTCTGAGTTACTTTGGTTGAAACTTCTCTTGAGTGATCTAGGAATTCAAGAAGAGTTACCCATTAAACTCTACTGTGATAATAAAGCAACAATTAACATTTCTAACAATCTAGTACAACATGACCAGACCAAACACATCGAGATTGAATGCCATTTTATCTTAGAGAAGTTAGACTCTGGAGAATTGTGGTTGCCGCATGTGAAGTCTCAAGATCAGGTTGCAGATCTATTCACCAAGGCTCAATTTACTTTGGCTTTAAGCAAGTTTAGCATTTGTAATATCTATGTTCAACATGAGGGGGAGTGTAGTAAAATCATGGAGAATATGTAATTAGGGGTATTTTTGTAATTTTGGTTTTACATGGACTGTTGTCCTATTTTCTTTTTTTCCTAGTCACCCTCTTTATGAGGGGTATTTCTGTAATCTGTTTACTTTTTAGTTAATATATAAGACGATGATGGGTCCTTTCTCTTTGAATCGGCCAGAACCTCCTCTCTCCCTATCGGCCTGCACTCTGCAGTCTTTTCATATTTCAATGAAATGTGGCCTGTTGGTCACCTTCCAAAAAGGAAAAAAAGGTTTCATGAAGAAAATCACCACCACCATAAAACTAAAAGAAATAAATCTTGGAGCAAGGAGTCCAAATTACATCATGAGATGATTTGTGGCATTTCTCTATGCGCCTTGTTGCTCATTGCTTGCAAGGTGGCACTGGCCAGGGGTATAGTTCCTCCTTACTATTGAAAATGCCCCTTACCAACCTTCTATTCCATACACATCATTAAGTGAACTTCTTAGTTGCCTTGGGCCAGGAAGGAAAAAATGCCCTTTAATGATTATTGGTCCGGAAGTGTGAAAAAAGAAGACAATGCCAGAAAGGGAGACAAGTTGAGGAAAGATCACTAATCCCATTATGCTACTTATATGGAAAAGAAATTGTTGGTTGGTTTATTGGTCGTCTATGCACTAGCTTCCCAGCGGCTGAGCAATGGATGCTCTTCAACATCACTGACAAATATAGTCAGATCCTCAAAAAGATAAAAGGCATGTAGAGAAGGCTCCGTTATTCTCATGTGAGCTTATGATATTTCACTATAGGTGTCCATGAAAAGCTCTTGAATCAAACTTTTAGGTTTCATCCAGTTTTTGTTGTGACATCCATCAACACAACCAAAGATAAAGCTGTGCTTCCTTTTGATTGCATCCTCTTGTTTCTCTTAATTAATGCTTGATAATGAGATAGGCGTGCAATCTACCATTGGGAGTGCAGTGGCATGGGTGACACATCCAGCGACATTAATGAGTAGCATCCACGTGCAGCAGTGTCATCAAGTGGCATCCACATCCAGCAGCATCTGCAAGTGGCATCCACACCCTGAAGCATCGGCAGATCACATCCAGCAGCATTAGCATTGGTGAATTGCATCCATCAACAGCAGTAGCTTTGGTCATGATGCTGCAGCCATGGTGACCTGTATCTCTCTTTCCTTCCAAAACAGGTGCTGTTTGGTGGACATTGCCAATCGATGGTTGATGCTGGGACTGGGTGGCAGGGGCGGTGGTAGCTGGATGAATGGCGTTTTCCTTGTGCCCAGGCCATAGTAGATGGGCCTGGGCTTCTCAGGTCCATCTCAGACCTGGCCATGGAGACCCCTGTTTGTTACCAACCTATGAGTCCATTACTGTCAAATAGGCTATATGATATTGTTTTATGCAGAAAAAATCTTATTTTTGGAGAAAATGCACATTTGTGGTTATTTAAGTAGCATGTGCATTATTACTTCCCCGAATTTAGGTTTATCAGACGATTTGGGTTCGGATACGGAAGATTTCTCCATCGACTGCAGTCGATGTTTATTTACATCGACGTAAAGTTCGAATACTCTTGATTAACTGTTGGAGATACCCTTTTTGACCTCTACAAAATCCGTTGTGGTATTGGGGGTTTTATCTAATATGTTTGATCAAATAGATCACCCATTAGAGATACACATTTGCAGGAGAAAATTAAACATTTCATTCTTTAGATTCATTTTTAGAAAGTACATGAAACCCAGACTATCTAGTCGGGTCATTTGATTTACATTTGGCCTTCATTCCACCACCAGAACAATCCGTTGAATTTGAGTTTCATAGAGATTAGACCTCTTTTTGGGTATATTTGCAATTTCTGATCCTTTCGAGGTATTCATGCAATTTTGGATCCTTCTGGGTTATTTTTGCAGTTATGAACCCTTGCTGGGTATTTTTGCAGTTTTTGACCCTTCTGGAATACTTCTACAGTTTTGGACCCTTCCTGAGTATTTCTACAGTTTCTGACCCTTTCGGGGTATTTCTGCAGTTTTGGACCCTTCTTGGGTATTACTGTAATTTTGGACCCTTTTTGGGTTTATTTGAGATTTTGCACCCTTTTTGGGTTTATTTATTGCTTGCATCTTCTTGAAAAGTTCAGGGATATTTGCGTAGTTTTGGACAGACCAGGGGTATTTTTGTAACATCTAGACTGAACCGGTATTTTTGTGTAATCATGGCATATGGCACAAGTCCCTCCTTAGTAGAGACGCGTCGGCCAAAGACTCTTGGGAGATTTCTTCTCCTTGTTGAGTTCCCATGGGTTGTGGTCCAGCTTCATGCGTCTGTCGGCGCAACGGCGGGGATCAACCTGCCCGGTCAGGTTGCGTGGGTCTCCGGCCCTTGGAAGAAAAAATTTCTTATGATCCCTCCCCAAGGAGTGGCACAATGGACATAGCCAGAAGGGCATCTATGTAGACCAAAGAATTACATAAGGTACAATTACATGGGCATATATGAAAACTCAGGGGTACATGTACAACATACCCTTGCTGGGTGCACACCCTCCTTGGTGGAGGCACAAAACACACAAAGCACAAAGAGCCTCTGAGTGTCGCCTTCTTGACATGTGAAGTCCATCATGAGAAATGGGGCCCACGGGGCCTATTTATAGAATACCCGGGGCAGTTAGGCCAATTTGGATTTACCTGGACCGGATAGGTTCCCTCGGGAGGGCAACCAGGACCGGATAGGTCCCCAAAGACATGGTTTGGGATCGGATAGGTCTAAGAGGGGGCCCTGGGACCGGATAGGTCCTCCGGGGGCTTACTCGGACCGGATAGGTCCTTTCGGATAGGTCTCCAAAGACATGGTTTGGGACCGGATAGGTCTAAGAGGGGGCCCCGGGACCAGATAGGTCCTCTGGGGGCTTACCTGGACCGGATAGGTCCCTTTGGGGATCTACCCGGACCGGGCTTACCTGGACCGGATAGGTCCCTTTGGGGATCTACCTAGACCGGATAAGTCCCCATGGGGGCCTACCTCGATCGGATAAGTCCCCATGGGGGCTTATCTGGTCCGGATAAGTCCCCATGGGGGACTATCCGGTCCAGATATCCGATCAAGGTAGGGTCTCATTGGGACCTATCCATCAAGGTAGGTCCCTAATGGGACCCTACCTTGACCGGATAGGTCCCCCCTAATCCCTAAGAGGGAGAGGAAGGGGGCCTGCCCTATGAATCTTGGGTTTTGGGATTTTTTCCCTTGGGTTTTTGTGTTTTGTGCCACGTGTGGAGGAGAGAGAGCCTCCTCCTTGTGCCTTGTGCTTCGGTGTAGCCCGTCGCTTGCCACGTGGAGTGGTTCCAAACTTTTAGGATTTCTTCCCGGTTGGTCTCGTACATCTTGTAGTTTGTTTCTTGCAAGATCCGCTTGTTATGTGGATATTTTCGTCATTCCGAATACCCTACAGAATTTTCTCACGACTTGTTTTTGACCCAGTGGGGGTATTTTGGTTCTTCTGAATACCCGTCGGAAAGTTTTTGGGACTTGTAGTTGGCCCGGTGTTATGACGGCACAAACTTAGTGTATTTTGTGACTGTCATAGGATTAATCTGAATTTTATTTTTCCCGATTGATTCAAGAGAAAATAAACAGGTTTCTACATATATCCTTCTTATGATTTGAAAATTTGCACCAAAATACAAGTCTTGAGAAGAATGTCTTATCTAGTATGGGTACTAATCCAAGTATAAACGATTAGATATGTGAAAAAGAATAATCTCCCCAAAAATCATATTTTTCCAGAAAGGGTATCACGTACATATACCTGGGTACACAACTTGTACCCTAAGTACACAATAAAGACACAATAACAAAAGAAACCCAAAGATACAAATATTCTAACAAGATAGCATAAGTTTGTAGTTATCTATTTTGAGTTATCTTGTCTTTCAATTTTTTTGGGGGAGATGTAAGTTTGGAGGCTGTTGGAGGTATACACTTGTCATAGAAAACTTCCATGGTTCTCACATCTTTTTAGTCTGATGAAAATTTTCATTTTACAATGAAGGAATGCCATGTCAGGTCCCGACATCAAAGAGATCTTGAAATGATCTCAGGGAGATTGCTTGGGAATAACTGCCAAAAATCATAATTAATGTTATTCTTAGAAAAGGTTTTAAATTTTACTCATTTAGTCACTTAATATGATTTCTGACTCATGCATCCAAGGATACGTTACATGTGATTGTGATAATGATGTAAGAACATGTTACATATGATTGTGACAATGATGTAGGGACATGTCACATATGATTGTGACAATGATACTCTGACTATGATTGTAAGCTACTAATTTCATGTTGGAGTATCATGATAGGGAATCAATTATTAGTTAACTGTTAGTATTGATCAACCAATGGTGGTGTCACTTGCCAGGAATAAGTGCTGGCCCAATGATCTTGATTAGTGTTTTGTAGGGAGATGAAAACCATTATGATATAATATCATTGCTTAATATGGTTTATGCTAGTCAGTTAAGTTGATTTATTTTTTGACTCTTAACATATAGGTACTGTCCCTCTCTGAGATCCCAACTAATTTGCTGCTGGGACATGGGTCATACTCCCTTTTTCCGCTCTATCATATACTGTATTTATATTCCACATGTCTAATTGTCTTTCCTTTTCCCTGTCTCTATTCAAGTTCTTTATGCTCCCCCTTTTCCTTTTAGGATCCTCACAAATATGGATATCTCATGTACTGTTGTGTAGCTTCTATGTAACTCCTGTTCTTTGACCATAGTCTCATTTCTGTGATATTGATCCATGGTCCATGCTTCCTAATCATCAAACATCATTAATCTTATTGATTTGATTGTATTCATATGATGTATATTCTTGACTAATGATGTCCTCTTTGATTATGAATAATGATGTGAACCTCTTATCATCGGACTTCTTTCTTAGTAGTCATTAGGCTCACTACTCAGTTGTTACAGTTTCTTAATAGAAAGTTGAGTTCAAGTTGGAAGCATGTTTGAGGGCCAATGGTACTTGAAGATTTCATCTGATGGACCTTTTTATTTGTTGTATGAATGAAGAAGATTGATGTAATTTATGTATTGGAAATATGTTTTTTATGATCTTGGACATATGCTATCCTGTAAAGAAGCTTATTTTCTATGATGTGCTGCTTTTGCATATCTCTGTATCTGCGTACTCCACATCCAGTGCCAATGGCCAGTGAGCAAAACAAAGCTTACATCTCGGCCAGAGGAGCAATGGCATAGCATCTTGAAGAGTCAAAGTAAGGAACTTCCTCAAGAGATTGACACTGACTGAGCTTTAGTGATTCAATGTGTCTGATATAGGATTTGCATTGTTTATGGAAGGAAGATAACACAAGGGCAGTGATTATACTTCAATGAATTAAAGATTGTCATGTTTCCAGTTTCTTATCATTCACTATTAGACATTGCATGATTAATGTCAGGACCTATGTTCAAGTTGCTGAGAATAGCAACTTTTAAGAGCTAGTTTCCCCCATTTTTTGCCTATATATAAGCTTCTCTAGTTTCAGCTGTCCATCTAGAATTTCCTCTCCTTTTTCTGGCTGTTGGATTCAGTGCTGACTGACTTTTCCTTTTGATTTCACAGCCTGTGCCTCTGCATTTCCTAAGTACTCATCTGATTATGGTTTGATTGTGGCTAATGGAAGTTATGAATTTACTGCGAGTCATTGTGTTCAGTGCACGTGCGGCCCAGAAGATCTCAAGTAATCAACTTGTTTCCATTTCACTATGAAGAAATTCATTTTTCATTTTCTTGCACACCCACTACCCCCCCCCCTCCCACACGCACACGCACAAATCTTTAATTGTTTGATTGTTTTGCTGATCGCAGTCTGTACTGTATGCCTGCATCACTGGCTGTTTCATGTTCAAGCATGCAATGTAGAAATAGTAATCTTATGCTTGGAAATGTTACTTCTCAACTCACCAGTGCTGGTTGTAGTGTTAGTTCTTGTACCTACGGAGGTTTTGTCAATGGAACCATCATATCTATGTGAGTTTATTACTTAACCCATTCTGTTATCTTTATTTTCTTACAAGATTTAGTTGTTCAACCTGTTGATTGTGCATTTCAGGTTATCCACTTCTCTTCAACCTAGATGTCCAGGTAAATTTCTGTAAGACATCCTTGAAATCTAGTGTGTTTCTGTAGAGCAAATTGCTTTTATTGCCACTGCATTTTTGAATCATAATCTTTTGGAATTCTATGAACTGATGTAGGTACCGTCTCTTTTCTTGAATCATAATGCTTGAACCATCATGTTTGGATATCTTCAAACTGATGCAGGGCAACACAGGTTTCCTTCTTTTGTTCCCCTACCTTCTGCACAGATCCATGAAGCAGTTGCTGCCCCATCACCGTCACCATTACCTTCAGGTGGCATCCCGACAACAACACCGAAATCTTCAGTGCCGACAACTATGACTCTCCCTGGTCTATCTCCTGCAAATGGCCCTGCTGGGAGCATTCCTGGGAGCGTTTCTGGGTCACCTTCCTTCATTAATATGCAACCCCGTCTTCTTGATTGGTTACTCTTGTGCCTTCTCTTCAGATTCCTCCAATAGCTGGCAACCTCCATTTCAGCTAGTTCTGTATATTGACTTAAATAGGTCCATCTGTTTGTATTCAACTCCTGTGGAAGTACTGGACACCGAACAGGGCAATTGTCACTGTGCTTGAGATTTGCATGAAAAAGATCCTTTCCAGCAAAGTATACTGTCGTGGTAGTTTGTGTTTGCTCGTTAGGGTTTGGGTTTTCAGCACTCAGTTAAGGCAAAGAGTCGTGTTGGGGTTGCCGACATCTGGCAGTTCTGCCAAGTGCCAAAGACTTCAAAGCATGTCGCTAAGCCTCACTTTATTGGCACATCTTACTCTTGCTGCCCCTTAAAGAACACACGAATTGAATGATCATTGATCGGTTGTTACATGGGTAAGGAGAATTTGCATGTGGTACACCTATAAAGAGAATTTGTAGATGACACATTTGCTTAGATGTTCACTTATCATTTCGAATGTGAGGGCTACGCTTGGCCTTCAAAATTTCCGCACATAGTTGGGTTTGGTTTACTTTGTTTGATCCTGGATGGGCGTCCTTACTGAGTCATTCCGTGTCAACGTCTATGTTATTTTTTGTGCGCTCACGTGAGCATAGTCTTGTTCACTTGTGTTTATATTACACTTAATATAGGCGTATAAAAGTTCACATAGACGCATAAAAAATTTACATAGGTGTATAAAAGTTCACATAGACGTATAAAAGTTAATAAAAGTGCATAATGATTCATATAGGCGCAAGGGATTGAAAAGTTAAATTTAACATAGTCATGGTTGAAAAGTGAATATAGGCGTATAAAATTTAACATAGATATTAGCACGGAATGATTCAGTAAGGATGTCTTTACTGGATCATCTCCCTTGCATAAATACATATATGCATTCGTAGATATGTGGAAAGTTCCAATGAATAACCGAAACCATACCATTGCACATCCGTCTTTCCACTTGGCTTGAATCGTCTGAAGCTGGGGGTTGGAGTCCGACAGACTTTCGACATATCTTCTCCGAATGACTCAAATCTGCATCTGCGTTCCTCCTGTGGCACAGATTTGGACATCAGCAAACACATGTTGGGTGGACCAGCTTTGGGTTTTGGAATATCCGGCGGTCGCAGTTTTCAGCCATGAGCCCCCAAGGTTGTGTGTAATCTTCGAGGGCGTGTTTGTTAACCGATTAGATTAGCGCACAGAGCGGTGGGCCCCACCGCTCTCTCACTCAAAGGTGCGCTAACCGCGCCCGATTAATTAACAGACACCCCCCAATGGTCCCCTTCAAGATTCTGCATGTACATCACCAGATAGAGACACCACAACTTGTGCTGCATATGTGCCGTGTGTATGCGTGTGTGAGGATGCCCGTATGCCAACACTACAATTTGCAAGTGACTGCTTCATCATACAAGACCTGTAACCTTGTTGATGCACTGAACCTTTGCCAACCCAATGATATAAGGTACTTCCCAGCTGACACACTCTTGTTTGTGCATCCTTGGCGTGTTGGATTGGAAGTAATCTCCCATTTAGTAATCACGTCGTCCTCTTCACGCTTATGGGTGGTATGCCTGTTTAACTGATGAAAGATCAACCGATGATCGTGCAAAATCTCCCATTACAAGGCAGCTGCATGATCATGGCAGACAGATTTCTTGCCTGCCAGATTTCCCACGACGTGTGATGTGTAACGGACGTTCTAAAGGAATCTACCGATCCACTGCAAGAAAAAGCGACGTTAGCGACGGACATACTCCATCAAAGATTCATCTCGAATAGTTTAGCGATGGATTTGCGAGCGGCTTGCGACGGAAGTATTATCCTAGTTGCAAATTAGCGACGGAAAAAGATCCGTTGCAAAATCCGTCACAAATTAGTGACCGAAAACTTTTCATTTCGAATCCGTCCATAAATACGTAGCACTGTTCTTCGGCGACGGATTATCTACGGGTCGGTAATCCGTCGCTAAGATGTCGCTAAAACATTTGCGACGGAAGAGATTTTCGTTACAAAAAATTTAGTGACGGGGTATTTCAATTGTTATTCTGTCGCAGTAACGACTAAAAATAATCGTCGCAAATCTGTCACAACAACAACGGATATACGTACGTCTCAAATCCGTTGCAATTGCGGCTGACAGTGGCCGTCGCAAATCTATCGTTAATTTTTTAAATACTCTATTCATTTTATTTAAATATCAAAAATATGTTTAAATAATAAAAAAACACAACACCATCATCACAATGACAAATAAAAATGATAATTAAATTCAGCAAAAAAATTGTTCAAATATGATTTTTTAAAAGTATCATTTTTTTACAATATGATGAAAAAAATTAAGAAATATTCTCGATGTTATCAGCCTCCTCGTCGTCTCCCCCGTTGCCATGCGCTAAATGTGCAATAAGATCCTACATTATAAATAAAATAAAACAAAATAATATATATATATATGATTAAAAATTGAGTTAAATAAGCGATTTAGTTTTATAAATGTAAAACGAGATGATTCATACATGAGTTTTTTTGGTTTAAAGTAAGTTATTTCGAAGAATCATATTTTGAGCGCCGAGTTCAAACTGAGAATCTAATTTGGAATCCGTCAACTCTCGCGGGTGATTCTCACCTCTCCGGTCGTATTGGAACAATCGGCGGACCGGTATTTTAGATTTTGGACCTCCCGAATCCGAGTTCTTTGATTTTAAACTAAGTTTGAAAAATGTTAGGTTAAGCGCTAGGCCTAAACTTGGAATCCGATTTAGATTTTGCTAGCTCCCACAGACTCTCACCTACTCAGTTGTGTTGGATGAATCAACACGTCGATCGGATCGATATTTCAGATTTTGACCCCCTAACCCGAGTTCTTTGGTTTTAAAGTAAGTTATTTCAGAGAAGGGTATTTTGAGCATCGAGCCCAAAATGGATATTCGATTATGATTTTGTCATCTCTCACAGATCACTTTCACCATCCCGATCATGTTGGAACAATCAACACGCTGATCAGATTAATATTTCAGATTTTAGACCCCCCAACTCGAGTTATTTGGTTTGAAACTATGTTATTTCGAAGAAAGAAATTTTAAGCACCGAGTTCAAACCGACTATCCGATTTAGAATTCGTCAGCTCCCATAGATCACTCTCATCTCCCCAGTTGTTTTGGAACAATTGTCACGCAAGACCGATATTTCACATTTTGCCCCTCTAACCCGAGTTCTTTGATTTTAAACTAAGTTATTTCGGAGAAGAGTATTTTGAGCACCGAGCCCAAATCAGATATCCGATTTGGATTCTGTCAGCTGTCATAGGTCACTCTCACTACCGCGATCGTGTTAGAACAATTGACATACCGATCATACTGTCATTTCAAATTTTGGACCCCCAACATGAGTATTTTGATTTTAAACTAAGTTATTTCAGATAAGGGTATTTTGAGCACCGAGTTCAAATCGGGAATCCAATTTAGAATCCGTCACCTCCCGCAACTCACTATCATTACCACAGTCATGTTGGGACAATCGACACATTGATCGGACGAGTGTTTCAAATTTTGGACCCCCCGAGTCCGAGTTCTTTGATTTTAAACTGAGTTATTTCGGAGAAAGGTAGTTTGAGCGTCGACCCCAAACCAGGTATTCGATTTGGATTCCACAGGCTCTCACATGTCGCTCTCATCACCCCGGCCGTGTTGGAACAATCATGCATGCCGATCGAAACAACATTTGTGATTTTTACACTCCCGAATCTAAATTCTTTGGTTTTAAACTAAATTAATTATTTTGAAGTAAGCTATTTTTTATGAAAATTCCTTTGAACTAAATACGAGTATTATAACTTAAGAATTACAAATTAAAAAATATAACAAATTTGTCACTCATACGAGGGAGCTATGTTGCGGTCAAGGGTGCTCGATCCTTAGGGAGGCAAAACCCTCGCCTAGGAGAGGAGGATGATGACGGCCTACGTGATGCGTGACTCGATAGCTGCCATCTCCTCTCATATGAGGTCTCTGATATCACTCGAAGTATTATAGGGCGTCGTAGTGAAGGCGTTGGTTGCGGCAGAGCCTGAACTCGCGCAAGATGATATCACCTTGCTAACGTTCTGGCTCTCCCCAAAACCGTATAAGTGACCTTCCTTTGGTGGGCCAGCTGCTGCTATCCATATTTCAGGATCTAGCTCCGCCTACTACGTGGTCTCCTCCCCGTACTTCTCAGTCATCCGTCTGCCATATGACTCCTACAAATTGAATGAAAAAGATTGTAAGTTTCATGTTAATCATTCACATTTGAAATAAAAAATCTGTATATGTATATAAACTTAGATATAAGGTTGATCAAGATTCAACTATTTAGATTTAATTCCATTCTAAATCTGATCAACATCCGATAGTTGGAGTTTCTCCCAATCGAAATCTGATCAACGTCTACATGGTGAGTTCATATTTTGTAATTTACGATAGAAGAATTTTCATCACTAATGCGTCTCTAATTTTTTGTGACGGATCTATTTCCGTCACTAATCTATCTCTAATGTATATGAATTTTTACTACGAATAATCTTCCGTCGCTAATCCATTTTTAATTTTGCGACGGAGATGTTTTCTCGTTAATCTGTTATAAAATTATGTTTATCTTTTGCAACAAAAATTATCCGTCGCTAATTGATCTCTATTTTTGCGACGAATTTATTTATTCACTAATCCGTCACAAAAGTTTGACGAAGGAAACTATCCGTCTCTATTCCATCGTAAATTTAACAACGGATATTTTCGTCATAAATTCGTCGTAAAACCTGTTATAAAATTACGACAAAAAATGTTCATCGTTAATCAGTCTCAAATTTTATGCGTTGGGACGATTTGACATTCTGTCGCTACTCCGTCGTGCTAATAGTAATTTTTATTGTGGTGTGAAGAAATTATGAACACTTTCCCGGGTTGGAGTGTGATGCAACACTCACGTTTCGTACGAGCTCAGGTCCGGCATGGCGACAGAGATATCAAGATCATTCATTAAAACTTCTTATATCTATGGGGGGTCTCCATGGGATAGCCAACTGTTCAAGCAACGGGTGCAAGCACACAAGTTTGCTTGATGAATAATTCATGTGTAGTCTTAATAATCATTTGATTTAACTCGTTCAACTAAGTTAAAGTTAGATTATATTTATTTCATACTTTGTTCAAGTTCGTTTGATAATACACTAAAAGTTCATTAACATCTTATTTAACAACAACAGTAATATGTAAAGATAAACAAATTAATGCATTATTCAACAAAGCTATTTGGCTTCTTTAATGCAATTAAACAAGTCAAAGCTATTTCATATTAAAGCAATTAACAGGGTTTTTGTAGTTGCTCTATCAAACCCCAATATCAATATCAATTGGTATTGATATTGATAGAGGTGTTTGGTTGTGCTCTATTAAAAGAATTTAGTCATGTATGAAATTTAATATAGATCCAAATCTATATTAAAAATGAAGCAACATAGATTCTAAATAGGAGTATTCACTATGTCGTTCAAATCGAAAAAAACAAACTGAACTATCTCATTTGATTTAATTTGGTTTGAGGCTAACAAAATTTTGGTTTAGTTTGAAAGCAAACTAAACAAAAAATTTTGATTTAATTTGGTTTGATTTTTGTCCTCCGACCAAATCAAACAGAATAAACTAAATTCCATATATTGTTCTCTATATCTAGTTAGACAACTAATACTAGAGATAATACAGTATCTCTATTTTTGAATCCTCAATCTTTCATCTACTAGTTAAGATCAAACCTTTAAAATTGACATTTAGTTAAAATTTATTTGAGAGTTGGGTCTTTAGATCCCATTAATGCAGGTCAAAGCAAACAGATTTGAATTATTTTGGTTTGGTTTCAAAAATGTTTGGGTTGACATCTAATTTGATTTGTATTGGTTTGGTTTGATTTCTAAAAGATTATCTATAATTCAAACCAAATCAAATTAAACTGTGAACACCCCTAATTCTAATTAAGAGACAAAAATAACATCCCTTCTCCTTCCTCCACTTCTAATTTTAACATTCTCCTGCAATTGCTGTCCCTGACACTCCTTTTGTATATTATAAAAATATTAATATCAAAATTTATGCTTCAACCAAATTGCGCATAAGGTATGACTAACCTTTCTCTATTATCAAAGAGCAAGGTACGAAAGCTTGTAGAAAGTAGTTTAGAGTTTATTTCTCAGAAACAATTTCATATTTACCATGTAATTAATTAATGGCCTTCTTTTCCAGGATAAAATCTTGACGACGCTCTATGTTGTCTCTATTCTCTTCGACCCTGTTTGATTACAGAATATGTTAAGCAGATAAATTAAATCGCCGATAGTACGTGTATTTCAAAAAATACATCAAAATATTTTGATTAGGAGATAAGATAACTCGAGATATCTCCTAGAGAAGTGTGAAAAAGTTTAACCCTCCCTATTCTACTTTTTTGGTAGAACAACTTATCCCGAGATAAACCCGGATAAACACTTACATATATTAACTCAATTAGAATATCTTGTACGAGCAACTAAAGCGAACATAAGATAACTTTTGGTGAGGTACCTCGATCAGTTTATCCCCCAAATAAAGAGAGCCTTCAAACTTAAGAAATGCTTTAGAAGCCAAAGGTCCTTGCTTTTATGGTGAGCATACACAGAGAGAATCATATCATCTGATTTCCCAGCCTCCCTAATGGGATCACTTTTCCTGTTTACATGTCTTGTGTGACCAATGCACAATCATTTAGACCTCCCCAACTGTTTTAAATTGATGGGGGCATCATATACCGTTTGTACTCAACAGGATTTTGCTCTTTTATTTTCGTTTTCAAATCTCATATATGCCTTCCTATTGGAATCTACTCAGATATTATTCTTTCATGAAAAGCAAAATCATCCGGAAGATGCCCACCGAAAATATATGGCTCTCCTTCTACGTTTGTGCATGCTGATGCTCGTTCCTCTCTAAATTCCACTATGTGTATCTCCCTTTAATTTTCTTCGAATCTTCTGTCCCTAGATCTTTGATATATATCACCAGTAAAACATCAAGACATCTAAATAATGAAAATAAAAACCAGCATACTTGGAACCATTATGGCATCTGATCACAAAGGATATATAAGGCTGTGTTGCTGCACTCTGGATCAGTCTGCACCCCCCGTCAAAAAACTCGTCTGGTTGTGTGATTCTTATATGCTGAATGCCTTGCTTGCAAGACACAACATGTTAGAAAGTGTCAAAAGATGTGGCGTGATCGCGTTGCTCTAGCAAATTCCATCTTTCCTCGTGGACAACTGCACGATGGATCGACCAGTTCTAACTAGTTAACATTTTTTTGGGAATTTCTTGTTTTGGAACAATTGGTGCAGTGGCCAGTGAGTGACGAGGAGCAAAGGTATAAGGTCTCTCGGGTTCGAAACCGGCGATGCCCAAAAGGCCAGACTTGGTGGGGGCGCTTGCGGGTAGAGTTGTCGTTAGATTTTTTCTAAGTGGACAAGGCCTCACGAGTCGGACTTGAGTTTTATTTGCGAGTGATCCGGTCTCTTCTTCTTTTTTTTTCTTCTTTTAAATTTTAAAAATTATTTTATTAAAATTTTATTATTTTATTTAATTATAAAATTTAAAATTTTATTTTTATATAAATTATGTAATTAATATCAAAATTATAGTTAATTTAGTGAGATTAAAAATTTTATATTATTAAATTTATTAATTTTTATTTTTTATTTAAATTATCGGATCAAGTCGGGCCTTAGTCGGACTTTATAATTTTTTGATAACATCAGGTCCAGTCCAGCCCGACATAACTCGGGCCCGGGCCGGACTCGGACTTTAATATTGATAAGTAAGATCGAGTCGGGTCGACCTAAGCCCGACCCGGACCCGGCCCATTGACGGGTCTACTCGCGGGTCTCAAAGACAATACTATTCTCATGCTAGTTAACAATGTTAATGTAACCCAAAGCATGGATATCTCGGCAGAAAACATGGGCTATCAGCACGCCGGTAGCTCACGGATGTTTTCATAGACAACAGGGAGAAGAAATTTCCAGTGGTGGTTTGGATTCCTGGAGAGATTCCAGCTGGGCATGCTTATTTTTTCTTCATCTCCATGCAGTAGAGAATTTGTGAGTGAACGCACCAATTCAGACAGCATGCTGTGTAATTACTGGGTACTCGGCATCAGAAATGCAACTACGAGGGGAACACAGAACAAGCCAATTAAGCCCAAGCACGCTCAAGTGCATGGTGTTCCTAGAGGAGTTCGACTGATGATGGACGGCAAAACAGCCTTTTGTTTCCTTTCCTTTGTGTGTACAGCTACAGGAGAACTCGAAGGGGGGGAGAAAAGATAGAAGCGACACCTGCATCAAACAGTCTCCAGCAGTCCCCAGACAGAGAGAGAGAGAGAGGGCCTGTCAAGCATCCGAGTGCAAATTAAGAGAAAGAAGGGATGGGGTGGTGGGGGTGATGGCTCTGCAACTCGCGCTCGATAAGCCACCGGAGGTGGAGGAAGTCGTCCACCGAGCACGGCAGCCTCAGCGGTCCCGGCGAGCGATACCCGTACACCTCCTGCGCCGCCTCGAGCAGCCTCCGGAAGTGGGGGTGGTGGAGGTAGGATATGGGGATGGTGAATCGTCGGAAGCCGCCGCCGCCGTCTTCGCCCTCGAGGCCGACCCTCACGGCCAGCCACCCCTTCTTCACCTTCTTCTTCCACTTCTCCTGATCCTGCATCTTCTCCTCCGCCGGCAGTCTCAATTTGCTGTTAAGGTGCACGTCAAAGCTGAGAGGCTAGCTCCTCCAATGCCCGCAGAAGAGGAGAGAAGGTCCCAAGGTCCCCTCTTGTGTGCTGCCTTTGAGTAGGGCAGGAAGCAAAAGGGTGTCATATATAAGTGGAGAGGAGAAGTGGGGGAGATGAAAGATAACCGAGTGGGGCGGGGGGGGGGGGGATGTGTTATTCTGTTCGGTTGTCAGTATATATGTCCATCGCCATGCCCTTGGCTACGGAATTTGGAATCTGCTTTTCCTTCTTTTTCTCTCCTGTGTTAAAAGAACCCAGTTGCAGTTTGACTGTTGATACACTTTAGCTGGATCTGATTACATGATCATATATATATATATTGATAATTTGGAATCTAGTAGGCCCACTTTGTTATCAAAATTATTGGGAGGTTGTCGTTTTCGACAAGAGAGAATTGGGGGGAGAGCACACTCTCCCTCACACATATGCCGCTAACCGACTCCGGGCATCGTGTTCGACCTCGAACATGGTATCCCCACTCCAAAATCAAAGCGGGCCGTATAGTTGATCTAGAATTTAGTCTGACTATTTAACATCTTGAGTTTAAGATTTAGTAAGATCATGAATTAGCATATTATATTTTTACAAGTAACGTGTCAACAAGTCATAGATGTACAATTAAAAATTGAGAATTACACACAAAGTAATTTTTCATCTATTTTATATCCGGATTCGAACGCGCAACCTCTTGACTATGTGAGAAGACGTGGAACCACTCAATTACGGAAATGTTCCCTATTACCAAGCTATATGATTGAGTGCGTGATCAACGGCCTAGATCACAACCTTGCATTAATTTGGAGATCACAGTTGCAGGCAGTGGCGGAGCCAGGAATATTTGAAAGGGGGGACAAAATAAAACTAATATAATAAAATTCATTCATTTTCATTCAAGTAGAAGATATTTTACAAGTGAGTTGTCCACGACGAATCTTCATATTCTGAAAGCGTTGCATTATTGTCTCATTGTCAATGCTCTCAAATATCTCTTTCTTAATATATGTCACCAAATTATCATTCATCCATTGATCTCCCATTCTATCGCGCAATCGATTCTTCACAATTCTCATTGCTGAAAATGCTCTCTCCACTGTGGCTGTAGCAACTGGTAAAGTCAATGCCAATGTCTACAACAAATAAACTAATGGATAGATAATATCTTTTCTCTTTTCAACCATCCTTTCAGCAAGTTCTGCAATTCCAACCAGTTGAGTAAAATCATCATCAGATCGCATATCAATTATATAAGTCTCTAACTGATTATCAAGTGTTTGTAATTGCAAAGAAGAGAACTCATTTGGATAGAACTCAGCAAATTTGATTAACTTTTCTTTATTGTAGGCTGCAAATGATCTTTCTAGATTCAAGCATGATAGACAGAGTAATAGCTCGGTGCTTACTTCAGTGAATCGACTGTTAAGCTCTTGAAGTTGCATATCTAAAACTGAATAAAACAACTCAACACGATAGTGATGTAAATTTGTAATTTGTTGAGCTCTTCATCTTGAACGTCCTCGAGGCATAAAAATATCATCCATATTAGGAATGCCAATCTCATATTTTGCACAAAAAGATGAAACCTCTAACAAATGAGAATTCCACCCATCATTTCTCATTGTTTGCATCCGTTGTTTTGAGATGTCAACTAATTTCATAGCATTATCAATATCTTGACCTTTCCGTTGCAGTGCTTGTGATAGTTCATTTGTTATTCCTAAGATCCTTTTCATTAAATGGAGATTAAACACAAAATCATAAGTCTTAATTGACTCCAATAGCATATATGCTTCAGCCCTTTGCTCTGAATTTGAACCATCTTCCATCACAGTCTCAACCACATCAAGTATAGATGCAAACATAGAGATCAAATTAACCAATGCATTATAATGAGAACCCCAACGAGTATCCCCTGCTCTTTTTAAGCTTCTCTCTTGATTTAAACCTCTCCCGCTTTCAAGTTCACCAATTTCAAGAGCTTTAGCAATTTCTGTAGCTTATTTTTCTCGGAGTTGATCATACCGCTTACATGAAGCTCCAGCAACATTGAATAACATAGCAACAAAATTGAAAAATAGAGCAATTTCTATATGAGATTTAGAAACTGCAACTATTGCTAATTGAAGCTGATGTGCAAAACAATGGATATAATAAGCACATTCATTCTCTCTCATAATAAGTGTTTTAAGCCCATTCAACTCACCACGCATATTACTTACTCCATCATACCCTTGACCACGTATTCTTGATATAGTTAATCCATGTTTGGATAATAATAACTCAATGCCTTCCTTGAGTGTTTGAGCTGTAGTATTTAGAAGATGTACAATACCAAGAAAACGTTCTACCACATGTCCACTTTTGTCCACATATCGCAAAGCAACTGCTAGTTGTTCCTTATTTGACATATCTCGACATTCATCTACTAAGATTGAGAAAAAAGCATCATCAAGATCATCAATGATAGCATTTGTTGTCTCCATAACACTTGCATGAGCTATTTCCTTCTGAATTTCAGGTGTAACTAGTTTCAAATTTTCTGGAGCATTATTTAAAACAACCTGAGCAATACTTTCATTATGCTTAGCAAGAAAGTGTAGTAATTCAAGAAAGTTGCCTTGATTTCTTGAGTATTCAGATTCATCATGTCCTCTAAAAGATAAGCCCTGTCTTTGGAGAAAACGAACACAATCAACTGATGCCTCTAAACGAATTCGATACGCATGTTTTTCCTGCTCTGATTGCTTTATCAAAATTGACTGGATATTTTGATTCTGCTTGAATAAGCTCTCACACTTTCTTCTAGCCTCGTTATGTGCACTGTTATGTCCTCCAACATGACTTCTTATTTTCTCCTTTTTCTTCCAATTTTTAAATCCATCAGTAACAAATGCATCCCCTCCACCCTCTTGTTTCTCAGGTCTAAAACAATAACAGTATAAACAGAAAATAACATCTTTCTCTTTACTGTACTCCAACCAATCTTTGTACTCATTATACCATGCAGGATTAAATCGCCGTTCTACTTTACCAAACTTAGTCTGTGGAAATTTAATATCCTTAGGTTGAAAGGACTCTTTTGTAAATATGCTCTTCTAATTTGATCTCGATCATTTGGATGGTAATCAACAATCTTTTTTCTCAATCCTGGATCTGACGAAAGATTTTCAATGTCTACAACTTCACGTTGTCTCTTGGATGAAGTCGGTATCTCAATAGCCGTATTGTCATTTACTTTGTCATGTGCTGCTTTTAGAGTTATCCCCCTCTTCAAAAATTTATCTATAAAAAGTATATGATTACTTTAAGTTAGCATTATAGTGAAAATAAAATTTTCCATCTATATATTTAAACTTTGCATCTTACCCATGTTAGAGTGGAGTGGGGTGTGGGGGGTCGGACGTGCGGATCGGAGAGACTTACTGCAAGCCTATAAAGCAACCCTGTGCACAGCCCGTTAGCCTTTTTTATTTCTGCTCAACCATCAAAAAATAACCATGCACGGCTGGAGACAAAGTTTCTCAGCCAGCAGCTGCAATACCCTTTTATGGTTCTACTTATTAGGGATGAAAAAAATAAATCTAGGCACATAATATGTGTAGTCGAAGAATCAACACGGAAATAAATTTATTCGTACACCTTTTGGCGTCCCTGTACAATTATAATAATTTCTTTGCCATCCATATGCAAGTACGAAAATACCCGAGTCGAAAAATCACCAAACCAACACAAGCACAATCAGACACAAAAATGCACTAGATTTTTAACGTCAAAAAAACCCCCACGACATGGAGGGAAAAAAATCACGGGGCAAACCGACAACACTCTTCTATGAAAAATAGTAGTTCACAATTATTTAGAAGAGAGAAACTTCCTCTCTTAAGATTTGTCCAAATCTCAAAGAATACAAATAAGAGAGTGGAAGAATACGAGTAATACAAATAAGAATCACAGTAAAAATATACTGTAAAACTGACCGTTCCGTGACAGAAAAACTATCCCGTAGATCCTTGTCTTCTATCCTTCCCTTCTTCTCTGGCTCCCCGTGCTTAATCGTTGTTGGCCGATATTTTCTCGGCCACACCCGTAGCAGCCGCGGGCAAGCTCCTGCTCGGCTACTCACTTCACCGTAGCAAGAGACAAAGAGAAAACCTATTTTTTTTCTCAGCCACGAGTTGCCACAAGCCTCTCTTCTCAGCCGCAAAGACCAAAACGACAAGAATAACGAGCCTCTCTTCTCAGCCGCAAAGACCAAAACAGCAAGAAGCAAACCTATTCTCCTTAATACCCACAGACGCACCACCCTAGAGAAATATCATCTCCACCGTCCATCGTAGAAGCCTAAAAGGGAATCAAGGGATTAAAATAAGACTCTGCTTTAAAGTTCACATGAGACCCACCACGACTGTTCACGTTTTTAGCCTTTTAGGTATTACTTGCGATGTGGTGGGGTATAATCCACCCACCCCTCCTTTTAAGTTTTAACACATTCCTTTAACATATTATATATCTAAGTCTATTATATTCAAAAAATTACCCAGGCAAGGGGGGGGGGGGGCAATTGCCCCCCCTTGCCCCCCTGGCTCCGCCACTGGTTGCAGGTGGTGATCAACAAAAAAAAAGAGATTTTTACATATACTCCTGTAAAGTTTAATTTTGTCAAATATATCTTTCATCGGAGCATATTATCATGAATATCCACGAAATATGAGTGATATTACGATTATGCCCTCGCCGTAACTCCAGTGGGTTTAACCCGGGCTAATTAAGTGTGAGTTAAAGAGTATATATATATATATATATATCTTTGTAAAGTTAGATTTTGTTAAATATATCTTAGATCTAACGACCGTAGATGATATATTTCACAGAATGTTCTTCTCCGTTGACGACAGTAAATTAAAGAGATATAATCTTAACATTTCTATCTAAATAAAATATATTCACGATAACATATTGAGATGGAGAGATATATTTGATAAAATTGAACTTCACGGGGAGTATATAGGTAAAACCCCCCCCCCCCCCCCCCCAAATACTCAAATTGCATTAATCCGAGGGTGCTAAATTGTGAGCTGAGTTGTTAGTCATGCGTCCGATCATATATAAGTTTATCGTACAATGCGATCCCCACATGCTACCTCTCTCTTCTTATTTTTTGGACATATGTTTCTCGATTAGACTGGAGTTTTGCAATTACAAGGAACTTAATTAATTGCATACACGTGTGTCTTCCTTGTGAGGGCATCCTTCATCGATCAGAGGTAGACATGAATTGGAAGCTTTCTAATATGATATGAAGTAATGGACTATTAATTATGAGAGGTATTATGATCATTTGACCAAAACAAGACGTATACTTCTGTTTTTTTGAGCTTTGTGAACATGCTCCAACAGAAAGGGGGTAGCATTTAGCTCAAAAGGGACACCTTCAAATATTGCATATTATTCAAAAGACTGTGAGGAATATCTTAGATGGCTAATTATCAAATAGATTTCTAACTTCTGGAAACACTATCATAGAGTAATATATAAAAAAGGGATTTTTACTTATATACCCTTATAAAGTTTGGTTTTATCAAATATATCTTTCATCGGAGCATATTACTATGAATATCCTCGAAATATAGATAATGTCACGATTATGTCCTCGCCGTAACTCCGGTGTGTTTAACTCGAGTTATAAGTGTGAGTTAAAGAGTAAGATTTTTGTATATATATCTCTATAAATTTTGATTTTGTCAAATATATCTTAGATCTAACGACCGTAGATGACATATTTCACTGAATATTTTCTTCCGTCGACGACAGTAAACTAAAAGGGTAGAACCGTAATATTTCTGTCTAAATGAAGAATATTCATGATAATATGTTGAGATGAAGGATATATTTGACAAAACTGAACTTCACGAGAGTATATATGTAAAAATCCCTAAAAAATAATTCCAAACCCTGGAGTCCTCCACCCCTTAAATATGGCAATATGGGTTATCAAATATAGTTCTCGCTTCTAGAAACACTATCATAAAGTGGAGTTTCAAAACAACCAAGCCCCCCCTCCCCCCCACCTACAAAACCCAACCCAATGATCAGGATGAGGAGAAGGATGATTTATTTATGTTCAAACAACGTAGTATTATTGTTGCCAAAAGTAAATTTGCCCCATTCTTGGATGAGAAAGATGCCCAACTGTAGGATAAGCCAGACCTCTTAACCTGAATAGAATAAGAAGAAAGATTCAAATTTTACATCTCGTCCTTCTTTTCCCTTCTTCTTCTTGATTGCCATTGTTTTGGCAAGTAGCTCGTGCCCGATATGCATGTTTGAAGGGAGAATTTGAGTGGGGGGGCCATATCCCCAGAGGATGAACCATGCATCCTCCCCTTCGGATCTCCTCATCCAACCCCTTCAATTCTCTCTCTCTCTCCCCCTTCAATTCTCTCTCTCTCTCTCTCTCTCTCTCTCTCTCTCTCTCTCTCTCTCTCTCTCATGTTCTCTTTTCCGCATTGTTGGACTTCCTTGTTGCGTGGTGACAGACGGAAGTGTACCTTTCCAAGCTTTTCTTGCTTCCTTTCTTCCCAATACTAATTTCGTTAAAGCAGACTGCATGACCGTCTCGTAATGTCGTTGGTAATGTATCACATGAATGGGTCCTTCCATTGGGCAAAGAGTTGCGTGATACTTCAGAGATAAATGACTTGTCTAGCTACTAGACGTCACACTTCTCTGGTACTTGGTTGTGTATGTAGATGAGTCATGAGTAATCTTCTTTTCTCTCCAATTAGTTTTGAGCATGATGTGTGCGGCTCTCTGGTACTAGCGCCTCGTGGCTTGCATCCCATTGAATCTAGCCGCTTGGTTTCAAAACTTACATGCCAGCATCAGCAGATCAGTGCGGCATTTGAGGCCACGATACATTCTGGCCCATTGATGTTCCTTGCGCCTCGTGCAAATTGCCCCGACTGCTATGTCTCCCTAGACGATCTTTTTAGGTTCGCATCCCTATCACTTCCAAGCGCTACTCACACCGGCGACAAAAAGGGGTCTCCGCGACCTTACCCAAGTACGCGAAGGTAGTGCAATATAACGCTAGGGAAAAACAAGAGGCTACAGAGAGAGGGAAGACAAGAGCCACGCAGCTAAAGTCATGGCCATGTTCCTCCGTCCTCATCAAGCCGACAATATTAAGCTCAGCCACCTCCATCTTGTAAAAACCTATCTATTCTCTCTTCACGTAAGTACTGACTTAAGCATCGGAGATTTCACCCAGGGAAAGGCAATCCCGGTGAGAATTGTGTTGCAGGTCGAAGCTCGACAAGGCTCAAGACTCCTCATAATGTGGACTCCTCGTAAGGTGCAGCCAAGGGGAGAAGCATGGCAATGATCTCTCACTGCTTTGCTCAGAAGCAGGTGCGCAACCAACCTAGAGTCGTAGGAGAGTGAGTGTTAGGCTACCCCTTGTCATAGATGGCCCTCTTCCCGAGTCAACTAAGTCTCCCCAAGGCTTGTTGTGCGAGGAGGTTGCACCACCTTGCACCACACTAGGGTGCGCCGATCGACGGGCCGCCATCCACCTCTGCAATGCGATGGCCGAAAGTCGCCAAGCCCTCATCTTCTAGCACATGTTTTGGGAGGATTGGCCAAAGAGAAGTTAGAGCATTCTAACCTCACTGATCCTTTGCTATTCTTCTTGGGCGTTGGAAGTATGCTCCTAGATGATGCATGCTTTACCTTAAGGAGCCCCCATACCCGAAGGACATCATCAAGGGCCCTGCTAGAGCCCTCCAACCAAGATGATATGAAGATATGTTCTTGTCCTTCGGAGGATAGCTCGACTCCGGTTGGCACGGCTCGGTCTAGAACCATACCCACTAGCATCTTCAACCCTTACTCCTTTATGGAGTCAGGTCCTGTGACGACCCAGAGTTCAGGATACCGATATACCGATAACATCGGTATACCGACACCAAGAACTGGGGAGGCCACCCAAGAGGCTGATGAGGCCCCTGAAGGGTTAGTGGGGGGTTAGCTGAGGAATATGCATAATTAATTGCGAATTGGGGCGCGCAATACAAATAAGTATTTAAGATTTAAACACAAGTGCGGAAGCAATTTAAAATAACCAGAGTGATATATATAACTAGTCCAGAGTCACGAACACTAGTCCACAGGGCACAACTACGCGGGGCATACCCCGGCAAAAGTACAACACAAGCCTCAAAAAGGCAGCTCGTGCTCAGCTGGCAGCTAAGGAACGGTCCCGAAACAGCACGCTAAACTCCGGGAGATGTCGGGCGCGGCTCACCTGAAAGGAGAAGGGTGAGTCACAGCCAGACTCAGTAGGGGTCACGCGGATCCCTACCTCGCACTAAACAAGCGAACATGCATAATTAACAGCAATTAAAGCATGCATTCAAATAAATACACAGGCAATGGCATGAATATCTAATCACCAGAAAGCTGTAAACTCTATCTAAGCAAGTATAACAGCTAACACATGCCGCTACTAATTAAATGCAAGCGATTAAAGCTAAAACTACCGATTAGAATGAGCTGCAACTAGTCCAAGCAACAAGGAAGGACAACCACTGGAGCAGAAACCAGAAGCGTCCACTGACGGCTTACACTGCGTCTCAAGCACTCGCAGTCGACAAGCGACAAGCTAAGCGCGCAAACAGTACCAAACCAAGTGACCAGTCGGAGTGACACCCGTCGGCGTCAGTCCACAGTCTCCGACCACGTGTGCACACACTGACTCTAGCCTGAGCCAGGCCCTCTAACTAGTTTTCTCCCTTGGCAGGACGCTACCATTGGCTGGGAGCCCACGGAACTAGCTTACAAACCGTGAATGGGAAATATACCCCTCCGCCATCCTCAAGCGGGTCGGTACTCAACAGACCTTAGGGCAACAACAGTGGCTCCATTGCCTGGAAAGAAAAGCTACTCTATTGGCACATAAAACACGCCACAATATAGTAAAACAATACAACTATGGCATGAATATAGAACGGAACGCATAAGCAATGGGCTGGGAATATATTGCAGCCATCAGGGAAGTGGCGGTCAAGGACCCACGCGCCACATGCAAACGACGGTCGGGGGTTGGCGCGTTACTTCAAGAATGACGCTCCAGTCCCCATCCGTCACTCCCTTCAGGGTTCCAGCTCAAGAGGCACCAAAGGCATGTAACGGTGGGGGCCCTGCGCGTTACTTCGAAGCGACGCGTGGGGTCACCGCCGTCACATCCACCCGAGGCTCAAACCACCTATCAGCGTTCTAAATGGTAGCAGGCGAAGTAACGCCCCGGTCTAGGCGCGTCGGACCGAAACGACGGTCGGCCGACTGGCCGCCGGGCGCACCGCCTGACCAAAATCACGGAAAACAGTTGATGAGTAACGGATGGGAGCCCCACCGTTACTCTCCAAGTAACGCACCCCCAATGGGCCGCTATTTGGTAGTGACGCGTCCACCTTGGACCGTCGGGCAAGTGACGGTTCCTGGCAGGACCGTCACTGCACCTGGGTTACGGGCGGGTACGGTTTGTAAACCGAAGCCCTCCCGGACGGCTGAAAACGCCGGGTGTCGACGAAAAACCTGATAACCTGTCAAACCACGCATGCTAGACAACAATTTAACATCTAAATCTAGCACATGCAAGGCCTAAAACGCATTAAACTCAAGATTTAGGCTAAAACCCCAAAAATGGAAATATGAACATCATGCATGCTACGGGGTGCTAATCAACAAACGAGCTAAAGGAAACGATCCTAGCAAGATCGAGGTTCCATCCCCCTACCTTTCGCAAGCCGAAACCGTCGAACGGGCCGCATGCAAGGAGGAATAGCCACGGAGCTTCCACGCTCCACCTCGCTCCCACGATCACCGATCCACGCCGAAGTGGACACCCACGCGCTCTACTCGACGCGAGGAATCCAACGGTGCCAACCTCGTCTCAATCCGACGCCGTCTCGACCCCGATCCCTAAGAGAGGAGAGGAGGTGGCCGCACGGAGGAGAGAGAGAGGGAGAGGGTGAAATGAGAGATCGACGGGGGAGAGAGAGAGAGGGTGAGAGATATATAAAAAAATAAAAATAAAAATAATATATATAATATAATCATTATATATATAAAAATCTTATTAATATTCATTAACCCTCAAACAGCTCCGAACAAATCCGGAAAAATGCCAGACAAATTCCCAAAAATCCAGGAAAATAGCCGGAATTTCCAGAACAATTAATAGAACAAATACCACGAAGGATCCATTAAGGCACGGGCCTTACAGTCCCTCCCTCCTTACAGAAATTTCGCCCTCGAAATTTACAATAACCGAAAAGGAGGAAACTGAGAAAGGACTTATACCTCACTGGAACAAGAAAGGAAAAAGCCGACGCATCTCATCTTCACGCTCCCAAGTAGACTCGTTACCAGAGTGACGCTGCCAAGCAACCCTTACCAGAGGAATAACCTTATTTCTCAACCGCTGCTCACGACGGTCTTCAATTCGGATAGGAAACTCTGGCGTGGACAAATCAGCAGTCACCTCGGGCCACACTGAATCATCGAGAACATGAGAAGCATCAGACACATATTTCCTCAACTGAGACACGTGGAACACATTATGAATAGCTTGCATGGCCGCCGGCAGTTGCAAACGATAAGCCACTGAACCAATAGCTTCAACAATCGGAAAAGGGCCAACATACCGCGGACTAAGCTTTCCACGCTTCCCAAACCTGGAAACACCCTTCATTGGAGATATTTTAACAAACACCATATCTCCTGGCTCAAATTGTAGTGGACGTCTGCGTCGATCTGCGTAACTTTTCTGTCGACTCTGAGCCGTCAACAATCTCTGTCTGATCAGACGAACCACATCAGAACACTGCTGTACCATGTCCGGTCCTGTCAACAGTCGGTCCCCAACATCAAACCAGTTCAGAGGAGTACGACAAGGACGACCATACAGCGCTTCATAAGGAGCCATGCCAATACTGGAGTGAAAACTATTATTATAAGCAAACTCAACAAGTGGCAAATGCTGACCCCACGAACCTTGCCAATCAAGGCAACACGATCTCAACATGTCTTCCAAAGTCTGAATAGTTCTCTCTGACTGTCCATCTGACTGTGGATGATACGCTGAACTGAAAGCTAACTCAGTGCCCAAAGCTTTCTGGAAACTACGCCAGAAGCCAGAGGTAAAACGCGGGTCACGATCTGACACAAGTGAAACAGGAATTCCATGCAATGGCACGATCTTCTGCACATAGAGCTCGGCCAATCTCTGCACACTCCAAGTGACTTTAATTGGCAACAATCTGGCGGTTTTCGTCAATCTGTCGACAAGCAGCCAGATTCCATCAAAACCTTGAGAAGTTCGAGGCAAACCCACCACAGAATCTGTAGTAACATGGTCCCATTTCCACATCGGAATTTCCAATGGCTGAAGCAGACCACCTGGCTTTTGATGTTCGGTTTTAACTAATTGACAAGTCAAGCACTTAGAAACAAAAATAGCCACGTCCTTCTTCATGCCGGGCCACCAGAACTGCTTCTTCAAATTCTGATACATCTTGGTGACACCAGGGTGAATAGCAAAACGGGAACCATGGGCTTCACTCAAAATCTCATTCCTCAAATCATCATCAACAGGAATATACAATCTGCCCTGGAAACTGACGACCAGCTCGTCATCAAATTCCACATCATATCTTGATATAACACGGGCCAAATCAGAATCAGCTTGTTGGGCTTCTAGAATCTGCTGATACAAAGCTGAACCCAAAACCAAGCTAGCACAAACTGCCATCCTCGGATCGGCAGGAATCTCTACACACAATGCCTCGCTCGGAAGCTGTTCCCACAATTTCCATTCATGAAGCAACAAATGACTGATTTGTACTTTCCTGCTCAGGGCATCAGCCACAACATTCATTTTACCTGGCTGATAGGAGAGTGTAAAGTCATAATCTTTCATGTATTCCATCCATCGCCTCTGCCTGAGATTCAGATCTTTCTGGGAGAAAATATACTGTAAACTCTGATGATCAGTAAGAATCTGAAATTTCTCACCATACAGATAATGTCTCCAGATCTTCAAGGCAAAAATAACTGCAGTTAGTTCTAGATCATGAGTGGGATAATTTCCTTCATGCTGTTTCAATTGCCGAGATGCATATGCGATAACTTTACCATGTTGCATCAGCACTGCACCCAAACCTACTCGAGACGCATCTGTACAAACAAGAAAACCACCCGAGTCGGAAGGCAAAGTCAACACTGGAGAAGAAGTCAACAGCCTTTTCAATTCAACAAAGCTAGCCTCACACTGATCCGACCAGACAAATGGCACACCCTTCCGTGTCAATTTAGTCATCGGTGCTGCAATCTTCGCAAAATCCTGAATGAATCTGCGGTAATACCCAGCCAATCCTAAAAAACTTCGTATCTCCGTGATGGTCCTCGGTCTCTGCCAACTCAAAACGGCATCAATCTTTGCAGGGTCTACTGCTACTCCATCACTAGAAATCACGTGGCCAAGAAAATGAATCTCCCGAAGCCAGAATTCACATTTACTGAGCTTCGCATAAAGCTCGTGATCTCTTAGAGTCTGCAGAACGATCCTCAAATGCTGCACATGATCATCAACAGAGGCAGAATATATCAAGATATCATCAACAAAGATCACCACAAAATGGTCCAGAAATGGACGAAAGATACGCTGCATTAGATCCATGAAAGCTGCTGGGGCATTAGTCAAACCAAACGGCATGACTAAAAATTCAAAGTGACCATATCGAGTACTGAAAGCAGTCTTCTCCACATCAGATTCCCGGATCCGCAACTGAAAATAGCCAGACCGGAGATCAATCCGTGAAAAGACAGCAGCAGACTGTAACTGGTCAAACAAATCATCAATCCTGGGGAGCGGATACTTATTCTTGATAGTCGCCTGATTCAGCTGCCTGTAATCAATACAAAGCCTCAGGTTTCCATCTTTCTTTTTCACAAACAGTACTGGGGCACTCCACGGAGAAAAACTGGGACGAATATAGCCCTTCTCCAGTAACTCTAGTAGCTGTGCACGCAGTACTTTCAATTCAGCTGGAGCCATTCGGTACGGCGGCTTTGCTAAGGGGCCAGTACCTGGAATCAGTTCAATCACCATCTCAATCTCTCGCTCTGGGGGCAAGCCTGGCAACTCGTCAGGAAACACATCAGGGAACTCACAGACAACCGGAATATCACAAACATCCCGTCGTGGTTTTTCAACAGCCACCACTGAAGCAAGGAATCCCTGACAACCTGCGCTAAGCAACCTATAGGCTCGAATAGCAGAAATAATCATACGAGAAGAACGGGATCGAATACCTTGAAAATAAAAGGCTGATTTTCCCTGGGGCTGAAAATAGACTTTCTTCGATCTGCAGTCAACCACAGCTCCATAATGCTCCAACCAATCCATTCCCAGAATAACATCATAATCTGCCAGCTGCAACGCATACAATCTCGCCGGCAACTGGTGATCATCTATCATCACAGGAGACTCATCCAAACACAAGGGAGTAACCATGAAATCTCCAGAAGGCAATTCCACAAACAACTCACAAGACAGCTCAGAAGTTGGTTCCTCAATACAAGCCATAAAATCCTCAGAAATAAAAGAGTGAGAAGCACCAGAATCAAATAAGACATGAGCTGCATGACCATAAAGCATAATCGTACCTTCCACAAGATGGGACGCAGCAGCATCAGCTCTTGTCAAATGAGAAACTTTGCCTTTCTGCTTCTTAGAACCAACTGAAGATTGCTGAGAAGACGCCGACGCCTGAGAGAAAAATTGCTGTGGAGCTTGAGGTGCAGGAGGTCTAAACTGCGGCTGAGGTTGAGAAAACTGAGGAGCTTGCAATGGATTCGGCCTCAGCGGGCAATCTCGAACCACATGACCTGGCTGGTCACACCTAAAGCATACAACAGGAAGAGAACACGGTTGGCCCTTATGATGACCACCGCATCTCCGACACGTCCACGGCTGACTAGCAGCTGAGCTCTGCCGAGTCTGAGAAGAAGGTGCTGTCGGCTGCTGAACAGAATCTGCACCGGACGGCTGCTGAACAAACTTCTTCTTCTTCTTGAACCTTTTGAACTTGGGCTTAGAAGGAGAGGAAGCACTGGAAACCTCTGACGGGACCGAAGGAACACTAGGCACGGGCTGTCGGTAAGCCTGCTGAATCTGAGCCACCGGCTGCACTGACCCTGCCTGGGGATATCCACCCGGTCTCGCCATCTCCAGCTCTAAGGCTACAGCTGTCTGGCACGCAGTATCGAGTTCCGCAACACGACTCGCTATCAACGGCATCTTCAACTCTGGCCTCAACCCCCGCAAGAATTGCTGGGTCTTCAAAGCTTCGCTGGCCAGCACATGGGGCGCATACTGACCCAATTCCAAGAACTTATTCCTGTACTGAAGCACGGTCATACTGCCCTGGGTCAATTCCATAAACCGATACATCTTATCCATCTGCAAGCAGGCAGGAGTATAGGCACGCTCAAAAGCAGCAACGAACTCTGCCCAAGTGATTTGCCGAAGAGGTCTGGATCGAAAGGAAATCTGCCACTCGGCTTTCCACCACGCAATGGACGTACCCTGGAGTTGAAAGGCAGCGAGCATGACTTTCTCATCTTCAGCACACTCCATCGAGACAAAAACACGCTCTATCGCATCCATCCATTGCCTCGCGACTTCTGGATCAGCTTGGCCATCGAAAGCAGGCGGATTGAACATCAGAAATTCCTTCAAAGCCTTGCCTCGACTGCCAGGCACTTCAGCTTGAACGATCGGCACTGGAGGAGCAACTGGAACGACAGGAACAGCGGGAACTGCAGGAGGAGGTGCAGAACCGCTATCTTCCCTGGGCGCATCTCGAGGAACACGAGGAGCTCGAGGAGGTCTTCCTCGACGAGGCGGCATAATTATGCTGCCAAAAACACAATCAACAATGAAATCCATCAATCATACGGAAAACATCCTATGCCAGCAAGAGACAACAACAGGACTAGCTCTGGACCAAGCGTCAATTCCAATTCTTTACGCAAATCCTCAACTCTAGCTCTGATACCACCTGTGACGACCCAGAGTTCAGGATACCGATATACCGATAACATCGGTATACCGACACCAAGAACTGGGGAGGCCACCCAAGAGGCTGATGAGGCCCCTGAAGGGTTAGTGGGGGGTTAGCTGAGGAATATGCATAATTAATTGCGAATTGGGGCGCGCAATACAAATAAGTATTTAAGATTTAAACACAAGTGCGGAAGCAATTTAAAATAACCAGAGTGATATATATAACTAGTCCAGAGTCACGAACACTAGTCCACAGGGCACAACTACGCGGGGCATACCCCGGCAAAAGTACAACACAAGCCTCAAAAAGGCAGCTCGTGCTCAGCTGGCAGCTAAGGAACGGTCCCGAAACAGCACGCTAAACTCCGGGAGATGTCGGGCGCGGCTCACCTGAAAGGAGAAGGGTGAGTCACAGCCAGACTCAGTAGGGGTCACGCGGATCCCTACCTCGCACTAAACAAGCGAACATGCATAATTAACAGCAATTAAAGCATGCATTCAAATAAATACACAGGCAATGGCATGAATATCTAATCACCAGAAAGCTGTAAACTCTATCTAAGCAAGTATAACAGCTAACACATGCCGCTACTAATTAAATGCAAGCGATTAAAGCTAAAACTACCGATTAGAATGAGCTGCAACTAGTCCAAGCAACAAGGAAGGACAACCACTGGAGCAGAAACCAGAAGCGTCCACTGACGGCTTACACTGCGTCTCAAGCACTCGCAGTCGACAAGCGACAAGCTAAGCGCGCAAACAGTACCAAACCAAGTGACCAGTCGGAGTGACACCCGTCGGCGTCAGTCCACAGTCTCCGACCACGTGTGCACACACTGACTCTAGCCTGAGCCAGGCCCTCTAACTAGTTTTCTCCCTTGGCAGGACGCTACCATTGGCTGGGAGCCCACGGAACTAGCTTACAAACCGTGAATGGGAAATATACCCCTCCGCCATCCTCAAGCGGGTCGGTACTCAACAGACCTTAGGGCAACAACAGTGGCTCCATTGCCTGGAAAGAAAAGCTACTCTATTGGCACATAAAACACGCCACAATATAGTAAAACAATACAACTATGGCATGAATATAGAACGGAACGCATAAGCAATGGGCTGGGAATATATTGCAGCCATCAGGGAAGTGGCGGTCAAGGACCCACGCGCCACATGCAAACGACGGTCGGGGGTTGGCGCGTTACTTCAAGAATGACGCTCCAGTCCCCATCCGTCACTCCCTTCAGGGTTCCAGCTCAAGAGGCACCAAAGGCATGTAACGGTGGGGGCCCTGCGCGTTACTTCGAAGCGACGCGTGGGGTCACCGCCGTCACATCCACCCGAGGCTCAAACCACCTATCAGCGTTCTAAATGGTAGCAGGCGAAGTAACGCCCCGGTCTAGGCGCGTCGGACCGAAACGACGGTCGGCCGACTGGCCGCCGGGCGCACCGCCTGACCAAAATCACGGAAAACAGTTGATGAGTAACGGATGGGAGCCCCACCGTTACTCTCCAAGTAACGCACCCCCAATGGGCCGCTATTTGGTAGTGACGCGTCCACCTTGGACCGTCGGGCAAGTGACGGTTCCTGGCAGGACCGTCACTGCACCTGGGTTACGGGCGGGTACGGTTTGTAAACCGAAGCCCTCCCGGACGGCTGAAAACGCCGGGTGTCGACGAAAAACCTGATAACCTGTCAAACCACGCATGCTAGACAACAATTTAACATCTAAATCTAGCACATGCAAGGCCTAAAACGCATTAAACTCAAGATTTAGGCTAAAACCCCAAAAATGGAAATATGAACATCATGCATGCTACGGGGTGCTAATCAACAAACGAGCTAAAGGAAACGATCCTAGCAAGATCGAGGTTCCATCCCCCTACCTTTCGCAAGCCGAAACCGTCGAACGGGCCGCATGCAAGGAGGAATAGCCACGGAGCTTCCACGCTCCACCTCGCTCCCACGATCACCGATCCACGCCGAAGTGGACACCCACGCGCTCTACTCGACGCGAGGAATCCAACGGTGCCAACCTCGTCTCAATCCGACGCCGTCTCGACCCCGATCCCTAAGAGAGGAGAGGAGGTGGCCGCACGGAGGAGAGAGAGAGGGAGAGGGTGAAATGAGAGATCGACGGGGGAGAGAGAGAGAGGGTGAGAGATATATAAAAAAATAAAAATAAAATTAATATATATATAATATAATCATTATATATATAAAAATCTTATTAATATTCATTAACCCTCAAACAGCTCCGAACAAATCCGGAAAAATGCCAGACAAATTCCCAAAAATCCAGGAAAATAGCCGGAATTTCCAGAACAATTAATAGAACAAATACCACGAAGGATCCATTAAGGCACGGGCCTTACAGGTCCTATGCAGGGTGAATTGAGCCTCAATGTCACAAAGCCCAAGGAAGCGAGATTCAAGCTTGGGTGCGATGATCGGAGCTCGGTCACTAAGCCTCAATGGCATACTAATCACTGGCGTAGTCTGTTGTTCGGTGCATTACAAAGAGATGAGACTCCGTAGGGGTTCATCCCTCTCCTTTCGCCCATTCTAGGCATCCTGTTATAACTTTTCTTCATGAAAAAAATTTGTAACTCGGTCCCAATGTATAATGGGGGTGTAACATATGCAACACTCTGGTGCTGTCTATGAAAAACTCGAGACAAAAAGCTACCAACTCTTGTCGGACAGACAAGCATCAACGAGCAATACTTGAGCAAGCCGCCTGGAATGTCAAACTTTGCGAGAACCCCCACCACCTTCATGGTAGGAGGAAAACTACATTAGCAAAAACCTTATTTATGGCGTCACAACAGAAAGTCGGGAACCAAGAATGGCGCTTGGGAGCTAAACCTCGCGTTAAGAAACTTGTATATGAACTTCTATCTGGTAAGGCACGAGGGCAATATTCACCCCTTCCTTATACCCTGTAAGTGAATAATGAAACACAGTGTTTATCGGAACTCTTGCAACTAGACTGGCTAAGCCAATAGGATGGCAACCCTTCGCACCGTGAGCCCTAGTGACTTAGCCATCTATCCACCGCTAGACTGGCAAAGCACTAGCTCCTTCTCCGCTAGAGTGTTGTAGCCCTAGCTTCTTCTCCGCTAGAGTGTTGTAGCCCTAGCTTCTTTTTCGCTAAAGTGCCTAGCCCTAGCTTCTTTTCCGCTAAAGTGCCATAACCCTAGCTTCTCCACTGCTTGAGTACCAAGTCCACCATGACACAAGCAATCGTACCCAGACCTAATAGTTATGCCGCTTGAAAACTAGGGCAACGAGTAGAGCGGCAGCACAGCAACCCTAATATTGTTGAAGTCTATTGTGAAACCAAGACGATCGCACACTTACCTGCACATGCAGACGATTGACAAGTAAGTCGCTATGGTAACACCCTAGTTTTCGAGACTCAGGAATTTTATTCGATTTTTCCCTTGATAGGAGCCTTATTAGTAGGCTCATTAATTTAGTGGATTTGGGCTCATTAGGTGTAATTTGTAACTCCAAGAGAGCAGTCTGCTATTTATAGCATAACTTTACGTAGGAATGTTCAATAAGATGAAATTGGCTTGTTGGGAAGATAGTTCGATTTATCTACTACTTTTGTGTTGAGCACTTTTTAAGATTCTAGTATCTAATAGGTCAAAAATATCAAATAAGAGAATGTAATGTTGGATAGTAATTTTTGGACTTTGAAGAGTTAGACGATGTTTTGTCTAAGTGGGAGAGATAGATGATGCTTCGTCTAAGTGAAAAATAGTTAGATAGTGACGTGGCTAGGAGAGTTAGATGATGTAAAGATAGACGAAGTATCGTTTAATCTGAAAGCTGATAGACGATACATTGGAGAGATATATGATATATTGAAGATAAATTGAAGATAATGACAACATGAAGGATAATTAATAAAATATAGATGATGGTTAGTTGTGAGAATGTGATTAAAAACTCAATTATATAAATTATGAAATTACCCTTATTAAGAATAAGTACATGTAGAAACGTCAGAACGAGTTGACATTAGACTCATTGAAAATATAATCAAATTATCTTAAAATATCATGTTAAGTACTCTTGCTAATTATGTGATATGTTATGTAAAAAATGATAAAAATAAAATTAAGTAGCGAGTAAAATTATGATTTTACCACTTAATAGTGTAAGGAGTTATCTTACATGAGTTAACATGTGTATTTTAGGAGCTCCAAGTGACTAACGTGGAAGCGTTGGTTTAAACCTAGGAATTTAAAAAAAAATCTGAAAATAAACTCAAGTGCTATCTGACTAAGATCAGAGTTCCTCGGTAGGGATCATAGATGAATGGTAGGGGTTACTGATGCGAGACTGTGCGTATGACAGATGTTAGCTGTAAATAAAGATGTTATAACAAGTGGAGAGTAATTATGCTCGGTGTAGAGAATAGTTATAATATGTGGAAGACGTCCTGCTAACAGGTGGAGAGCACTTAAGGGATTAATATGAAGATATTGTAAATAGAAGGACTTTTAAATTAAATAATTCTTCACTAATTGATCTTGATGACATTCTATTTAAGCCATTGTTACCCCTCTTATTACTCTTTTGTCTACCCCAAGCATTCAACATAAAAATAGAGAGGAGGAATCGTAGGAATGATATAGAGGAAGAAGAGTAAGAATGTAGTTTTAGATTATTGAACATGTTATCTAGGGGTGAAGCTATATTAGACAATGATGTCTTGTGGTGTCAGGAGTAGATAATCATCTCTAATATGAGGAGAACGACTAGGAGTAGTTCTGGGATGACCATTGAGGTTGGAAAGAGAAACCCACGGTGACTGAGGATCTTACAGTGCAAGTAGGCATGTGATAAATTGAGTATATGCTATTTGTTACTTCTAGTGGTTTAATTTTATTTTGGTATCTAAAAACTAAAATGTGCATGCAAGGTGGTAGTGATCATGCATGGTTAGGACCTGAAATCCTCATTTTGGTCATTATGTCTATAACTTGATTATTTATATTTGATCTATGTGATTTGCCATAAATTATAGGTGTGAACTATCCCTGTTTCCTCATGTTATTTAAAGTTGTTTAGATGAATGTCATCAAAAAGACTAATTTAGCACATGGACAGTGCCACTGTAAGGAGGAGATGGGTGACCCGAGGTAAGCGTCTACCTTGGAATTAAACCCTAGTCCGAGGACGAAGGGACTGTGAAAAACTCAAAAGCTAGACCAGATAATGATATGGTGGATGGTGAGGCCAGGACCTCTGATCTTGTGCAGTTGATCCAGACTGGTTGGTCTACGCGCTAGGCCATTTGTTCCAGTGTCTACCGCCTCTGCACCACAGTAAGATAGTAACTCTTTGTGTCATGAATTAGATGCACGTCTGGAATGTGCAAGTAAATATAATTTAAATTGTTGTATATAGATGGGATCTAAACTGTATAGAAGAAGACGACCTGGTTATGTGAAGCCGATAAGAACAATTGGATATATGTAGCCCATATGGTTGTAATGTGGTTTATATGTAAACTTCCTATAAACCTAAAAACCCCTGACAGTAAATTAGATTCATAAATCTGAAATAGATGCCAATAGACATAGTGTGGCACTATTTGTTATTTATGTCCTTTGAGTTACACATATGATAGAACATGCTAGGATGTGCATATATATGTATATTATGTATGAAAGTTCTTTCGACGTCTTGCAACACTTGTTATATGATATGCATGTGATCAGTTGTTTGGCCCGACAAAAATTTCTATTTATTTATTTTTTCGTGATGTGACACACACTCACCTTTCGGAAGGTCGAGATAGGTCGACTTGGCATGCGAGTATTCCAGAGGTATCGACAGGGAAATGTGAAGAACGATATAAACACACAGGAAAGAGTAACGTATGGTTAATCGTTCTAGATGATCGGAACATGGATGACTAGGTAGAATGCGGGCATGCCAGTCGATTTCTCAACGATCACTTGCAGAACCAAGTTTTTATTTTTTGACTGGAGAAGTGCCACCCGGGCACGGCACGTGGGCACGGAATATCGGGCGACGCGTAGAGAGGGGGAGGTTCTGCTAGTACGAGTGCAGGCGATTGTGAGGATTCGTGTACATGACCTCTTCCTCATCGACCGTAAACAATCGGTGTTTATTTTACATCAGATTGAATCTGAACACCTTTGTTTCTTTGCTGAAGGAGGACCGGGATGCCCTAGAAGCCATAGCGTAGGTAGAGGATCGGGTACGCACTGTAGCTAGACTATGACGGTTAAATCCGACAGACAGGGTTGACAACATTAGGTTCTGAGTGACTAGGTGAGACCTAGACCGGAATGAGAGTCGCAAGGAAACACTGGCGCTGATGCACGAGAAAGACTAGATTTTTGGCTATTCTTTCCTTATAGATGCCGTAAAGGCTTTACAGGTAGGCGCCGAAGGCCTAAGTACATCTGATGCAAGCCACGGAACAATCCTGACATATGTATTGGCCCTCAGGTCATTGCAGGATAAGGCGGATGTCTGCATATTCCTTTACAGAGAGTCCCCGAAGGGAACTACATGTGCGGCGGAGCGGCCGGGGTTGGACTGGATGGTAGAGACTGACACCGACTGGCACGTAAGGGAGGCCAGGCACGGCTCAAGGTGAGTAGTCAGGCACTGGCCCAAAAGGCCAAGTGTCAACATGCCGGGGAGTTAGATCTAGTCCTAGGAGTGTTCCTTCCTGGTCAGGGTCCGGCTAACTCGAGTCAGCGGTCGAGACGGTCGGTGGCTGGCTTAGGGAGAGCGACAAGCATGTGGTCCCATGGCAGGGGAAATTCCGGCATGATGGCGTTCACGTCGTTACCATAACACGCCATACGTAGGCGAACCCGCTATGCGGGTGTGACTGCCGTTACCATAATACCCCATATGCAACGAGGAGGGAGGTTTGAGTGAACTAGCTAGACGCCATGTGAGGGGTGTTTGTTCGACATACCCTCGACGTGTGTTAAGCCGAACAAGCCAACCAACCAACGCCTTCATCGTGCGCCTTGCTCCTTGTATTGCTGGAGTGTTGGAGATGTCTGTGTGCATTCATGTATTCATGCATGCCCCTTGAGATTCTAGGGGGAAAAACTTATAGAGGAATATGAAAGGTCAAGGGGGGTTTACCCGGGCTGGGATGGCAGGGGTAACTTGGTCTGAGTAAAGCCCCCCTTTACGCAGACTAGGTTAGGTTTTTGTTTTCCTTTTTCATTTTTTGTGAAAGAGGGAGGGGTTTATGCGGACCAGGCTGGGGGGCCAGCCTGGTCCATGTAAAGCTCCCCTTTACGCAGGCCAGCCCTCATTTTTTTTATTTTTTTAGAGAGAGAAAGAGGTTTATGCGGACTAGGTTGGGGGGGCCAACCTGGGCCGTGTAAACCCCCCTAGGGGTGGTTAATGCGGGCTCGGTTCCAAGCCCAATGTGAGCGCATCGGGCATGGGAATGAGCCTCCAGGGGTGGTCCCTGGAGGGGACCCGGAACTGAGTTTAGCCCGTTGGGCGGCCAGGGTGCTGGCTACCCAGGGGTGCTGGGTGGCCAGAGGGGTGGCCGCCTAGGGTCAAGCCCCACTGGGCAGCCAAGGATCTGGCCGCCCAGGTGTTTGGGCGGCCAAGGTAGTGGCTGCCCAGTCCTATGTTGGGCGGCCATTGGTTGGGCCGCCCAGGCACTATAGCCCATTGTGGTGGGCGGCCAACCCTCTGGCCGCCTGTGGACGCACTTTTTCGGCACTTGTTATTCTCTTTTTGGTTTATTCGGTTTATTGAGTGCGTGGGCGTGCCAGTCACCGAGGTGACAATTTATTCGGGCTCCGAAGAGCCCATGGTGCGCTCGATCTGACTTCGTCAGACGATTGTGTGGTTCGTGTCGGGACCAAAACCCGCCGCTCCATAAAGGTCACGACGTCATTTACATCCCCCATACGAGGGAACACCCTTGATTAATCGCCGAGATTCAGGGCCTCATGGCCAAGAGATTGATTGTATAAAAGGTCGATCAGGAGGTATCGAAGTCCTCGCGCAAGGGCGAGAAGAAAACCGTTTGAGATCATGTCGGTCATGTGCTGACCATTTAATGTTCGGACGAGTGTCCGTCTCGGGAAAAGCGCGATCGTTGCGGGAAGACCGGAGCATATGTATGCCAAGGTATGGCAAGTTTATTGTTCGGAAGAACGAAAGACGTTCGGTTAAACCTTGGTTAGAGCGGTCGGAAACCGGTGAACCTGTTGGCCCGAAGCAAGAGCAAACTGTGACCATGTTGCGGTGGGCCCCCCCGCGGTCGAAACAAGGCTTGCATGGGCGTCATTAATATTTCCGGTGCCAAAGGGCGGCAATGGAGTATCCCTTGAATTGGCTGAAGAGCCCTGTGTCCGGAGAAGCGGGCATTCGAAACATGTCGGTCATTCGGGAGACCATTTAATATTCGGACGGGAGTCCGGCTTGAGAATATTGTAATCGTCGCGGGAGGACCTGGAACATATGCATGCGGGGATGCGGCAAGTTTATTATTCTGAGACACTGAAAGCATTCGGTTGAATCTCGGTTATTGTAGCCGGAAACCAGTGAATATGTTGGCCCGGTGCGAGAGCGAGTCAGGACCATACCGGGGGCGCCTCCCGTGGTCCGAACGAGGCTTGCGCGGGCATCATTAATATTTCCGGTGTCGGAGGGCAACAGGGGAGAGTCCCAGGACTAGACTCCAGAACCGAAAACGTGTTCGAAAGGAGCGGGCTGTAGACCAAGGATATGAGCCAGACGATGACCATGATCGGGACAGGCCCGAGGTCTGAGTGTGGCCCACGGAGGTCTTATTGATATTCCCATGGAAGGAGTCCGGGGGTGGCGAGAGCCGTCTCGTTCTAATTCAAATTCCGTCGGTCACTTGCCGACCTTTTCATGTTTGGGCAAGGGCCCATATTGAAAGTGCGACGCGGGCGGGAACAACCCCGTACAAATGTATGCCGAGTTTACGGTAATTTCGATGAAAGGGCGGGAACGAATCCCGATAGGAACGGGTCGAAATTGATGAGCTGTTGGCCCGGAGCAATGCCGGCTCACAACCATATCGGGGTAGGAGCCATCGGCTATGCAGGTCGCTTACGAGCCTTTTCATGTTCGGACGTAGGTCCGTAATAAGAACGCGGCGGGAACCGAGGTGAACCCGTTCAAATGTCTGCCGAACGTGCGGCAATTTTAGTAGCGGCTCGGAAGGGATCCGGCCGGAGAAATGAGTCCGGTTTAATCGGAATGTCAGCCCGAGGTGAGGTCAGGCCATGGCCATTCCGGGATAATTCCCTAGACTCAGGCCCAACTCGCAAGGGCGGTATTGTTGTTCCTTCGGCACCGGGTCACGAGAGAGACGGGGCTGCGAAGCGGATTTTACCATCGTTTTATTATTACTTAGAGTTTTACTATTATTATTTATTGATTTATGTATATCTTTGAGTGAGTTCGTTATTGCTGTTTATTCATTTTCTTGTGATTTATTCATTTACTATTGTTATTGTTATGTTCGTTATTAATTTTTGTTCGTTTTATTATCATTCATTTGCTTGTCGTTTTTGTTAAGTTTGTTATTATTATTTATTTATTTTTGTTATCATTTATTTATCTATTTACTATTATTATTATTTTAAGCTTATTATTATTATTTATTTATTTATTATTCTTATTTACTTATTCATTTTCTTTTGAATTTGTTATTGTTTATTGTTGTTATTATCATTATTGTTTGTTATTATTTCTCTCTCTTCCTTTGAGTTTGCTGTTATTGTCATTATTATATTTTTTATCATTATTATTTATTTATTTATTACGTTTTCTTTTAGCTTGTTATCTTTATTGTTGTCATTATTTCTGGTGTACCGCTGGGCCAAGGGAGAGTGCACCGCTGAGGGGCACCGTGGAGCGTGCCGCTGAGCGGCCATGAAGGGTGTGTCGGCGAAGAGGCGCAGGGGCCGTGACGGGTGTGCCGGCGAGGGCCAAGCAAAGTGCGCTGGGGAAGGCACCAAGGCAGGTGTGCCGGCGAAGGCCTGGCCATGCGTGCCGGCGAAGGAAGAAAATGAGCGTGCCGGGGAAGGCAGCCAGGCAGGCGTGCCGGCGAAGGCCTGGCCATGTGTGCCGACGAAGGAAGGAAATGAGCGTGCCTGGGAAGGCAGCCAGGCATGCGTGCCGGTGATGGGCTGGCCAGGGGTGTACCGGTGAAGGCCCACTCTCCCTCTCGCTCTTATGTCTTTTCCTCTTCTCTCTTGGTTTCATTAAGTTTGCTTGGGTTTCTTATTTTCTTTTCTCTTGATTATCTTCCATTCTTTTCTATGAGGACGAATGTTCAAGTTGTTTAGTTGTTGTTCGATTTGGTTCTCTTTGAGTTGATAGCGGTTCCCTTGCCCTGGTCGAAGCGTCTTGCCGTTGCTCTTTTCGTTTGTTTGTTGCTTCCTTTTGTCCTTTTAATATGTTGTTCCATTTGTTCGTTGCTTCATTTTATCTTTTCATTATGTTATTGTTTCTAACGAAAATTCGGCAGCATCTCCCCTTAACCCGAGCGTAAGGGAGATAAAGGGAACGCGCCCACATGGAGTGGCGGAACCCGACAACTGGAGGTGGGCGCCCGGAGGCAACAACACCTTTATAAAACCTCGGCAAACACGAAGGAGAGCAACGGGGCCTAAGGCCTGTGGAATCGGACGAGGCAGACTGGGTTTCGGCCAAGGCGTATCGGGCTGGGGCATGGCCAAAGTGTGTGCCGCTGAGGGCTTAAAGAGTGTACCGCTGAGGGCCAAAAAGGGTGTACCGGCCAGAGGCCAATGGGGTGCACCGCTGGGGGTCAAAAGGAGTGTACCGGCCAAAGGCTAAGGGCCAAAGGGTGTGCCGGCCAAGGACTCAACGGGGTGTACCGCTGAGGGTCAAAAGGGTGTGCCGGCCAAGGGCTAATTGGGCGTGCCGCTGAGGATCAGGAAGGTATGCCGGCCCAGGGCCGAAATGGTGTGCCGGCGAAAGGCCGGAAAGGTGTATCGCTGGGGAATTGAAGGGGGGGTAGACGTGAAACGCCGAGCGATGCAAACACAGAAGAAATTCTAGAGGAAGACGTCCAAAAATATTGGCAAGACTTCTATTTCTATTCTTGCAAGAAAAGTGTCCCGAGGGGACTAATACACTGCAACATCGGTAAAATAGGCAGACCAAAGGAAAGAAAAGAGAGAAAGAAAAAGAAATACAATGGGGGGAACGGAGCGTGGACTCCTCCCCGGACTTCTCTCCCTCTCTCTCGCTCACTCTTCTTCTCTTCCTCTCTTCACACAGTGTGGCGGTGGGTGGAGCGACGAGCTCCTCTTCTTCTCTTCTTCTTCTTCTCCTCTTCTATTCGCACGAACGGCGGCGGTGGCGGGTGGACGGAGCAATCGGAAGGGGGGGGGGAGCCTCCCCTCCTCTTCTTTCTCCTCCTCTTCTCTTCTCTCTTCTTCTCTTCTTCTCTTCTTCTCCTTCTGGGTGTGGGTGCCTGTCTCTTCCTCTGCCTCCTCTTCCTCTTGTTTGCAGCGAAGAGGTGTTTTATACCCCACACGGTGGAAGCCTTGAAGGCGGGAAGCGTCCGAGGGGTTTAATGGGAGTTGACTCCCTTGTCCTGGGTGACAGGGGGAGTAGGCAGCGTGGCCCTCTCCCCGGGTGACACCTCAGCAAGTCCATTGCGCGCCAAGTATCCATAGGGCATGGGCGCAAGATCTCGTCTGTCGGAGCGTGCCGTTGAGGAGCCAACAAGCTGCACCGCTGGAAGGTGGCAAGGCCGTGCCGCTGGAAGGGCCGAAGGCCGTGCCGCTGGAGGGGCAAATGGTCGTGCCGTTGAAGGCCAGCAGCCGTAGAGGGCAAGCGTGCCGTTGAGGGGCATGAATAGCATGCCGTAGGGCACTTCGTAGTGTGAAAGAGTGTGCCGTTGAAGGCACTTCATGGTGTGCCGTTGAAGGGCACAAAAGAGTGTGCCGTTGAAGGCCCACTGGGCGTGCCGTTGGAGACCCCGCCAGGGGTGTGCCGCTGAGGGCGTTGAGGGCGTGCCGCTGAGCGGCCTGGGAGGAGTGTGCCAAAATAATAATAACAAACTTAACAAAAACGACAAGCAAATGAATGATAATAAAACGAACAAAAAATAATAACGAACATAACAATAACAATAGTAAATGAATAAATCACAAGAAAATGAATAAACAGCAATAACGAACTCACTCAAAGATATACATAAATCAACAAATAATAATAGTAAAACTCTAAGTAATAATAAAACGATGGTAAAATCTGCTTCGCAGCCCCGTCTCTCTCGTGACCCGGTGCCGAAGGAACAACAATACCGCCCTTGCGAGTTGGGCCTGAGTCTAGGGAATTATCCCGGAATGGCCATGGCCTGACCTCGCCTCGGGCTGACATTCCGATTAAACCGGACTCATTTCTCCGGCCGGATCCCTTCCGAGTCGCTACTAAAATTGCCGCACGTTCGGCAGACATTTGAACGGGTTCACCTCGGTTCCCGCCGCGTTCTTATTACGGACCTACGTCCGAACATGAAAAGGCTCGTGAGCGACCTGCATAGCCGATGGCTCCTACCCCGATATGGTTGTGAGCCGGCATTGCTCCGGGCCAACAGCTCATCAATTTCGACCCGTTCCTATCGGGATTCGTTCCCGCCCTTTCATCGAAATTACCGTAAACTCGGCATACATTTGTACGGGGTTGTTCCCACCCGCGTCGCACTTTCAATATGGGCCCTTGCCCAAACATGAAAAGGTCGGCAAGTGACCGACGGAATCTGAATTAGAACGAGACGGCTCTCGCCACCCCCGGACTCCTTCCATGGGAATATCAATAAGACCTCCGTGGGCCACACTCAGACCTCGGGCCTGTCCCGATCATGGTCATCGTCTGGCTCATATCCTCGGTCTACAGCCCGCTCCTTTCGAACACGTTTTCGGTTCTGGAGTCTAGTCCTGGGACTCTCCCCTGTTACCCTCCGACACCGGAAATATTAATGATGCCCGCGCAAGCCTCGTTCGGACCACGGGAGGTGCCCCCGGTATGGTCCTGACTCGCTCTCGCACCGGGCCAACATATTTGTAGACACGCTAAAATTGACATTATTTTGAGTATATTTCATATCACTCTGCGATGCCCCATTTGACCCTCAAATCAGCTTATTTGAGTGGTTTTCCCACTTTTTCTTGAATTTCTCCTATTTTTCCCCATTTATCTCCTTTTTCCTATTTTTCTGGATTTTCTGGGCATTTATCTCTATTTTTTTTTGAATTCACGCCCTCATCAGGGGCGTGTTTTTTGAAACACGACCTTGTCTAGGGCGTTTTCTCCCATTTTATCTATTTCTCCCCCATTTTATCTATTTTATGAATTTTCTAAATTCACGACCTGGGTAAGGGCGTGTTTTCTTCAAAACATGACTTAACCAAGGGCGTTTCTTAAAGAAAGGACGACCTCACCTGAGGGCGTTAATTCTTCTAGGTTTGACCGACTTCCCCATTTGAGCTCTTGAAATTAACGCCCTTCTCAGGGGCGTGTTTTTAAATGTGGCTTTAATTAAGGCGTGTTTTACATTTTTCAAATATGGGGAGTTTTTATTGCTAAATTTGGTTTTTGAGAAACGCCCTTGTGCAGAGCGTGTTTTTGAGAAACGCCCTCTGGTCAAGTCGTCAATTCATTAATTGACGCCCTGACCTAAGGCGTGTTTCACCTTCTGGCTTCGCAGCCCTTTCTCCAGAGAGTCCTTGCTTCGATAGATGCCTACTTGGTTTGGGCTCTTGCCCATTCTTATCATTTCCCTCTTAGGACTCTTGCCCATGTTTATCTCTTCCTCAACCTATTTAATAGAGCCAATGGCTCTGTTGCTTGGTTGGACGCCCATTTTCTTCTCCCCGCCGTTCTTCTATTCTTCTTCTTCTTCTTTCTTTTCTTTTCTTTTATTTATTTTTTCTTTTCTTCTCACAGGTTGCTGCTGCGTTTGGCTAAGGAAGGAACTCTGTGCGCATCAATCTCCATTTTTAAAGCTTCTTCCCCATTGAATATCAAGGCCACAAGCAACAGAAGCAACATGCTCCTTCTATTTTATTTTTATTCTCCTTTTGCTATTCGTTAACATGCATGCATCATGTTTCATTATCATATTAATTTTTCTCAACTATCATTGAGATCTCCCCTTTAGTGCATCTCTTGCACTCTCTCCCCATAATATTTTTTACATGCATTCATATCTCCCACACCCTCTTTTGCATAGGGGTTTAAGGGCAACCACCCTTAAGGTGCGTTCTTGCACATGCTTTCATGCTCACATATTTCTATCATGAATTGATGCTACACTCACCACATATCTAATGCAATTTCTTCATTGGTGTTTGTCTTTTTTGCAAGGGTAATTAAAGGAAGAACTCTCTTCGTCGGCCGGCCGATTTGAAGAGAAAGGAATACTCACATCCCCCGCATATTTGAGGTATTTTGCGATCATCTTCCCATATCAATCTCCTCTTTGAGACCCTCGTGTCTCTGGCGATCACACACACTCTACATTAGCACCTCGTGCTATTTTTATTACTTTCACCCATATATTACTTTGCTTTTTATATTTTTAAGTGTGGATTTTAAAAGAGATCTACAAATTGGCGATCACGGTGGGACACTTTGTGTTCTTCTTTCATTACCCCTTTCCCCTTGGCACCCTCGCGTGCCCTTTTGATATTCATATTTGTTGATTGCATTGATTCTATGAGTGTTCCTCTGCTGTTGCTGGCCGCGAAGGATTCCTGGTCAAGATGAATTCACGCCTCTGGAAGAGGCGTTTTTATTGATTTAACGCCCTGACACAGGGCGTCTTCTTAATATTTTACGCCCTCTGCCAGGGCGTTTTCCAGCATACTTCCGGGTTTTCCTGCTTTATATTGCTGCCTGTGAATTCACGCCTTTCCCCAGGGCGTTTATTTGTTGATTAGCGCCTCCCATTCAGGCGTTTCTATTGATTTGACGCCCACTGCATAGGGCGTTCGTTTATTGGTAGCGCCCTGACCCAGGGCGTCCCTTGACTTGGTTGATATCTGCCCGCGGTGTTTCACGCCCTACCGAAGGGCGCTTTTTCCATTGGTAGCGCCCTGCCCCAGGGCGTTTTCTTCCTGTGTTTTGCCAAACCCCTGTGCTTTCTTCATATCATATATTTTGCATATATCTGCTGCCAGTGTTTCACGCCTTGCCCAAGGGCGTTCTTTTATTTATTAGCGCCCCTCATCAGGGCGTGTCTCCTGAGTTGACGCCCGCTGAACAGGGCATCCGTTTAGTGATAGCGCCTCACCCTAAGGCGTGTTTTCGCCAGCCCCTGGGCCCCTCACGTTGATTCACGACAGTCACATCGTCGTGTCTTTTTTAGTAGCGCCCCCTTCCCGGGCGTGTTTTTACTGTGGGTTTCCAGAACCCCCGGTTGTGGTTTTTCATGATACTTCATGCTTATTTTTGTTGATTGATCATATTATTGTGGTTGGCATGTTTACCCTGTTGCATTCATATTTGCATTTGGTTTGGGAGCCTCCTCCTCTTCATTTGGATCCACACACCCTCTTGGAATCGGGACGACCCTCCATTGAGCATTCCGTCTCTTTGGACTGGAAATCCCTTTTCCAAGCCTCCATAAGCCCCCGCACCCGTGGATTCCCTCACGGACGCCGGGCAGGTTGTACCCTTTTGGAGTCCCGATATAGTTGGCCTAATACGTGGTGAGTGAGAGTTCCTAGTTGGCATTGGAGTTCAAATCTCATTTGAAACTAGGACTCTCCTTGTGTGAATCTTTCCAAACTTTATTAAAATCCTTAATCCACCAAAGATAAAACAATCAAAAATCACGGTAACCATTCCAACTTGTGTGCTTATTTGCATAATTATTGAGAATTTTGATTATATAATGGCTTACCATGATAGAAACATGTTCAATTCAATTCATGAGGATGCACAACCTAGCACTTCATATCCTCAATTTCAACATGATAATCAGCATTCTCACCATTCTTTCAAGGGACCACGTCCTTATTCTCATGGTCATACCCAACCCATGGGCAATGTCCATTCTTATGGTCCCCCTCCTCAAGTTCGAGCCACTATTCCCTCAGGACCGTCTCCTCCCAATGACGAGAAGGTCTCTCGAATCATCCATGCATTAGATCATCTTACCCCTCAACAGATCCAAGCCCTTAAGGCTGCCGTTGAGGGTACATCTCATGCATCTCTCCCTCCTTCCAATTCTACACGGGTGGCCCATCACCCATCTCCCTCCAGTTCTACACGGGTGGCCCATCACCCACCTCCTCCTTCCAATCATATTCGGGTAGCCCATTACCCATCTCCCCCTATTCATTCTACTCGGGTGGTCCGACACCCGCCTCCTTCTATTCCTCCTCCCTCACGGCCCCGAGGCCCATTTATTCATTGCAATCCGGCCCATCCGAGTTCTTTTACGGGTCATACCGTCAACTCCCCTCCACGGCCTTTTTATGCGGCCCCTCCTCCTTCAAGGCCCTGCCAACCTTCTATTGTTCAAGTCACACCCCTCCAACAATCTCTTTTTGATAAGATTACTTCCATGGAGGAACAATTAAAGAGGGTCACGGTTCCTCCTACTCCGGTCAATCCTCTCCATGCCGCTTTGGACGAGATTACTAAGTTGGAGAGAGAATGGAAGGATAGGAGAGATGATTATGATATCGGCATTCCAAGCGAGGAAGAACCGACAACTGAAGAATCCGAGGTAGTGTACGATGATGATGAAGCTCCACAGGCACCCCTTCCGAGTTTCCTTAATTTCCCGCTCCCTCCGCTATCATTCGATGAACCTCCTGCTCAGGATGAAACCATCTCCGATCCAACCCCCATTTATGAGACCTCCTGGTGTTACGATGATGGTTCGATACTCCAATCACCCACACCGGCGCATCTTGAGTCTCCTCCCACTCCAAACACCGCTCGCCCCGTCCGGAGTTTTCCCCGCACCAAACCTCCACCAGTTATACCTCCCCCAGTTACATCAACCTTCATATCATCACCCTCCCCGGAATCTTTCATCAAACCTCCACCAATGACACCTCCACCCATTAAACCATTAACCTTCACACCATCGGCCTCCATTGAACCCACCATTAAACCTTCCCCAATTAACATCCCACCACTTCAACCCTCCATTACCCCTTTAACCTCAAAACTCTCCACTATGCCTATAACACCTATTCCACCACATAACCCTTCACCTTTACCCGTGGCTAATCCTGAGCAGGATTCACCCTTTTTTGCACTCGAGCCAATCCCAACTGCTTCCGAGCAAAGGGAGAAACTCGACGTGTTTATACCTCCGCCTCCACTTATCCTTTCTCCAACGCCTTTCATTACGCCCCCACCATTCATGGAGCCTTCCGCCTCTGCTTCACCTCCCTCTACTACTCGGAAGGGGAGTGCTTCTACAAACACTTGTGCCGAGGATGATCAAGAGCTGCGAAAGAAGAATTTGGCCATGGCCGCGCTATTCAAAATGCAAGAGTTCATTTGCCGGATGCCAATCCGGGTTATTGTGCCAGGCATGATTGAAGAGGCCAAGTCACCGTCATGCCAAGCACTGATGCTGTGTAAGGGCCGGGCAGGGCACCCTCTGTTCCAACTTCCAAATCTTGAACCCCCGGGCAACATGATGCTTCTGAGCCCTACTTTCCAACTCCCTCACACCATTACTTTTCACCCTCCAAGGGAGTTGTCGTTTACTATTGAAGCTTCGTCATGGGCTTGTATTTCATCCATTAGGCCATTTGGCTGTATTCTTTCACTGCCGTGGAGGGGCAGTTATCTTGGTGCCGAAAGGCCTTCCGCTATTTCATCCACCTTCTTGTCTATCACATCTTTTCCATGGGCCATTCCCAGGGTTAGGAGGAGGATCTCGTCCTCTCGCCCTTCATATTCTCCATATTCTTTGCATCTCATTGCATTCGCGCATTCATTGCATTCATCGCATCCATCCCATTGCATGCATTTGCACCTCCTGCTTCCCGGGTTTCCAAACCCGTACCTTCCTCGTCTTCCGGCACCGCCGGATATTTCGCATTTCCCACCTTATTCATATTCATCTTTTTGTCCACTCCCCTTGGGGCATCGCGCCCCCTTTCCTGCTATCTCCCTGGAACCTCCAGGGATTTTATCCCTCCTCTTTGGGCATCTCGCCCTTTCTGATTCTATTCCTCCGGAACCTCCGGACTTATCTCTCGGGCATCGCGCCCCTTTCCATTTGCTCCCTCCGGAACCTCCGGATTCTCCACCTGATTGTCTCCATCTTTTCCCCGGGCATCGCGCCCCTTTCTATTTGCTTCCTCCGGAACCTCCGGACTTTCCCCTCGGGCATCACGCCCCTTTTCATTCTCCTCCTCCAGAACCTCCGGACTTTTCCCTCGGGCACGACGCCCCTTTCCATCTTCTCCTTACTGATTTCATCCCTCCGGAACCTCCGGATTCTCCACCTGATTGTCTCCATCTTTTCCTCGGGTATCGCGTCCCTTCTTTTGTCATTCCCCCGGAACCTCCGGACTTTTCCCTCGGGCACGACGCCCCTTTCCACCTTCTCCTTCCTGATTTTATTCCTCCGGAACCTCCGGATTCTCCGTCTTATTCTCTCTATCATCTCCCAGGGCATCGCGACCCTCCTGATTTCATTCCTCCGGAACCTCCGGACCTTCCATATTTCCTTCAATTCATCTTTTTGCTCCTCCGGGACTCCATATCTTTTATTCTCTTCTTCCTTTTCCGTCATCTTTTTCATCATCTTTTTCCCTATTTCTCCCCAGGGCATCGCGTCCCTTTTTTCGTTATCCCTCCGGAGCCCCCGGATGATTCCTCCTATCACGATTCTCCTCCTTTACCTCCGGACCCTCCGGATCCACCTCTTTCTATCTACCAATTTCTTCTTCTAATTCCTCCTGATTCTGGGTCCGACCCAATTTCTTCCACATCCACTGCCTTGGGCATCTGCCCTTTCTCCCATTGCTTTCGAGGCTTTAGTCCTCACTCCTCCTTATAATTCTCCTCTCCTTCTGTAGACCTTCCATGTGATCAGGGTCTCCACACCTTAGTGAGGGAGTTCTAGCCCTCGCCTCTCTTCCTTTTCTCCTTATTCATCTGAGTCTGGTCTTGGCACCACTCCTTCTTGTTAAGCTACTTTCAACCCTTTGCTTCCAATCCTATGGACTGCCAAAGAGGACTATCCCACGATGATCAACCTCTGACGGCTGCTTCTACAAAGGTTGCAAGGTAACATATTGGCGTAAGTACGCATTTTTATGATATCATTTTCTCATTACTTCACACATGATTCTCAAAAGGAAGTGCTTCTTAACAAGATTAAGAATGGTGTTTTAAACCTTTATCTTAGGCTTTTAATTGAATCATTTCGAAAAAAGAGTCTTTAGGCTTGCTTTTGCAGCACCTCTGGTCAATAAAAACCCGCGCTGGGAATTCAACATTCTTTCCCCGCTTGTTAAGAGCAACCCTTAGCTGGGCACCGCACACACTTCACGGCGTCCTTAGCCGGCTCCTTGGTTAGACACCATTGCTACTTTGGCCATGTCATGAGTATTCCTGAAAGTCTTTTCTCTTCTTTACTCGGCCGCATGCAGGGGCAAGAGGTTGACGGATGAGATGACCAACCTTGATAATCCCCAATACGAGAGGAGTCTCAAATAGGGGCAGTCTTGACCCAAATTAAATGAGTTTTCATGATATATTTTTCGCCAAAAGGGCTATTATGAAAATCAAGTCAAAATTTTGATAATTGTAATTAGGAATTATGGCATGACAAGAGTGGCAAAGTCCCCGCAGGGAAAACCCTGGTCGTATGCATGTCAAGGGTCTAAAAATTAAAGGCACAAAGCCCCGGCACAACAGACTACCTCTTTGAAGGGAACACCTTGGGAGGAATTCAAGTCCCGATATCTCCCATCCTGCATAAAGCTTATCTCAATTATTCTTCTCTTCTCCCTCCAAGACCGAATGTTTCTCGGGTATGGCCTTGGTAGGGGCACCGTTGATCAAAGACGGTCGGTTATAGGATGCCACTTTCAATGCACGTCCAGCTTTGGGCAGTTTTTAGTGAAAAGGGAAGGAACAAGGACTCCTAGCCAATAGTTCAAAACACCCTTTGATGCTGCATTAACAATGTCTAAGCCAAAATCAAACAAAAATTGAATATTTCCTGATCAAAATCCAACAAAAATTGAATATTTTCAAAAATTCATAAAAAATCAAAATATTTTCAAAATCCACATAAAAATTCATATATTTTTCAAAACTCATAAAAATTTGCATATTTCCAAAATCCAAAAATTTGCATTGTATTTTCTGATGGTGTTTTGCAGGAACAGCTTTGCAGAGACCAAAAGCACGGGATGGGTCCTCTCTCTACTTATTGCTATCAATCTATTGATTCTTTCCCGATATTTTCATGACATGCCACCAGGGGCATTTTTTTGATTATCATCTCCCTATATCATTCTGATTATCATATCTCATTATTATTCATCTCCAAATCTTTTTTAATCAACTTCTGCTAATTTCATCTGATCACTCCGCCAATGGGCATTATATCAGATCTTGATCATTCATCTCCAAATCTTGATTAGCCAGATTGTCTCCTCATGAAAAAAACAACAAACAATGCTATGATTTGACTTATGCTATTCATGCCATATACATGTTATAATTGATGCTTTGATGATTGCTATGATTGAATGTCTCATTCATTGTTTGTTATCTTTTATATCTTGGCTAATGAATTTTTAAGCGCAGGATAAGAAGCTCTTGGTCCCGCCGACTGGGCATCATCATCAAAGTCCCACGGTGCTTGCAGCTCATTTCTCAGTTCCCATGCTTATTGATATCACCATCTCCCTGTATGCATTTTACATATGTTACTAGATTATATCAAGGACCTTGTGGCTTTGGTAAATCTGGGATTTGAGTTCCCCTTCATCAAAAACAATGATGATTCCAGAGGAGTCTTAGTCACACGGATAGGCCGTTGAGCCGTCCGAGACTGGGGACGATGGTTCCCTTTTTACGAGTTGGTGCGTGGATAAACGGGCTTCGGCTTAGTATCAGCTCGCAGAATTGGTTTCTTGACCCAGTCTGGGCAGTTTAACAATATTATCCTTGATTATATTATATTTTCATTTGTTATTTTTCCCTTTAGCCCAGCATGCATTCATGTAGGACTTTGAAGCAATTGTTGAAAAATCATTTTTGATAAGCTGATGTGAGAGTTGAATTGATCTTAATCTTTCTCGATATGAGATTTTCCTTGCCGAATTGGATCCTCAGTTCGTTTTGTTGCTGTTTTGGGTGATTTTCTCGAAAGCTCCTTGTTTGGATTTTTATCATCTTATTTTTAATCTCCTTTCCTTTGATCCACCTTGGCTGCAGCACGTCCACTGGCTGGTAACCGCTCCCCAATGGTGAAACCTACAGGTTTGTGACTTGGGGTACTTCCACCGCGCTGGAAGTTGATCATTTATTTTATCTCCTTCGTGCACCGCGTGCGCATCTCCCCTTTTATCCAAACATTGTTGATTTCCTTGAATTTCCCGAGATTTGCTTCATCTCGTGCTTTTGATTTGATTCTCATCAAGTGATGTTGATTGCGTGTCTCATCACACCTTGGTATCTACTTTTCAGTTTGCTACGCTCCCTTGCAAAGCAGACGCCAAGGCGGGGCAGCTGTAGACACGCTAAAATTGACATTATTTTGAGTATATTTCATATCACTCTGCGATGCCCCATTTGACCCTCAAATCAGCTTATTTGAGTGGTTTTCCCACTTTTTCTTGAATTTCTCCTATTTTTCCCCATTTATCTCCTTTTCCCTATTTTTCTGGATTTTATGGGCATTTATCTCTATTTTTTTTTTGAATTCACGCCCTCATCAGGGGCGTGTTTTTTGAAACACGACCTTGTCTAGGGCATTTTCTCCCATTTTATCTATTTCTCCCCCATTTTATCTATTTTATGAATTTTCTAAATTCACGACCTGGGTAAGGGCGTGTTTTCTTCAAAACATGACTTAACCAAGGGCGTTTCTTAAAGAAAGGACGACCTCACCTGAGGGCGTTAATTCTTCTAGGTTTGACCGACTTCCCCATTTGAGCTCTTGAAATTAACGCCCTTCTCAGGGGCGTGTTTTTAAATGTGGCTTTAATTAAGGCGTGTTTTACATTTTTCAAATATGGGGAGTTTTTATTGCTAAATTTGGTTTTTGAGAAACGCCCTTGTGCAGAGCGTGTTTTTGAGAAACGCCCTCTGGTCAAGTCGTCAATTCATTAATTGACGCCCTGACCTAAGGCGTGTTTCACCTTCTGGCTTCGCAGCCCTTTCCCCAGAGAGTCCTTGCTTCGATAGATGCCTACTTGGTTTGGGCTCTTGCCCATTCTTATCATTTCCCTCTTAGGACTCTTGCCCATGTTTATCTCTTCCTCAACCTATTTAATAGAGCCAATGGCTCTGTTGCTTGGTTGGACGCCCATTTTCTTCTCCCCGCCGTTCTTCTGTTCTTCTTCTTCTTCTTTCTTTTCTTTTCTTTTGTTTTTTTTTCTTTTCTTCTCACAGGTTGCTGCTGCCGTTGGCTAAGGAAGGAACTCTGTGCGCATCAATATCCATTTTTAAAGCTTCTTCCCCATTGAATATCAAGGCCACAAGCAACAGAAGCAACATGCTCCTTCTATTTTATTTTTATTCTCCTTTTGCTATTCGTTAACATGCATGCATCATGTTTCATTATCATATTAATTTTTCTCAACTATCATTGAGATCTCCCCTTTAGTGCATCTCTTGCACTCTCTCCCCATAATATTTTTTACATGCATTCATATCTCCCACACCCTCTTTTGCATAGGGGTTTAAGGGCAACCACCCTTAAGGTGCGTTCTTGCACATGCTTTCATGCTCACATATTTCTATCATGAATTGATGCTACACTCACCACATATCTAATGCAATTTCTTCATTGGTGTTTGTCTTTTTTGCAAGGGTAATTAAAGGAAGAACTCTCTTCGTCGGCCGGCCGATTTGAAGAGAAAGGAATACTCACATCCCCCGCATATTTGAGGTATTTTGCGATCATCTTCCCATATCAATCTCCTCTTTGAGACCCTCGTGTCTCTGGCGATCACACACACTCTACATTAGCACCTCGTGCTATTTTTATTGCTTTCACCCATATATTACTTTGCTTTTTATATTTTTAAGTGTGGATTTTAAAAGAGATCTACAATATTCACTGGTTTCCGGCTACAATAACCGAGATTCAACCGAATGCTTTCAGTGTCTCAGAATAATAAACTTGCCGCATCCCCGCATGCATATGTTCCAGGTCCTCCCGCGACGATTACAATATTCTCAAGCCGGACTCCCGTCCGAATATTAAATGGTCTCCCGAATGACCGACATGTTTCGAATGCCCGCTTCTCCGGACACAGGGCTCTTCAGCCAATTCAAGGGATACTCCCTCGCCGCCCTTTGGCACCGGAAATATTAATGACGCCCATGCAAGCCTTATTTCGACCGCGGGGGGGCCCACCGCAACATGGTCACAGTTTGCTCTTGCTTCGGGCCAACAGGTTCACCGGTTTCCGACCGCTCTAACCAAGGTTTAACCGAACGTCTTTCGTTCTTCCGAACAATAAACTTGCCATACCTTGGCATACATATGCTCCGGTCTTCCCGCAACGATCGCGCTTTTCCCGAGACGGACACTCATCCGAACATTAAATGGTCAGCACATGACCGACATGATCTCAAACGGTTTTCTTCTCGCCCTTGCGCGAGGACTTCGATACCTTCTGATCGACCTTTTATACAATCAATCTCTTGGCCATGAGGCCCTGAATCTCGGCGATTAATCAAGGGTGTTCCCTCGTATGGGGGATGTAAATGACGTCGTGACCTTTATGGCGCGGCGGGTTTTGGTCCCGACACGAACCACACAATCGTCTGACGAAGTCAGATCGAGCGCACCATGGGCTCTTCGGAGCCCGAATAAATTGTCACCTCGGTGACTGGCACGCCCACGCACTCAATAAACCGAATAAACCAAAAAGAGAATAACAAGTGCCGAAAAAGTGCGTCCACAACTCTGGCACGCCCGGTGGGACCAAACCACCCTTCATCTCTTCGCCGGGACTCAGGGCCTCATGGCCCCCTAATGAACGATGTTTGCCTGCTTTGATGAATTGCAGGTGCTGTCTTCGCTAGCCCTATGGGGGGAAATCCAGACTCGGTGCAGCTGCCTTCGCGGCCTCGAGGACGCTGCTCCGAAGCCTATGCAGCTTTTAGCAATCATGGGAGCTGTTATAAAAAAAAAAGAAGAGAAAGAGAAGAGAAGGGAGGGGAAATCAAGCCCCCGTTTCCCTCAAGAAGAAAAAGAAGAAAAAAAGAAAAAAAAAGAAGAAAAAAAAAAGAGAGAAGAGAAGGAATTTGGCAAGAGGGGGTTGCACGGCCACGTCCATCGAAACCCGTGCTGAACAAAGATTACCACTGTGGGGTTGATGCGGTGGAGCGAACCACTCATCCCCTTTCTGAGGGGGTGAGCGCTCTCCTGCACCTCCGCCCTGGTCAATCATATAAAAAAGAAGAGAAGAGAAAAAAAAAGAGAAAAAAAAAAGAAAAGAAAAATGAGAAGAAGAAAGAAAGAAGGAAGAAAAGTTGGCCAGCATCGCCGACCAAGAGAACAAGAAGAAGGACGGCATCCAGCCCGACTCTACGAGGCCCCGAGGCCGCGGTGCGCTGACCCGGCCCGTTCCTCCTCCCTGCTGCCTCTATCCGGCATAAGACGACCCCTCGGGTGGCTGTTAAAAGACCCAACAAGCCGCAACTGTGGCTTGAAGAACTGCTGCTTGTTGTGCGGAATGCTTTATAGCAATGAGGCCGAACATGGCCACCACTCCCAAAGAGAGCATGCACATACCCCGCCATGGGGATGAAAAGAAGATATATACCCTGCTACGGGGCATAAAAAAAAAGGAGGAAAAAAAAAAGAAATACACCCCGCTCCCAGGGGCACATGAAGAGAATCCGCCCCGACTGAGGGGCGCACAAAGCAAAAGCTACCCCCCGGCTTTGGGGTATTTGAAGAAGAAGCATACCCCGCCAGGGGACATAGAAGCCATAAAGAATCCCCACCACGGGGGCACTTGAAGAAGCTACATCCCGCCTGGGGAGCATGAGAAGAAAAGAGAATCCACCCCGGCTTAGGGACCTTTGAAGGAGCATATCCCAGGCTCGGAGTCCATGAAGCAACATTAACCCCCCCCCCCTCCCCCGGGGGGGGGGGGACATCTGAAGCAGAATAAATAACATCCCCCGGCTTTGGGAAGCATATGAAGAGAGGAATATACCCCGATATGGGGGCACGTAAACAAAGAAGAAGAATTCACCCCGCCTCGGGTGCATAAAAAGCAAGAACTACACCCCGCATCAAAAGCGGCAATACATCCCACTTTGGGGGCACTAGAAGCAGAATATACCCCGTGCCGGGGGCATGTCAAGAAAAAGATACCTCGCTCTGGGGCATCAGAAGCAGCAATATGCCCCACCTTGGGAGCATCAAAAGCAACAATACACCCCACCTTGGGAGCACACAAGGCAAACATCCGCCCCCCCTCGGTATGTCGGGGCAAAAGAAAAGAATTTACCCCGAGCCGGGGACACTCGAAGAAAGAAGCACATCCCGCCACGGGGGCACATGAAGAGAACCCCTCCCGCCTCGGGAGTATAAGAAAGAGAAGAATACACCCTGGTCTGGGGGCTTTTGAAGAAACAACACACACCCCCTCCATGGGAGACAAAGCTACACCCCGACCTGGGGACACATGCGGAACATCCACCCCGCTCAGGGGGCACAAAGGGACGTACTCCGCCCTTGGCGCATAAGGAGCAGAAGCATCTACCCCGACCCGGGGCATAGAAACAAAGAGACATACAGCCCAATATGGGAGCATAAGAAGAAAGATATACTCTGCCCAGGCGGCACTTGAAGAAACAACATACCCTGCTTCGGGGGGGCATAAGAAGCAAAAGATACACCCCGTCCCGGGGGCATTTGAAGAGAGCAACGCCCCGCACCAGGGGCATATGAAGAAGAAACACACCCCGCCTGGGGGCATAGAAGCCGTGAAGAATATACCCCCGTCCCGGGGGCATTTAAAGAGAGCTACGCCCCGTACCAGGGGCATATAAAGAAGAAACACACCTCACCTCGAGGGCATAGAAGCTACAAAGAACACGCCCCGGCTCAGGGGCATATGAAGAGAAGTCCACCCTGGCTCAGGGGTATCTGAAGAAGAAACATACCCCGCCTAGGGGCATGGAAGCCGTAAAGAGTATACCCCACCATGGGGGCATTTGAAGAGAGCTACACCTCACCTCGGGGGCACAAAAAAAACACACCCCAGTCTGGGGATGTAGAAGCCGAAAATACGCCCCGCCTGGGGGCACAGAAGCGAAAAGGCAAAACACACCCCCTCAGGGGGGGATGCATACCAAATGAAGCTACACCCCAACCTGGGGGAACACTAAGAGAAATACACTCCAGCATAGAAGCGTTAATGAGAAAAGAATAGAAGAAAAGAAAGAAAAGGCATGAGGCAGACGTGGTCCTTGAACCCGCCTCTTCACGCAAAAGAAGAGGAGCAGAACAAGAAGAGACGCATGAGGCAGACGTGGCCCCCGAGCCCGCCTCACTACAGAAAAGAAGAGAAGAAAATGAAGAAGGGACCCATGAGGCAGACATGGCCCCCGAGCCCGCCTCACCATACAAAAGAAGAGAAGAAAAGGAAGAAGAGACACATGAGACAGACGTGGCCCTCGAGCCCGCCTCGCCACACAAGAAGAAGAGAAGAATAGAAAGAAAAGATGCATGAGGCAAGCATGGTCTTCATACCTACCTCCCTACAAAAGAAGAAGGGAAGAGGAAAAAGAGACATGAGGCGAACATGGTCCCTGCACCTGCCTCTCTACAAAAGAAGAGAAGAAAAAAAAAAGAGACATGAGGCACACATGGTCCTTGCACCGGCCTCTCCACAAAAGAAGAAGAAAAACAAGAGACACATGGGGCAGACGTGGTCCTCGAGCCCGCCTCACCACAGAAAAAGAAGAGAAGAAAAGAAAGAAATGATCATGAGGTAAACATGGTCTTTGCACCTGTCTCCCTGTAAAAAAAAAAGAATAGAAAAGAAAAAAGAGACATGAGGCGAACATTAGACATGAGGCGAACATTGTCCCTGCACCTGCCTCTCCATAAAAGAAGAAGAGAAGAAGAAAAAGAGCGATCATGAGGCGAGCATGGTCTTTGCACCTGCCTCCCTGCAAAAAAAAAAGAATAGAAAAGAAAAAAGAGACATGAGGCGAACATGGTCCCTGCACCTGCCTCTCCATAAAAGAAGAAGAGAAGAAGAAAAAGAGCGATCATGAGGCGAGCATGGTCTCTGCACCTGCCTCTCTACAAAAGAAGAATAGAAGAGAAAGCACAATCATGAGGCGAGCACGGTCCTTGCACCTGCCTCTCCAAAAAAAAGGGGAAGAGAACAAAAGAAGAAGAGACACATGAGGCAGACGTGGCCCTTGAACCCGTCTCTCTACAAAAAAAAAAGGAGAATCACAAGGCGAACATGGCCTCTGCACCCGCCTCTACAAAAGAAGAAGAAAAAGAAAGAAAGAAGAGAATCATGGGGCGAGCAGGGTCTCTGCACCTGCCTCTCTACAAAAGAAGAACAGAAGAGAAAGCACAATCATGAGGCGAGCACGGTCCTTGCACCTGCCTCTCCAAAAAAAAAGGGGAAGAGAACAAAAGAAGAAGAGACACATGAGGCAGACGTGGCTGAAGAAAAAAAAGAAGAACAGAAGAGAAAGCACAATCATGAGGCGAGCACGGTCTTTGCACCTGCCTCTCCACAAAAGAAGAAGAGGAGAAAAGAAAGAAAGAGTCCCGAGGCAGACGCAGTCTGCGAGCCCGCCTCCCCACACAAAAGAAGAAGAGAGGAAGAGAAAGAAGGATCATGAGGCAAACTTTTACCTCCGACCTCCAACCATCCAACAAATAGAAACCAACTAAACCTTCCGCCGACGGGGCGTTAAACCGACTAGACCTCCCGCCGACGGGGCGTTAAACCGACTAGACCTTCCGCCGGCGGGGCGTTAAACCGACTAGACCTTCCGCCGACGGGGCGCTAAACCGACCAACTTTCAGCCATCGTGGCTTCAAGCCGACAACTACCCTTTCATCGGCCTTCAGGTCGATAGCTTTTCAATCATCGGCCTTCGGGTCGACAGCTATCTCATCATCGGCTCCTAGCCGACAGCTACTTCATCATCGGCTCCCAGCCGACAGCTACCTCATCATCGGCTCCTAGCCGACAGCTACTTCATCACCGGCTCCCAGCCGACAGCTACCTCATCATCGGCTTCAAGCCGACAGCTACCTTATCATCGGCTCCTAGCCGACAGCTATCTCATCATCGGCTCCTAGCCGACAGCTACCTTATCATCGGCTCCTAGCCGACAGCTACCTCATCATCGGCTCCCAGCCGACAGTTACCTCATCATCGGCTCCTGGCCGACAGCTATCTCATCGTTGGCCCTTATGGCTCACTCCCGTGATGTCCCCCGGGTTCTATAGCCCGCTTCCCTAATATCCTTTCAGCCCCTTGGCGGCCCGCTTCCCTAATACCTTTACTACCACTACACTTATACGTAACGACGATATTTTCCTATGCAAAAAAAAAAACAACAAACAAACAAACAAAAAAATAAAACAAGACAACAACACCACCAAAAAATAAAAAAAAATAAAAAAATTAAAAAAAATAAAAAAAATAAAAAAGGAAGAAAATTGTAACAAAAAGAAAAAGAGAATGCATGATTGCCCTGCTTGCGTGGTTGCTTAATATAGAATAATACACCTCCTTGGAATTTTCTAGAACCGTGTTTCCTTGCTAAATAATATCGCCCTAATTCCGGATGCACGCACGTCGCGGCGCACGCTCGAAGGGAACCCAATTATGGCAGGTGCACACGTCAAGGGGAAGAGTCATGGCTGAATCGCTAAGCTCAACTCACAAAATAAACCTGAGGCAACGCTCTCACACTTAGCACTTAATGTGTTCAATAGCCTTCGACTATAGGGATTACCCGAATTTCTTCTTAGCACTCTACGGAGACTTGAATTCCTGCACTCGCGTGAAAGGTAATCGTGAGGAAAAAGCTACCTACCCCCACTGTTAAAAAAAAAAGAAGAGGAAAAAAAGAGAGAAAAAAAGGGAAGAGAGAGAGACACATGAATCCGAGTAGCCGGGAATCCCCATTGAGACACATGAGGAGACTCGCGCGAAATGGTGAAGCGAATTATAATAAGGATGAAACCTATTAGCCGGGAATCCCCATTGAGACACATGAGGAGACTCGCGCCGAACGGTGGAGTCCGTAATAGAATTATAATAAGGATGAATCCTAGTAGCTGGGAATCCCCATTGAGACACATGAGGAGACTCGCACCGAACGGTGAAATCCGCTACAAAAAAAAATAAGCAGATGGGGGCTGTGTGAAGCTACCGAAAGTCGAAAGCCTGAAACATATGTGTAGGCGCTAGAGTGATCCTCGAGTGTCACCAGGAAAACCTGCATATCCCTATGGTTAGGGCCCTTTGCTCACACATTTGCACTGCCACGCCACAGAGAATTGCCTCGGGTGAGATGCGTGAATTCAGGCTATGCATGCAATACATTAGATATCCTCTTGACGGGTGCACCACCCCTCAATCGTGCCTCGCGGCCCGCACCGCATCTACGAATTGCGGGTGACGTCCCTATCCTATCCCCATAGAGGAAGCCGCCTTACTTATATTTATGTCATGCCTGCTAATGAATGCTTGCATGCTTGAATAAAAGGAAATACAATAATAAATAATAAATAATAAAAATGTGCGTATGCAATAAACTCAATTTCGGCCATCGAAGCCTACTTTCCCCAGCTCCGGCTCGTAGAGCCCAATATTGGCCGCCGTGGCCTACGTCTTGCCCTCGCGGCCCATTAATCTCCAAACTTCGGCTCCCGCAGCCCGCTTCCAGCCTTGGCTGTTTCGGCCTCAATTATCGGCCCCTGAGCCGACAGCTTTCAATTATCGGCCTTCGAGTCGACAACTTTCTAATCATCGGCCCCTGAGTCGACCTCTTTCAATCATCGGCCTTCGGGTCGACAGCTTTCTAATCATCGGCCTTCGGGTCAACAACTTTCAATCATTGGCTCCCATGCCAACAGCTTTCTGATCATCGGCCCCTGAGCCGACAACTTTTCAATCATCGGCCCCTGAGCCGACAGCTTTCACTTATCGGCCCCTGGGCCGACAGCTTTTCACTTATTGGCTCCCATGCCAACAGCTTTCAATTATCGGCCCCTGAGCCGATAGCTTTCAATCATCGACAGCCACGTCGACGGCTGTCCGGGGTTCTTCAAGAGGAAGTGAAGAAAAAAAAACAAAAGAGAGAAGAGAAAAAAAAAGAGATAACAGAAGAGAGAAAAAAAAAGAGAAGAGAAGGAGAGAAAAGAAGAGGGGAAAAGAAAAGGGAAGAAGAGAAGAAGAAGGAAACGGAGAAGAGAAGAGCAAAAGAGAATAAAAGAGAGAAGAGAAAAAAAAAATAATAAAAAAAACAGAAGAGAAGAGACCAACATACTGCTTCAGTTCCCGGCACCCCGTCGGCACTGATGAAGAGACAAAGAGACCAACAAACCATGTCAGCTCCCGGCACCCTGTCGGCACTGACGAAGAGAAAAAGAGATCAACATGTCAGGCCAGCTCCCGACACCCTGTCGGCACTGGCGAAGAGACAAATAGACCAACAAATCAGGTCAGCTCCCGACACCCTGTCGGCGCTGACGAAGAGACCAAGAGATCAACATATCATGTCAGCTCCCGACACACTGTCGGCACTGATGAAGAGACAAAGAGACCAACAAACCATGTCAGCTCTCGGCACCCTGTCGGCACTGATGAAGAGAAAAAGAGATCAACATGTCAGGCCAGCTCCCGACACCCTGTCGGCACTGGCGAAGAGACAAATAGACCAACAAATCAGGTCAGCTCCCGACACCCTGTCGGCGCTGGCGAAGAGACCAAGAGATCAACATATCATGTCAGCTCCCGACACACTGTCGGCATTGATGAAGAGACAAAGAGACCAACAAACCATGTCAGCTCCCGGCACCCTGTCGGCACTGACGAAGAGAAAAAGAGATCAACATGTCAGGCCAGCTCCCGACACCCTGTCGGCACTGACGAAGAGACAAATAGACCAACAAATCAGGTCAGCTCCCGACACCATGTCGGCGCTGGCGAAGAGACCAAGAGATCAACATATCATGTCAGCTCCCGACACACTGTCGGCACTGACGAAGAGACCAAGAGACCAACAAACCAGGTCAGCTCCCGACACCCTGTCGGCGCTGGCGAAGAGACCAAGAGGCCAACAAACCAGGTCAGCTCCCGACACCCTGTCGGCGCTGGCGAAGAGACCAAGAGATCAACAGACCAGGTCAGCTCCTGACACCCTGTCAACGCTGGCGAAGAGACCAAGAGAAAAACAAACCAGGCCAGCTCCCGACACCTTGTCGGCACTGGCGAAGAGACCAAGAGAAAAAGACAAACCGGGCCAGTTCCCGACACCCTGTCGGCGCTGGCGAAGAGACCAAGAGAAAAACAAACCAGGCCAGCTCCCGACACCCTGTCGGCACTGGCGAAGAGACCAAGAGAAAAAAATAAACCAGGCCAGCTCCCGACACCCTGTCGGCACTGGCGAAGAGACAAAGAGATCAACAGACCAGGCCAGTTCCCGACACTCTGTCGGTACTGACGAAGAGAAAAAGAGATCAACATATCAGGCCAACCCCCGGCACACTGTCGGCGCTGACAAAGAGACAAAGAGACTAGCATACCACGTCGGCTCCCGACACCCCGTCGGCACTGACGAAGAAAAGACGAGACCAACATGTTACGTCGGCTCCCGACACCCCGTCGGCACTGACGAAGAGAAGGCGAGACCAACATGTTACGCCAGCTCCCAACATCCCGTCGGCATCGATGAAAATAAAAGAGACAAGTACACCCACGGGCACCGCCCGGCTCATACTTTGCCTGCGCTACCCGTGGATGGGGGGCATTTGTGGACACCGAAAATTGCACACCCAGATGTCCTGCTCGGCCTCGCATCAACAACGGCGTCGAGTGAAGAAGCCCCGGAGAGATTTGTCATCCAGACCCCCAAATATGCACACGGCCGTAAAGCCGTCCCCGGAGTCGTGACAGTTAAGAGAAATCAACCAACAAGAGCCCCATAACCCATGGGCCTCGAAGAAAATTAAACGGGCCAAAACTCGTGCTCACAACGGGCTCCAAACTGCCCATTTAGCCCTTCAGCGGCACGGCCATGTGCCCCTCGGCGGCACACCCAGGGTAGCCCTTCAGCGGCATGCCCCTCTGCCGCCTCCAGGCCGCTCAGCGGCACGCTCTCCTCAGGCCGTTCAGCGGCACACTCCTGGCAGCCTTCAGCGGCACGCCCTCAATGCCCTCAGCGGCACACTCCTGTCAGCCCTCAGCGGCACGCCCTCAACGCCCTCAGCGGCACACTCTTGGCAGCCCTCAGCGGCATGCCCTCAACGCCCTCAGCGGCACACTCCTCCCAGGCCGCTCAGCGGCACGCCCTCAACGCCCTCAGCGGCACACCCCTGGCGGGGTCTCCAACGGCACGCCCAGTGGGCCTTCAACGGCACACTCTTTTGTGTCCTTCAACGGCACACCATGAAGTGCCTTCAGCGGCACACTCTTTCACACTACGAAGTGCCGCAACGGGGCCTAAGGCCTGTGGAATCGGACGAGGCAGACTGGGTTTCGGCCAAGGCGTATCGGGCTGGGCATGGCCAAAGTGTGTGCCGCTGAGGGCTTAAAGAGTGTACCGCTGAGGGCCAAAAAGGGTGTACCGGCCAGAGGCCAATGGGGTGCACCGCTGGGGGTCAAAAGGAGTGTACCGGCCAAAGGCTAAGGGCCAAAGGGTGTGCCGGCCAAGGACTCAACGGGGTGTACCGCTGAGGGTCAAAAGGGTGTGCCGGCCAAGGGCTAATTGGGCGTGCCGCTGAGGATCAGGAAGGTATGCCGGCCCAGGGCCGAAATGGTGTGCCGGCGAAAGGCCGGAAAGGTGTATCGCTGGGGAATTGAAGGGGGGGTAGACGTGAAACGCCGAGCGATGCAAACACAGAAGAAATTCTAGAGGAAGACGTCCAAAAATATTGGCAAGACTTCTATTTCTATTCTTGCAAGAAAAGTGTCCCGAGGGGACTAATACACTGCAACATCGGCAAAACAGGCAGACCAAAGGAAAGAAAAGAGAGAAAGAAAAAGAAATACAATGGGGGGAACGGAGCGTGGACTCCTCCCCGGACTTCTCTCCCTCTCTCTCGCTCACTCTTCTTCTCTTCCTCTCTTCACACAGTGTGGCGGTGGGTGGAGCGACGAGCTCCTCTTCTTCTCTTCTTCTTCTTCTCCTCTTCTATTCGCACGAACGGCGGCGGTGGCGGGTGGACGGAGCAAATGGAAGGGGGGGGGGGGGGGGGCGGAGCCTCCCCTCCTCTTCTTTCTCCTCATCTTCTCTTCTCTCTTCTTCTCTTCTTCTCTTCTTCTCCTTCTGGGTGTGGGTGCCTGTCTCATCCTCTGCCTCCTCTTCCTCTTGTTTGCAGCGAAGAGGGGTTTTATACCCCACACGGTGGAAGCCTTGAAGGCGGGAAGCGTCCGAGGGGTTTAATGGGAGTTGACTCCCTTGTCCTGGGTGACAGGGGGAGTAGGCAGCGTGGCCCTCTCCCCGGGTGACACCTCAGCAAGTCCATTGCGCGCCAAGTATCCATAGGGCATGGGCGCAAGATCTCGTCTGCCGGAGCGTGCCGTTGAGGAGCCAACAAGCTGTGTAATATCCCGGACCTTTCGGATCATTCTTCGTGGGTCCCGGATCTGGTTTTCGGAGCGTCCAGCTCTGTTGTGTCCAAAATTTCGTTTTGGACATCTTTCGTGTTCGGATCGGCGCGATCCGGAGTCGTTTCGGAGGCCCGGAGGCGTTCCGCAGCTTTTCCGCGTGTGTTTTCCGATTCCCGGTGTGTGTTTCGGCTTTTCCTTCGGAAGCTCGCTGCGGGCGAACCGGGCAGTTCCCCCAGGCACGAGTGGTACCGTTGCGATCGGTGCGTTCCGAGGATTCCAGAAATGTATTTTTCTATTTTTCGGTATTTTTCCGAAAATTCGGATTTTCTATAAATCCTAATCCTTTTTCTTTTCTTTTTCCCTTTTCTCTTTCTTCTTCCCCTCCCTCTCTCTCGCGACCGTGAGCCCCCTCTCTCTCCCTCTCTCCCATTCGGACGCGGCGAGCCCCTCTCCGGCTACGGACGGCGGCGGGGCGACGGCGCGGACGCGTGGGCGACGGTGAGGCGATCTCGTGGGCGTGCGGCGAGCGTGGGAAGCGTGGGGAGTTCGTGAAGCTTCGAGCATTCTTCGTGATTCGTGATCGATCCGGCGGAGCATTCGCTCCATTGAGGTAGGGTGACGTTCCTTAGCCTCATGCCGTTCTTTTCCGTGATTTATAGGCCGCGGGGAGGCCGAGAGGGGATCATTTGAGCGTTTTTGGGTTTTTCCATGATTTGGGGAGAGCTCGCCCGATCTATGGATTCAATGCATGGATTCGTGTTTTGAGGGCCTAGAATCATGCTAGGGGTCCCCAGGGGTCTTCCCCTTTGTTTTCCCCCTCTCCTATGGAGGTATGGGGGCGTGGTTGGAATTTTTGGGCGTTCTTACCGTTTTCGGCCGCGGACTGAGAACGCGCTATACTCCAGTAGCGCGTTCTTGGAGGTCGCGCTGCCCCGACCGAGCGCGTTCATCGGAGAAGATGAACAGTTTGGCGGTTCGTGTCGCGCTATGGGGTCATAGCGCGATCATCCTTGTCGCGCTAGGAGGACCTAGCGCGATGGTCCCTGTCGCGCTAGGGTTCCCTAGCGCGATGGTCCGTGTCGCGCTATGGGGCCATAGCGCGACAACCCTGTTGCGCTAGGGGACCCTAGCGCGACATGCCCTGTCGCGCTAGGTATCCCTAGCGCGATTTGGTTCGTTGTTGGGTGTTCCCCTTGGGCCGTGTGTGCGTCCCGGGCACCCCGTGGAGTTCCGTGACCGTGTCTTTGGTGTCCGGAGGTTCCGTTTGCCTTGGTCATGAGTTTGGCCGTGGGCGGTGCGTCCGTTTTTCTCCGACCGTGGCCCCGTTTGACGGAGCTGGTGCGTGGGGTGATTCCCACACGTTGTCGGTTTCGGACGTTGTTTTCCGTTGACTCGAGAGTCTACTCCTTCAGTGACCCTCCACTAGTCGTAGCCCACCAGTACGAGGTGCTGGTCTCACCTGGGAGTGGTGTACGGGCACCCACCTTTCGAGACGGTTTGTGGACCGGTTACCGTAGGCCCCTCGTCGGTAGCCAGAGTCCGGCTACGGGGGAAAACCGGTCAGAGGACCAGACCTAGTGACGCAAGGTCTGTGTGTGCACACGTGGTTGGGGGCGGTTGGACCCACGTCGACGGGCGTGACCCCAGCTAGTTACTTGTTTGTGGTTACTTGTACGGTGTTTGCGCCTCGGGTAGGACCTACCACGTCAGGCGGTTCACCTGCGGTGCGGTGTAAGACGTCAGGGGACGCTACCGGCTGTGCTTCTAGTGGGTGGTACTCCTGTCGAGTACGGAGTGTTAGACTGTCAGTCGTGTGTTTCCGACCTTCGGGTTTTGACGGTTCGACCGTTGAGTTTCGGTCTTCTCGTACCGTGGCACGTGTGTCGGTTTGCGTGCCGTAGGGTCTAGTTCTGTAGAGTACAGGGCTTTCCTTTCCGAGGTACTTTCCTACCGCTAGAGTAGTGGTTTCTCATTTTTCGAGGTAGGGTTCGAGTGATCCCTACTGAGTCTTGTTCTGAGACTCATTCCCTGCGTGTTTTCACCGTGTTTCAGGTGAGGCGCCACCTTCGGGGAGCGCGTCAGGAGCGCAGCGTGGTGCGGGTGCCCAGAGGTAGTGCCAGAGGTCAGAGCCGGGGGATGCCCCGTGTAGCTGTACTTTTCTTTCTTGTCACTGTACTAGTCGTGGACTGCTGTTATTATTGTTCTTTATTGTGGACCATGTAAATTGTTAATTTATTTCCTGCTTAATATTATAACTGTTTAATTTCTGCAATTATCTGTGATGCTTATGTAGTTTCCACACCATCCTTTTAACCCTTCCGAGTCTTCGGACTCGTGGGTGGCGGTACGAGTCTCGGGTTATCGGGCCTTCCCGGTAATCGGATTCTCGGGTCGTTACAGCTGGTATCAGAGCGCGGTTGTGGAATTACATGAGAATCATAGGTAATTGTAGTGGTCCACTAGTCCACAACGATGATGTACATGTGACGCTGGCATTGGGCACCGCATGTTTTATTCTGACATTGCCGTTTCCGTGTTTTCTGTCTTGTGCTTCAGGAGCGAGGATGGCGCCGAGGAGGAGTTCTCGCTCTCAGCAGGGGCAGTCGGCTGGAGGTCAGGAGATCCAGCAGGGGGTCCAGAGGGACCAGGAGGAGCATAGCAGAGTTCCGGGAGCTACCGAGGCCGCGGATGCTGCGAGGGCTCCGGGGGCCGAGGATTTCTTCCGTGGCATGTACCATCTCATGTCTCAGCAGTTTGGCGGAGAGGCTGCTGAGGGCTCGATTGTCAGGGGTGGGCCAGGCCGAGCGGTGAGGGACTTCATGCAGTTCCATCCACCTTACTTTAGCGGCCAGGCAGACCCTGATGCGGCTCGTGATTGGCTCGATGAGATGGAGCGGGTGTTCAGTTCTGCGAAGAGTACTGCCGAGGACAGAGTGGTGTTGGCCTACAACCAGTTGCAGGGTACGGCTCGGAGGTGGTGGTCTTCCGAGTGGAAGACGTCCTTTCAGCTTCGTCCACTTGAGCAGGTCGAGTGGGATGACTTTGTCAGTGCTTTCGAGCGTACGTACTGTCCAGATGTTGTTGCTACGCAGCGGATGCGGGAGTTTCTGGAGCTGGTGCAGGGTGACATGTCCGTGTTGCAGTATAGGGCCCGATTTGTCGAGCTGGGTCGGTATGCACCTCATATCATGGAGCATGAGAGGGTGAGGACCACGCAGTTTGTGCAGGGCTTGAGGTTGGAGCTGAGGCACCATTTGATCGCGAATGGGGCCACTGATCTAGAGACGGCGTCTCGTGTTGCGATTTCCTTGGAGATGGATATGCAGAGGACTCGAGGACCGATCAGCCAGGGACAGTCTTTGTCAGGTCGCAGCCAGCAGTCGGCTACCCAGCAGCAGGGTTTCTTCCAGCATGCGTCGGGTGGTTCAGGAGTACCGGCACCGGCAGCGTCAGTGGCAGGATCTGCGTCCTTCGGCTCGAAGATCAAGAAGTTCTTGAAGAAGAGTCTTCGGAAGAAGCACAAGGATCAAGGGCAAGCTTCATCGGGCAGTGTACAGCAGCCGATTCCTTTGCAGCGTCAGGGATCAGTGGGTGGATCGCGAGGACCTTGTCCACGGTGTGGTGGGACCCACCCAGGCAGGCAGTGCACGGCGCCGATCATCTGTTTTCGGTGTGACCAGCCAGGGCACATGGCGCGTGACTGTCCTCAGAGACCGCCGCAGCAGCAGTTTCCTCAGCAGCAGCAGGTTCCCCAGCAGCAGAGGCAGCAGCAGCAGCAGCAGGGACAGTATCCGCCGCTACCCAGGTCAGCTAGTGTGGGAGGCAGGCAGAGAGCTCGTGGCCAGATCACGCACTTGACCAGGGCAGAGGCAGTGGCGTCGCAGCTCGTGGAAGGTACCGTTCAGATTTTGGGTTGTGCGGCTCGGGTTTTATTTGATTCTGGCGCGTCTCATTCGTTTATTTCGGAGGATTTCGCGTCGAGCGTCGAGGAGCCGGTGACCCAGTTGTCCTGTGATTTGGCAGTGGAGTTGCCTTCGGGTGATTTTATGGTCACTCCGTATTGCTTCGACCAGGTTCCGGTGTGGATCGATGGGCGGAGTATGCCAGGCAGGTTGTATGCGTTGCAGCTTCGGGATTACGACGTGATTCTAGGCATGGATTGGCTCGAGACTCATGGAGCGGTGGTGGATTGTGGGATGAAGAGGGTCTACTTCCAGCATCCGAGCAAGAGGACCTTCTATTTCCAAGGTATCCGTTCCACCTCTTCTCGATTCCTTATCTCTGCTATTCGAGCCCGTCGATTGCTTGATTCAGGTTGTCAGGGTTTTCTCGCGTCTGTGGTTGTGTCTGACCGGATGGAGCCGGATGTCGAGGACATTGCGGTGGTGTGCGAGTTTCCCGATGTTTTTCCTGAGGAGTTGCCTGGATTACCTCCCCAGCGGGAGATCGATTTCGTGATCGAGGTTGTACCTGGTACGGGACCTTTGGCGAAGGCTCCCTACCGTATGGCCCCCGCTGAGCTGAGGGAGTTGAGGGCGCAGTTGCAGGAACTGTTGGCCAAGGGGTACATTCGTCCGAGCTTTTCCCCTTGGGGTGCGCCCGTGTTGTTCGTGAAGAAGAAGGACGGTAGTCTGCGGCTATGCATTGACTATCGGCAGCTGAATGAAGTGACCATTAAGAACAAGTATCCGTTGCCGCGGATTGATGATTTGTTCGACCAGCTTCAGTCTGCGCGGGTGTTCTCGCGGATTGATTTGCGGTCCGGTTACTATCAGCTGAGAATTCGCGAGTCCGATGTGGAGAAGACTGCATTCAGTACGAGGTACGGGCATTATGAGTTTCTGGTGATGCCGTTTGGGCTCACCAATGCCCCGGCAGCCTTCATGGACTTGATGCAGAGGGTGTTCCATCCGTATTTGGACCAATTCGTGGTCATCTTCGTGGATGACATCCTTGTTTATTCGCAGTCTACTGAGGAGCACGCATACCATTTGGGTGTGGTGCTGCAGACGCTGCGAGATCACCAGTTGTATGCGAAGCTCAGCAAGTGCGAGTTTTGGCTCAGCGAGGTGCACTTTCTGGGGCACGTGATTTCTGGTGATGGCATTTCCGTGGATCCCGCCAAGGTCGAGGCTGTGATGCAGTGGCCGAGGCCGAGGTCGGTGACGGAGATCCGGAGTTTCTTGGGGCTTGCGGGGTATTATCGCCGGTTTATCCATGATTTTTTCCGCATTGCGACCCCGATGACTAGGCTCACGCGGAAGGATGTGCCTTTCGTTTGGTCCGAGGAGTGTGAGCAGAGCTTCAGTGAACTGAAGAGGTTGCTCACCTCGGCTCCGGTGTTGGTTTTGCCTTCTGGATCGGGAGGTTTTGTGGTGTGTACAGATGCTTCCGGCGTTGGACTGGGTGCTGTTTTGATGCAGCATTGTAGAGTGGTGGCTTATGCATCTCGGCAGCTAAAGCCCCATGAGGAGAACTACCCTACCCATGATCTTGAGTTGGCGGCGGTGATCTTCGCGCTGAAGATCTGGAGGCATTATCTGTACGGTGAGAAGTTCGAGGTGTTCACTGACCATCAGAGTTTGAGGTATGTGTTCTCGCAGAGAGATCTGAACCTCAGACAAAGGCGTTGGATGGAGTTCATGAAGGACTATGACTTCACCCTGTCTTATCAGCCGGGCAGGATGAATGTCGTCGCCGATGCCTTGAGTCGGAAGGTGGCGGTCAGTACCTTGATGCTGAGGAAGTGGAGGCTCTGGGAACAGGTGCCCGAAGTATCTTCAGGCTCAAGATTCCCCAGGAGCGAGGGTTGGCAGTGCTTGCGAGTCTGACTGTCACTCCTGCTATCCGTCGTCAGGTGACAGAGGCTCAGCATGCGGACCCTGAGTTGCCCCGGATTCTTGCGATGGCTGACGTAGAGCTCGGCGAGGACGGTGCTGCGAGGTTTCGTGGCAGGTTGTACGTCCCAGCGGAGGAGCAGGTTCGTCGTGCGGTGTTACGCGAGGCTCATGGGAGCAGGTACACTGTACACCCGGGTGCGACGAAGATGTATCGGAACTTGCGGAGGCAGTTTTGGTGGCCTGGCATGAAGAGAGATGTCGCCGAATTTGTGGCCAGGTGCCTGATCTGTCAGCAGGTGAAGGCGGAGCATCAGCGACCAGGAGGTACTCTCCAGCCCTTGGATGTTCCTGCTTGGAAGTGGGACCATGTGACCACAGATTTTGTGGTGGGGTTGCCAAGGACCCCGAGTGGGCAGGACAGTATTTGGTTACTGGTGGATCGGCTGACGAAGGTGACGCGGTTGCTACCGGTCAAGGTCAGCTGGAGCGTGCCTAAGTTGGCTCGTCTTTATGTGGAGCGGATCGTTCCGTTGCATGGGGTTCCCATTTCGATCGTGTCGGATCGGATCCGCGCTTCACTTCTGGATTCTGGAGGAGTTTCCAGCGAGCTCTTGGCACGGAGTTGGCATTTAGCTCGGCATATCATCCTCAGTCAGATGGTCAGTCTGAGAGGACCATTCAGACTTTGGAGGACATGCTGAGATCCTGCTGCCTGGAGTGGCAGGGGAGTTGGATTCATCACCTACCGTTGGTGGAGTTTGCCTATAACAACAGCTATCATTCGAGCATCGGCATGGCTCCTTATGAGGCATTGTATGGGCGTCCTTGTCGGACTCCACTTGATTGGTTTGAGGTGGGTGAGCGTGTTTTGACGGGACCGGAGTTGGTGCAGCAATGTGTGGACGTTGTGCACCTGGTTCGTCAGAACATGTTGGCGGCCCAGAGTCGGCAGAAGAGCTATGCTGACCGTAGGAGGCAACCCCTCGAGTTCGCCGTGGGCGATCATGTGTTCTTGAGAGTTTCTCCGATGAAGGGGGTGATGCGTTTTGGACGGCGTGGGAAGCTGAGTCCCCGCTATATTGGTCCTTTCGCGATTGTGGAACGCATCGGTGAGGTTGCTTACCGGTTGCAGTTACCTCCTGAGTTGGCGTCGGTGCATGACGTGTTCCACGTCTCGATGTTGCGGAAGTATATGCCCGATGACTCTCATGTGCTCGAGTTTTCTGTTTGGCCTGAGGTGACTCCAGATCTTTCTCTCCCAGAGTTTCCGATCCGCGTGGAGGATAGGCGAGAGCAGCGCCTGCGGAACAAGGTCATTCCCTTGGTGAAGGTCGTGTGGCAACGACACTCTGGTGGTGAGGCTTCGTGGGAACGTGAGGACGAGATGCGTCAGCAGTTCCCGTATCTGTTTGAGTGAGTCTTCCTCTTCTTTCCCCTTTGGTTGTTCTCAATTTCGAGGACGAAATTCCTTAAGGGGGGAGGGCTGTAATATCCCGGACCTTTCGGATCCTTCTTCGTGGGTCCCGGATCTGGTTTTCGGAGCGTCCAGCTCTGTTGTGTCCGAAATTTCGTTTTGGACATCTTTCGTGTTCGGATCGGCGCGATCCGGAGTCGTTTCGGAGGCCCGGAGGCGTTCCGCGGCTTTTCCGCGTGTGTTTTCCGATTCCCGGTGTGTGTTTCGGCTTTTCCTTCGGAAGCTCGCTGCGGGCGAACCGGGCAGTTCCCCCAGGCACGAGTGGTACCGTTGCGATCGGTGCGTTCCGAGGATTCCAGAAATGTATTTTTCTATTTTTCGGTATTTTTCCGAAAATTCGGATTTTCTATAAATCCTAATCCTTTTTCTTTTCTTTTTCCCTTTTCTCTTTCTTCTTCCCTCCCTCTCTCTCGCGACCGTGAGCCCCCTCTCTCTCCCTCTCTCCCATTCGGACGCGGCGAGCCCCTCTCCGGCTACGGACGGCGGCGGGGCGACGGCGCGGACGCGTGGGCGACGGTGAGGCGATCTCGTGGGCGTGCGGCGAGCGTGGGAAGCGTGGGGAGTTCGTGAAGCTTCGAGCATTCTTCGTGATTCGTGATCGATCCGGCGGAGCATTCGCTCCATTGAGGTAGGGTGACGTTCCTTAGCCTCATGCCGTTCTTTTCCGTGATTTATAGGCCGCGGGGAGGCCGAGAGGGGATCATTTGAGCGTTTTTGGGTTTTTCATGATTTGGGGAGAGCTCGCCCGATCTATGGATTCAATGCATGGATTCGTGTTTTGAGGGCCTAGAATCATGCTAGGGGTCCCCAGGGGTCTTCCCCTTTGTTTTCCCCCTCTCCTATGGAGGTATGGGGGCGTGGTTGGAATTTTTGGGCGTTCTTACCGTTTTCGGCCGCGGACTGAGAACGCGCTATACTCCAGTAGCGCGTTCTTGAGGTCGCGCTGCCCCGACCGAGCGCGTTCATCGGAGAAGATGAACAGTTTGGCGGTTCGTGTCGCGCTATGGGGCCCTAGCGCGATCATCCTTGTCGCGCTAGGAGGACCTAGCGCGATGGTCCCTGTCGCGCTAGGGTTCCCTAGCGCGATGGTCCGTGTCGCGCTATGGGGCCATAGCGCGACAACCCTTGTTGCGCTAGGGGACCCTAGCGCGACATGCCCTGTCGCGCTAGGTATCCCTAGCGCGATTTGGTTCGTTGTTGGGTGTTCCCCTTGGGCCGTGTGTGCGTCCCGGGCACCCCGTGGAGTTCCGTGACCGTGTCTTTGGTGTCCGGAGGTTCCGTTTGCCTTGGTCATGAGTTTGGCCGTGGGCGGTGCGTCCGTTTTTCTCCGACCGTGGCCCCGTTTGACGGAGCTGGTGCGTGGGGTGATTCCCACACGTTGTCGGTTTCGGACGTTGTTTTCCGTTGACTCGAGAGTCTACTCCTTCAGTGACCCTCCACTAGTCGTAGCCCACCAGTACGAGGTGCTGGTCTCACCTGGGAGTGGTGTACGGGCACCCACCTTTCGAGACGGTTTGTGGACCGGTTACCGTAGGCCCCTCGTCGGTAGCCAGAGTCCGGCTACGGGGGAAAACCGGTCAGAGGACCAGACCTAGTGACGCAAGGTCTGTGTGTGCACACGTGGTTGGGGGCGGTTGGACCCACGTCGACGGGCGTGACCCCAGCTAGTTACTTGTTTGTGGTTACTTGTACGGTGTTCGCGCCTCGGGTAGGACCTACCACGTCAGGCGGTTCACCTGCGGTGCGGTGTAAGACGTCAGGGGACGCTACCGGCTGTGCTTCTAGTGGGTGGTACTCCTGTCGAGTACGGAGTGTTAGACTGTCAGTCGTGTGTTTCCGACCTTCGGGTTTTGACGGTTCGACCGTTGAGTTTCGGTCTTCTCGTACCGTGACACGTGTGTCGGTTTGCGTGCCGTAGGGTCTAGTTCTGTAGAGTACAGGGCTTTCCTTTCCGAGGTACTTTCCTACCGCTAGAGTAGTGGTTTCTCATTTTTCGAGGTAGGGTTCGAGTGATCCCTACTGAGTCTTGTTCTGAGACTCATTCCCTGCGTGTTTTCACCGTGTTTCAGGTGAGGCGCCACCTTCGGGGAGCGCGTCAGGAGCGCAGCGTGGTGCGGGTGCCCAGAGGTAGTGCCAGAGGTCAGAGCCGGGGGATGCCCCGTGTAGCTGTACTTTTCTTTCTTGTCACTGTACTAGTCGTGGACTGCTGTTATTATTGTTCTTTATTGTGGACCAATAAATTGTTAATTTATTTCCTGCTTAATATTATAACTGTTTAATTTCTGCAATTATCTGTGATGCTTATGTAGTTTCCACACCATCCTTTTTAACCCTTCCGAGTCTTCGGACTCGTGGGTGGCGGTACGAGTCTCGGGTTATCGGGCCTTCCCGATAATCGGATTCTCGGGTCGTTACAAGCTGCACCGCTGGAAGGTGGCAAGGCCGTACCGCTGGAAGGGCCGAAGGCCGTGCCGCTGGAGGAGCAAATGGTCGTGCCGTTGAAGGCCAGCAGCCGTAGAGGGCAACGTGCCGTTGAGGGGCATGAATAGCATGCCGTAGGGCACTTCGTAGTGTGAAAGAGTGTGCCGCTGAAGGCACTTCATGGTGTGCCGTTGAAGGGCACAAAAGAGTGTGCCGTTGAAGGCCCACTGGGCGTGCCGTTGGAGACCCCGCCAGGGGTGTGCCGCTGAGGGCGTTGAGGGCGTGCCGCTGAGCGGCCTGGGAGGAGTGTGCCGCTGAGGGCGTTGAGGGCATGCCGCTGAGGGCTGCCAAGAGTGTGCCGCTGAGGGCGTTGAGGGCGTGCCGCTGAGGGCTGACAGGAGTGTGCCGCTGAGGGCGTTGAGGGCGTGCCGCTGAAGGCTGCCAGGAGTGTGCCGCTGAACGGCCTGAGGAGAGCGTGCCGCTGAGCGGCCTGGAGGCGGCAGAGGGGCGTGCCGCTGAAGGGCTACCATGGGTGTGCCGCCGAGGGGCACATGGCCGTGCCGCTTAAGGGCTAAATGGGCAGTTTGGAGCCCGTTGTGAGCACGAGTTTTGGCCCGTTTAATTTTCTTCGAGGCCCATGGGTTATGGGGCTCTTGTTGGTTGATTTATCTTAACTGTCACGACTTCGGGGACGGCTTTACAGCCGTGTGCATATTTGGGGGTCTGGATGACAAATCTCTCTGGGGCTTCTTCACTCGACGCCGTTGTTGATGCGAGGCCGAGCAGGACATCTGGGTGTGCAATTTTCGGTGTCCACACCGCCCAGGCTTGTTGGGTAGCAAGGGGGCTGGCTGCCCAAGCCATAGTGTGGCGGCCACCACTGTGGCCGCCCAAGAATGGGGGGGGGGGCAGTGGGTTGGCCGCCCAGACCCAATGAGCCCGTGACTTAATTTTTTTGCATTTTGTGCGAGGGGTGGTCCCAGTCTTTGCCATTTGCATCAGCAGTCCATAGAGTAGCTACCCAGTCAGAGGTTCTTTGGTTTTCTTGAGGTAAAGCCACCTCGTGTTGTGTTACATGTGTACGATGATTAGTGCGGACCGGTGGTACTCCGGTGGTTTTCGCTGTTACGGCGAGTTCTCAGTTTCAGTGATCTTTCCCAGTAGACGTAGCTGACTTGGGCACACGTGTGCTTACTCACCTGGGAGTGGTGGAGGGTAGTCTCGTGTAGACGATTTTTAAGCTGGTTATCGAAGGCCCCTTGCCTTTGCAGCCTGAGTCTAGGGGGAAAACTAGCTAGATGGCCCGACTTAAAGCAGATGGTCTGTGTATGCACACGTAGTTGGGGGCGGTGGACGCGTGCTGACGAGCATAACCCCAAATAGTCCTTGTTTTGTGATACTATGTACGTTGTCTCAGTTTTTGCCTGGGGTGAGTAGGGAGACACCTGAGGCTGTGGTATAAGTCGTCAGAGGTTCCGGCCTTGCTGCTAGTGGGGTAGTACTCCTGTCACTTGAGAGGTTTTGGTGCTGGTTCCTGCCTGGCGTGGTTTAGTGTTTTGGTGGCTCGTTGTCTTAGTTACTCGTGATCGAAACAAGGTTTCTTTACTGTCCTTGAGAGTCCTGTCCCAACAGCGTAGCTCTGTGCCCTCGTCGCCGACGGAGGGTTTTTCCTGGTAGCTTAGTCATAGCCATTGTGTACTCTGGGAGAGGTCCCCTGAGACAAGTTATTGTGGTTCGGCCTTCTGTGGTCTATGTTGTGAGGATTAGATTTGGCATGGTTTATGCTAGATACTTGAGGTGTCCCATTGTTTTGCATGCTTCCATCAGTTAGTAGCTTGGTGTGATTAGTGTGTGGTTACAATTCGATTCCTTCTACCATAATGTCTTTCTTGCTTTACTATTCTTTATGTTTTATTACTTGTTGCTCGGTTGTTACATTTCGTTGTGGTGGGGATCCGTAGGACCCCTACTAAGTCAATGAGATGAGGCTTACTCCTTTTCTTTTCAGGTACGGTGTGCCTCCTCGTCGTTCGGAGGCCTTGAGCAGCACCCGTGAGTCCTAGCGTCGCCAGCTTCTGCTAGCCAAGGTATGTCCCAAGGCTTTGTACCTTCCTTTTTGTTGAGATGTACTTTTGAGACTTGTACATCTGGACTAGAATTTGTGTAAATTGTATAAATACGTTTATAAATGTAAACTTTAATTTTAGCATTTTAATTACTGCATTTATTTTAGATTTCTGTACACTTCCGTGACACCAAATCGAATCCTCCCTAGCTTCCCAGCTCGTGGGTGACGACGCAAGATCCGAATGGTATTGGGTTTGATTCGATATCCGGATCTTATGTCGTTGCACTAAGCCTCAGGGCTGATGCTAAAGTGTGTTAACACTAAGCCTTAGGGTTGACATTGAAGTGCATTGACTCTATGCCTCAGGGTCGACAATGAGCGAATTCAATTTTTCACTCCGGTCTTAACTGGGCAGAATTCTCTAAGTATCAGGGCCGACCTTCAGTGTATCTAATTTTCCTCCCCAGTCATAATCAGGTAGAGTGTTCAAAACTTCAGGGCCGACCTTGAAATACATTAGCTCTAAGCCTCGGGACTGACCAATAAAGGATTGTTGCCTAGATTCTAATGTTGAGATGAAGGAAGAACTTAGTGTCCTATTTTATTTCAAATAGAAAAGAAAGAACTATGTGTTTTGTTGGCCCATGAATGTAATTTTACCTTGTTTTAGTTGGTGCGTTAAAATGTCGAGAAACATAAGGTTTCATCTCCATCAATTTGCTATAGGAAATGAGCTTGGTTTTTCATCGGGCTATCACAAAATAATAGTTCTTTTTCGTTTTTTAATAGCCTAGTGGTTGGACCACCGAGACATGTCTAGACTTCACAAAATAATATTAGTTCAAATGTTATTTAAGTTGGTTATCAAACCTGTTCTCTATGCAACTCTCACTTATTTTTTCCATCCCAAATTTCAGCCGGAGACAGGGAATTAGATTTTAGAGGTTTGAAATAAGTTTTATCAAACTCCACCTTAGTGTCCTTAATTCTATCCCTACTCTGAACTCAATTATGTTTATCTCACGTGATAAATTTGTCATAATTACCGTATGATTACTAATCTCTCTTTCTTGCTATTGACTTGGAGTCGGATGAACAATTCAACTCAAGTAATTTAAATTGCAACCTCCCCTGTCATTGGCCCCTCAAAAAGTTGAAATGACCATTTACTGTCAAAAAAGGACGTCTCGCGTCTGCCCTGTACGGCGCCGTGTCAGATCCGGCCGGCCCGCTTTTTTGTTCGGCGAAAAAATACGGGAGTGAAATATTTTGTAAGATTGAAATATTTTGTTACATGAATGAAATATTTTGTTATAAGAATGAAACATTTTGTTTGACTACAGAAATGAACGAATAAAATATTTTGTAGAAATGAAACATTTATTACATGAACGAAATATTTGTTATAAGGATAAAACACTACAGAACTGAAATATTTTGTTATAAAAATAAAATTTAACAAAATATTTTAATTCTATACTAAATATTTTATTCATATAGTAAAATACTTCAGTCCTACAAAATATTTCACTCCCGTATTTTTCCGCCAAGTAAAAAAGCGAGCTGACCGAGTCTGACACGGGACCGTACGTATCTGACACGGGGTATCCTTTTTACAGCGAAAATGATCATTTCAACCTTTTGAGAGGCCAATGAGAGGGGAGGTTACAATTTGAGCTAACTTTGTGCACCGAATTCTTTGCAAGCATTACTCATTCAACTCATGCACAACATAATGACCTCATGTTGATTGATCCGAATCTCCAACATGTTTCGATCTTGCTAGAATACAAGTGCTAGAGATAATCAATGTCTCTCTCTCTCCTTCCTCGCTCCCTGCCTTCCCGCGTGCTACCCTCCCCCCTGCGGCCTGTTCTCCCTCGCTGCCTGCCTGAAGGTCCGGTGATGGCCGGTAGTGGGGGGGAGGCCTTGTGCCTACCCCTCTCTCCACTGGTCTCCCCCCCTCGGCCCAGCTCTCAGCTGCTGGCGGCCCCGTCCCTGCCTTCGCGGTCAACGGCTGCCCGTCCGCCGCTGCGTCCCTGGCTGCTATCTCCTCCGACGCTGGTTCTGGGCTCCTCCCCTCCACAGCCCCTCCGTCGTCCTCTTCAAGCGCACCTTCGTCTGTTGTTTCCCCCTCCACTGTCGTGGCCGGCCACTGCCTTGTCTCTCCTCGCCAAGTTTGCTCGGAGGCAGCTTTTCTCCCCCCTCCGGCGTCTTCGCGCGATCTCGAGACCCCGCCCTCTCGCCTTGGACCCATTCTTGCCGGCTCCTCCTTGTGTTCCGCCGCTGACGATCTCCCCCTCCCATCGGAGCTGTCGAGCTCCCCCGGTCGACACGTCTTCGTCCATTCGGGCACGCCACCGTTGGCGGGAAATGCTGCACCGTCCTCCCCACGTGTTGACCTTGCCCCGATGTTGTCGGCTACTGTAGCATCGCCTACTTTCGCTGTACAACTTACCTCCACGTCCACAGCCCCTGATGGGACGTCAGGAGGATCCATCACTCTATTTTCACGCGCTCCCTCCCCTTCTTCCCCCCCCCACGAGCCCTCCGCCTCTCATCCTTGGCCGATTGCCATCCGCGGTCGCCGCCGTCAGCGGGCCCCCCACCTCTTCCCGCCCCTGCCAGCCCTCTCGGAGGCCCCCCTCCTCTGGGTGCTTCCGTTGGCGTCACTACCGGCGACGCTCCCCTGTCTCTGGATGGTGCGCGCGTTGCTGCCGACCAGTCACCTGCCCCGGCTACCGTTGCGTCCTCTTTTGGTGGTGCAGGCGTTGGTTCTTCCGCATGGCATGTTCCCCCCCAGCCTCCTCCTGCTTCTGGCATCCCCACCGGTGATCTACATCCCCCTGCTGTCCCCCCTTCTTTTGCCAATGCTCTGCTGCACTCCCTCTTCCCTCCGGCTTGCCCCATCGTCCCCCATGGTCCGGCCTCCACTGCCACTGGTGAACCAGTAGCTTTCTTCAGCCTTAAGAAGATCCAACTTTCCTGCAAGCACCTGGAGCATGCCATCGTAGCCAGGACCCCCCATGGTCGGCCGTTTTTCCAAGACATACGTGCTCACCTTTCTAAGCAGTTTGCCGTCAAGGAAGATTTCTTGCTCTGCGCCATGGATGGACGTCACCTCCTGTTGCGCTTTCAGAGCCAAGGTGACTTCCTCCAAGTTCTACTCAAGGAGTCCCTCACCATTCAGGGCCGACTCTTTCGCTTCTTCAAATGGGATCTGAGGTTCTCCACGTCAACCGACTCCCCCTTTGTCCCTGTCTGGTTGGAGATGCCGGGGCTCCCCCCCCCAACTTCTTTCTTGAAGCCATGGTCACATCCATTGCCACGAGCGTTGTCCCCGTCCTTCAGGTCGACCGGAGCACGGCTTGTCTCACCCGTGCCCATGCTGCTCGGGCATGTGTTCGCCTCGACGTCTTCAAGGCGCTCCCCCACAGAGTCTGGGTTGGCATGGGAACAGGCGGATTCTGGCAGCCCCTGCGATTCCCCAACCCTCCGATGTTTTGCTCCTCCTGCAAACGGATGGGCCACTCGGCCACCACGTGCAAGAAGGCGCCGGCCCCTGCCCTCCCTATTCACCCGCCCCTTCTGACCCCTTTGTCGTGTCTGCGTCTCAGGCGCCGGCCTTTGTGCTGTCCGCCGGCATAGGGTGTCGGGGTGGCTCCGCTTCTACCTCGCCTGTGGTGCTGTACGACGGTCCTGGTGTGCTTGGCCCCCCTCCGGCCGCTGCTGCATCCTCTGCTTCCCGTCGCATGCGGCTCCTTTGGTGGCCCTGGTGGACCCCCTGCTCCCCGTGCTCGACAGCTGCTCTGCCCTCTGTGAGCCTTCTCTTTCCCCTGCTCACCTGGTGCCCCCTGCCGCCCCTCCTTCCGAGGGCTTTGCTCCCCATCCCGCGTCCGCCGCTACGTCGACACTGGTAGCCTCCGTGTAGGCCGCCCTTCCCTCCTCTGCCCCCGTTGTAGTGGAAGGCCTGCTTATGCCAGGTTCCTCCATGGTCTTGGGTTTGGCTGCCACCTCTGCCGTGCCACCTGATACCTTTACCGGCGAGAAGTCTACCTTGGTTGATGGCCCCCCCACAGGGTCATCTCTGCCTTCCCCGGGCGGTGGACTAGTGTTTGACACATTTATTTTTATTTAGTTTATTTTATTTATTTATTGATTTATTTATTTATTGGCGTGCCAGTCACCGAAGTGACAATTTCATTGTGCGCTCGATCTGACTTGGTCAGTCGATTGTGAGTGATCGTGTCTGGACTAGAAGTCCGTCATACCATAAAGGCTATGACGTTAATTACGCCCTTCCAAGGAAGGACAACCCTTGATTAAACGCTAAAGGTAGGAGGATGACAGCGGTAAAGCCACATGCTCAAGAGAGACGGAAGTCGTTCATTTGCAAGACGTTAAATGGATTAGACGGAGCAGGGGTTGGTTATTTTCGGGATAAAACCGACGGGATATTCCCACCATCTTGGACCATGTCGAGTGGGGAATAGGGAACCACCCATGCAGTGGCAGGGTGGGATCCGTAAAAGATCGGGCATAACTGACCCAGAATCCGAGTAAGCACCGACATGACATGACGCGCCCCGTGCGTACGCGATGTTGCATCCATATCTCCCCTTCAATAGGACCATCGGAGAGCATGTAGGGACATAGCTCCGTGGGCCAACGGGGTTGAGAGGTAGGACATCACAGCTACCTGGCAAGGTATGTGTAAATTTCGGCAGCATGTCCCCTCAACTTGGATTATGCCAAGAGAGGATAGGTCATCATCCACGGAGTGCCGGGATGACAACCGAACGAGGATGGGCGTCGGGCCCCGGGACATTGCTTACCTTTATTCCATCGTTTAATATCCCCTTGAAATCCCTCGGAACTCATGTAATGACATGGCCCTTTGGGTTCACAAGGGTGAAATCTGGATCGGGAATGAAGACTGTAGGGGAGGCCTTCCCCATTACTATGTCTTCTCAAGGCATTCATGACGATCTATGAACATCCCCGGGGCATGTATGTATGGAGACCGAAGATTGAAGGATGTCAGTGTAGAAGAGGGCCTCTGACTGGGTTTCATCGGCCGAAGAAGGAGGGGCTCTCGGCACGGTTTTGGTTGGCCAAAAGGAGGCTTCTCGGCATGGTTTTAGTTGGCCAAAAGGAAGGTCTCGGCGTGGCTTTATTGGCCAAGAAGGGGGCTTCTCGGCATGGTTTTAATTGGCCAAAAGGAGGGTCTCGGCGTAGCTTTATTGGCCAAGAAGGGGGCTTCTCGGCGGCGGCTTCCCGGCGCGCTCATGGCCGCGCCGAGAAGGTGGCGCCGAGTCAAGCTTGCATGAGGGGTTTGCCTTGGCCTATAGGGGAAGGGGTCTCGGCGTAGGGCTTCCCGGCGCGCTCCTGGCCGCGCCGGGAGTCTGGCGCCGGGAGGCTTGCACAGAGACTCACATGAAAAGGGTTGAAACAGCTTGGTTTGTCGTTTAGCTGAAGAGGGAGACCTCTCGGCTGGATAGTTCTCGGCGGGGAAATGTGCACGCCGAGAAGGTGAAATCGCTGCGGGGTTTCAGGGTTTACAGAGTTCATACGATGCTCTGCTTCTGAGATTTCCGAGTTTTCTGGCTGCGATTGAAGTTGAATTTGAAGTATAGGAAGGGGGATTTCATGGATATTTCCCTGAGAAAGGGCCAAGGGGGGATCTGGAGGGCAGGATTGATGGGGAATGAGACCATCGCCTGGATCTCTGAAGACTTTGTTTTATTTCTGCCGCCGGCCGTCTGGGGATCAAGAGATGACTGTCTCTGATCCCCTGGACGAACCCAATGGCATCTGAAACCCGGTGGCTGAGGAACCTTTGGCATCGAACTCCAGACCCTAATCATCCAAGGGATTAGGATGGAGGGTCGAGAGATCGAGATAGTCATTCACTGGCATCCACGGAATAGCAGCGATCCAAGGAATCGATATACCCTCGTATAGCCAGTGGTTCAGGGGACCAAGAGATTGATGTCTCTGGTCCCTGAGCAGCACAAGGAGGGGCCCGGTTTCCATGCCTCTAAAGCAAAGATTCATATGAACTATTAAATATTTTTTTGCATAAACGATGAACGTATAAAGATAAGCGGAGAGCAGGCATTTCGATCAAAGGAGAACAAACATCTGAATCAATAGATCCCCAAATGGGCAATCGTTGACATTTCATTGCATCGCATCAAAGCCTTACATCGATGTGAAATAGAAATGCAAAGCAGAAAGGTAGAGATTGAGACCGGAACTGGCCGGCTACCTTCGATAAATCAAGACAAAAAGCCCAGTAAATTACATCAGTAGAAGAGAAAAGACAGGATGGGGAGGGCGGAGCATTGACTCCTCTCCCTCCCCCTAGCAGCCCACCTGGAGCCCCTCTTCTTCTTCTTTTCTTCTGCTTCTTCTCTTCTCTCAGCCGAGGGGGACTCTCTCTTGGCAGGACTCCCTCTCTATTCTTTCTTTTCTGGCTTCTTTTTCTCTTCTTCTTCTTTCTATTCTCCTTCTATCTCTTTCGTCTATTCTTCTCTTTTTCTGTCTCTCCTCTCTTCTGTTCGAAGGGAGGGGGGCTTTTATAGCCACTTTTCTCCCTCTCTCGGCAGCAGCATCACGGCGCCCCCAAATGGAGCTTCCCGACGCGCATTTGACCAGGCTCTCGGCGCCCTCTGTTGGGCTTCGGCAAATGGCTCTCGGCGCCCTCTTTGCAGGCCCAATTAAAGCCTTTTTTAGCCACTTTCACAGACCCATTTGGGTCTTTCAAGGACATCATCACCCGAAAGGGCCTTTCATTGATGACATATCTTGTATCGAGATCATCATTACGGTTTTCATCAGTCCGTAGATCGAGATTTCATCAGTCCGTAGACAGGGGTTTCATCAGTTCGTAGACAAGGGTTTCATCAGTCCGTGGACAGGGGTTTCATCAGTCCGTAGACAAGGGTTTCATCAGAATTGCCATCTGAACGGTGACAAGACCGGGTATTATCTTATCGATATCGTCACTTGAATGGTGACGAGCTCGGGCATCAGCTTTAGTCCGGCAAGACTTCCGCCGGGTGTATAATCTGTGGGGACCATTCTTCTTCTGTTCTGACTTTGCAAAGCCTTTGCCATCTTCATCTGCCGGTACCGGCTTCATCTTCATCTCATATTACATCTGTCAGTAAGCCGACATCTGACTTACCCTGACATATCATCTGTGGAATCTTGGGCGAAACGGTAGTACAGCTCTCATTAAAGGGCTGGAAGGTCTCATCAGTCGAGTGACTGCTGCTTTATCAGTGCTGCCGTCTGAGTGACATTGGCACCGGGCATCAGCTTTGCCGACAAGGGCTTCAGCCGAGCAGACAGTTGATGAGCTTCATCATTGGTCTTTCATTGTTGGTCCGACCCTCTTTTTAATTATGTTTTCACCCTTGCTCATTTTCCAGGTGTCAACAAATGCCCCCCACCTGCGGGCGGCGTAAGCGCAGAATAAGCGGCACGGGGCTTGCAAGTGTCTTTCATCATTCGAGGGTATCTTCCTCAATTTATCTTCAATCCGGTTCTCGGACCTGATCATCTTGATGCAACAATATTTTGCACTCTTATCTTCCCTTTTCACATTTTCATTCTTCATATTTTCTTTATTTTCAGCAATTTGGAGCCTCTTAACCCAGAGCATTGACTTCTCGGTGTGAGCCTCTGTGTGAAGGGCATCTCGGCGTGAAGCTTCTCAGCTTGGAGCTCTCGGCGTGGAGGGCCTTGGGCAGGGCTTCTCGGCGCGCCTTTGACCGGGCTCTCGGCCTGGACCTCTCGGCGCGCCCTGGCGGAAGGGGTCCTCGGCCTGGGGTTCTCGGCCTGGGGTTCTCGGCGCGCCTTCTGGCCGCCGGGGGCTCTCGGCCTGGGCGGTTCTCGGCGCACAATTCTTCGCGCCGAGAGCTGCTCACTTGGGCCTCTATTTGAGGCGTCGAGACTTGTTTTTTTCTCATTCTCACCATTTCTTTCTCTTTCTTCATCTTCTGATTTCTTCTTCCGTTTTCTTTCATCGGCGGGAGCTTCGTCTCCTCTCGGCCGCCCTCGTCTCTCTTCCCGTTTGGTCGGATCTCACCTGGGTAGGACAATACTAGGGATTTAATCCCTTTTTCTTTCGGGATCACCCCCTCTTGGTTGGTGATTCCCTATTCTTTTTGGGCAGACCCTGAATAAGGGGAGATGCTGCCGAAATTTTTATAGAATCTCATATTACAATCTACACAAGACTGGCCTTTAATTCACACTTTTTCTTCGACCGCAGGCGCTGCAATGGCTTCCAGTTCTGATGTTGCATCTTCCGGAGCTGCTGGTGCTAGCTCATCGGCCCAGCCAGACATATCTCGAGCCACAGTGAATTGGCTGAATGTGCATAACCTGGATTTCGGTTATGACAGGATTGCTTCATTTGACGAATCATCTGACTCTGAAACAGACACCGTGTCGACAGCCCGGGTATACTCCACGGTGACTGAGACATGCTTCAGGCGAGATGGTAACTATCGGCCAGACCTCCCGAAGGACCGACATTTGATGCCGTTCATCCGGACTTTAACAGTGGGCGGCATGCGAGATTACCGGATAGCTCGCGTAGTTGAAGCTGCCATCCTTGCTGAGCGAGATAGCATGAAGGACTCAGTGTATCGCAGCAAGGCCATCTATCTTCCTGGGGAAAAGCGCGACTGGGATGCCGTCCTTGGTATATCGGAGATGGAACCAGAGAAGAAGATGCTGGTCCGGGCCCCGGAATTCACACCAGCCCGGTGGGATAATGCTAGCGGCCGAGTTCATAGGGAGAAGCCCAGCTATGGTATGTTGTTGGCGAAGAACCCTTCGTGCTGAATTGTTCGGCCGTTCAGTTCAAGTACCTTCTGGCCGTTGGCTGGTTCGGAGACACCAAAATCACTGACGCCCACCTATTCCGAGTGGGGGCAGTGGAGTTTACAGAGTTTGTTCTGCTAGAATATGCCCCCCTGTTAATCAGAGCAGGGGTGTACCACAGTGTCTTCGCTTCTAGATTCTGGTATCCCATATCCCGAGGGCTGTGCTGTGGAATGTTTGAAGTGTTCTGCCCTTTATTCAACACTTTCTATACAGCAGAGGGGGAGACATCCCTGGATCTCTGGAGTTTATCACAGCTCTCCGGCCTGCCCATTGATGGCGAGCCGTATGAGGAGGTTTGCTTGTCAGATTCCGAGAAGGATAGCTCTGATGGCGAGGGCAAGTATTCCATCGGCTTCTCATATCGATATCTGATGAAGGTATACCGCTCCATCTGTCTGGCGTACAGCAGGGGGTCCTCTAAAGGCTATCAACCCCGAGAGAAAGGCAGCAAAATGAGGGTCCGGATAGGGCAGTGGATCCAGTATTTCTTTGACGGTCCCCTGAAGTATGCAGACTTTCCTTCTATGGGTCCGGCTGCTAGCAGGCAGGTAAGGGCTCCCCGTTATAAGTCGACGCTACCCTCCTCATTGCGCCGTGCAGGCAGCGGTGGTCCCAACCCAGCAGGCGTAGACCCCATCACACACTGCGCAGCTTATTTCACATTTTGGCTGTGCACTTTTGCTCTCCCACAAGGGGACGAGACAGTCATTCGGCCAGAGGCCATATATCCAGCTTGTCAGATGGCATGGGGGATGAAGCTGTCGCTCTGCCCAGTGGCCCTGTGTTTGATATATAAATCTTTGGGGGGCCTGTACAAGCATCGGACTCCCCATTCTTTGAGGACCGTGGGTCCTTTTCATTTCTTCAACGCCTGGGTCTGCAGTATATTCCCCGAATTAGCTCCGAGAACCTTGCAGGCGGATACAGTGTCACCCAGGATGGTTGAATTTGCCAGCGCTGAGCCTGGTCCCTTTTATGATCAGCTATTTAAAATAAGGGGCCGACTGATAAAAGTACCAGTGGACGCCCCTGGCAGCATACATTTCTGGAGCTTGGCAGCAGGTTCAGCTCCTTTGATTGATCCTCAGAGAGAGTGCAAGCTGGAGGAGATAGAGACATATATCCACCCTGTCTCAGGGGTCAACACTGCTCGGCCAATCCTGGAACCGGAGCTGGTGAGATGGGCCATGGCAATTCGGCCCAGTGTTTTGGTTTACAGAAAGGGTGGCCTGCTTCTGTTGGAGCCATACTATCCGTTCCGCTTTGGGCGAAACTTCGGCTACGACCAGCATATTCCTACCTCAGCTGCCCAATTTCCCCTAGATAGCCGGGCCAAGCACGGGTCCATCATTGTTGGCGAGGGCCGGTTGTGGTGGGATTTCTATCATCGCCAGGATGATGTAGTTTTCAGGGTGCCCACTGTTTCTAACTGTGTTCCCCGGGTAACACCAGAATATATCAAATGGTGGAATATGCGGACCGGCTTTTACAGGGACGGTAGGGGTGCCTTCTGGGACGTGGCAGAGCGCTCCTTCCTGAAACAGCAACCTGGGCCGGTGTTTGATATTTCTGAAGCCCACTTGAAAAAACTTTACTCACAGCATCTGAGGGAGGCGGAGAATTATCTGACTCAGCGGCGGGCCTTGAAGGAAAAGAGTTCCGAGCCGCTTGCTCCTGTCTTCGCTGCTATCAACGAGGACACCTTTATGCAGAGTTTGAAACATCTGAGCCATGTAGGGGGCGCTCGCTTGGAAGTGCAGCAATGCCCATTTCCTGTCGAAGAGCCGCTCCCGACAGTAGCTTCCTGGAGGGGTCCAGTTGATAAATTTCATCCATATAGGACGTTTGTACGCCGAGAAGATAGAACTCAGACGTACTATAGACAAACGTCTTGGCTGTTCATTCTGCTGAATTTGCATGGATTATCTGCAGAAAGCCCGATAGCTGGCATTTTGAACAAGCCACTGTTTATATCATTTCATTATGTCGATGGCTGGGGCATGGACCATCTTGACTTGTTTCGATGCCTTGACTTTCGCGGCCATAATGATCTGGCAGCTTTGGTAGAGAAGTGCCAGCTATTTGGTGATGTGTGCTGGCTCATCAAGGAGACTGCTTCCCGCTCCAAGGAGGTAGCTTACATGTACTGGCCACTTTCTGTATTCTATGACGGCCCGGTGTAGATTCTAAGAAATCCACTTAAACAAAGAAATATTAAGTGAATGAATAAAGCATGAAATAGCACGAGGTGCTAAGAGGAGTTTGTGATCGCCAGAGACGCGAGGCCTCAAAAGATAATCAATAACAAATAGGGAGGATGATCGCGAAAAATACCTCAAAAGTGCGGGGATGTGAGTGCCTCCTTTCTCTTCAAATCGGCCGGTCGATGAAGAGAGTTCTTGCTTTTATTACCCTTGCAAAACAAACAAATACCACCAAAAGAATTGAATTAGAAACAAGGTGGGTGTAGCATCAAATTCTTGAATAGATGAGCATGAAATATCATAGGATTAAGACACACCTTAAGGGTGTTGGCCCTTAAACCCCTATGCAATAAGGGTGTGGAAAATATGATGAATGAATGCAAATAATAAAAGAGTGCAAGAGATGCACTAAGGGGAGATTCTCAACATGGTTGAGAAGAGAAAAATCAATAAAAACAATGATGAAATATATGATGCATGATGCATGAATTATGAACTAAAATAAAGGATAAAGAAGAAGAGTTGAGATAAAAAATCTATTTGTTGCTCCTTTGGCTTTGATGCTCGATGGGGAGAAGCTCTCAAAGGATGCAGACTTGAAGGTGGGAGACTCCTCCTTAGCCAAGCAGCAGCCTTCGGTTCCTGTAAAAGAAGAAAAAAAGAAAAAGAAAAAGAAGAAGAAGACAGAACGGGAGAAGAAGGAGAAGAAGAATAACACAGAAGAAAAAGACAGAAGAAGATGGAAGGAGAAGAAGAGAAAACACACAGAAGAAGAAGAAGAATAGGAAGACAGAAGAAGAAAACACACAGAAGAAGAAGAAGAATAGGAAGACCGAAGACAGAAGAAAGACCTCCGAACCAACCTAACAGAGATGAAGAATCTCTATAAAAATAGGATCGAACCTCATAGATAGAAGGATAAGAATGGGCAAGAGCCCAAGGAGGGAAGGATAAGAATGGGCAGGGTATCCAAACGGAGCAGGGACTCTCTGGGGAAAGGCTGCGCTCGTTCGGAACACAAAAATGAAACACGACCTGGACAAAGGCGTCAATTCAAGAATTGACGACCTGTCAGAGGACGTCTTTTAAAAACACGACTTAGATCAGGGCGTTAATTTAAAAATCAAATTTTAGAATTTATTTGAAAATTGTGAAACACGTCTGAGTCAAAGGCGTGTTTAAAAACGCGCCCTACCAAAGGACGTTAATTCAAAAATATTCAAAATAAGGCCATTTTTCATTTCTCAATATTATTTTCTCATTTTTTAGGGGGAGGTGCATCTCATCGCCCTGATTCCAACGACTATTTTTGTGAATTTTTCTGACACCCGAAAGGTCACCAAATCACCCCTAGAAGGGGGTTAAAAATAATATTAAAATAATCAATTTGAAAAAGTGACGACCGTGTATAGGGCGTGAATTTGATTTTTGATTTTTTTATTCTTTTTAAATTCAAAATAACGTCTTATGTTAAGTCGTTAATTCTCGAAAAATTCTAAAAAATTCCCAGAAAAATCCAGGAAAATGGAAAATGAGTGGAATTGACGCCCTCACTATATGTCGTCAATTTTTTAAGAAACGCCCAAGCCTAAGTCGTTATTTAAAAGACGCCCCACGTCAAGTCGTTATTTCTGAAAAATTAATAAAAATAGAGAAAAATGCCCAGAAAATTCAGAAAAATTCAGAAAAATCTAAAAAAATCCAGAAACATAGGAGAAAATAGGAAAAAAAAAAAGAAAATGGTGAAAAAAAAGGGAGAAATCTAAGAAAAGTGAGAAAAACCACTTAAATAGAACTAATTTGAGGGTCAAATTGGAGCATTACAAGGTAATATGAGATGTACTCATAGTAACGTCAATTTTGGCGTGTCTACAGCTGCCCCGCCTTGGTGTCTGCTTTGCAAGGGAGCAGAGCAAACTGAAAAGTAGATGCCAAGGTGTGATGAGACACGCAATCAACATCACTTGATGAGAATGAAATCAAAAGCTCGAGATGAAGCAAATCTCGGGAAATCCAACGAAATCAACAATGTTTGGATAAAATGGGGAGATGTGCACGAGGGCACGAAGGAGAATGATCAACTTCCAGCGCGGTGGAACTACCTCAGGTCACAAACCTGTAGGTTTCACCATTGGGGAGCGGTTACCAGCTAATGTGGACGTGCTGCAGCCAAGGTGGATCAAAGGGAAAATGATTAAAATAAGATTATAGAAATCCAAACAAGGAGCTTCCGGAAAACAACCCAAAACAGCGACAAAACAAACTGAGGATTCAATTCGGCAATGAAAATCTCATATCTTAGAAATTAGTGATCAATTCGACTCCCAAACAGCTCATCAGAATGATTTTTCAACAGTTGATTCAAAGTCCTACATGAATGCATGCTGGGTTTAAAGGGAAAATAACAAATAAAGATATAATATAATCAAGGATAATATTGTTAAACTGCCCAGACTGGGTCAAGAAATCGATTCTGCGAGCTGATACTAAGCCGAAGCCCGTTTATCCACGCATCAACTCGTAAAAGGGAACCATCGTCCCCAGTCTTGGATGGCTCAACGGCCTATCCGTGTGACTAAGACTCCTCTGAAATCATCATTGTTTTTGATGAAGGGGAACTCAAATCCCAGATTTACCAAAGCCACAAGGTCCTTGATATAATCTAGTAGCGTATGTAACATATAGTAAAAATGCATACAGGGAGAGATGGTGGAGCAATAAGTATGGGGGAACTGAGAGATGAGGTGCGGGCACCGTGGGGCTTGGATGATGATGCCCGGACGGTGGGACCAAGAGCTTCTTATCCTGCGCTCAAAATTTCATTAGCCAAGATATAATGAAGATAACAAGCAATGAATGAGGCATTTAAGCATAACAAGCATAGCATGAATGGAAGCATCAATAAGCAATGACAACATAGACATCAAAGCACTCAAAGCTTAGTGTGAATAGCATTCAAGCATGTACTAGCATGAATAGCATGAGTTAAATTATAGCATTGCAAAGCATCATTGTTTGTTGTTTGTCATAAGGATGACAATCTTGGCATGTGAGATTGAGATTGAATGATTGGAATCAAATAATATCCAGTGGCAAAGTGATCAAGTGAAATCAGCAGGAGTTGATTGAATGATTTGTAGATGAATAATCAGAATGATCAATTAACACCCAGCTAAAGATTGGCAAGAGTGCCTTGTAGGAGAATGATATGCAGATTGATGTCCCGAACATAACAGGAGATGAGCGTGAATAATCAGAAAAATGTCCAGGGAGATGATAATCCAAACGCCGAGGGTGGCATGTCATGAAAATGTCGGGAATAACCAACAGATTGATAACAATGAGTAGAGAGGACTCATCCCGTGATCTTGGTCCTTGTTCCTGCAAAAGCACCATCAGACAATACAATGCAATTTTTTTGTTTTTGGAATATGCAAATTTTTATGAGTTTTGAAAATATTTGAATTTTTATGAATTTTTATGAATTTTGAAAAATATTTGAATTTTTATTATGAATTTTGAAAGTATTCAATTTTTTGTTTGATTTTGCTCAGGAAATATTCAATTTTGTGGATTTTGGTTTAGACATTGTTAATGCAGTATCAAAGGGTTGTTTTTGAACCACTGGCTAGGGGTCCTAGTTCCTTCCCTTTTCGCTAAAATTACCCAAAGCTAGGCGTGCATTGAAAGTGGCGTCCTATAATTGACTGCCCTTGATTAACGGTGCTCCTACCAAGGCCATACCTGAGAAACATTCGGTCTTGGAGGGAGAAGAGAAGAACAATTGTGGATAAGCTTTATGCAGGATGAGAGATATCAAGACTTGAATTCTTTCCAAGGTGTTTCCTCAAAGAGGTAGTCTGTTGTGCCGGGGCTTTGTGCCTTTGATTTTTATACCCATGACATGCATACGACCAGGGTTTTCCCTGTGGAGACTTTGCCACTCTTGTCATGCCATAATTCATAATTTTACTTTTATCAAAATTTTGACTTGATTTTCATAATAGCCCTTTTGGCGAGATGTATATCATGAAACTCATATGAAATTCATATTAATTTTGGGTCAAGACTGCCCTTATTTGAGACTCCTCTCGTATTGGGGATTACCGAGGTTGGGTCATCTCACCCGTCGACCTCTTGCCCCTGCATGCGGCCGAGTAAAGAAGAGAAAAGACTTCCAGAAATTCTCATGGCATGGCCAAAGTAGGGACGGTGTTTTATAAAAGGGAGCCAGCTAAGGACGCTGTGAAGTGTGTGGAATGCCCAGCTAAGGGTTGTTCTTAACAAGCGGGGAGAGAATGTTGAATTTCCAGCATGGGGTTCTTATTAACCAAGAGTGCTGCATAAGCAAGCCTAAAGACTCTCTTTTAAACAATGATTCAACAAAAGCCTAAGATAAGGATCTAAAACACCACTCTTAATCTTGTTAGGAAGCACTTCATTTTAAAAATCATGCGTGAAGTAATGAGGTAATGATATCATATAAATGCATACTTACGTCAATATATTACCTTGCAACCTTTGTTAAAGCAGCTGCCGCGAGAGGTTGATCATCGTGGGATAGTCCTCTTAGGCAGGTAAAGGATTGGAAGCAAAGGGTTTGAAAGTGGCTTAACAAGAAGGAGTGGTGCTAAACCAGACTCAGATGAATAAGGAAAAAAAGAAGAGAGGCGAGGGCTAGAACTCCCTCACTAAGGCGCAGAGACCCTGATCACATGAAAGGTCTACAGAAGAAGCGGAAAATTAAGAAGAGGAGTGAGGACTAAAGCCTCGAAAGCAGTGGGAGAAAGGGCAGATGCCCAAGGCAGTGGATGTGGGAGAAGTTGGGTCGGACCCAGGATTAGGGGGAATCAGAAGAAGAAATTGATAGATGGAAAGAGGCGGATCTGGAGGGTCCGGAGGCAGGGGAGGAGAATCATGAGCGGAAGAAGAATCAGGAGGCTCCGGAGGGATAAGATATTGAGGGACGCGGTGCCCTGGGAAGGAATAGGGAAAAGGATGATGGAGAAGGAAGAAGAAAATGAAGGATGTGATGTCCTGGAAGAGTAGAAAGATGAATTTGAAGAAAGATGGAGGTTCCGGAGGTTCTGGAGGAATGAGATGCGGAGGGACATGGTGCCCAGGGAAGAGTGGATGAAAAGGATCAGGAGGGTCCGGAGGTTCCGGAGGGAAATATCGAGGGACGCATTGCCCTCGGAATGGAAAAAGATGATAGAAAAGGAAGAAAAGAATGACGGACATGATGTCCCGGAGAAGCAAGAGGATGAATTGGAGGAAAGATGGAAGGTCCAGAAGTTCCGGGGGTAGAAAATGGAAAGGGGCGTCATGCCCAAGGGATTGAGAGAGGGGTGAAGGATCTGGAGGTTCCGGGGGAAGCAAATGGAAAGGGGCGTCATGCCCTGGAAAAAGATAGAAAGAATAAGATGGAGAATCCGGAGGTTCCGGGGGGATGAAATCAAGAAGGGCGTCATGCCCTAAAAGGAGGGGTAAAACACCTGGAGGTGCCAGGGAAATAGCAGAAAGGGGAACGCGATGCCCTGGGGGAAGAGAAAGATCCGGGGGTTCCGGAGGAAGCAGATACCGAGGGACGCGATGCCCTGGGCATGGAAAGAGGAATAGCGGATCCGGAGGTTCCGGAGGAATGAGGTGTAAAGGGACGCGGTGCCCTAAGCAAAAGGAAAGAGAATCCGGAGGTTCCGGAGGGATGAGGGGGAAAGGGACGCGATGCCCAAGAAATAAAGAAAGATCCGGAGGTTCCGGAGGAATGATGGAAGGAGGGACGCGATGCCCAAGAAGGTCCGGAGGTTCCGGAGAAATGAGGTGGAAAGGGGCACGATGCCCGAGGGGAAGGTCCGGAGGTTCCGGAGGTAGCAAATGGAGAGGGGCACGATGCCCAAAGGACAAAGAGAGGGGTGAAAGATCCAGAGGTTCCGGAGGAAGAGGAAGGAAAGGGGCGCGATGCCCAAGGAAAAGACTGAGACAATCAGATGGGGAATCCGGAGGTTCCGGGGGAATAAGATGGAAAGGGGCGCGATGCCCGAGGAACAGAGAAAGGAATGAAGGCGGATTAGGAGGAAAATCTGGAGGTTCCGGAGGAATAAGATGGAAAGGGGCACGTTGCCCGAGGGGAAAGTCCGGAGGTTCCGGAGGGATAACGAAATCAGAAAGGGCGTGATGCCCAAAGAGGAGGGGTAAAATTCCTGGAGGTTCCAGGGAAATAGCAGGAAGGGGGACGCGATGCCCCAAGGGGAGTGAATTAAAGAAAGATGAAGATGAAGATGAGAAGTGCGGAATATCCGGAGGCGCCGGAAGGCGGGGGAGATACGGGTTCGGGAACCTGGGAAGAAGGAGGTGCAAATGCATGCGAATGCAGTAGCACGGATGTGATGAATGCACAAATGCGACAGAATGCATGGAATGCAAAGAACGTGAAGAACATGAAGGGCGAGAGAATGAGATCCTCCTCTTTACCCTTGGAATGGCCCATGAAGCGAAAGATGAGAATAGGGATGAAGTTGAATGGGAGGTGGGTAAAGGAGTGGAAGGCCCCTTAGCATCAAGATAACTGCCCCTCCACGGTAGTGAAAGTGTATAGCCAATTGGCCCAATAAAAGGAGCTTTAATAAGTGGCAACCCCCTTGGAAGGCAAAGATCAACAATGTGAGGGAGTTGGAGAGTTGGAACGGGAAGCATCGTGTTGCCCATTGAATGTGGTATATATGGAATGTTGAGCAAAATGGGCATTCGCCCCTTGTAAGGAATAATAAATTCAGAATTCGAAAGTAGGAACAAGGGGTGCCCTGCCCGGCCCTTAGACGACATCAACGCCCGGCATTCTCCTCTGAGCAAGGGCAGCGGCTTAGCCTCTTCAATCGTGCTCGGCACAATAACCCGGATTGGCATCCGGCAAATGAATTCCTGTATCTTGAACGGCATAGCCACAGCCAAATCCTTGCTGCCCGGCTCTTGATCATCTTCGGCACCTGTGCTTGTAGAAGGCCCCCCATTCCGAGTAGTAGAGGGAGGTGAAGCGGAGGCGAAAGGCTCCATGAATAGTGATGGTATAATAGAAGGCGTTGGAGAAAGGATAAGTGGAGGTTCAAACACGTCGAGTTTCTCCCTTTGCTCGAAAGCAGTTGGGATTGGCTCGAGTGCAAAAAGGGGTGGATCCTGCTCAGGATTAGCCATGGGTAAAGGAGAAAGGTTAAGTGGGGGAATAGGCAAAATGGGTTTTGGGGTTAAAGGGATAATGGAGGGTTGAGGTGGTGGTAATGGGATGTTAATTGGGGAAGGTTCAATGGTGGATTCAATGGAGGCCGGTGGTGTGGCGGTTAATGGCTTAATAGGTAGAGGTTTAATGGAAGACTCGGTGGAGGCTGGTGTTGTGAAGGTTAATGGTATAACTGGTGGGAGTGTAATTAGTGGAGGTTTAGTGGAAGCGGTGTTAGGGATAGGAGGAGACTCAAGGGGTGTCGGTGTGGGTGATTGGAGTATCGACCCATCATCGTAACACCAATTAGTCTCATAAACAGGGGTTGGATCGGGGACGGTGACTTCGTCTTGAGCAGGGGGTTCATCAAATGATAATGGAGGGAGTGGAAAGCGAAGGAAACTCTGAAGGGGTGCCCGTGGAGCTTCATCATCATCGTACACTGCCTCGGATTCTTCAAATGCCGGCTCCTGCTTGCTTGAAATGCCGAAGTCATAATCATCTCTCCTATCTTTCCATTCATTCTCCATCTTGGTAATACCATCCAGGAAAGCGTGAAGAGGATTGACTGGAGTAGGAGGAGCGGGCCGCGGGCTCGTAACCCTCTTTAATTATTCCTCCATCAAAGTGATTTTATCGAGGAGAGTTTGTTGGAGGGGTGTGACCTGAGCAACCGAGGGTTGGCAGGGCATTGAAGGAGGAGGGGCCGCATAAAAAGGCCGTGGAGGGGAATTAATGGGCCGACCCATGGAAGAACCTGGATGGGCCGGATTGCAAGGAATAAATGGGCCTTGGGGCCGCGATGGAGGAGGAATGGAAGGAGGCGGGTGATGGGCCACCCGAGTAGCATGAACAGGAGGAGATGTAAGTGGATGATGGGCCACCCGAGTGTGAATAGAAGAGGGAGGTGGGTGACGGGCCACCCGAATAGGTTTAGAAGGAGGGAGAGATGAATGAGATGCACCCTCAACGGCCGCCTTAAGGGCTTGGATCTGTTGAGGGGTAAGATGATCTAATGCATGGATGATTCGAGAGACCTTCTCGTCATTGGGAGGAGACGGTCCCGAGGGAATAGTGGCCTGAAATTGAGTAGGAGGACCATGAGAATGGACATTGCCCATGGGCCAGACATGACCATAAAAATGAGGACGTGGTCCTTTAAAAGAATGGTGAGAATTATGTTGAACATGTTGAAATTGAGGATTATAAGATGTGCTAGGTTGATCATCCTCATGAATTGAACTAAACATGTTGTTTTATTTATCAAAGTAAGCCATTATGCAATCCAAATAATGTGCAAACAATTTGCAAAGAAACACACAAGTTGGAATGGTTACCTTGATTTTTATTTGTTTAAACCTTGGTGAATTAATGAATTTTAACAAAGTTTGGAATGATTCACACAAGGGGGGAACCTAGTTTCAATATGAGTTGAACTCCAATGCCAACTAGGGATCCTCTCTCACCACGCATAGGCCAACTAACTCGGGACTTCAAAAGGGTACAACCTGCCCGGCGTCCGTGAGGGAATCCACGGGTGCGGGGACTTATGGAGGCTTGGTTTAGGAACTTCCAATCCAAAGAGACGGAATGCTCAATGGAGGGTCCTTCCTTCACCAAGGGGGTGTGTGGAATCCTAATGTAGAGAGAGGAGGTCTCCCAAACCAATGCAAAGAATGAATGCAGCAGGGGAAATCATGCCAACCACAATAATATGATCAATCAACATGAAATAGCATGAAAACTCACCCACGGGAAGGGTTCTGGAAACCCACAGTAAAAACACGCCCTGGCAGAGGGCGCTACTAACAAAATACACGACAGTGTGACTGTCGTGAATCAACGTGAGGGGCCCAGGGCCGGGTAAAACGCGCCTTAGGGTGAGGCGCTATCAATAAAGGGACGCCCTGATGTGGGGCGCTAATCAACAAATAAACGCCCTTGGGAAGGGCGTGAATTCACAGGCAGCAATATAAAGCAGGAAAACCCGAAAATATGCTGGAAAACGCCCTGTCAGAGGGCGTAAAATATGAAGAAGACGCCCTGGGTTAGGGCGTTAAATCAAGAAAAACGCCTCTTCCAGAGGCGTGAATTCACTTTCTCCAGAAAAACTTCACGGCCAGCAGTATTAACACTCAATCACACAATCATGGCAATCAATAGAATAAGCATGCTCATCAAGAATTTTAAATAAGTGGAAATTTTAAAGAAGAATCAACAAACCGACCGATCACTTAGGGGAGGGTGTAAAACCAATAGAGGGTGCCCGAGGGGCACAAAAAGGGAGACGCACCGAGGGTGCAATAGGGGAGACGGCACACGCGGGTGCCTAAGGGGAAAGGGGTAATAAAGAGAACACAAAGTGTCCCACCGTGATCGCCAATTTGTAGATTCTAAGAAATCCACTTAAACAAAGAAATATTAAGTGAATGAATAAAGCATGAAATAGCACGAGGTGCTAAGAGGAGTTTGTGATCGCCAGAGACGCGAGGCCTCAAAAGATAATCAATAACAAATAGGGAGGATGATCGCGAAAAATACCTCAAAAGTGCGGGGATGTGAGTGCCTCCTTTCTCTTCAAATCGGCCGGCCGATGAAGAGAGTTCTTGCTTTTATTACCCTTGCAAAACAAACAAATACCACCAAAAGAATTGAATTAGAAACAAGGTGGGTGTAGCATCAAATTCTTGAATAGATGAGCATGAAATATCATAGGATTAAGACACACCTTAAGGGTGTTGGCCCTTAAACCCCTATGCAATAAGGGTGTGGAAAATATGATGAATGAATGCAAATAATAAAAGAGTGCAAGAGATGCACTAAGGGGAGATTCTCAACATGGTTGAGAAGAGAAAAATCAATAAAAACAATGATGAAATATATGATGCATGATGCATGAATTATGAACTAAAATAAAGGATAAAGAAGAAGAGTTGAGATAAAAAATCTATTTGTTGCTCCTTTGGCTTTGATGCTCGATGGGGAGAAGCTCTCAAAGGATGCAGACTTGAAGGTGGGAGACTCCTCCTTAGCCAAGCAGCAGCCTTCGGTTCCTGTAAAAGAAGAAAAAAAGAAAAAGAAAAAGAAGAAGAAGACAGAACGGGAGAAGAAGGAGAAGAAGAATAACACAGAAGAAAAAGACAGAAGAAGATGGAAGGAGAAGAAGAGAAAACACACAGAAGAAGAAGAAGAATAGGAAGACAGAAGAAGCAAACACACAGAAGAAGAAGAAGAATAGGAAGACCGAAGACAGAAGAAAGACCTCCGAACCAACCTAACAGAGATGAAGAATCTCTATAAAAATAGGATCGAACCTCATAGATAGAAGGATAAGAATGGGCAAGAGCCCAAGGAGGGAAGGATAAGAATGGGCAGGGTATCCAAACGGAGCAGGGACTCTCTGGGGAAAGGCTGCGCTCGTTCGGAACACAAAAATGAAATACGACCTGGACAAAGGCGTCAATTCAAGAATTGACGACTTGCCAGAGGGCGTCTTTTAAAAACATGACTTAAATCAGGGCGTTAATTCAAAAATCAAATTTTAGAATTTATTTGAAAATTGTGAAACACGTCTGAGTCAAAGGCGTGTTTAAAAACGCGCCCTACCAAAGGACGTTAATTCAAAAATATTCAAAATAAGGCTATTTTTCATTTCTCAATATTATTTTCTCATTTTTTTAGGGGGAGGTGCATCTCATCGCCCTGATTCCAACGACTATTTTTGTGAATTTTTCTGACACCCGGAAGGCCACCAAATCACCCCTAGAAGGGGGTTGAAAATAATATTAAAATAATCAATTTGAAAAAGTGACGACCGTGTATAGGGCGTGAATTTGATTTTTTTCGTTAATTCCCGAAAAATTCCAAAAAATTCCCAGAAAAATCTAGGAAAATGGAAAATGAGTGGAATTGACGCCCTCACTATATGTCGTCAATTTTTTTAAGAAACGTCCAAGCCTAAGTCGTTATTTAAAAGACGCCCCACGTCAAGTCGTTATTTCTGAAAAATTAATAAAAATAGAGAAAAATACCCAGAAAATCCAAAAAAATCCAGAAAAATCCAGAAAAATAGGGGAAAATAGGAAAAAAAATAAGAAAATGGTGAAAAAAAATGGAGAAATCCAAGAAAGGTGAGAAAAATCACTTAAATAGAACTAATTTGAGGGTCAAATTGGGGCATTACAAGGCAATATGAGATGTACTCATAGTAACGTCAATTTTGGCGTGTCTACACCCGGCATGTAAGATTTCTTCTTTTCTGATTGCAGTGTTTTCTGCTCAGCATCTGAATTTTACATCCGCTGATCCCATCATCCTTCTGCCATTCTTAACAGACCGGCCTGATATAAAGCGGCAGGGGCTCTATAGAAAGATTATTGCGCAGGCCGAGAAGCCCACTTATTTTGAAGTCCCTGCTGCAGCACCGACCACTACTCCCCTGCCTCCCAGCAAGAAGAGGAAGGCTTCCGCAGTCAAGACTGCAGTTGGGAAGGCCAGGAAGGCCAAAAAGGCCCACATTCAACAGTCGACTTCATTGGCGATGGATACTGGGACCCCTCTCCCTGACATTCCATCATTCGATGAGTTTGAGCTACAAAGGGAGGCTGCTTCGACACCGGTTCAGGGTAACATCAACAGCTTGCATTTGCATTCTTCACTATCTTCTGTAGGATCTCAAAGGAGTCCTTGAATCTGACCCATTCTTTTTGCACAGCCGAAGAGACAGTCATAGCACCTTCTGTGGCGGAGACCAGATTACCTTCTCCTACGCCAGCTAGTGAGGCGAGGGGTAAGTGTATCTTCTCATCTGTCTCATACCTGTATTTGTTTTCTTTGCTACATTTCTCAGAGGTCTCTTTTTGCATCAGCGGCAGGCGAGGAGCAGACTGAAGCTGTGGTGACAGAAGAGTTGCTTCAACCACAGGAAGGTCACAAGGCTCAGTCGAAGCAGCGTGCCGTTCCGGCCAGGCGCATAATTACCCGGTCTACATCTCGGCATGTTTTAGAGGCTGCCCCACAGCGTATAGCTAGTGTGAAAATATCCTCAGGCAGTTCTAAGACCGCCTCTGATGAGGAGGATGCAACCTTCAGCGACAGTGAGGGAGATGCTCCTGAACCAGAGGCCCCACTTGTATTTGCAAAGGGTGTTTCGTCTTTTCAGCCGGCTAAGCTGGTGGTGTTATCTCCTGAGGAGGAGTTGCAGGAGGAGTTTGCCGGGCTCGATACCGAGATTGACATAACTTCACCATTTGTCATTCCGACTACGGAGCTTCCTTCTCTTTCACCCCACTTCGAGGATGTGGACCCTGCTTCAAGGGTGGGTTCCTTTTCATGTTTGTTGCTTCATCTGCCCCTTCTTCTTTTATATCTAGCACTGAAGTTGCTTTGTTTTGGTCTCAGGGCATTGCCATTGCTAGCTCAGACACAACTGCGGCTATCACGGACATTTCCTCCATAAACTGGGCTATTGTCCCTTTTCAGCCTTTAACTTGCACGGGAATTCCCGAGATCATTCGCCCTGTGCCGGCGCGGATACAGTCCTCGACAGATTTAGCATCATTGGACTTAGGATCACCAGGAGAGATTTCCATCCTTGTCAGGGCCTCAGAGTTCAGAGCCGAAGTAGACCCATCCAGAAGCTCTGCTTTCATACCGGCTGCCATAATGTCAACTGCGCCTGAGTCAGCAGTCCCCGCCACAGTGGTTATAGAAACTGGATTTCTGCCTTTACAGACTAGAGACCCTTCGCCCCCATTATCAGGAAGAGTAGCTGAAGATGAAGCCCTTATTCAGAAGATTCATGAAGAGATAGCTCCATCATTCATCGGTCCTCCCTCCGCTGATGTTCAAGCCATAGCGCCCGAGACGGAGGGGGAATCTTCAGTTCAGCCAGAGGGCACGGAGAGGGACCGGCCAGTTCTTCCAGCAGATTTACCGTCTTCATCCTCTCAGCCGGATGTCGCACTGTGGGCAGACATCGATAGCGAAGTGACCTTCGAAGTGATCCCCTTTGCTTCTTTTGGCTTTGCATCGTCTGAGAGTTTTATCTGGCAGAACCTGGATATGCTGCGCCAGCTGGTAGAATCTCAGCCTGGCTTGACATATTTGCAGCTGAAGGAAATTGCTGATCGCTTCACTGCCGGTCTGCAGGCTATGGGTTGCCCTCTGGACACTTGGGCTCAGCGGGTCTTGCTTTTGCTTAAATTCGTGCATCGGAGGGATTTCCTAGCACGGACCATGGTTGATAAGCTAACGGCGCTGAAATTGCAGAGGTCAAAATGCAAATCCGAGTTGGGGAAGCTGACACTTATGCTTGATGGACGCCGAGCTGAGCTAGAAGGTGCTATTCAGCGGGAAGAAGCCGTGCGGGACCGGATAGCCCTATTGGAGATGGAACTCTCTGGACTTCGAGCCGAACTGCAGCAACTCTCCTTTATCCGGCCGCAGTCTGAAGAGGAAGTAGCCTCGCTGGAGGGACGGGTGATGTCTCTTCAGGACATGTCCGTTGGGCTTCAGGAGGAGGAGGCGCGCCTTCATGAGCTAGGAGCCGCCCCTTATGTGGGTCTTCTGGCCTTCGAAGATATATTCCGGCGGCCGTGAATTGTTTATCCCTCCCTTTTTTTGTTTTCTTCTGTAATGTGATGTCCCCTCGGGGCCCTTCATGTATTCCCTTTTTATTGGAAAGGAATCTCTTGGCTTCCAGCGTCTCCATCTTACTTTGCATATGGTTTTATCACTTTGGGAAGTGAGGTAGCGGTTTTGACAATCCCTCATGCGAACGGCTCGTACTTGGCAGGAGAGCGTCCACCCCTTCAGAGAAAGGATGGGGGACTCGCTCCACCGCGTGACGGCATCCGAAGAGGTGCTTAAACCGGATTTTGTGAGTGGCAGCAAAAATCCTTCCGGCCATGTGCGCCGTAAAGGAGACAATTTGCAGGAGTGTGAAAGGAGAGGTTCCATCAAAATAGACGTGAGGTCTAGACTGGGTAGGGGTTATAGTAGGTGGGACAATTAAAGGATATGTGGTTTTCATCAAGACAGACGTAGGGTCTGAACTGGATAGGGTTTCATCCTTGATCGGGCGAAATGCCAGTCGATCAATAGTTGGTTTCATCATCGACATTGGGTTTATATCGATGCAAAGGGTTTTATAAGTTTTATCAGAATAGACGAAAGGTCTAAACTGGGTAATGTTTCATCATTGATCGGGCGAGGTGCCAGTCGATCAACAGTTGATTTCATCATCGATATTGGGTTGATATTGATGCAGAGGGTTTTATAAGTTTCATCAGAATAGACGAAAGGTCTAAACTGGGTAGGGTTTCATCATTGATCGGGCGAGGTGCCAATCGATCAACAATTAGTTTCATCATCGATATTGGGTTGATATCGATGCAAAGGGTTTTATAAGTTTCATCAGAATAGACGAAAGGTCTAAACTGGGTAGGGTTTCATCATTGATCGGGCGAGGTGCCAATCGACCAACGGTGGGAAGTGTGTGAAGGTGTAGGTCTCATCAGGACAGACGTAAGGTCTATTCCAATAGGTTTTATCGCAGGTGGGACTTTGCCAAGAAATGCGTAGATTTTATCAGGACAGACGTGAGGTCTGAACTTGATAGGCTTTAGCCAAATGATGATGGGTTTCATTGTCGGTGGGACGTTTGAAAGAGGGTATGTAGATTTTATCAGGGTAAACGTAAGGTCTACCCCGGAAGGGTTCCGTCGTCGGCGGGGTGCGGAAACAGTTGACCGACGGAAGGCTTCATCAATAGAAGGGAGGTAAAGGTAGCGTGCCGGTTGGCATGGAACTTTTTAAATTACCACATTACTGACCCAAGTGCCCTTTCGGATTTTCACCGGAGCCAGCCCCCTCTTGCTTTTGCCCACGCGCCCTTTCGGGTTTTCACGTGACGGGGTATCCGATTTTGCCTGCAGTGCCCTTTCGGGTTTTCACCACAGCCGGGTTTTTGGCCATTTTTGCCTTTATCCGGGATATCCGAACAAGTCTGGCGGGGTATCTCTATTTTTAACCCCATATATATATATATATATATATATATATATATGTTTCCTGAATTGGGACTTCAGCACGGATCAGGCGATGTGCTGCTTCATTAGTGCATGTTCTTATCATCGGTATTGGGTATATACCGACGCAAGGATTTTATAGGTTTCATCAGGGTAGACGTAAGGTCTACACTGGGCTGGTTTTATCATTGATCGGGCAAGGTGCCGATCGACCAATGGTAGGTTTCATCACGGCGGGACGTAAAGGGGTATGCAGATTTGATAGGACGGGTTTCTTTGTCGATCGGGCAGGATGCCCATTGATCAAAGGTGGGTTTCATCATCGGTATTGAGTTTATACCAATGCAAGGATCTTATGAATCTCATCAGAATAGACGTAAGGTCTACCCTGGGCTGGTTTTATTGTTGATCGGGCAGGGTGCCAATCAACCAACAGCAGGTTTCATCATCGGTATTGGGTTTATACCAATATAAAGATTTCATAGGTTTCATCGGGACAGACGTAAGGTCTAAGCCGGATAGGTTTCATCATTGACCGGGCAGTGCGCCTAATCGGTCAACAGCTGGTTTCATCATCGGTATTGGGTTTATACCAATGCAAGGATTTCATAGGTTTCATCGGGATAGACGTAAGGTCTACGCCGGATAGGTTTTATCATTGACCGGACAGTGCGCCTAATCGGTCAACAGCTGGTTTCATCGTCGGTATTGGGTTTATACCAATGCAAAGATTTCATAGGTTTCATCGGGATAGACGTAAGGTCTAAGCCGGATAGGTTTCATCATTGACCGGACAGTGCGCCAAATCGGTCAACAGCTGGTTTCATCATCGGTATTGGGTTTATACCAATGCAAAGATTTCATAGGTTTCATCGGGATAGACGTAAGGTCTAAGCCGGATAGGTTTCATCATTGACCGGGCCGTGCGCCTAATCGGTCAACAGCTGGTTTCATCATCGGTATTGGGTTTATACCAATGCAAAGATTTCATAGGTTTCATCGGGATAGACGTAAGGTCTAAGCCGGATAGGTTTCATCATTGACCGGGCAGTGCGCCAAATCGGTCAACAGCTGGTTTCATCATCGGTATTGGGTTTATACCAATGCAAAGATTTCATAGGTTTCATCGGGATAGACGTAAGGTCTAAGCCGGATAGGTTTCATCATTGACCGGGCAGTGCGCCTAATCGGTCAACAGCTGGTTTCATCATCGGTATTGGATTTATACCAATGCAAAGATTTTATAAGTTTCATCGGGATAGACGTAAGGTCTAAGCCGGATAGGTTTCATCATTGACCGGGCAGTGCGCCAAATCGGTCAACAGCTGGTTTCATCATCGGTATTGGGTTTATACCAATGCAAAGATTTTATAAGTTTCATCGGGATAGACGTAAGGTCTAAGCCTGATAGGTTTCATCATTGACCGGACAGTGCACCTAATCGGTCAACAGCTGGTTTCATCATCGGTATTGGGTTTATACCAATGCAAAGATTTCATAGGTTTCATCGGGATAGACATAAGGTCTAAGCCGGATAGGTTTCATCATTGACCGGGCAGTGCGCCAAATCGGTCAACAACTGGTTTCATCATCGGTATTGGGTTTATACCAATGCAAAGATTTTATAAGTTTCATCGGGATAGACGTAAGGTCTAAGCCGGATGGGTTTCATCATTGACCGGATAGTGCGCCTAATCGGTCAACAGCTGGTTTCATCATCGGTATTGGGTTTATACCAATGCAAAGATTTCATAGGTTTCATCGGGATAGACGTAAGGTCTAAGCCGGATAGGTTTCATCATTGACCGGGCAGTGCGCCTAATCGGTCAATAGCTGGTTTCATCATCGGTATTGGGTTTATACTAATGTAAAGATTTTATAAGTTTCATCGGGATAGACGTAAGGTCTAAGCCGGATAGGTTTCATCATTGACCGGGCAGTGCGCCAAATCGGTCAACAGCTGGTTTCATCATCGGTATTGGGTTTATACCAATGCAAAGATTTTATAAGTTTCATCGGGATAGACGTAAGGTCTAAGCCGGATAGGTTTCATCATTGACCGGACAGTGCGCCTAATCGGTCAAGTGCTGGTTTCATCATCGGTATTGGGTTTATACCAATGCAAAGATTTCATAGGTTTCATCGGGATAGACGTAAGGTCTAAGCCGGATAGGTTTCATCATTGACCGGACAGTGCGCCTAATCGGTCAACAGCTGGTTTCATCATCGGTATTGGGTTTATACCAATGCAAAGATTTCATAGGTTTCATCGGGATAGACGTAAGGTCTAAGCCGGATAGGTTTCATCATTGACCGGACAGTGTGCCTAATCGGTCAACAGCTGGTTTCATCGTCGGTATTGGGTTTATACCAATGCAAAGATTTTATAAGTTTCATCAGAATAGACGAAAGGTCTAAACTGGGTAGGGTTTCATCATTGATCGGGCGAGGTGCCAATCGATCAACGAGAAGTTTATGACAGGAGGCGAGGTTTACTTTAGGATCACCATATTACTGGCCCAAGCGCCCTTTCGGGTTTTCACCGGAGCCAGCCCCCTCTTGCTTTTGCCCACGCGCCCTTCCGAGTTTTCACGTGGCGGGGTACCCGATTTTGCCTGCAGTGCCCTTTCGGGTTTTCACCACAGCTGGGTTTTAGCCATTTTTGCTCTTGCTCAGAAAACCTGAACAAGACTGGCGGGGTATCTCTATTTTTAACCCCATTTTTTTTACTTATTTATTTTCATTCTTTTATTCTCTCTTCCCCTCTTTTTGGGAGGGTAACAAGTCGGACTGTCATTAGATCATGATGAGGGATGGCTCGGCTAGGGCGGAGTGCCGCTAGACCAAGGAAGAAGGGTAGCTCGGTTAGGGCGGAGTGCCGCTAGACCAAGGAAGAAGGGTAGCTTGGTTAGGGCGGAGCGCCGCTAGACCAAGGAAAAGGGTAGCTTGGTTAGGGCGGAGTGCCGCTAGACCAAGGAAAAGGGTAGCTCGGTTAGGGCAGAGTGCCACTAGACCAAGGGAGCAGGGTAGCTCGGTTAGGGCGGAGTGCCGCTAGACCAAAGGAGAAGGATAGCTCGGTTAGGGCGGAGCGCCGCTAGACCAAGGAAAAGGGTAGCTTGGTTAGGACAGGGTGTCGCTAGACCAAGGAAGAGGGTAGCTTGGTTAGGACAGAGTGTCGCTAAACCAAGGGAGAAGGGTAGCTCGGTTAGGGCGGAGTGCCGCTAGACCAAGGAAGATGGTAGCTTGGTTAGGGCGGAGCGCCGCTAGACCAAGGAAGAAGGGTAGCTAGGTTAGGGCGGAGTGCCGCCAGACCAAGGAAGAAGGGTAGCCTGGTTAGGGCGGAGTGCCGCTAGACCAAGGGAGCAGGGTAGCTCGGTTAGGGCGGAGTGCCCGCTAGACCAAGGGAGAAGGGTAGCTCGGTTAGGGCGGAGCGCCGCTAGACCAAGGAAAAGGGTAGCTTGGTTAGGACAGGGTGTCGCTAGACCAAGGAAGAGGGTGGCTTGGTTAGGACAGAGTGTCGCTAGACCAAGGGAGAAGGGTAGCTCGGTTAGGGCGGAGTGCCGCTAGACCAAGGAAGAGGGTAGCTTGGTTAGGACGGAATGTCACTAGACCAAGGAAGAGGGTAGCTTGGTTAGGGCGGAGTACCGCTAGACCAAGGGAATGGTAACTTTTAGCCTGATTACTCAGGGAATATTGGTTGGGCAGCATGATACAGCTTTAGGTGTCTACCGTTGAGTGGTGAGAATTGGATTTTCCCTCGATGGTTAACAACCATGTAGGCCCCTCCTTCGTAGACCCTATATATCACATAAGGACCTTCCCAATTAGGATTTAGCTTTCCTTTTGGGTTGGACGCCATGACTTCTCTTTTCTTGACCATGACAAGGTCACCTTTCTTAAATTCTCGTCCTTTTACGAGTTTGTTGAACACAGTGGCCATGCGGGCCTGATACATCTGGATATTCTTCTGAGCTTGGAGACACTTCCCTTCCAATTCAGCCAATTCTTGTAATCTTCTTTCTGCATTGGTTTGTTCGCCATGGGCCAGGTCATATTGGACTGCCACTCTGAGTGACGGGACTTCCAGCTCTAATGGAACTACTGCCTCTGAGCCGTATACCAGTGAGTATGGCGAGCACCCTGTAGGTGTCTTGAAGACAGTGCGGTATGCCCACAGAGCTTCATACATCTTTTCTTCCCAGTCCTTCTTATTAGAACTGACGACTTTAGCCAACAAGGTGCATAAAGTTTTGTTGAAGGCTTCTGCCAATCCATTTGCCTGTGGATTGTAAGGAGTGGAAGTCCTCCATTCGATCTTATACTTCTCGGCAAGCCGATAGATCTTTTGATTTCTGAAATGACTTCCATTATCAGATATTATCCGGCTGGGGATCCCAAACCGGAAGATAATGTTCTGCTTGATGAATCTGGCAACCAGCTCACCAGTCACTTCTCGTAATGCTATAGCTTCCGCCCATCGGGAGAAGTAATCTGTTATTGCCAGTATGTACTTATGTCCGGCCGATGAGGTCGGTAGTGGGCCGACTACATCAGTTCCCCATTGTGCAAACGGCCAGCTAGGGACTGTAGGGTGCAGAATGGCAGGTGGCCTTCTAGGCACAACAGCATGCTCCTGACATTTCTGGCATGACTTTGCAAACTTGCAACAGTCTTCAAACATAGTGGGCCAATAGTAGCCCAGCTTCTTGATTTCTATCTTCATCTTAGGGCCAGCTTGATGAGCACCTGCCGTCCCAGCATGTATTTCTTTCATTGCTTGCCAAGCTTCCTCAGTAGACAGACAGCGGAGCAAAATCTTCTTGCGTGCATCGGCCATTATTCGGAACAGAGTTCCATTTCTGAATTCATAAGAATCTTTGATCCTTAGAAGTTTCATCTTTTCTTCTCTTTTCTGCAGCAGCTGTTGGTGTGAAAACCATTGTAGCAGGTGTTGTCTCCAATCAGATGCTTGTTCTGTACTGATCATGGCGACTTCATTTTCTTCGGGGCAGCCTTCTAGCATGCTGGGGACTTGCCGCCGGTTTATAACAACAATGTTCAGTGTCTCATCTGGTGGGACTGCTATTGAGCTGGCTAGCTTTGCCAATGCATCAGCCTGGGCATTATGTGCACGGCCCACATGCTTGAGCTCAATATGATAGAATTTCGCCATGAGGCGCACAACTTTTTGGTGGTAGGGGTTCAACTCCGGCTTTCGCACTTCGAACTCACCTTGGATTTGCTTTATTATCAACATTGAATCCCCGAATACCTGAAGCATCTGGATGCCCATGTTGAGGCTGATGTGCAACCCGATTATCAGAGCTTCATACTCGGCTTCATTATTAGTGCAGGGCTTGTTTATAGAACAGGAAGTATGCACAACCTCCCCCTCTGGCGATCTTAGCACAATACCGACTCCGGCCCGTATTCTGGTCTTTCCATCGGAGTCCGTCTCTGTTCTAGATGCTCCATCAAAGAATAGCTGCCACATAGTTGACTGAGCCTGGCAGGCTTCTAGTGTTTCATCATCGGGTAACTCAGTCCCCAACATATCATTCTCTGGCACAGGATGCTCTGCGAAGAAATCGGCCACGGCCTGTCCTTTTATTGCCCTCTGGGGTATATATGTGATATCGAATTCCATCAGAATTACTGCCCATTTGCCCAACCGGCCTTTCAGTACTGGCTGAGTCAATATGTATTTGAGCGGATCTGCTGCAGATATCAATCTGATTTCGTGTGACAGCATATAGTGTCGGAGCTTTTTAACGGCAAAGACTAGTGCCAAGCACGTCTTTTCTATATAGGTGTAGCTTTCTTCAGTTCTAATCAGCCTCCGACTCAGGTAGTATAGAGCTTGCTCTTTGCCTTCTTCATTTATCTGTGCTAGCATTGCCCCCAGGGAACAGTGTGTGGCTGCAATGTATAGTATCAGGGGCTTGCCCTTAATAGGTGCCCCAAGCACTGGAGGGGTCTTGAGATATTCTTTCAGCTTCTCAAAGGCTTCCTGACAGCCATCGTCCCAGAGGAACGGTACATCTTTCATCATGAGCTTGTGAAAAGGGTGGCATCTCCCCGACAGATTTGATATGAATCGTCGGATGTAGGCCAAACGCCCTTGTAGAGATCTCAGCTCGTGGAGATTCCTTGGTGGAGGGAGCTCCTGGATAGCTTTAATCTTGGATGGGTCGATCTCAATGCCCCTATGACGGACAATGAACCCAAGGAATTTTCCACTGGACACGCCGAAGGCACATTTCATAGGATTCATCTTGAGTTCATATCTGCGCAGCCTCTGGAACACTATCCTCAGGTCTTGCAGATGATCTTCTCTTCTGCTGGTTTTCACCACCAGGTCATTGATGTAGCACTCCACTTTCTTGAAGAGTAAATCATCAAAGATCTTTGTCATAGCTCTTTGATAAGTAGCGCCGGCATTCTTGAGGCCGAACGGCATCCTTTTGTAGTGAAATATCCGCTTCGGGGTGCGGAATGCAGTGTGCACTCTGTCTTCTTCAGCAATCCAGATCTGGTTGTATCCGGATGACCCATCCATGAATGACAGGGCTTCATGGCCAGTGGTTGCATCGATCATTACTTCAGTGATTGGCACTGAGAAATCATCTTTCGGGCAAGCCTTATTCAGGTCCCTGAAATCCACACATATTCTGATCTGCCCATTTTTCTTCTTCATGGGCACTATATTGGCCAGCCACGTAGTATACTGGTTCTCTTCAACAAAGCCCACATCGATCAGCTTGTCGACCTCTTTGTTGATCTAATTTATCAGTTCGGGGCGCATTCTCCTGGAAGGCTGCTTCACAGGGCTTGCCTCTGGGTTTATCGCCAATCGGTGCTGTGCCACATCGGAACTCAGTCCTGGCATTTCATCATATGTCCATGCGAAGCAGTCTCGAAATTCTTTCAGAAACTGAATATACTGTTCTTTGACAGCTGGCTCCAGCAGTGCACTGAGGAATGTAGGCCTTGGCTCATCTGCTGACCCCAGATTCACTTCTATCAGCTCATCGACGGTGGCTTGGCCTCCGTCTTCAACTTCGGGTGGGGCTTCTTGCAAATCAATAAAGCCTCCCGGGATATAATCTTCTTCGCTCTCATGATTTTCTGTTTCATCAGATTGGTCATCAGCAGATGCTGGTGCATCGTGTAAGGCCAATACGGCCGGATTCTGTTCAGTCTGCCCCGAGGACGTGACTGGCTCAGCGGAAAACTTCGAAGTGGAATCTTCCGTGCTTAGAGGCTCTTCTGATGTGGGCTCCCCTGAGAGGTCATCATTATGTAGAGCTCGGAATTCTTCTAGAATGCGCCCAAACTCCAGGCACTCTTGCAGCTCTCTGGCTACTTGATCCTCATCCGGGGTTCCCGTGTCAAATTTCACTTCATCCTGGAACAGATCCTCCTTGCAAGATAGATCTTCCCAGTACCAATCTCTCTTTGTCTCGTCAGGTATCCCCACCCCTGGCAGATTGTCTGGGATTTCATGGTCCACTACGGACTGATAAATGATTTCTTCATCTTCCGAAGGGTATTGGTCATAGTCCATCCCAGGGGAATCTTCATGCTGGTAGAAGGCAGAGATGACATCTACCTCAGCTTCATAGTATTCTTGCAGGGTATAGCCCAGTCCCGGGTGCTGTGTGATCTTCCTCAGTTCTTTATTATCTCGAGGTGGATCCCATAGCTCCTTGAATGCTTTCTTCTGGGCTGCAGATTGTATTGAAGGCATTTGCATCTTGGAGAACATTTGCGAAACCCGTTGGGTAGTGTACTCTAGGCCTGTAATTGGCACCATCCGGTTTGCGGCTTCTTCAGGGACCATGCAATCTTGATCGTCTTCTTCGACTCCCCCCCCCGGTGTAGAATATGATAGGAGGTTCGCAGAAGCGAGGGATTTTTGTAGTCTTCAGTGGCAGCACCGTCTGGTATTCTATGCTGGCTACGGGCTTGACTAGACCCTGAGGAACTTCCACCTGTGTGTACTTTTCTTTCATCTTTTCTTCAGTATCATCTGGGTGTATGCCAGGAGGAGTGATCCGAGCAAAATCACCAGCATAAGAGATGTGAGATACCCCATGCTTTTTGATGTAGCCCTTTGGCGGCGGCGGAGACCAATTTCTTGTCTTTGTCGCCGGCTTTTCCTGGCTGACCACAGCTTCTTTTTCTTTATCCCTTTGTGACACCTCGGTGTAGTAGGATGCATCGAGCATATGGCACTCGAACACTTCGAAGGGATGTAGGTCTGCAAACACCCTTTCTTCTTTTCCTTCATGGCAGTATTTTATGCATTGGTGTAGCGTGGATGGCACTATCTGATATTCGTGCAGCCACGGTCTTCCCAGCAGGGCCTTATACGTGGTGTTGGAGTCGATTACATAGAATCGTACCACGGTAGTGAGGTCGCCCAGTGTGAGGTTGAAATCAGCCACCCCGAGAGGTGTCTCACACTTTTGGTTGAATCCTGCAATCTTCATGTCTCTGACCTTGGTGAGCTGCAGATCAAAGTAATATTTCTGATAGATGCGGTATGGGAGAATATTCACAGCAGCCCCTGGATCTATCAGTATTCTGCTTATCGGCTGACAGTTCAGGGAACCCCTCATATACAGCGGTCTATTATGGCCGGAATTTGGGATTAGCATATCATCCTCCGTGAATGTGACTGATGGCCCAGCATTCACTTCTGCCAGGAGTGCTTCACATTGTACCGGGGACTGCAGGGCATCCACAATTGCTTGGCGAGCTTCTTCACTCAGAGAGAGAATTTCCCAGATGGAGAATCTGGTAGGGAGTTTCTTCAGCATTTTCATGACTCGACTGCCCACCCGGACATTAGACAGTCTCATCTCCTCTGCCCATCGGGGTCTTGGAGGTTCATGTGGTGCTTGTGGCCTTTGCTGCCCATTTTCAATTTTATCTTCTTCATCGGTCTCCCGGAAGGCTTCTTCTGTAGCGACTGCCCCTGGTTTTGCTAGAGGGTTACCTTCTTCATTTTCTTCATGCTGTTTCTGCTTTCCAGCCGCTGTCTGCTGGCATTTATTGCTTTTATCTGGAGCAGTATGAGCCGGTTGCTCATTTTCTAAGCTGGACAGGAACTCTAGGAATGAAGGGGCTTCATCTGCCTTCTTTTTGTCCTGGTACAGACTGGCAGGGGGAGGAACCTGGACACCTCGTATCTCTGGTTCCGGGATTTGATAGGGTTGCTCCCCTCTGAACATGATATTATGGTTGGCTGGTGGTGGGCGCCCCCATCTTCTCCCAGAACGTGTTGCATGGGCCGAGGTAGAGGCTTCGGCATGGTTAGCTTCTAGCGGAGCGTTGGATGCTTCCGGCTCATCATCCTCCCCGGGCAAGGAAAAGAGTACTGACAGAGTGTTACATTGTATTGTCGTGATCTTCTTTCCTTTCTTGGATTTGGGCCGTTTCTTCTTCTTTTGGGAATTTGGCTTTGCTGGCTCCTGCCCCCAGAAGGGTTCATTCTCAGCTTTTTCTTATTCTACCTCTGGCTGTTCTTTGATTTTCAATTCTTCGAACTGTTCCCAGAGTATACAGTCTTTCATCAGCAGATGCTTGGGCTTCTTCTGTTCGTACTCATCAAGCTCATCAATATATTGCTGCAGACGCCTGGCTGCAGGGCTTACCTCTTTATGCGTAGGGAGGGGAGTTTGTCTCCTCCGGTTGTGAGTAGGGATCCGGATGACTGGCCCGGTCTCAGCTGTATGCCATATTGGCTTTATTGGAGGCGGCTCGGGCCTTGGGGTAACACCCCGGATAACTGCTCCGCTGGTACTGGCTGCAGGAGTCTTCTTTCCGCTTTTTATGGGTATCATCTGCCATCCTTCCTGATCCTTCTGTGGGGTGAGGAAGCAAGCTTCATAGGTATGCTTGGTGCATTCTTCAACGGCTTCCTTGGGCAACTGTTGGTAGACTGAGATCATATTGGCAGCCACTCTCCAGGGTGGAGGCTCATGTGGATGGGGCGGCTTTACCTGGTAATCTCCCAGCTGCAGCTCACCTTTCTTGACCATTCCTTCCATGATATCTTTGAAGACATAACAATCTTCAATTGCGTGCCCCAGCGCACAGTGAAATGGACAGAACAGCGGATCATCTTTCTTTGCTGCATCTGCTGGTCTTTTGGGTTCAGGCAACGTTACCTTATTGAACTTGTATGCCCAGTTGAACAGTGCGGCCGTCTTATCTTTTGGGAAGGAATATGCTTTTCTCATCTTGTCTCTCAGAAAGACTTTATCTTTTCTTTCTGCTGTATCTGCCAACGGGGGAGCTTCATCTGCCCCTTTCTTCCCCTTCTGTTGCTCGAAGGTCCTGAAATCGACGGTGTTGGCCTCAGAGTGTGATGGCCGTCGTTCATTGGATTTTCCCTTCGGCATAGTGAGAACATTGGCGGTAGGACGCTTGGACAAGAACGTCTCGACTTCCGCCACTATATTATTCAGCCGGTCAAATGTTCTGACATCTGCACCGATCATCTTTTCTAGCACCTCCCTCCTGAGGCTCTGCTTGCATATCTGCACCGCATCTTCTTGATGAGGAGGCCTTCGGCATCTCATGACTAAGTTCCTCCATCTTTTGATGTAGTCCAGTGCGGTCTCATCTTGTTTCTGCCTGGTTGCATATAGCTCTGCTATCGTGATTTCCCTTTCCGTGACATGAAATCTGTCACGGAATTTTCTCTGCATATCAGGCCAATCAACCACTGACCTAGCTGGCAAGCTTGAGTACCATTCAAAGGCCAACCCAGTGAGGGATGAGCCAAAGAACTTGAGCAGATAAGCTTCATCGACTGCTAGGTCGCCCATGATTGTAGTGTAGTAGGCTATATGCTCCCTAGGGGAGCCTTGGCCATTAAATTTCTCAAACTTCGGCGGCTTACTGACGCCTGGGGGTAGTTTCTTGGCAGCATACTGGGGAGGATACGGTACCTTGTACACATCATAAGTACCCGCATCACCACCAGTCTTTTTTGACAGCTTCATTTCCACAATTCTTTCAATCATCTGCTTGTGGGCTACAGCTGGATCTATCTCTTCTGGGAAGAAGTGAGCTTGTTGCCGGCTGTGAGGAGTTGTCATCACAGTGGCGCGCAAGATGGGCGCGGTAGGCTGTGTCTGAGACACAGAGGGCTGAGCTGCTGTTTGCTGTGGAACAGGTTGCAGGTGTCTTGCCCTTATCAGCTAGGAGAGGGTTAGCTGGGATAGCCGTCTCTGCTGAGCTGGATGTTTGCCCCGCAGGTTCAGCTTGCTTTGAGACTGATGTAGCTTCATGTCTCTCATTGAGCTGTCTTCGGAGAACACTGATCTCCTGCTGATATCTCCTGAACATCATCTGGATCATGGGATCCAAGGTTGATGGGATTTGCATATCTTCGGAAGTCCCTTCAGCATCATCAACAAAGGGATTGTCTTCATTCTGTGCCGTCACCACATTGACTGTCATAGTGGTGATCTTGCGGGCTTCATCATATTTCTTCATTTTATCTTTTGCGGCCTGGCTTCTTCTTGTGACAGGACCAGGTCTAGTAGCCAACCTGAGCAGTTCATTTGGCTGAGTTGGTAGTATATCTTGCCCCCTGGCGAGTCCAGCCATATTGCAGGCGAAGATTTGCATTTTTCCCTTCCGCCTGTAGACCTTTCTTTTCACCTGGTCAGGATATCTGAGCCGGTCAAAGACCGATATTCTTTCTTTGGCTTCTTCCCGGTACAGGTCTTCTTTATCATCTCCGGGCTTGAGGCCTTCTTCATAGTGGTTTGAATCGGAGGAAGAGGCTCCGATCATCGTTTCCTGAAGTGTTTCTTCTTTTTCTTCACCTCTGGTGCCCAAGGCACGGGATAGTCTTTGTTGACCGAGGGCAGAGCTCCCCAGGTAGTGGAAGTAGTCTTGGACTATCTGCTTCATCTCTTCAGAGTTGTGCCTCTGTGGCTCAGGTTGGAGTATCAATTTGTCCTGGCTCTTTTGCTGATAAGCCAGTCTTGCCACCCGAGCATTCAAATGCTCGGCTTTGGAGTATCTGCAGATATCAGCCTGTCTGGCACAGGCTATCGATTTTCTTGCAGTAACCACAGTGACTGGTTCACTTCTTTTCATATTGCCAACTTGGCAACGGTCGGCAGCAGCATTGTAGATCTTCTCTTCCCATCTCTTGCCCTTGGCCATGGGATGGGTAGTAGTGAAGTTTTCCCTTGTCTGGTATCTTCTGCCCCTCATCATGGGGCGAACAGCAGTCATATTTCTTTCCTGACCCTCAACCTCATCTCTCCTCCCTCGGGTCCTGGGGTAGACAGTAGTAGCATTTCTTTCATCTTTCTTCACTTCCCTTCTGCCCCCTGCTCTAAGGCGGGCAATAGTGACATCAGTAAGGTTCTCCCTGTCCTGAGCTGGGGCCCAGCTTTGGATCTTCTTCGGCCGCCAGACCTGTTTGTATTTTGCTGGCTTGGGCGCCAGCGGCTTCTTTTCATTAGCCTCCCAATTGGCCTGCCTGGTGGTCAGAGTTTGGAATCTGTTGGCAGTGGGCACCATCGGGACGATCACGTCCGGCTTGACCGCCCTCGGGCAACCGTTCATGTTTGCCCGGACACCACCGATCATCCTTGTCTTTCCGGAGTTGGAAAGACGGCGGTCAACAGCAACATACCGGCTCCTCCGGTTGGTTCTTCTCCCCTTCTGAGCAGCAGTAGGGACCACGTCCCTTTTTTGGACGTGATGGACGTAGCAGGCGACGGCCGTGGGGGCCGTGTTCTCCGGTAAGATGTTCTTCTGGTCGGTGATCTTCACCGGGGCACTTGCAGCAGTGCCTTGCTCATTGTCATCGACCTACAGAAGGTCAGTGAAGACGACGCCCAAACAGTTGGGCAGCCCGACGGCAGGCGGCATTGATCCGAACGCGAGGGGTACCGCCAGGTAGCCTTCTCGCAGATGCATGTCAATCGGCTGCTGGTTGAAGCAAACGGACATGATTCCGGCTGTCATTGTAGATTCCTGAAAATAAGGAAAGTACACAGAATCAGAAGTTTCAGGGGGGCCCGCCGGGCCTCCTACTTTAGCGTAAAGATTAAGGGAGACTAAGTCCCACCGGGCGTGCCAGACTTGTTTGACACATTTATTTTTATTTAGTTTATTTTATTTATTTATTGATTTATTTATTTATTAGCGTGCCAGTCACCGAAGTGACAATTTCATTGTGCGCTCGATCTGACTTGGTCAGTCGATTGTGAGTGATCGTGTCTGGACTAGAAGTCCGTCATACCATAAAGGCTATGACGTTAATTACGCCCTTCCAAGGAAGGACAACCCTTGATTAAACGCTAAAGGTAGGAGGATGACAGCAGTAAAGCCACATGCTCAAGAGAGACGGAAGTCGTTCATTTGCAAGACGTTAAATGGATTAGACGGAGCAGGGGTTGGTTATTTTTGGGATAAAACCGACGGCATATTCCCACCATCTTGGACCATGTCGAGTGGAGAATAGGGAACCACCCATGCAGTGGCAGGGTGGGATCCGTAAAAGATCGGGCATAACTGACCCAGAATCCGAGTAAGCACCGGCATGACATGACGCGCCCCGTGCGTACGCGATGTTGCATCCATATCTCCCCTTCAATAGGACCATCGGAGAGCATGTAGGGACATAGCTCCGTGGGCCAACGGGGTTGAGAGGTAGGACATCACAGCTACCTGGCAAGGTATGTGTAAATTTCGGCAGCATGTCCCCTCAACTTGGATTATGCCAAGAGAGGATAGGTCATCATCCACGGAGTGCCGGGATGACAACCGAACGAGGATGGGCGTCGGGCCCCGGGACATTGCTTACCTTTATTCCATCGTTTAATATCCCCTTGAAATCCCTCGGAACTCATGTAATGACATGGCCCTTTGGGTTCACAAGGGTGAAATCTGGATCGGAAATGAAGACTATAGGGGATGCCTTCCCCATTACTATGTCTTCTCAAGGCATTCATGACGATCTATGAACATCCCCGGGGCATGTATGTATGGAGACCGAAGATTGAAGGATGTCAGTGTAGAAGAGGGCCTCTGACTGGGTTTCATCGGCCGAAGAAGGAGGGGCTCTCGGCACGGTTTTGGTTGGCCAAAAGGAGGCTTCTCGGCATGGTTTTAGTTGGCCAAAAGGAAGGTCTCGGCGTAGCTTTATTGGCCAAGAAGGGGGCTTCTCGGCATGGTTTTAATTGGCCAAAAGGAGGGTCTCGGCGTAGCTTTATTGGCCAAGAAGGGGGCTTCTCGGCGGCGGCTTCCCGGCGCGCTCATGGCCGCGCCGAGAAGGTGGCGCCGAGTCAAGCTTGCATGAGGGGTTTGCCTTGGCCTATAGGGGAAGGGGTCTCGGCGTAGGGCTTCCCGGAGCGCTCCTGGCCGCGCCGGGAGTCTGGCGCCGGGAGGCTTGCACAGAGACTCACATGAAAAGGGTTGAAACAGCTTGGTTTGTCATTTAGCTGAAGAGGGAGACCTCTCGGCTGGATAGTTCTCGGCGGGGAAATGTGCACGCCGAGAAGGTGAAATCGCTGCGGGGTTTCAGGGTTTACAGAGTTCATACGATGCTCTGCTTCTGAGATTTCCGAGTTTTCTAGCTGCGATTGAAGTTGAATTTGAAGTATAGGAAGGGGGATTTCATGGATATTTCCCTGAGAAAGGGCCAAGGGGGGATCTGGAGGGCAGGATTGATGGGGAATGAGACCATCACCTGGATCTCTGAAGACTTTGTTTTATTTCTGCCGCCGGCCGTCTGGGGATCAAGAGATGACTGTCTCTGATCCCCTGGACGAACCCAATGGCATCTGAAACCCGGTGGCTGAGGAACCTTTGGCATCGAACTCCAGACCCTAATCATCCAAGGGATTAGGATGGAGGGTCGAGAGATCGAGATAGTCATTCACTGGCATCCACGGAATAGCAGCGATCCAAGGAATCGATATACCCTCGTATAGCCAGTGGTTCAGGGGACCAAGAGATTGATGTCTCTGGTCCCTGAACAGCACAAGGAGGGGCCCGGTTTCCATGCCTCTAAAGCAAAGATTCATATGAACTATTAAATATTTTTTTGCATAAACGATGAACGTATAAAGATAAGCGGAGAGCAGGCATTTCGATCAAAGGAGAACAAACATCTGAATCAATAGATCCCCAAATGGGCAATCGTTGACATTTCATTGCATCGCATCAAAGCCTTACATCGATGTGAAATAGAAATGCAAAGCAGAAAGGTAGAGATTGAGACCGGAACTGGCCGGCTACCTTCGATAAATCAAGACAAAAAAGCCCAGTAAATTACATCAGTAGAAGAGAAAAGACAGGATGGGGAGGGCGGAGCATTGACTCCTCTCCCTCCCCCTAGCAGCCCACCTGGAGCCCCTCTTCTTCTTCTTTTCTTCTGCTTCTTCTCTTCTCTTAGCCGAGGGGGACTCTCTCTTGGCAGGACTCCCTCTCTATTCTTTCTTTTCTGGCTTCTTTTTCTCTTCTTCTTCTTTCTATTCTCCTTCTATCTCTTTCGTCTATTCTTCTCTTTTTCTGTCTCTCCTCTCTTCCTTTTATAGCCACTTTTCTCCCTCTCTCGGCAGCAGCATCACGGCGCCCCCAAATGGAGCTTCCCGGCGCCCTCTATTGGGCTTCGGCAAATGGCTCTCGGCGCCCTCTTTGCAGGCCCAATTAAAGCCTTTTTTAGCCACTTTCACAGACCCATTTGGGTCTTTCAAGGACATCATCACCCGAAAGGGCCTTTCATTGATGACATATCTTGTATCGAGATCATCATTACGGTTTTCATCAGTCCGTAGACAAGGGTTTCATCAGTCCGTAGACAGGGGTTTCATCAGTCCGTAGACAAGGGTTTCATCAGTCCGTGGACAGGGGTTTCATCAGTCCGTAGACAAGGGTTTCATCAGAATTGCCATCTGAATGGTGACAAGACCGGGTATTATCTTATCGATATCGTCACTTGAATGGTGACGAGCTCGGGCATCAGCTTTAGTCCGGCAAGACTTCCGCCGGGTGTATAATCTGTGGGGACCATTCTTCTTCTGTTCTGACTTTGCAAAGCCTTTGCCATCTTCATCTGCCGGTACCGGCTTCATCTTCATCTCATATTACATCTGTCAGTAAGCCGACATCTGACTTACCCTGACATATCATCTGTGGAATCTTGGGCGAAACGGTAGTACAACTCTCATTAAAGGGCTGGAAGGTCTCATCAGTCGAGTGACTGCTGCTTTATCAGTGCTGCCGTCTGAGTGACATTGGCACCGGGCATCAGCTTTGCCGACAAGGGCTTCCGCCGAGCAGACAGCTGATGAGCTTCATCATTGGTCTTTCATTGTTGGTCCGACCCTCTTTTTAATTATGTTTTCACCTTTGTTCATTTTCCAGGTGTCAACAACTAGCGACCGCCGCCGTCCACCCTCTTGCTGGCGGTCATCCTGTGCTGGCCGTTGAGACCCTGCAGCCTTCGTCTGCTCCGTCGGCCTCCGCTCTTCGTGGCAAGGGCCCTATTGTTGTCGGCCCGCCTGCTGGTGGCCTCAACCCTGCGGTGGCTTCTTGGTCCCCGGGGGCGAGGCCTCCCAACCCGGCGGCCTCTAGTGACGGTGCCAAAGGCCCTACCCCGGCTGCCTCTGCATCCGCTCGCCTCTCCTTCGCTCAGGCCTTGAAAAAGAAGATCAATCGGGAACCGCCCGATCCGTTAGCATCTCCTCCTTCGGCTCCTGCCCATGTGCTTCCTGTCTAGGAGTCTACCCCTCCGTCTCTTGATGGCGGCCTCCAGCTTCCTCAAATCACTCAGGTGCTCACTGTTCCCGGGCTCGAGCCTTGCGAGAGGTTCCCTGACCTCGCCATTGCCCATGTGCGCCTCGTGGGGACCTACGACCAGGATCGCCCATGGCCGGGTTTGCGGACGGATGGCGGTGCACCCAGCCCTCCGGCTGATGACTTCGTCAAGCTCCCCTTTCTACTTCATCCTCTTACTATCCCTGGCCTCCAGCCATCCGGTCCCGTCGACTTCACTACTGTTCATACCAACTGGGTCGGCATGCAAGGCCAGGACCGTTCTCGTCCTACTTCCAGGCCCGATCGTGTCAACACCAGGAGTTCTCTGCGCCGATCCAACTCTACGAGCTCTACTCGATATCGAGACTTTGTTTAGTTTTTGGCCTCTTTGGCCTCCTTTGGTTTTGGGGCCCTCGGGCTACTTGTTTATTCTCCACCCCTTATTTGGGTGCCGTCCCTATCCATGTACTCCTCTGTGTTCTCACTGCTTTCATTTATGAAAAATCGCTTGCCTGGTGGTTGGGGTGGCACGTCCTGTCTCTTCCGCATTGAAGGGATGAACGGACTCCATCGTTTCTCACCTTGCAAGTATTACCTTTCAATTAAAAAAAAGTATAATCACCTCAACCCCAACTTTGGACTCAATTATATATGATTAGTGCCCTACACGAATTCTCAAGGATATCAGCTCAAACTTGAGGGAGAGTGCTATATCGTACAAATTATTATGATTTCATATGAATTTCAGACTTTTCTATTCGTAGTCAATTAATTTTGAGTTGGAAGGTCTAGCGTGACGAACTTGTAAAAAAAAAACATTGCCAAATTATTATGATTTTTTTTCGCATGCATATCTAAATCTCTTTTTAAGAAGCATATTTTTATATATTCCTTTCTTTTAGGTTGATGTATATACGTGATTCTTCTTGGGAGGCGTTACCATCAGTTCAACTTGGATTATGCTGAGAATAGTTTTCCTTTGTGTGTTAGATTTGTTCGACATTACCACTATGCAGTGGTGACAAGACAACTTATCCCTCCCTTTATGCTAAGGTGGGTTGGGATATTCGGTTAAACAAAAGATTGTGGTTGTTTACGAAATGGGTGGAGTAGTTTGTAAGAAGGATTTCCATGGAAGTAGGTTTTTAACAAGAGTGTTTGAAATGATCCTAAAGGCTCGGTTTGATATTAGAATAAGATTTGTGACCCCATAAAGGAGAAAATATGAGATCCACTTCTCATCTTACACACGTATGGTTTAATTAATCTCGGGTAAGATATTCAACTCTATGAGTCGAATATCTTAATCTTGCCCGATTTTCAAACAGGTTCAAAGAGATTACCATCGGAAGCCTTTCCTCCTCACTTCCTTTTTCTTTCCTCAACGAGGGATAAGGTAACTCCAAATCTCAGTTCGTGTAGATTTTTAAATCATGTGAGAAAATCATGGTTCGATACGATCGACTTATCCTGACTCGGGTGACTCGGATCGTATCTAGAGAGGATTTTAAGTCGAGAGTTGGATGAATTATACCAAGTCGCTATATATAATTTAAATAATAATCTAATATCTAAAACAATCTATTTTTTAAAAAAACTATAATAATGATATAATAATAATCATAAATCTTACATTTTAATGAATAAAAGTAATCAAACTTTATTATTTAATTTATTTTAAATACGTGACTAAGTCGAGTTGACTTAGAGTCTGACCAACTCGTGCGGATAAGGAGAAATCTGATCCGATATGAATCCTGGATTTGACTAACCCTAGATAAAACACAACTCATGAGAATATACTCTCTCTCTCTCTCTCTCACACACACACACACACACGTGTGCGCATATACACGCAATTAAGGTTTGCAAGGGTTATTGGTTAATTGTGAATAGTGGTAACGCCCTCACGACTTCTGACTTATTTGTGCTTATCCTTGATTCTTTAGGGGTGACTTTGATAACAGAATAATGATATAATAAAATAACTTGATTCTCGTTATTATATCTAACTAGATTTCGTAGCATGGGTAGATTATTCTACCTCGTGTAATTTTTCAACCAAAAAAGGTTGAATTAACTATTCTAAGTTACGCAGACGAAGATTATGTAACTTTTATATTTATTTATAATTTTAATCATTTTAATCATTTTAATTTTTTATTTTAAGTAGAATAATAAACCAGTTATCACACTCCATTAAAGTTAAATATCGAAATAACTTACGTAGGCAACATCCCTACGACTTTCCCCCGGGGGTTCCATTCCATTCATTCCTTCGCCCAATCTCCTTACATATTTTTTTTTTAATTGAAAAGTAATACTTACAAGGTGAGAAACGAGAGAGTCCGTTCATCCCTTCATTGGGAAAGGGACATGACCTGCCACCCCGACCACCAGACAAGTGTGCTCGAAGTCGCTTGGGACTTTTCTCCGTTTAAGAGGATGGTATGGAGGCCGGGTTGCGACTTCCTCTTCAGTCTTCACCCCTTCGTCGCCGGTAAACTCCTCCAATTTTTACGGGATTTGCCCTGCACAAATAGGCACAGAATTCTTGACATACCCCTTATTGGCTTTTCTCTTCGGGTCCATTTCTTCAAGGCTATTTATGTAATAAAGGAGATTTTCGACCACGAGTGGGTAGTGGTTCTACCAAAGTTTGACGGCTCGATCATTTTGACATTATCGATTTCACATTGATATGATACGATGCGACACTGTACTGTATTATATCGTAGTATAATAAGAATAAAAAATTATATAATAGATATTTGTTATAGTAAATATTAACGTAAAATTATGTGTAGTGGAGTTGGTGAGGGCATCACTTGTTTGAACGTGAGTTGTTCGAGATTTTTAATTTTTTTTAAATAGTGAAAATTTTAAAAGAAAACATAAAATAATGTGACATTTATCCATTTCAAATTTAAAACTCACGATGTCAAACAATCATCTCTGATCAACTTAACTATCAAGAAATATTAAATATAAAATAAAATATATAATATATGAGTACGTATCGATAACGTATCACGTATCGCTAAGTGATATAATTCGGTACGTGAGATTCACGGATCTATTTGTAAAATCCTAATTTTTACACTTTGGCCAGGTAAGATAAAGAGACGGTCAAGGACAGGCCTCTTCCATCCACAAAAGAAAGGGTAAGTTCTCTTTCACGGTGAAATCGGACGAGTCCCCCAGCCGAGTTGTAACGGTTACTAACTAGCTGGATTGCATGTTGATCTGAATTGGTTGGACTCTTTGAATCTACTTTGTATTTTTACCAGCAATTTTCACGGTGATTGAAAAGTAATGTATTTTATATTTACTGGAAATTTTTACGGTGATTCAAAAGTCCAAAACTTGTAAGAGATGCTTTTTTCCCCTCTCGTCCTCTAACCGATGTAACGCTTTTGCATGTGGCCCTTGACCTACGGAAATATTTTTCCAACATTACTCACTTTAATACTAATTTAAAATTGTCATCAAGCTTCAATCTTATATACTTTATATAATAGCATGGGTGTTAAGATATTAATCAACTTGTAGTGTGACAAATATGAAAGGTTTTAACCAGTGGCGGAGTTAAAAATATTTGAAAGGAGGGGATAAAATATAACTAATATAATAAAAATTATTTATTTTCATTCAAATAAAAGATATTTTATAAGTGAGTTATTCACGACGAGTCTTCATATCTTGAAAACGTTATATTATTGTCTCATTGTCAATACTCTCGAATGCTTCCTTCTCAATATATGTCAAAAAATTATCATTCATCCATTGATCACCACAAAAATTACTTCAACTTTAAAACTAGGCGCAGTGTTCCAGACTAGTGAGAGCTGACTTTGTATTATATAATCGAGATAATGAATCACAAACATGAACAACTAAGGGGGAGAACCAGGTTAAGCTACTGAGACATGAAAAATTCCCGTGATTGAATATACACGAAACAAGACTGAAAAAGAAAGACAAAATCAAAATCCTGAATGAAATGACTTCCCCAGGTAAAACCCCATGGTAAAGCCCTACAATTCCAGCAAAAGGCATCAAATAGATAACAAGAGAACTGAGCAAGGGGAAAAACTCACCGTATTGACAGAGAAGCTCCTCAGAGTGGAGTGAGGTGTGGGGGGCCGGACGTGCGGATCGGAGAGACCTGATACAAGTCTGTAAATCAACCCTGTGTACAACCCGATAACATTTTTTTCATTTATACTCAACCAACAAAAAATAACTCTACATAGCTACAGACACAGTTTCTCAACCGGCAGCCGCAATACCTTTTTACGGTTCTACTGTGATACTTTTATCATCTTTTACCTCTTTTAGGTTTCTATCTTACAAAAGGAAATCTCCATCGTCGATTTACGGTTAAACAACCAACTAATGAATGTGGGTGATAAATACCTACCATCAGTAGACATTTTAACTTAATCGTAAAACCAAAATATCTACCATCGTAGACATCTGATGGGCCCAAAAAACCTAACAGAGGGTGGGGGGCAAATGTAAAGAGAGAGAGAGATTTACCCAAGTCAAGGGGGGGGAAGCAATTGCCTCCCCCCCCCTTGCCCCCCTCGTCTCTGCCACTGGCTTTAACCCGTGGATTTACACCTCTCCAAATCTGGGACAACTTTGATAACGTAGTAATGGTAGAATATGGTGAGTTATTCCGTCCACCCGTCTTTAACCGAGTTTGATAATATGGTTAAATTATTTGAGATCAATTAAAATTAAGATTTTATTCCGAGATTAACTTATACGATTCTTTCACATGGAACGAGTTAACTCTAGATTAAAGATAAATTATCAATTTTTTTTAAAAAATAAGGCATAATTTATCCAGACACATCACGAATAATATATTTTAACTTGTTATCAAAGTTGTCCCAGATTTGAGTCAAAGTCATGATTATGAACCCCACCGATGTCGACCTGCGTGCGAATAAACTTATCCACCAATCCAATTCAATCCAATCCAACCCAACCATATAAGTTGCAGTCCTGTTTGTGAATAGCCTGGCACGTGAGACACGGATGACAAGATTCTTATCAAGAGACAAGACACTGTATTTTGGGATGTGTACAACTAACTCAGATAATATATTAGAGTGCCAAATCACTATAAGGGGTTTGATATCCGAATAGAATAAGGGGGGTTCAATAAGGTCGGATTCAAAAAATAAAACTGTTTGGCTTCGACAAATAAATCTTAAACGGGGTCGAATGGGTCATTCCAGTTAAGCATTCGAATCAGTTATCACTCGAATAAGGCCATTTATCCTGTTCGAGCCCGAACAAGTTAACCGTGTCATCGAAACCGATTTCGGTCGAATAACTCGTCCTAACCCGAGCTCATGTAATCATCAAATCGGGCCTATTGGATAGTGCAGTACCAGCGAGGGCAAGGACATTAATATAATTTACTCTAATATAATTTTATCCTAACACAACTAAGGTGAGACATCCGTCAGGTGACGTCGCAGTCGACACCTCACCTCATTTCCAAGGAGAGGTGGGTGTGGGTTCAATCCATATGCCTCCTGCATGAGGTGTAGGATTTTCTAGTTGGGACTATCCCTCATCTGTTCATCTGTGCCAAGTGGTGATCACGTGTAGACATCTCTCAGAATTCGAATAGAAGGAAAAAAATAAAGAATTTTTACATATATAAAATTCGATTTTATCAAATATATCTCTAGTTTGAATTTATTATCTAGAATATCATTCATTTAGATAAACATGTTATGTTCATGGTTTGTCGACCCGGTGCGTCTCGCACCGACTCGCACGACCCGACCCAGGCCGGGATCGGGTCGGCCGGGCCGTGGGTCGTCACCGGGTCGATCTATTATTTTAATATTATATTATATGATATTTTATATATAATATGTGTTTTTCTATTTTATTATATTATTTTATATATTATATATATATATAGTGGTGTTTTAGAACGAGACGGACCGGGTCGGACCGAGATGGGACCGACCCGACCCGACCCAGGCCGAGACCTGGTCGGCCGGGTCGACCGGGCCGGCAAACCATGGTTACGATTATACTTTTTAATTTACTATCGTCGGCGGAAGGAGAATATTCCGTAAAATATGTCATCTACGGTCATTAGATCTAGAATATATTTGACAAAATCAAATTTTATAGAGACATATATATATAAAAATCTTACTCTTTAATTCATACTTAACTCAGATTAAACATATCGAAGTTACGACGAGATATAATCGTGACATTACTCATATTTCGAAGCTATTGACGATAATATGTTCAGATGAGAGATATATTTGACAAAATTAACCTTTATGGTATATGTAAAAATCCCAAAAAACTAACGTGAGACAATATTTCCAAGCCACTCCACCGTGGAAAATTATCAATGAAATATCCTCTAATGTCAAGCTCCTGCAAAAGGGGTCTATGATTTTGAGGACTTTTGTCGAACACTCAGCCGTCACGGCGGGAAGGCCCGTCGCCCAGCGTAGTTTCTAAACAACGCAGACTTCAAGCTATCTATAAAGAGGTCCTCCAGCCGGAGCCACCACCGTCCATCTTATCGGCTACGGCGACGGCAGGGGAGGGGGGGCTCGTTTTCCCCATGTTCCAGCGCACTGCCTCATATATACTCGGGAATCTGTTGGCTCCCTTTCGGTGGTGGTGGTGGTGGTGGTGGTGATGGGATTGGGTTTGCTAGCTGCGCTGGCTTTTGCTTCCTGGGTGGTGGTGGCCATGGCCTGAGCCTCGGCACACTGTGTGTGCGTGCGTGTGTGTGTGATGCACACACACTCCTACGTACAGACAGACGTGCTGCCTCCCTCCTTCCGTAACCCAGCCCCACTTCTATAGTTCTTCGGCACTTCAACATTGCCTTTATTCCTTCTTCAACTTAGGCCGGCTAGTAGTAGAATCTCTGTCTTCCACCCTCACATTGCCTTTATTCCTTCTTCATCTTTCCCGGTTAGTGGCAAATTCTCTCTCTCTCTCTCTCTCTCTCTCTCTCTTCAAAAAGATGTACTCCATGCATGCCCCAAGGAGTCAATAGGGATGTGTTGGGTGTACGACGGGTGCCCGAATAAGTCATCTCACCCTCGACAACTCATCCTAATCGGGCTTACCCAGAAAGGTGCACTCCATGCATGCTCAAAGAAGTCAATAGGGATGTGTTGGGTGCACGACCTGTGCCCGAATAAGTCATCTCACCCCCGTTAACTCATCCTAATCAGGTTTACTTCTTTATCAAAGTGACCTAGGGAACGATCCGAGTAATCTTTCAACTCTTAAAACATGCATAACACCTCTCCTTTTATACGTATATATCTGTGATGAGATGTTGATATGAAAGCCTATAACAGTGCGGGGCTACGTGGAACTAGGGTTTTTTACTCGTTTCCTTCGTGCGTGCCACATCTATGACCTAAGTATCTGATGTTATGATGGCAGAATTAATTACTATCTAAAGGAAAGCATTTGACGATTTGATACGGATCAGAAAAAAAAATCTTGACGTTATGATAGCAGAATTAATTCAAAGAGAGATTTCTCTAATTATTATATGATCGATCGTTAGATTTACTCTGGATTGAAATATGATCGTTGTATTTAAGTTTATTTAAGATCTGAGTATTAGATTTATTTATGATAAAAAATCTGACTGTTAGATTTAAATTTTATCAAGATCTAAATATTGAATTTGTTTCCTATCGATCGTTCGTTAGATTTACTTCCGATCGAAATATGATCATTTAATTTAAATTTGATTAAGATGCGATCATTGAATTTACTCTCGATCGATCACTCGAGGATGACACTGTAATCTTATATACTTGATATTTTACCTAAGACATTGAATCTACCCTTTACATAGGGCCGAGGTCACACGTGATCTGATCTCCTCTAATCTAACTTTAATTTGGGCCAGGTGCGTTACATTTACTGCAGAGGAGCTGCGAGGGATGCAGGGGGATGCATGCAAAGACTAACAAGGATGGTCAAACATTTTACACGGAGGATGTGGTTCCCTGCCTAACTCTGAAAGCGGCCCCCGACCCAACACTCGGTGCTCATTCCAATCACTAAGGAGGATCATGAGAACAGTACTCCCACCGTACTGGCCGAGAGACCTTGTCCTCCTCATGTCGTTCCTCCTCCATCGTGGTGGACCCATTAACGCAATCACAGCTCGTTTCCTCATCCACAAGATGATGCATATATGGCACCAATAGGCGATCTCCAAGGCAACAATCGATGCCATGCTCCTCAAAAAGCTGTCAAACAATGCAAGTTTATACATGACCAGGTATAGTCTCACGTGTCTCGCACGTGAGTAACACACACACACACACACAGAGAGAGAGAGAGAGAGAGAGAGAGAGAGAGAGAGAGAGAGAGAGAGAGAGAGAGAGAGAGAGAGAGAGAGAGCTTGTTGTCCACACACAGTTTTCAGTGTGGCCTTACCATCTTGAAACGATCTAGAGCTTGTTGCCCTTCACCGATGAATGAGAGAATTTTGATTAAACCGAGGAAAAGAAGAATCTGATGGGTCGGTTTGATAATCGAATATATAGCTCTGATCGAGGTCGGGTGATTTATTCTTATTTAGATAATTTGCCGATTTGATAACTGAATATATAGCTCTGATCGAGATCGGGTGATTTATTTTTATTTGAATAGTTTTTAATTAATCAAGACGGGGTAGAGATTTACGCGACTTTTTTTCATTCCAAATGAAAGGGGAAATGTCGTACGACCTAAGTTAGGGGTTGAGGACGGATACGTTACCCCAGGTGACGTACTTGACTCCACCACAACCTATTATGAAACATACCCGAGGAGAACAAGAACTTGAATGCGAAGTCAATCCTCTAGAAGCCGGAGAATTTCATTCTATGCAACCGTTGACTTTTGAGGAAGCTGTTGAAATTGAGGTTGCCAACTTGTTGAAGACCATTTCACCTGGCCTTTAGTGGAAATTCTCGATGGAGCCATAGGACGTTTGTCACATGTGAACCAGCATATAATCACTTTGTCAGATGATTACTTTACGTGCTATGTATCGTAGATCTTATTCTATGAACATACTTCATAAAAATAATTATCACATTATTCGATCAAAAGATTGTCTGTACATGGTAAAATTTCCTATGAATTTCTAGAGTACCCAGCTTTACATTTTTCCAAAATAAAAAAGACTCAAAATATATATGAAAATGGGACTCTTAGAGAAATGACTGTTGCTTACAAAACCAGCTCAAACGTTTATGGGAGGGCATCTAAAACTACATTCTCCAATTCGTTTGCAACAGATGTGATCGATCATGTAAACATGAAAAGATTTGGGGGTTGTTTGTGTCGAGATCTCTCTAATTGATTTTGATATGATAACAAAACCCTTAAACCAATGTTCTCTAATTGGTTGTTTAAGTGTGCTCAAGTTATGAGTTGAAAAATGCAAAATATGTAGATAATTGTCAAATTTCAATGGCAAATCGTGTGATTCTTATAATGATCTCTTTTGCAATGTGATAGTACTTGATAAGCTCTTTCAAATGAGCCCAAAATTAGGCTAATTAGATTTTTATAAAAAATTATGATGATTTAAAAATCACTTATAGGGTGGCGTCTGATTTGGTGTCAAACATCCTGAAAAGAATCACTATTCATGAAGCATAGAAAGATAGTGTCTAATTTGGTGTCAAACACTTTGAGAAGAACCAACTTTCAGGAAGCTCAAGTTATTTGGGGTTTAGTCTGATGTCAATACCTTTTCCTGTCATGCGCAGACAGCCTTGGTGTCGCAATTTGGTGTCAACACCATAACGACACCAACGGGATCTACTTCGATCCAAACTTGCTATTTTTACATAATTCCTTTCCAAATCAAACCATGTGAAGATTGCTATCTAACCAGCAGCCACCATTGTGGAGGAGGATCTACAATGCCCCAAAGTATCTTCCTGCGCCATCTTTTGCAAGAATGGCTTGAGGACCTTGCTGCACCTCTCTTGCCAGATATGTAATTAAGAAATCTCTCTTTTTTTTATTTTTACATTGTAATAACCTAGATTCCTTGTCACGCCCCGTACTCTATACCGTCGAGGTATTGTCCGCTTTGGTCTACCGGCTTCACGGTTTTGTCCATTTCTTACAGTGATCGACTCCAGAATGGGGGACTTCCCGGACAGGTCACCCATCTCAGTACTACTCCTCATTAAGCACGCTTAACTTCGGAGTTCTTTTCAAGAACTGAGCCGATACTTCAAAAGGCGCCTCGATGATATAGAGTACAACTTAACTATATTTGAGGGTGTTACATTCCTTATATATTTTATTGGAGATTTCCTCCAAGAGGAAGAAATTTGTGCATAGCGCACAACCCTATTTTGAGAGGTGAGTTAATTAGCACCTTGGTGTCTAGCATTGAATGATGAGATAGCGCCTTTGTGTCTAGTGGTTAACAGGTGAATTTGCACTTTTGTGTCAAGAGAAGATAGATGATTGTTTAGCGTGGAGATGTTTTGTACCTTAATGTCAAGCGATGTGTGAGGTGAGTTAGCATCTTAATGTCTAGTGATTTATAGTGAAACACCTAAGATATTCTTGGAGAGTGGATGTAGGTCAACAAGGGACTGCATTGAATCACTATAAAAATCATCATGTATCCTTGTGTAATTACTTATTTGTCTCCTTCTCTATTCTTAATATGTGTTTATTAGCATGAGTTTTTAATTAGTTTGTGATTGTCATGATTTGATTTCGATTCCAATTCACATGCACCCCCCCTTGGGATGGCCTAGCTGATCGGGATTTCCAACAGATTGGTTTGACCTAAAACACAACAAAACGCCTTAAAATATCATAGCTCATGTGTCACATAAATATGGTATTTTATGACATTTAACATCAAAACTGATATAAAATTATTGTGGGATACACAATAGGACGAGGAATACTTTGAGTTTGTAGTCTCAAAACTCATAAGTCCCAAAAAGATGGCTATCAGAGTCGTCCCAAAAATCATGCTCTAAATCTTGACCTCGTCAGTGATGAGCCCCCAGAGAAGCACTAGAAAGAACACCCATGTGTAGGCGCCAGCAAGGTGCGTGCCTCATCCCGAAATGCTGCTCCTACAATGCACGGATTAGAAAGAAAGAAATGGGGTGATCGCCAGAGACTTATACCTGAGCCTCACAGGGATAGTATGATCGCGAATGTCTTGGAAATGAGAGATGTAGGTTCTTCCTATCCTTGCTCTCGGTCGGCCAAGAGCGAGGAGCTCGAGGCTGCGAGTCCAACGTGAAGTTTCTGCGAATCAACCAGTAAACACCAGAAAATCAACCATTAGACTAAGAAGAGGTAGTATATGCTCAAAGAGGAAAAGAAAACATGCAAATGAGGTCAATCATACCGGGAAGGGGGTTGGGAAGGGGGATGACCGAGACTTTCGACCATCCGTCTTCCCTATGTTTTGGGAGAAAACCTTTTTGAACAGGATCTAGGCAAGTCTAGTATGCATATAATGTAGTAAAATGAACTAAAATGCAGCAAGGATGAGAACAAAGTGAGAAGGACGGGGTTTGCCCGTCAACCAAGAGAAGACGGCCAAATATGTGGCCGTTCAAAGGTGGTAGACGGCCGTGTCGATGGCCGCCTCTTGGAACCCGAGCCTCTTCCGCGGCGAAGTTCTTCGACTTCGAGTTCTTGGTATGAGGGAAGGTCAGGAAGGGTGCTCTCGTCCTCACAACTTTCTCTGCGATCACCCAGCTGCCAGCCTCTCCCCCTCCAAAATGTCCAACCCCCCTCTCCACGGTTCCAAATGGGGTTCTCGTATGTGGGCCCTTTTCCTCCGTGAAAATATTCGAAAATAGAGTTAGATCCGCATGAAAGGGATTCGGACCAATCCGGAGGCGAGGACGTGTTAGACTGCACATGCCTCGACCCCTCGAAGTGGGAATAGGTGTGGAGGACATGCCCAGAGTGGGCGGATCATGGAATTGACGGGCGGTTATCAGGAGGCGGCCAGGTCGATGGCTGTTTCAAGGGTAGTTGGGCGGCCAGGAGTCTGGCCGCCTTGAGGTCTGGGAGGCCAGTACCTTGGCTGCCTTGGTGGGCTGGGGTGGCCAGGTATCTGGCCGCCTAATTGGGATCTGGGGGACCAGCATCCTGGCCACCTAGGGATATGTGCAATATATATATAATACCTCAAAAAAATCACCTCGGGGGCTCATGCCCCCGAACCCCCAACCTTACAGGAAGGGGGGCGCTACCCCCCTGCAACCCCCCGCCAACTTACCGCAAAGGGATAAGGTGGAGTCTACCTAAATAGAGATGAGACTCCACACTCCCAATTATCCAAGAAAAACTGTCACTTCTATGATGGCTAGTCGAGGTCCGCAGGATGTCTGAAATTAGGCATCTACACCGTGTTCAACACAAAATGTAGAGAGAGAGTGTATGTGAGAGAGAGAGAGAGGCTTCTCGCTTGAGGTTCGTGTGTAGAGCATCAAGAGAGAAAACCCGCTACCTCTTCATCCCCTTTTATAGGATTTGCCAAATGGGGTTTCGGTGCCATTCATGCAAGCATACGAAGGGTGCATGCGTCCGTTCGCATGCGGTTTCCCACCGTGGGCAACTTTAGGTGCTCCCCTCTTTTGCCGTTATCAACATCTTCCACTTATCCACGGAGAGCAGTTATAAAGTTTTCTCTTTATTCTTACTTCTCTTACTCCGTCGTACAGGAAATGGAGCATACGACCTCACGATAAGACTCTTAATCATAAGAGTAGTGAACTGTTAAGTTATCACTGAAACTAACAGAACACTTTAACATTATATATCTCGTAGCACCCTAGACAATCTCATATTCACCTGATTTAACACTCCATATCTCTCAAATAGTAAACAGTGTTAAATGTCAAATATCATGTGGTCATGACTCTATCGTCAGAAAATTAACAAAAACAACACCTTAAAAAGATTATAGAAAGAGAAGAAGAGGAGCACGAGGTTTCCTATTGTTACAACTTCACCCGACCTTTTATGTCCTAGCAAACATTATAAATTTTTGACTCTTCGGCCCTTCCCAACTCTTTAATATCTATTTTTCTCAACTTTCATATATATATATATATATATATATATATATATATATATAGAGAGAGAGAGAGAGAGAGAGAGAGAGAGAGAGAGAGAGAGAGAGAGAGAGAGAGAGAGAGAGAGAGAGAGAGAGAGTGCACATGTCATATTGCAATTGAGGATATCAAGGGGAGCTCTTTCTTTTCCTTCACAATTTAGAAATTATTAATGACCCGTATGTTCACCTGCCTACGTCACTACTACCTTCCTTGCCAGGGTTGTTCTTGGCAACGCACTTGGCTATGCCCATGCCCATGCCCATGCCCATGCATGTACATAAGAGCTCGATCCAAGATTGAGGCCCACCTACAGTCCACAGTGATGAAACGCTGTGTGCACATGGCCCAAAGCCGGTCCAGGTACCGGCAGGCCTGGCCCACGAACTGTTCACGTGGCACGTTTAGGTTAAAGAGAAAAGAAGCCTCCGCTGAGCCAATGCCACGACATGATGTGGGGACAAGTAAAGAGCATGGAAAATCAAAATAAACTCTTCGCGACAATTCTGGCTATCCCTTATTCCCTTTGATATGATAAGGGATATATGTTTACATGGCACATTATATCCACTTTCAAGTATATTTTTAATTTTTTTAAAAATGGTAATGACGAAGAAAACTCTTTCATCTATGCACATCTAACGGTACGGTAAATCTAAATAATTATATATTTTTCTCTCTGAAAAATTATACCCATGATTAACCCAATTTCAATTTAATCATTATTCTAGTTCAAAAAATCAATCTAAATAAAAGTTTTTATCAAAAACTATTTAATATCTTAAGGAACAGTTCATCAACTTATCATTCTAGCACGTAATTGGGAACGTTTTGGACTCACGTGAACACACATAATTAGTCTATAACGTGTGTTTAACATGAAAGCAAAATTAAAATTTTTATGATTTTGGATACCTTCAAAGAATTCATGACAGTATATCCAATCCGATTTGGATCAAGAGGTATTTCACATCATTCACATTTTCAGAAAGAAAGTAAAACCTGATCCTCTACATGCTCTAGAAACATTTATCCACAATACCCAAGTGCAGCAGGCTCAAAGGAGATTTCATATTGTTCACATTTTCAGAATGAAAGTAAAACATGATCCTTTACCTCCTCCAGAAACATCAATCCAACTAATGCTAGAGTACTTGCTGCCAACAGATTTTTAAATGGAAATGGATACAAGAAATGATGGCTTCAGATGCTATTTGCCTTCTTGTAATTAATCCAAGGCCGGCCCCCTCTGCTCTGTGTGTGCGTGCGTGTGTTGAGAGGGAGTGAGGGAGCGGGAGAGGAGAGGGAGTGAGGGAGACCGAGAGAGCTAGGGAGAGGGAGAGTGCAACTGAGTGAGGGAGATGGTATGTGAGTGTGTGTGTGTGATGGTGTTACAAAGAGAGGGATCGGGACAGGATCGGGAGAGGGGGAGAGGGGGAGGGAGATAGGGAGAGGGAGAGGGAGGGGGTCGAGCACCCTCGGCCGGCGCCCCCTCTGCCGTGTGTGTGTGCGTGTGTTACAGAGAGGGAGTGAGGGAGCAGGAGAGGGACAGGGACAGGGAGTGAGGGAGACTAAGAGAGGGAGAGGGAGAGGAATCGGAGGGGGTTTACCGGAGCTGGCGAGGACGGCCACGGCTCCGGCGACGACGGCTCCGGCGACGACGGCTCCGGCGGCGACGGCGAGGAGCTCCAGCGATCTTTTGTCGGCAAGGAGACAGTGGAAAAAGAGAGTGAGAGGGAGAGTGGGGGGCAAAGGGTAGAGAGAATGAGAGGGAGAAAGGGTTCGAGTGGGGCGAGAAGACGAGAACTTCCGACAGAACTTATTTCCGTCGGAAAAATTTTCGTAATTTTCAACGGAAAATTTTTCGTCCGAATATAGGTCCCAAATTGCGATAAATATTCTTACAGATATTCAGCTGTCGGAAATATTGATGGCATTTGTGACGTAATTTTATCCGTCATAATTTATGACAGATATTCCGACGAAATTTAGTCCGTCAGAAAAGTCTGTCACTAAAATTGCCTTCTCTTGTAGTGGACCGTTGAATTTAAGTTTAATTAAGATGCGATCGTTAGATTTACTCCCGATCACTCGAGGATCGAGTATATGATCGGGTAAACCCCTCCCCCGAGATGACACTATAATCTTTTTTACTTGATATTTTACCTAAGACATTGAATCTACCCTTTACATAGGGCTGAGGTCACACGTGATCTGATCTCCTCTAATCTAACTTTGGGCAGGTGCGTTACATTTACTACTAGGGCTGTCAATGGGCCGGGCCCGGGCCGGGCTTAGGTCGGCCCGGCCCGGGCCCGACTTATCAAGAATAAGGCCCGAGCCCGACCCGGGCCCGACCTATGTCGGGCCGGGCCGGGTCGGGCCCGACATTATATAAAAAATTCAAAACCCGACTAAGGCCCGGCCCGGCCCGACTACTTAAATAAAATAATAAAAATAATAAAAATAATAGATTTAATACTATAAAATTTATAATCTCACTAAATAAATTAAAAATTTGATATTAATTACATAATTTGTGTGAAAAGAGAATTTTAAAAGTTCTAATTAAGTAAAATAACATAAGTTTGACTAAATAGTTTTTAAAATTTGAAATGAGAATAAAAAAAGGGATCGGACCGGCCAGCGGGCCGAACTCAAAGCCCGAGCCCGGCCCGCGAGTCTTGTCGAGTCGGGCTTTTAGGCCCGACTAAAAACCCGCCGACTGAAAAAGACCTTACGACCCGGCCCGAAATCGGGCCAAGCCCGCGAGCCTATCGGGTCGACCAGACCCATTGACAGCCCTATTTACTACAGAGGAGCCGTGAGGGATGTAGGGGCATGCATGCAGAGACTAACAAGGATGGTCAAACATTTTACACGGAGGATGTGGTTCCCTGCCTAACTCTGAAAGCGGCCGCCGACCCAACACTCGGTGCTCATTCCAATCACTAAGGAGGATCATGAGAACAGTACTCCCACAGTACTGGCCAAGAGACCTTGTCCTCCTCATGTCGTTCCTCCTCCATCGTGGTGGACCCATTAACGCAATCACGTACAGCTCGTTTCCTCATCCCCAAGATGATGCATATATGGCACCAACAGGCGATCTCCAAGGCAACAATCGATGCCATGTTCCTCCAAAAGCTGTCAAACAATGCAAGTTTATAGATGACCGGGTGTCGTCTCACGTGTCTCACACGCGAGCAGATATCCTCTCATGTTAATCTCTCTCTCTCTCTCTCTCTCTCTCACAGAGAGAGAGAGAGAGAGAGAGCCTCACCATCTTGGAACGATCTAGAGCTTGTTGCCCTCCACCAGTGAATGGGAGAATTTTGATTAAAGCGAGGAAAAGAACAACCATGCGAAGATTGCTATCTATTTATTAAAGTGCTCTACAATATCTAGAAGTGCTAGAGTCACCTTAAATTTAGAAGCAAACTGTAGAGAATCATCAGCCACCCTTGTGGAGGAGGATCTACAATGCCCCAAAGTATCTTCCTGCGCCATCTTTTGCAAGAATGGCTTGAGGACCTTGCTGCACCTCTCTTGCTAGATTTGTAATTAAGAAACTTCTCTCTCTCTTTTTTTTTTCATTGTAATAGCTTAGATACCTTGAATGCGTTACTGGAGACTTCCTCCAAGAGGAAGAAATGTGTGCATAGCGCACAACCCTATTTTGAGAGGTGAGTTAATTAGTACCTTGGTGTCAAACATTGAATGATGAGGTAGCGTCTTAGTGTCGAGTGGTTAATAGGTGAACTTACACTTTTTTGTCAAGAGAAGATAGATGATTGTTTAGCGTGGAGATATTTTGTACCTTAATGTCAAGCGGTGTGTGAGGTGAGTTAGCATCTTACCGTCTAGCGATTTATAGTGAAACACCTAAGACATTCTTAGAGAGTGGATGTAGGTCAACAAGGGGCTGCATTGAATCACTATAAAAATCATCATGTATCCTTGTGTAATTATTTATTTGTCTCCTTCTCTATTCTTAATATGTGTTTATGTGTTTATTAGCATGAGTGCTTAATTAGTTTGTGATCGTCACGATTTAATTATTTCGATTCCAATTCACCCCCCCCCACTTGGGTTGGCCTAGGTGATCGGGATTTCCAACATATTGGTTTGACCTAAAACACAACAAAACACCTTCAAATACCATAGTTCATGGGTCACATAAATATGGTATTTTATGACATTTAACATCAAAACTGATATACAATTATTGTGAGATACACAATGAGATGAGAAAGACTTTGAGTTTGTAATCTCAAAACTCAGAAGTCCCAAAAAGATGGCTATTAGAGTCGTCTCAAAAAATTATGCTCTAAATCTTGGCCTCGTCAGTGATGAGCCCCCAGAGAAGCACTAGAAAGAACACACGTGTTCAACACAAAGTGTAGAGAGAGAACTAGAGAGAGAGTGTATGTGTGAGAGAGAGAGAGGCTTCTCGCGTGAGGGTTCGTGTGTCGAGCATCAAGAGAGAAAACCCGCTACCTCTTCATCCCCTTTTATAGGATTTGCCAAATGGGGGTTTGGTGCCATCCATGCAAGCATACGAAGGGTGCATGCGTCTGTTCGCATGCGGTTGCCCACCGTGGGTAACTTTAGGTGCTCCCCTCTTTTGCCGTTATCAACATCTCCCACTTGCCCACGAAGAGCAGTTATAAAGTTTTCTCTTTATTCTTGCTTCTCTTACTCTGTCATATAAGAAATGGAGCATATGACCTCACGAGAAAACTCTCAATCATAAGAGTAGTGAATTGTTAAGTTACCACTGAAACTAACAGAACACTTTAACATTATATATCTCGTAACACCCTATACAATCTCATATTCACCTGATTTAACACCTCATATCTCTCAAATAGTAAACAGTGTTAAATGTCAAATATCATGTGGTCATGACTCTATCGTCACAAAACTAACAAAAACAACACCTTAAAAAGATTATAGAAAGAGAAGAAGAGGAGCACGAGGTTTCCTACTGTTACAACTTGCCCATGACCTTTTATGTCCTAGCAAATATTATAAATTTTTGACTCTTCGGCCCTTCCCAACTCTTCAATATCTATTTTCTCGACTTTCACATATATATATATATATATATATATATATATAAAGTCATACTGCAATTGAGGATATCAAAGGGAGCTCTTTCTTTTCCTTCACAATTTAGAAATTATTAATGACCCATATGTTCACCTGCCTATGTCACTACTACCTTCCTTGGCAGGGTTGCGCCCATGCCCATGCCCATGCCCATGCCCACGCCGAGGGGCAGCTCCATCATGGGTCCTTATAGTCGTTAGCCCATAGCAAGAGGCATGCATGTACATAAGAGCTCGATCCAAATTCCGGCCCACCTACAGTCCACAGTGACGAAACGCTGTGCGCAGATGGCCCAAAGCCGGTCCAGGTACCGATAGGCCTGGCCCACAAATTGTTCTCTGCTGAGCCAATGCCACGACATGATATGGGGACAAGTAAAGAGCAGGGAAAATCAAAATAAACTCTTCATGACAATTCTGGCTATCCCTTATTCCCTTTGATATGATAAGAGATATAGGTTTACATGGCACATTATATCCACTTTCACATATATTTTTAATTTTTTTAAAAATGGTAATGACGAAGAAAACTCTTTCACCTATGCACATCTAACGGTATGGTAAATCTAAATAATTATATATTTTTCTCTCTGAAAAATTATACTCATGATTAGCCCAATTTCAATTCAATCATTATTGAAGTTCAAAAAATCAATCTAAATAAAAGGTTTTATCAAAAACTACTGAATATCTTACCACATATCACTTAAATATTGCAAACCCTTCACCATTTCTGCTATATTTGAAACATTTCTTCTTATTATATTCTTCTTAAGATAGGTTAGTCGAGTCAATATTTATTGTTCTCCCGCTTGGAAGCATGGCAGGTGTAGCAACCCTAATAAATGAATAATTGAAATGAATTAAAACATATATATTACAGAAGTAATATATATAAAAGGAATAGGGTTAATTGGACGAAATAAAATAAATTAAAAATAACGCCTCTTATTAAGGCGTTAATTTATAAAGAAACGCCTCTATCCATGGCGTGACTAAAGAAAGGACGCCCACACATGCGGTCGTCAGTTCTCATGCGACCAAATGGGTAAGTAAAAGAAACGCCCCTATCTTGGGCGTGTTTTAAAATACGAAACGCCCTTCTTCAAGGCACTTTTTAAGAAACGCCCTAAAGTAAGGCGTCAATTAAAGAATACACGCCCTGACCTAAGGCGTTAATTCAGTTCGTGAACCGTTCGAACCCAGAGCTTATCCAGGGAAGATCAACCTAATCTAGTAAGTGTCTATTAGAGTAAGGACTCTATTAGGGATATACTACCCTCAATCAAACCCTACTCTTGTTAGGACTTCAATATCCTATAAATAAGCCTGTTCGATCCAACCCTAAACCTATTTGATCATTCGCCTGCTACGGTAAGTTGACGAACAGTGAGTTTTTTTTTCTGATAATCTTCTTCCATGATGCATGAAGAATATTGATTATTCTTCTTCTTCTTTTCTACAGTTTAAGAGGCTTGGACGTCGTGAAGAACAACAGTAAGTATTCTTCCTTCGCCTCCAACGACTAAGTACAAAGATGTTGATACCTTTGACGTGCCCGCTATAGGTTTTGCAATCGGGACTCATCTATAACCTTCAGAGTTCTTCTTCTACAATCGAAGCCAACATCTTCTTCCATCATCCAGTAGCCGTTGTCTTCAGGAGCGTAGCAAAGCATCATCTTCTTCTAGTCAAAACCCCTCACGATTGTCTTCGAATCAAAAGGTAGGATTTTCTCAAGTTATTGTAGCCCAAATAAGAATTAATGCAAGATATCTATACATACGTATATGAGCATGGCATGCATACTGGTTATAAGGTTTTATTACGTTTTCTGCAAAATTTTAAAAGAAACGCCCTTGATTAGGGCGCTAATTTAAAAGAAACGACCATGGTAGTGGTCGTCAATTTAATATTTGACGCCCTCTACGCAGGCGTTAATTTCATAAGAATCGCATGTGATTAATAATTGATCCTGTTTAAAAATTACAATACATATGAAATAATGATTTTTAATATCTTGCATGACCCTGTGAATTCCTGTTAAATTTTACTGCCATGACATGTCTCCTGTCTCTCGAAATATTATTTATTAAAATATCGTAAATTCCTTGAAATTCACGACTTGGACAAAGTCGTTTTCCATATTCTAACGCCCCAGAACAAGGCGTGAATCTGAAAAGTAACGCCCCTTCCTAGGGCGTGTATCTGTTAAAATCCTGAAATTCACATATTCTGTAAAATGGAATTAGAAAGTAACGCCCCTTCCAAGGGCGCGTTTTTGATAAATTTCTGAGAATAATTATATCCTGTCGAATATGTAAATGATGAGACGCCTGCCTCTGCAGTCGTCAACTTTGAAGAAACGCCCCCAGGAAAGGCGTGTTTTTGATAAATTAATGAAATAATGGAAATTCTGCAAATTGGCAATATATGTAAACGCCCTTCTGTTAGGCGTTAATTATTCAATACACGACTTTACTTAAGTCGTTATTTTACTGTAAACTGATTTTATCCTGATTCTATTACCGATGGTTTCATATTATACATATATATATATATCGGCACTATTCTCCACTCCGTGAGTATAGTCCCACGTTTCATGTTGATTTATCGATCACACTCAACTCTCATTGACATACAAGCTCTCCATTGGACATTCCGTTCCTTTGGACTAGCGAGTTAGTCATAGAGACCTCCGTAAGACTCCTCGTAGCCTTGGATTCCCTCAAGGCCGACTGAGCTGGTTGTACCCTAAAAACCCATTACACGATCCTTGCCATGTCAATCTAAAGAAACATGGTATACCGGCCCTTATGATTATACAAAGAGTATATCATAAGAAATTCTTGATGGGATGATGATATCATGCCATATCATGTCGTTCTTGTAAACCCCAATTCTATGATAAGAATGAGGGTATCTTGCTTGATCTTATGTTTATGTGGACCTCAATTCTATATAAAGAATGTCCATATTGATTTGTCATGGTACCTAAGTTAAAGGAACCATATTCTACCTAGTTTTATCGATATCGTGATTATACCGTTATGATCGCCATTCTATGTCCTTGTCATATTTTTGGACTCTATTCTGTCAAAGTTGTCATACGTGTCTACAAGCTTGATGATTGAAATTCTATATTGGCTATATAAACAAGAGTGGATGTCAAAACACATGATAAATGCCTGCGCATATAGGGCCCGATCTGGTCCTGGGAGGAGCACCCGAAAGTACTTGTGCCCATGGGAGTTAAAATGATAAGGTATCTGGCATTATACCGAGTACTTGACTTGCTTGATTGGACATTCCACACACATCTTGTACTTGACTCGTACTTGACATGAAATGAAATGCGTGGCCCGAAAAAGGGTAATTTACTTGCTTGATACATGATAGCCAAAGTTCTTGACATGACTTGTAAATGTACTTGCTTGAATATCTCGAATAAACTTGTTATCTTGTTGAAAGTTCATGATAAGTTCATCTTATTTCCTTGATACTACATTCTATCTATTCTGTCGTTTTATGCGAGCATGCATAGCTTTATTGCATTCATGAAAATGTAATTACTTAAACCCCTTGCTAGTACTTGAGATATAATTTCCTACTGAGCGTTCGCTCATTCCGTTTGTCCCTTTGTACTTTTCAGGTAAGTCCGACGACGATGGAAGTCAATCGGATGGGAATAGTCAAGAGTGAAAGTGATAGAGCTTCTACAAGTGTCGTCTAGTTGTTTCTATAGTTTTCTCGAGTCAACTATGTACTTTTCTTTTTATTAAACAGAGTATTGGATTTGTAATAGTCTATCCATTATGAAATAAAGGATTGGGTTATCTTGCTATTTTGCGCATCTCTGTCTTTGTGTCGAATACACGACCACTCTGATTGACATGATTGATATAGACACGTCGCGCATCTCCGGGTATCTTCCGCGCTCGGGGCGTGACAGTCTTTGTGGTATCAGAGCCTAAGGTTATTCAATTCCTAGGAAACCCAAGTCCAAGGATAGGTTTCAAAACCTTTAACCAAGTGAGAGTGGGTAGAACCAAGGGTTAAATGATCAATGAGTCCTTTATAAGATCATAGTGATATAATACTAACATAGCTATTGTAATTGTAGGATAATGGCTGCCGAACGTGCTCAATGGCGCAACATGCAGCGTACCCTTCAAGGGATGACCCAAGTGCTACAACAGGTAGCACAAGGTGGTGCTCCACGAGCTGGAAGCTTACACCAAGCATTCAAGAATATGAATCCCCCGAAGTTCATGGGATCGACCGATCCAGACGATGCCGAGCATTGGGTTCGGGAGATTGAACGTATATTCCGTGTTATGCAATGCACGGATCAGGACAAAGTCTTATTAGCTACTTTCCAGTTAGAAAAGGATGCTAGATGCTGGTGGGAGTCGATTGAAGCTACTATTGACCCAACTCAAGTTACATGGGGTGAATTCGTTGAATATTTCAACGCCAAATATTTCTCTGATAGGGTCCAGGAAAAGAAGGCCGCCGAATTTGCCGCATTAAAGCAAAGATCTTTATCGGTGGCTGATTATGAAGCACAGTTTTCTAGACTGTCTAGATATGCTAAGCATTTAATTAGCACGGAAAAGATGAAAGCCCGTAGATTTCTTAATGGGCTTAGGCCCCACTACATTACTCAACTGGCGCCTATGGATATTCAAGTTTATACTGAAATAGTGCGCCGAGCTCAGTTGCTTGAAGATGCCACGGAACTATCTGATAGGATCCGTGGGAAAGACAAAAAGGAGCAAGTCACAAGTTCGGGTTCTTTTAAACCCAACTTTAAGAAGAGGCCCAATAATGGAGGTTCTTCCTCTCAAGATCAGAAGTTCAAGAAATCCAAGCCTTTCTCTATCACCACTACACCTTCAAACGTAGTATGCAAGCATTGTGACAAGGCTGGTCACAAAACAGAAGAATGCTGGAGGAAATTAGGAGCATGTCTCCGTTGTGGGAGTCGTGAACATCGGATTCCCGATTGTCCATTAATGAATGACCAAGCCGGTGAGGGTAAACGTCCAGTGACAAAGAATGCTCGTCTTCATGCGATCCAAGAGACCGAACCAGAAGAAGAAGGCGGATTGGTGGAAGGTACATTAAAAATTTGTTCCAAATATGCACATGTTTTATTTGATACGGGTGCATCGCATTCCATTATTTCCAAGAAGTTTGTTGACCCATTACCTCTAGAACCAGAATGGATGAAGTTAATATTGTCTACTCCTCTCGGAAACGAGACGGATATCACACATCATTACCAAAACTGTGAGGTATTGGTTCGAGGAAAGAATTTTCCTATTGATCTTATCTGCTTAGATCTAAAAGCGTATGATGTTATACTAGGAGCAGATTGGTTATCCAAATACCAGGCAACGGTTGATTGCCGTGATAGCAAGATTGTTTTCAAGGAATTTCCGGAACTGACTTATACTAGTCCTAAGAGTCGAAGCAAATCCCCTCTTATTTCGGCTCTTCGAGCAAGCAAGCTCGTCAAGAAAGGATGTGTATCCTTCCTTGCTTTTGTCACTATTAAAGAAGCTAAAGAAACCAAGATAGAGGACATTCAGGTAGTGCGAGAATTTCCAGACGTATTTCCGGAAGAATTGCCGGGATTACCCCCGCAAAGAGAAGTGGCCTTCACCATTGACTTAGTCCCTGGTGCTGGTCCTGTTTCAAAGGCACCCTATAGAATGTCCCCTGCAGAACTAAAAGAATTGAAGAAGCAATTGATGGAATTGATTCAAAAAGGGTTCATTAGACCAAGTACTTCCCCGTGGGGAGCCCCAGTCCTATTTGTAAGGAAGAAGGATGGATCCATGAGATTGTGTATCGACTATCGACAGTTGAATCATCTTACTATCAAGAACAAGTATCCACTGCCGAGAATCGATGAATTATTTGATCAGATTTCTGGATCCAAATATTTCTCCAAGATTGATCTCAGGTCTGGTTATCATCAATTGAGGATTAAAGACGAAGATATTCATAAAACTGCGTTCAGAAGCAGGTATGGCCACTATGAATTTGTTGTTATGCCTTTTGGACTAACAAATGCCCCTGCTGCCTTTATGCAGTTGATGAATAGCATATTCAGGCCTTATCTAGATCAATTTGTGGTGGTTTTCATTGATGATATATTGATATATTCCAAGACTAAGGAAGAACATGAAGAGCATTTGAGGATTTCATTACAAATCTTGAGGACAAATCAATTATATGCTAAACTCAGCAAATGCGAGTTCTGGCTTGAAGAAGTGGCTTTTCTCGGACATGTCATATCCAAGGACGGTTTATCTGTAGATCCGTCAAAGGTTGAAGCTGTAAGAAACTGGGAAAGACCCACTAATGCAAGCGAGATCAGAAGTTTCTTAGGTCTTGCAGGCTATTATCGGCGATTCATCAAAGATTTCTCTAAGATCGCCGTGCCCCTTACAAGGTTAACTCGCAAGGAGATCCGATACGAATGGAGTGAGGAATGTGAAAGAAGTTTTCAAACTCTCAAAAATCATCTCACCACAGCTCCGGTCTTAGCTCTACCGATAGAAGGAGAGAAATTCGAGGTCTACACTGATGCTTCTGGCATTGACCTCGGATGTGTCCTAATGCAACAAGGAAAGGTCATAGCATACTCTTCACGTCAGCTGAAGAAGCATGAGGAGAATTACCCCGTCCATGACTTAGAACTGGCCGCGGTAGTATTTGCCCTAAAGATATGGAAACACTACTTATATGGAGTACAGTTTACTGTATACTCCGATCACAAAAGTCTCAAATATCTATTTTCACAAAAGGAGCTAAACATGAGACAAAGACGCTGGCTAGAATATCTCAAGGACTTCGACTTCAATATACAATACCATCCCGGAAAGGGTAATTATGTTGCTGACGCCCTTAGTCGAAAGCCGAGAGCAATGATAGCAAATTGTATGATGCAAGAATGGAGGTTACTTGAACAATTCTCCGAGCTCAATATAAGCTTGGACACGGAATCCAAATTTGTCACACTATCTCATGTAAGCATACAGTCAGACTTATTATCTGAGATACAAGCACTTCAGGATGATGATCCTATGTTAGTGGAAATCAAAGGCAGATTAGAAGGACAATCTGATTTTCAACTAACTTCCGAGGGAAGATTATTATTCAAAGATAGAACTTGTATACCTGATTGTCCGGAATTAAAGAAGAAGATCTTAGATGAAGCTCACAGATCAAGATACACTATTCATCCTGGATCAACCAAAATGTACCAAGATGTAAAGAGGAACTTTTGGTGGCCTAATATGAAAAGAGAAATAGCGGACTATGTATCGCGCTGTCTCACATGCCAACAGGTCAAGGCGGAACACCAAAAGCCTGCGGGAAAACTACATCCTCTAGATATTCCTAAGTGGAAATGGGAGGATATTGGTATGGACTTCATCATGGGTTTGTCTAAATCTAAAGGAGGACATGATGGAATCTGGGTTATCATTGACCGATTAACTAAATCGGCACATTTCTTGCCAATAAAAAGCCGATGGTCAATTGATGTGCTAGCTGCACTGTACATCAAGGAAATAGTCAGGATACATGGAATTCCTGTCTCAATCGTGTCTGACAGAGATCCCTGTTTTACTTCTCATTTTTGGAAGGGATTACAACATTCGTTGGGAACAAGGCTCAACTTTAGTACTGCTTTTCACCCACAAACGGATGGTCAGACCGAGCGAACTAATCAAGTTGTTGAAGATATGCTGAGAGCATGCATTATTGACTTTGGAGGAAGCTGGCATGACCACTTACCTTTAGTTGAATTTGCATATAATAACAGCTACCAAGCTAGTATCCATATGGCACCTTTCGAAGCCTTATACGGAAGGAGTTGTCGATCGCCTTTATGCTGGAACGAAGTTGGAGAGAAACAACTATTAGGTCCAGGCATGGTAAGGGATACAACTGAGAAGATACAGGTAATCAGAGAAAGATTACAAGTTGCTCAGACAAGGCAAAAGGCTTATGTTGATACCAGAAGAAGAGATCTTGAATTCCAGGTTGGAGATCATGTATTTCTTAAAATATCCCCTGGACGTGGCATACGAAGATTTGGTGTTAAGGGCAAGCTTACGCCAAGATTCATCGGACCATTTGAGGTACTCGAAAGAGTAGGCGAGGTTGCTTATCGCATCGCGTTGCCTCCTCAGTTGTCCGAGGTACACAATGTATTTCACATATCTATGTTGAAGAAGTATGTGCACGATCCGTCACATATTATCGAGCATGGAGATCTGGTGATCCAGAAAGATCTCACATATGAACAGAGGCCTTTAAAGATATTAGATCGAGAAATACGAGCTCTAAGGAATAAGGTTATTCCCATGCTTAAGGTGCAATGGAATAAGAATCCTGAACACGAAGCGACATGGGAGACCGAGGAATCTATGAAGAAACGATTTCCCGAGTTATTCTAAGAGGTATATGTTCTACACTCTCCACGTGTATAATTATATATATATTGAATTTGGGGACCAAATTCTTTTTAAGTGGGGGAGGGTGTAGCAACCCTAATAAATGAATAATTGAAATGAATTAAAACATATATATTACAGAAGTAATATATATAAAAGGAATAGGGTTAATTGGACGAAATAAAACAAATTAAAAATAACGCCTCTTATTAAGGCGTTAATTTATAAAGAAACGCCTCTATCCATGGCGTGACTAAAGAAAGGACGCCCACACATGCGGTCGTCAGTTCTCATGCGACCAAATGGGTAAGTAAAAGAAACGCCCCTATCTTGGGCGTGTTTTAAAATACGAAACGCCCTTCTTCAAGGCGCTTTTTAAGAAACGCCCTAAAGTAAGGCGTCAATTAAAGAATACACGCCCTGACCTAAGGCGTTAATTCAGTTCGTGAACCGTTCGAACCCAGAGCTTATCCAGGGAAGATCAACCTAATCTAGTAAGTGTCTATTAGAGTAAGGACTCTATTAGGGATATACTACCCTCAATCAAACCCTACTTTTGTTAGGACTTCAATATCCTATAAATAAACCTGTTCGATCCAACCCTAAACCTATTTGATCATTCGCCTGCTACGGTAAGTTGACGAACAGTGAGTTTTTTTTTCTGATAATCTTCTTCCATGATGCATGAAGAATATTGATTATTCTTCTTCTTCTTTTCTACAGTTTAAGAGGCTTGGACGTCGTGAAGAACAACAGTAAGTATTCTTCCTTCGCCTCCAACGACTAAGTACAAAGATGTTGATACCTTTGACGTGCCCGCTATAGGTTTTGCAATCGGGACTCATCTATAACCTTCAGAGTTCTTCTTCTACAATCGAAGCCAACATCTTCTTCCATCATCCAGTAGCCGTTGTCTTCAGGAGCGTAGCAAAGCATCATCTTCTTCTAGTCAAAACCCCTCACGATTGTCTTCGAATCAAAAGGTAGGATTTTCTCAAGTTATTGTAGCCCAAATAAGAATTAATGCAAGATATCTATACATACGTATATGAGCATGGCATGCATACTGGTTATAAGGTTTTATTACGTTTTCTGCAAAATTTTAAAAGAAACGCCCTTGATTAGGGCGCTAATTTAAAAGAAACGACCATGGTAGTGGTCGTCAATTTAATATTTGATGCCCTCTACGCAGGCGTTAATTTCATAAGAATCGCATGTGATTAATAATTGATCCTGTTTAAAAATTACAATACATATGAAATAATAATTTTTAATATCTTGCATGACCCTGTGAATTCCTGTTAAATTTTACTGCCATGACATGTCTCCTGTCTCTCGAAATATTATTTATTAAAATATCATAAATTCCTTGAAATTCACGACTTGGACAAAGTCGTTTTCCATATTCTAACGCCCCAGAACAAGGCGTGAATCTGAAAAGTAACGCCCCTTCCTAGGGCGTGTATCTGTTAAAATCCTGAAATTCACATATTCTGTAAAATGGAATTAGAAAGTAACGCCCCTTCCAAGGGTGCGTTTTTGATAAATTTCTGAGAATAATTATATCCTGTCGAATATGTAAATGATGAGACGCCTGCCTCTGCAGTCGTCAACTTTGAAGAAACGCCCCCAGGAAAGGCGTGTTTTTGATAAATTAATGAAATAATGAAAATTCTGCAAATTGGCAATATATGTAAACGCCCTTCTGTTAGGCGTTAATTATTCAATACACGACTTTACTTAAGTCGTTATTTTACTGTAAACTGATTTTATCCTGATTCTATTACCGATGGTTTCATATTATACATATATATATATATATATATCGGCACTATTCTCCACTCCGTGAGTATAGTCCCACGTTTCATGTTGATTTATCGATCACACTCAACTCTCATTGACATACAAGCTCTCCATTGGACATTCCGTTCCTTTGGACTAGCGAGTTAGTCATAGAGACCTCCGTAAGACTCCTCGTAGCCTTGGATTCCCTCAAGGCCGACTGAGCTGGTTGTACCCTAAAAACCCATTACACGATCCTTGCCATGTCAATCTAAAGAAACATGGTATACCGGCCCTTATGATTATACAAAGAGTATATCATAAGAAATTCTTGATGGGATGATGATATCATGCCATATCATGTCGTTCTTGTAAACCCCAATTCTATGATAAGAATGAGGGTATCTTGCTTGATCTTATGTTTATGTGGACCTCAATTCTATATAAAGAATGTCCATATTGATTTGTCATGGTACCTAAGTTAAAGGAACCATATTCTACCTAGTTTTATCGATATCGTGATTATACCGTTATGATCGCCATTCTATGTCCTTGTCATATTTTTGGACTCTATTCTGTCAAAGTTGTCATACGTGTCTACAAGCTTGATGATTGAAATTCTATATTGGCTATATAAACAAGAGTGGATGTCAAAACACATGATAAATGCCTGCGCATATAGGGCCCGATCTGGTCCTGGGAGGAGCACCCGAAAGTACTTGTGCCCATGGGAGTTAAAATGATAAGGTATCTGGCATTATACTGAGTACTTGACTTGCTTGATTGGACATTCCACACACATCTTGTACTTGACTCGTACTTGACATGAAATGAAATACGTGGCCCGAAAAAGGGTAATTTACTTGCTTGATACATGATAGCCAAAGTTCTTGACATGACTTGTAAATGTACTTGCTTGAATATCTCGAATAAACTTGTTATCTTGTTGAAAGTTCATGATAAGTTCATCTTATTTCCTTGATACTACATTCTATCTATTCTGTCGTTTTATGCGAGCATGCATAGCTTGATTGCATTCATGAAAATGTAATTACTTAAACCCCTTGCTAGTACTTGAGATATAATTTCCTACTGAGCGTTCGCTCATTCCGTTTGTCCCTTTGTACTTTTCAGGTAAGTCCGACGACGATGGAAGTCAATCGGATGGGAATAGTCAAGAGTGAAAGTGATAGAGCTTCTACAAGTGTCGTCTAGTTGTTTCTATAGTTTTCTCGAGTCAACTATGTACTTTTCTTTTTATTAAACAGAGTATTGGATTTGTAATAGTCTATCCATTATGAAATAAAGGATTGGGTTATCTTGCTATTTTGCGCATCTCTGTCTTTGTGTCGAATACACGACCACTCTGATTGACATGATTGATATAGACACGTCGCGCATCTCCGGGTATCTTCCGCGCTCGGGGCGTGACAGCAGGAGAGAAAAGTTATAACCAACTTCAATTAGATAAAAGGGAATTTTGCATATATACCTTTGTAAAGTTTGATTTTGTTGGGTTCTATGCGTCCCCTCGTTATCTTTGACAATGGTTTTGATGATTCCAATATATTGTGTGTTTTATGCATAATGGTATTTTCATGATAAACAAGTTAACATGATGATATCTTATTTTGTAGGTTGAAATTTAAAGGTCCTTCCTGAATACATTTATGAAGTCGACTCATGCATGCTGTGCATGAGGATTTGGAGCTTTCATGTGGATCTTGTTCATACTGTCTTGATTGGGGTTAAAAGCCCTTTCATGTTCCTGGATTTATATTGACTACATTTCAATGTGGGAAGATTGGTTTTAGTGGATATGACTTTACGCTTGCTTTTCATAATTGTTTAGTGATAGTGGTTTCTCAGCTTGCTTTAGAAATGCCCCTATCTTTGATTGGACTGAACTTGAATAGCTATGCATTGGTCTGCTAAAACAGTTTTCCATTTCCCTTGGAATGGGTCGACCCCATGGGTCGACCCCTGGCTTTTTGAGCCTTAGTTTTCACCTTGTTACGAAGCATGGTCTTACATGAATCTGAACTTTACTTATTGGTTGGTTTGCCTTGAACTGTATAGGAATCTAATGGTGGCTAATGTTTGATTGAATTACATCGAAAATGGATTTTGCTTGCCAAGAAATTGAAATCAATTGAACTGATCTCTGAATCTTGTGTCCCTGAACTTAAATGTCTTTGAACTAAAAATTCAAATATACATTCAGTTAACTTTGATTCAATAGTAAATGGATTTGTGCTTACTCATATTGATCGTACTTGAATCCATTTGACTGAACAATGAATGATGGAACTGAACTGACAATCTTGAGTTCTTTGCCAAAATTCAAATGCATTGATTCAAGTTTTGCATGAGATTGAATTACCAGAATGTGCAGGCTTCATTATGCTATCAATTAGTTGCACATCATGGTTCAATCATGCTCGCACACTTTCAATGCCAATGGTAAGAATGAGCATCTTGAACCTCGATTGCTGGAGGATTCTTGGCTTGCATTGAATAGAACAAATGGTTAAATGCTCATTACTTGTTCAGAGTAGATTGGTTTGCATGTTCAAATCTGGAAAAATCAGGTACATTGTGGAGTTTTTCATTCAAATACTCAAGGCCATGGTAAGAATGTTTGATTAATTGGTTTTGAATGTGAATGGATTGATCAATGTTGAAATCAGGTTTTGAATATGTCAATCTGAGTTGTAAGTGCATATTGATTGATCTTGATACCATGTTTATGATTTATGGTGCTTTCAATTGCATTTATTGGAATTTTACTGATGTCAGTAAAAGTGTCGACCTCAGGGGTCGACACTTGTGGAGTTTCTGCCTTGCGTTGAAAGAGTGGACGCTGGTAGAAAGTGTCGACCTACGGGGTCGACACTTTCACCAGGGCTCTGCTATTTTGCTCAGGCAGAACTCACGGGAAAAAATGTCGACTTCGTAGGTCGACACTTTCAAGTAAGTTTGCTCATTTCTGTAAAAATAGAATGTTCGTGAAAAAGTGTCGACCTCAAGAGTCGACACTTTCCACCACGAATGTTATGTCTCTTCACAGGCCAGAACTCTTGGTGAAAAGTGTCGACCCCATAGGTCGACACTCGTATCTCGGTTTTATTTTTATGTATGTTCTGGTAGAACTCATGTGTCGACCCTAGAGGTCGACACTTTGTATGCTACGTCCGGATCGGGTTTCTGGGTTTGGTTTTGAACCATGGGTTTAAAGGTCCAATTGGCTTGCCCTTTTACCCCATTACCCCTAGGGTTTCTACCCTTGGTTGGGTGTGGTTTTGAGAGGGTATATGCATGGGGTTTATGGTCTTTTGTGCCTCTATTTGCTGCCCTATATGTATGATGCGAATTTGGGGATGAAAAATATCCCCTTGGGATGATATTGTTCTATTCTTGCAGGAATGGTGGAGAGGGCATCACACACTTGTGGAGGAGGAAGAAGTGGATGTTGTGGATCGCGTTCAAGAGCCTGAGCTCAGATCTGGTGGCGGATGCGGCTGTTCTCCACCATTTGCAACCTAGGCGTTCAGATCTACAAGGGATGGCTACTTCTACTCTTTGGTTTATCCTTTCTAAGTGCACCCTTCTATTCTATCTTTGAGTTGCATTGAAGAATCTAAAGGGGGATCTCTTGCTTCTTCATTTCCATATTATGTCTTAGCATATATATGTTAGCTGCAATTTCTACATAGTAAACATAGAAAGAAAAGAGGGTTTGGCCGCAAGGTTGAGAGGGAGAACATTTTCTGAGGGTTTCACTCTTGTTTCATCTTGTAGGAACGTTCTTGGTCAAGGGAACTCAAAGATACATCTATTCTATCAAGCCTTCATGTGGGGAACAAGCTAGATCTGCAGCCGAGTTCGTGGGGCTTCATACCTGTAGAAGATCGACCTTCCCTCACCTTGAAAGCTTCAAAGAGATCATCACAAGGCCGTCCACATATTAAGGATATATTTCTCCATCCCTCTTTAGTTTATTTTGAAGATTCTTCCTCAGTCTATTCTGAGTACGAGCATGTATTGAATATTCTCTTGCTTTATTGAACTCGAAATACACTGTGTGTGGGCGGAGTTGTATCTCCGCGTGTGTGGGTTTATTGTGGGGAAACACTCCCCGTGTGGTGTTGTGTGTGGACGGAGCTGCGACTCCGTGTGGTTGTCGTGTCCGGGGTACGTTCCCCGAACGTGTGTGTGTGTGTGCTGCGGTGGCAGTGTGTTGGGGCCAGTCCCCGTGTGGTTATTGCTGTGGTAGCAGCGTGTGTGTGGTTGGGGTTCATCCCCGTGTTGCTACGAAAGTAGCGTATAGTGAAGCCTCACCAGGTTGGGTGAGGGGTGGACGTAGGGAGCCCGTCGTGGTCCCGAACCACCTTAAAATCTCGTGTCTCGTGTGATTGCATGTGCGTTTGACCATTTCCAACTTAGTAGGTTTTAATTCACTGCACATCACACATCGCTTCATCCGTTATCCGTGCGTGAGCTAATTTAGTTGTTCAATACATTGTTAATTCGAGTGAGAACGGAAAGGTTGAGAGAATATCTCTTGCATCTCACGATCATCTTGATCACACTTGGGTTTGAGTGAATTAACGTTAGTTAATTTAATTCCATTGTGATTAGCTTAGAAAGTTTTTTAAATTCCGCCATCTTGGAAATGGGACAATTCAACCCCCCTTCTTGTCCGCCATCTCTCTGGGCCAACAATTGGTATCAGAGCCCCGTCTCTGATTTTTTAGTCGACCTTGCGGTCGTAGAGTAAAGATCATTTTCATGATGGCTAGCTTGAATTCTATTCTTGTTTACAATGGTTTTGATTATGCTTCTTGGATAGGAAAGTTTTGTGTTTGGATTTGTGGTTTTGATCCGAAACTCATGAGCTTAATCTCTCATGGTCCACATGTCTTACCCAAAAATGAATTAAGGTGGACTGATGAACATAAGAAAATGAATTCTGATAATTTATTTATTTTGAATGCTCTTAAGGCTGCCTTGGACACTAATCAATTTCCATTTATTTTGTCTTATAGGACAGCCAAAGAAATTTGGGACGGGCTGATCGAAGCCCAAAAAGAAAGTTGCAACGACGGTGACTGCTTAGTTGCAAACAATGAAATTGAGCGTCAAAGCGAGGAGAGTTCAAAGGTAAACTCTAACTCCGACTCTGATGAAGAAAATGATTTGAGCTATGATGAATTGATGGATGCTTACGATGAGTTAGTTGATAGATACAAAGCACTAAAATCTGAAAATAGAAAAATGAAAAAGAAACTTGATGATGTTTCACTTGTTAATTCTTCATGTGCAAAGTGCTTTGAAATTGAAAATGCTTGTCATGTTGATTCACCATGTATTAAATGTTCTGAGCTTAGGAAGCTGAATGAAAGTCTATTGCTTGAAGTTAATATGCATAAAGAAAAAAAGTCAATTCTGGAAACTGAGAATAAAACCCTCATTGCAAAACTTTCAGAACTTGAAAGCATTGAAAAGGATTCTAGAAGTAAATTGAGCTGTTCGGAAAGTGATCAAGTCTTGCTCAATGAACTTCTACAGAATGAAAAGCTTGCTAAAGAAATTGATAATTTGAAAATTCAAAACAATTTGTTGGTTGACAAACTCAATACACTTGAAAAGGAAAAACATGTTGTTGTTGATGATTATGAAAATCTTCATGCTATGGAACAAGAGATTGCTAGCTATAAAACTATAAATTCTCTCTTGAATGAAAAGGTAACTTCATGTGAAAAAGAAATTGCTGATCTTGAAATACACATCACAACATTGGAAAAGGAAATCGAAAGTTTGAATGAATCATTATCTTTGAGTGATAAAGAAAATGAAAAATAAGAAGACATTGTTGATTGCTCATGTGTGCATAAAAAACCCCCAAAGGTTAATATGGTGTTTGGGAGTACTTTTTTTTTAGAACTCTTTCTATCTCAAAAATTATGTTGTGTTAATTTTTAACTTAAATTTTAAAATTAATAAAAATTGATAACATCTGTTTGGTAAAAATGATGTAATTTTTAAAATTTATATAGAATTGTTTGGCATCTCGGAGGGGGGAGCCGGAGGGAGGGGAGGAGGCTACGCAGGTGGGAGCCGGAGCCGGAGGGGAACCGGACGGAGGGGGAGGGGGCTTCGCAGGGGGGAGCCAGAGCCGGAGGGAGAGGGGGCTGCGCAGGGGGGGAGCCGGACCGAGGGGGGGGAACCGGAGGGAGGGGAGGGGGGTGCGGAGGGGGGAGTCGGAGGGGGGGAGGGGGGTGCGCAAGGGGCGCCGGGGAGGTGAGGGGGGCCGTCAGGGAGGGGAGGGGGAGGGGGGTCGCCGGGGAGGGGAAGGGGAGGGGGGTGCGCAGGGGGCGCCGGGGAGCTGAGGGGGGCCACCGGGGAGGGGAGGGGAGGGGGTGCGCAGGGGAGGGGAAGGGGAGGGGGGTGCGCAGGGGGCGCCGGGGAGGTGAAGGGGGCCGCAGGGGAGGGGGAGGGGGGCTATGCAGGGGGCGCCGGGGAGGGGAGGGGAGGGGGGTTCGCCGGGGCGGTGAGGGGGAGGGGGGCTGCGCAGGGGGCGCCGGTGAGGGGGAAGGGGGGTTCGTCGGGGAGGTGAGGGGGAGGGGGGCTGCGCAGGGGGCGCCGGTGAGGGGGAGGGGGGGGGTTCATCGGGGAGGTGAGGGGAGGGGGGCTGCGCAGGGGGGCGCTGGGGAGGGGAGGGGGGCTGCGCAGGGGGCCGCTGGGGAGGGTGGTCACCGGGGACGGGGAAGGGGGGCTGCAGGGGGGGCGGGGGAGGGGAAGTCCATGAGACGTGGTCGGTGTTTTAAAAAAAAAATTGGTCCAGACTTTTTTTTTTGAGGAAGATTTACATAGGCTGAGATTCTCTCCCTAAAATTTAAGAGAGGATCACCAAACAGGGTTAAAAGATATATTACTCTTTTTTTTAAATTTGAAAGAAAAAAGAGGTAAAAAAGAGCAACCAAACACCCCATAAATATGTTCATGCACCAAGAAAAAGAAGAAATGTCTTTTGTGACTATTGTGGCAAATTTGGCCACGAAATGTATGATTGCTTCCTGATGAAACTTGATGATGATGAGGCCTTAAAGTCAAGAATGAAAGTAGTTGCTGGCTCTAAAGATCATGTGAAACCCATTAGGAAAATAATTAACTCTCATTGCTTTTATTGTGGATTACATGGTCATGCTTTTGAAAATTGTTTCACGAAAGAAAATGATGATAATTGGTTTGTCAACAAAAATCTTTCATGTCATTATTGTGACAAATCTGGACATGTAATGAATGACTGTTATGTGATGAAAGAAGATGATAATCAGTTCAAGAAAAGAAACTCTTCTCATTATTTTTACTGTGGCCTGAATGGACACTCAATGGATGATTGCTCCATGATGGGGGTCGATGATGAATGGTATGAGAGGAAAAATAAGAAAAATACATTTGGTTATGATAGAACTAACCCCTCGGGACCCAAGATGGCTTGGGTACCCAAATCGTCAAAATGAGAATTTATTTTGCAGGGACACCTCGAGAACAAAGAAAATGTCAATAAATAAAAGGATCTCAAGGTGAGAAAGAAAATTGGTTTTGTTTTAAAAATCACATTGCTCTGGTTCTCCTTGAAACATCTGAGAGGGTAAAAATTATGTTTGGAAGAAAAAGTTTGCAATTAAACATTTGCATCTCTGTTTTACTGACTCTTGTCAATCTTTGGAAATATTGAGAAATTTTGTTCTCCATGATGAAATGACTTGAGCACTTCTAATTCCACATCATGTGAATAAACTTAGTTTTCAAATGCTTTACTCTGCACATATATAGCTGTTCATACACGCTTCTCTTTTGTTTTTGCAAATAACAACACACATTTGCATACTTGTGAATAAGAATGATTTTCAATCATCTTTCCTAGTTACATGCATATACTTACATATCATTGCATATTTCTGTCCTTGAATGTCATGGTTATTCGGTATATAAAATGGTGTTAGTGGAAGGTTGGATTATGTTCAACCGAAAGCTTTCACTACGCGTGAGGTGGTCTTCGGACCTACGTTCTCCGCCAAGTGCCGATAATCAATCTGCTTGAAGACATTGAAAAATCTCTGGCTGAATGTATGTATATATTTTATACAACCACTTTTGACTCCTTCTATGACTCATCCCTTGCTAAATGAAATTGTATTGATTTAGACATGTTTGTTACATGGCATATATTAATGGGGAGATTTTTGTTTATAACCGTGCATACATTTAGGGGGAGACATTACTATGATAAGACTAATTCATCTTTTACATTCAATACAACCATCCACACAATTTACACCTTTTTGAGATAATGATTCAATCTAATAAGGATTACTATTTTCTATTCTACATTTTTGAGGACTATTGATTCTCTACATAGAAATCACATGTCTCGTGAGGAAAAAGATGTTTACCCCTTCAAAAATTGTATAAGTGGAACGTGGATCCGAGTAGCTGGGAATCCCCCCTGAAATAAAGGTGGAAACTCACGTCGAAAGGAGAAACTAATCCATATGAAAATAAGTGTGATTTGCCACCGAGTAGCCAAGAAGTGCCCCTGAGACAAAGGGTACAACTCGCGTCGAAAAGTGTCTCATCCACATCATGAAAAGTGACGAAACTGAGTAACCGAGAATTGCCCCTGAAACAAAGGGCATGACTCGTGTCAAAAGGTCAGTCACACCATTTTAGTAATCGAAAATTGGGGTCATGCGTAGCTACCAATATTCGAGCATTGTGTATGAAAGTGTATAGATGAGAAGTTCTTTCTAGTGTTCTTTAGAAAATCTGATTTTCCATATTGACTTGAACTTCATTGCTCAATCTTCACATATGCACCTTGGGTATGATTGTTTGAATGTCCTCTATGAATCAGTCATCTTCATGGTTAATGTAGTACTTTATTTATGTAAGCACGACCTTCTCAGTATTGTTCATACACTTCATGTTCAACGATCAATTGTATTATCCTTACACCCGTCCCGAAGGGACTTGCATGAGTCTATACTTAATTATGCATGATTGAATGCCTGACTGCTCAATCCGTTTGATCATATCATACTTAAGTCCATAATCTGCATCTTTAGGATATACTTGTATATAACAGGTTAAATAACCCATTGTCAATTGGTTTTTGGTACTTGACAATCTGGGGAAATTAACGTGCTTTTTAGCACTATGCACTTTGTGCATACTTAGTTTTCAGATTTTACATATAGTTTCCTTATACTACTTGTGCATATTTAGTTATACATATACCAAAAATTACAAAAAATGAGCACTTGCACTTAGTTCACACATCTGTTGATTGCATATCAAATTCCAAACTTTTGCTTGGTTCTCAGTTCATACACCTTCCCTTCATGGGAAGTTAATTGCTGGGTTCATGCGCTCATATCTCATTCATTTTTGAAATCTTCACAATTGATCCTTGGTCCCCCATTTTTTTGATAATGCCAAAGGGGGAGAGAACTTTGAATAGTCACAATATATTGTTATCATCAAAAAGGGGGAGATTGTTGGGTTCTATGCGTCCCCTCGTTGTCTTTGACAATGGTTTTGATAATTCCAATATATTGTGTGTTTTATGCTTAATGACATTTTCATGATAAACAAGGTAACATGATGATATCTTATTTTGTAGGTTGAAATTCAAAGGTCCTTCCTGAATACATTTATGAAGTCGACTCATGCATGTTGTGCATGAGGATTTGGAGCTTTCATGTGGATCTTGTTCATACTGTCTTGATTGGGGTTAAAAGCCCTTTCATGTTCCTGGACTTATATTGACTGCATTTCAATGTGGGAAGATTGGTTTTAGTGGATATGACTTTACGCTTGCTTTTCATGATTGTTCAGTGATAGTGATTTCTCAGCTTGCTTTGGAAATGCCCCTATCTCTGATTGGACTGAGCTTGAATAGCTATGCATTGGTCTGCTAAAATAGTTTTCCATTCCCCTTGGAATGGGTCGACCCCATAGGTCGGCCCCTGGCTTTTTGAGCCTTAGTTTTCACCTTGTTACGAAGCATGGTCTTACATGAATCTAAACTTTGCTTATTGGTTGGTTTGCCTTGAACTGTATAGGAATCTAATGGTGGCTAATGTTTGATTGAATTACATCGAAAATGGATTTTGCTTGCCATGAAGTTGAAATCAATTGAACTGATCTCTGAATCTTGTGTCCCTGAACTAAAATGTCTGTGAACTAAAAATTCAAATATACATTCAGTTAACTTTGATTCAATAATAAATATATTTGTGCTTACTCATATTGATCGTACTTGAATCCATTTGACTGAACAATGAATGATGGAACTGAACTGACAATCTTGAGTTGTTTGCCAAAATTCAAATGCATTGATTCAAGTTTTGCATGAGATTGAATTACCAGAATGTGCAGGCTTCATTATGCTATCAATTAGTTGCACATCATGGTTCAATCATGCTCACACACTTTCAATGCCAATGGTAAGAATGAGCATCTTGAACCTCGATTGCTGGAGGATTCTTGGCTTGCATTGAATAGAACAAATGGTTAAATGCTCATTACTTGTTCAGAGTAGATTGGTTTGCATGTTCAAATCTGGAAAAATCAGGTACATTGTGGAGTTTTTCATTCAAATACTCAAGGCCATGGTAAGAATGTTTGATTAATTGGTTTTGAATGTGAATGGGTTGATCAATGTTGAAATCAGGTTTTGAATATGTCAATCTGAGTTGTAAGTGCATATTGATTGATCTTGATACCATGTTTATGATTTATGGTGCTTTCAATTACATTTATTGGAATTTTACTGCTGTCAGTAAAAGTGTCGACCTCAGGGGTCGACACTTACTTGTGGAGTTTCTGTCTTGCGTTGAAAGAGTGGACGCTGGCAGAAAGTGTCGACCTACGGGGTCGACACTTTCACCAGGGCTCTGCTATTTTGCTCAGGCAGAACTCACGGGAAAAAGTGTCAACTTCGTAGGTCAACACTTTCAGGTAAGTTTGCTCATTTCTGTGAAAACAGAATGTTCGTGAAAAAGTGTCGACCTCAAGAGTCGACACTTTCCACCACGAATGTTATGTCTCTTCACAGGCCAGAACTCTTGGTGAAAAGTGTCGACCCCATAGGTCAACACTCATATCTCGATTTTATTTTTATGTATGTTCTGGCAGAACTCGTTGAGACGAGTGTCGACCTTAGAGGTCGACACTTTGTCTGCTACGTCCGAATCAGGTTTCCGGGTTTGGTTTCGAACCATGGGTTTAAAGGTCCGATTGGCTTGCCCTTTTACCCCATTACCCCTAGGCTTTCTACCCTTGGTTGGGTGTGGTTTTGAGAGGGTATATGCATGGGGTTTATGGTCTTTTGTACCTCTATTTGCTGCCCTATATGTATGATGCGAATTTGGGGATGAAAAATATCCCCTTGGGTTGATATTGTTCTATTCTTGCAGGAACGGTGGAGAGGGCATCGCACACTTGTGGAGGAGGAAGAAGTGGCTGTTGTGGATCGCGTTCAAGAGCCTGAGCTCAGATCTGGTGGCAGCTGCGGTTGTTCTCCACCATTTGCAACCTAGGCGTTCAGATCTACAAGGGACGGCTGCTTCTACTCTTTGGTTTATCCTTTCTAAGTGCACCCTTCCATTGTATCTTTAAGTTGCATTGAAGAATCTAAAGGGGGATCTCTTGCTTCTTCATTTCCATATTCTGTCTTAGCATATATATGTTAGCTGCAATTTCTACATAGTAAACCTAGAAAGAAAAGAGGGTTTGGCCGCAAGGTTGAGAGGGAGAACGTTTTCTGAGGGTTTCACTCTTGTTTCATCTTGTAGGAACGTTCTTGGTCAAGGGAACTCAAAGATACATCCATTCTATCAAGCCTTCATGTGGGGAACAAGCTAGATCTGCAGCCGAGTTCGTGGGGCTTCATACCTGTAGAAGATCGACCTTCCCTCACCTTGAAAGCTTCAAAGAGATCATCACAAGGCCGTCCATATATTAAGGATATACTTCTCCATCCCTCTTTAGTTTATTTTGAAAATTCTTCCTCGGTCTATTCTAAGTATGAGCATGTATTGAATATTCCCTTGCTTTATTGAACTCGAAATACACTGTGTGTGGGCGGAGTTGTATCTCCGCGTGTGTGGGTTTATTGTGGGGAAACACTCCCCGTGTGGTATTGTGTGTGGACGGAGCTGCGACTCCGTGTGGTTGTCGTGTCCGGGGTACGTTCCCCAAACGTGTGTGTGTGTGCTGCGGTGGCAGCGTGTTGGGGCCAGTCCCCGTGTGGTTATTGCTGCGGTAGCAGCGTGTGTGCGGTTGGGGTTCGTCCCCGTGTTGTTACGAAAGTAGCGTGTAGTGAAGCCTCACCAGGTTGGGTGAGGGGTGGACGTTGTGAACACCTAAAGAAGAAGATGTTACGCCGACAAAGTTAAATAAAAAGGGGGCAAGAGATTGCTATATGGAGGGTGATCGCCAGAGGGGTTACCTCAAAAAAAGGAAGGAAATTGATCGCGAATACCTGGTGAGAAAAGGGATGCGGGATGATTATGGATTTCTTCCTCCTCCTTCTATCGGCCGGCCGATGAAGGGGGTTTCTCTCTTTGATTACCCTTAAACAAATCACAAACAACCAAAGATAAAATAGGATTATCCAAAGTGTAGTATCAATCCTCAAGTAGAATAAGATGATGAAGTCTGAGCATAAAAGATGCACCTTTTGGTTTCTTTAAAACCCCCTAGAGAATCAGGGAGAGGAGATGTGATGCAAAGCTAATGCAAACGTAAAAAAAAAAAGAACGATGTATGATGAACGAAGGAGGTGAGATGAGCTTAAAAACTAGTGCAAAACAAATCCCTGCTGTTCCTGACAACAGTAGAGGGAGAGAAACCGGCGATGGCCGTGGGATGCTGTATCCGAAAGGAGGAAGAAGCATCAAACAGTAGCAATATGTTTCTATAAAAACAAACAAACTCTCTGCTTAACCTGCTGCTTCTCTCTTTTTTTTATCTCAGCTCCGCTCTACTCTGCTCTGCTAACCTCTTCTTTTTAACTCCTTCTAACCTCTCTAACCTCTTCTAACCCTTTCGAACCCTTTCTAACCCTTTCTAACCCTTCGCGCGAGCTCAACCCAGGGGGCTATTTATAGGGTGCAAAACACAGATCTGATGGGATAAGAACAGGCAAGACTCATCTACGGCAAGGTCTCTACTTCCCCAATCGAGCATGGTGACCAAAACATAGCAGGGAACTCTCCAGGAAAGGTATGTTCAAGCAGGACTCGGAAGGGTGGAAGACGACCCACAGAAAGGCGTTATTTGAAATTGACGACCTGGGCCAAGGTGTTAATTGAAATAACGACTGGGACAAAGGCGTTAATTCATGGATTTACTTTTAGTAATGAAAACATTCTTTATTTGAAAATGATGAAGAGACGCCTGAGAGAGAGGCGTTAATTCAAAACACGACCCATGGAGGGACGTTAATTCTTATTTTCTAATTTTGAGTAGGATTTGAAAAAGTCCAGAAACTGACGCCTCTTGGTTCAGTCGTCCTTTCTTTGAGAAACGCCCCGGCCCAAGCCGTTATTTAAAACACGCTCTACGTAGAGTCGTGAATTACAAAAAAAATTAGAAAATGGCCTAAAAACACACAAAAATAGAAAAACTTCATATTATGGAAATATTGAAGTTCACTTTGGGGCGTTAATATGGTGACATGAGATTTAATCAACATAATATCAATTTTGGCGTGTCTACAGCTGCCCCGCCTTGGCGTCTGCTTTGCAAGGGAGTGAGATAAAATGAAGTGAAAGTGCAACAAGCGAAATGAAGTGGAATGAACTGATAAGTAGATGCCAATGTGTGATGTGACACGCCTCTGACACTAAGCGTTAGAAATCTTTCCAAGATTCTGAGTGCAACAACTCCGGGTGATTCCAAGAAAGCATCGATTGGCTGGATGAAGGAGACTAAACTAAATAAATAAAATGTGCGCGAGGGCATGACAGGGAGGCACCTTTGGAGAGCAGTTACCAGCCAATGTGGACGTGCTACAACCAAGGTGGATTTGCAGAAAATTAAAGTGAATGGAGATGAAGACCCAACAAAGGGACGCTTTCAAGGAACTAGCCTGAGCAGTTTCAGAGAGAATAAAGTACTTGATTTGGAGTGGAATATCTCATGTTAACTCAATCAAGAGCGAGTGACCTTCATTATTGCCGTAATATGAAGATTTTCATCATTAAGCTCAAAGTCCTACATGATGCATGCTGGGCTAAAAGAAAAATTAAAACAAACTAAAAATAGAAAATAATCAAGGATAATATTGCCAAGCCATCTAGATTTGGTCAAGAATCCAGATCTCTGAGCTGACACTAAGCCGAAGCCCGTTTGTCCGCGCATCAACCCAGAAAGTGGAACCATCGTCCCAGACCTTGAATGACTCAATGGCCTATCCGTGTGATCAAGATTCTCCTGGAATTATCATTGTTTTTGATGAAGGGGAACTCAAATTCCAGGTTCGTCAGAACCACAAGGTCCTTGATATACTATAATAGCGTAGAGTACCATATAGTAATAATGCTTACAGGAAAGAATACAAGAACGGAATGATGTTACTCCCATGCATCTCGAATCCTGCACTCTTCTGCACTTGAAAATCCATTAGTCCTCATGATAGAAAATATCCTCAGTTTAAACATGACATGACCATAAGTGCATAATCATAAATAAATTCCACTTAAAAGACAGCACTTAAGTTCATTAAAAACAGCATAGAGGAGCTGAATATGCGAGCCATAAATTGACGACCGATAGCAGTGGCGTCAAAAGGATAAAAGACGACTAGCATCAAGGCGTTAATTAATTTGAGATTTCAACAAAAGACGACTCTCATCAAGGCGTGAAATAAAACACGACCTGGAGCAAGTCGTTAATTCAATAAATGACGCCCTGAATACCGCCGTTAATTAACCATAAATTCAAAACACACGCTTCCGACTCTGAATCAGAAAGCTTAAACCCAGTTATGCTCGTACTTGATTTTGCAGTTTCGAACGGGCATAAGATCCTTCAAACTTCTATAAAAGGAGGGATTTCTCTCAACAAATCAATCGAATCCTTTATTCTGTTTCTTCTTCTTCCTTCACAGGTGCTGCAAGATACTGTTTAGACTTCTTTCTGCAGACGGCCACTTCCTTAGTGAAGATACATAAGATGCAGAGAGCTATCAAAAAACCGAAGACCTCCACTCCTAGGCTCTCAAAAATTAATGGGCACCTTAGCAGCCGAGTTGTTCTGAATCAGGTATGTTAAGGCTTGAGTTGTTCGTTTTTCTGTTTCTTCTCTTCTACCTTCCACTGCTCATCTCTTTTATCCTCTGTGCTTTCTTTTCTTTTCTTTTCTCAGGATTATCCAAATATTCCAGGGGCAAGGAGATTCACTAAAAATAAATGGCTTCCCCTCTTGCTCTCCAAATTTAGTTCGGACATGAGAGTTTTCCTATCTAGATGGCATCTCCTAGGTTTAGTTACCCATGCCAAACATTATGACCAAATTCACCTAGATTGGGCAGCTATAGGAGCTCTTGTTGAGATATGGCATCCTTCTACTCACACTTTCCTCTTCTCTACCTTTGAAGCCACCATTCTATTAGAAGAGTTAGAGATGATTTTGGGCTTAAAGAAGATGAAACAAGGGGATGAGGAGAAGGTGGCCATCATGCGAAGGCAAATCTCTTCTCATGAATTGCTAACAAGCTTGATTCCTAGCCCCAACTTAGTGAGCCAGATCAAAGCCACCAAAGGAATTGACCTTTTAAAGCTTGCCTCATGGGTCTACAAAAGGTCCGACCAAGCCAAAGAGGATGATGAAATAGAACGGGTAGCAAAAGCCTTTGTTGTGTTCTTGGCGGGAGCAATCTTGTTCCCCTCCACGGAAGATTTCTTAGAAGAGTCTCAATTGAGTGCTATAGCTAGCCTTTGGGAAGGAGAGAGAGTGGGACCGACGATATTAGCCTTTCTATGTAGTGGGCTTACTTCGGCATCAATGGGGAGACCAATTTATGGATGCATGCTTGCACTTTCTAGTTGGGTAGATCTCCACTTCAAGTTCGATCCATGTGAGGAGGCCCAACAACCATCAAGGATATTCTCAAAAAGCCCTCTTTCTTACATGACCGGCTCATTGGGGTTGAGCAATAGAGTGGTGAACCGGATTCCTCAAATCAAGAAAAGGGTGGAATGGAGGGAGCATCTCAAAGTAATGCCTAAGAACCTCTTCACATGCGCCCCAGGATTACTCAAATTTCAACAACTCCGCGCATGATTCTCTCCCGGGACGGATCTTCGTCTAATAGGCGCCACAGAATTCGTGTTATACAACTCTCATAGGTGCCTTCCTCAACTCGGGCTTCCACGGCGACTATTCGAGGATTTGTCCCATCTCCCTCCTATCAAGACAAGGGACATCGGCTGCAATGAAGATGGAGAAGAAAGCACAACAATCCAAGCACTGTGGAAAATCTGTAAAACTCATCAGCTCGTGGATAACTTAGAAGAAGACAGGGATCAGTGGAAATCATATGTAATAGCTTTAAGAAGTTTAAGGCCCAAAATGGCTCATTAGATGCATTGTAATCTTTTCATCAATAATAAACAATGATAACATTCTGATCGAGCCATATTATGTTGTTTCTGATGAATTCTTTCAAAAATCTGTGTTTCTGTTCTGAATAACGACTCAGAGAATGACGCTAATTCCACAAATAACGTCTCAGAACTTGTCATCTCTCATTGATCTTTTTTCTGAAAATCAAAACATTAATTCCCATAATTGACGACTTCAGCAATGGCGTTAATAGAATCATGCTTTAAGACAAGGTGTTAATTTGATTCAAATTCCAAAAAGTATTCGTTAAATATCCGGGAATAACGCCTTTAGATAAGCCACTTCTCATGTAAATAACGCATGCATCAAAGTCGTTAATCAAAAATAGTAATGATTATTCTAATCACGTCAATCAATTCCCATTGAATGCAACTGACGACGGTTGTCATTCCCCATGCGAAAAGAAATCACGTCTCAAAGCTCGTCGCCAAATCTGGAAGTAACGCCCTGTGGCCTAGTCATCCCTTTAACAAGACACGCCCTCCTCTCAGGCGTTAATTATTTTCGAATACTAAAACACTTTTCCCCCTTCTTTCTTCTTCTTCCTCTGTCCATTTTTCCCTCTTTCCCTCTTCTGCAACCCTAACCGAACCCCATCTCCCACTCTCTATCCCTCTCATTCTCTCATCCCCTAGCCATGGCCGGCGGTGGACACAAGAGGCAGAGGGTTAGCGCCCTCGAGGTCGTGGACCTGGAAGGCGAGCACGCTCACGCCGAGGAAGAGCTCCCTCCCGCGGCGGCCGAGCCACCGGCGGAGCACGGCGACGAGGAAGAACACGGCGAAGAGACGACGGAGGAGCAGAAGACGAATGAGATGAAGGTGATGATGAAGACGATGGAGGAGAAGACGAAGAAGAAGGAGAAGATGAAGAAGAGGAAGGTGGTGATGAAGAAGGAGATGAAGAATGAGAAGAAGGAGAAAGAGAAGGACAACCGACGGTAGTCCTCCCTCGCCGCGGCCAACTGCGACGGCCACGGCAACCCCGGCAACCCCTTCGGGGAGAGCTGGCTAGACCTAGACGACAAAAGGTAGGCCCCCCCAAACCCTGATTTCCATTTTTTTTAAAATTTTCCATCTTGTTCCATTTCCATAGCTCTCGGTGGGAAAAACCAGTAACTCAGACAAAAGACGCCCCCAGGGGTGTCGTGAATTAAAGAAAAGACGCCCAGGCCTGGGGTCGTCAATTCATTTTTTTATTTGAAAAATAATTAATCATGTGAGAACACGTCCTGTAGCATGTCGTGAATTTGAATTATCATGTCTAAAATCATGCTGGTAATTTCCATGCTTTTTATTTTTTTCAATAATTTATTTTTCAATATGTCTGCCCTGATTATCTCGCATGCTGTTTCGTTCATTTTTTAAAACCCTGGGAAAACAGCGCCCCCATCGGGGCGTTAATTCATTAAGCAACGACACAGGGATGGTCGTTAATTCAAACATTCCCAGAACAGGTTCCCAAACCAACGCCTCCCATAGGGGCGTCTTCTAGATAACCACCGACCCAGGCTGGGTCGTTAATTCAATAAACATAGAGAACTATTTAGAAATAACGCCACCCTCAGGGGCGTTAATCAAGCAAGCCACGACCCAAGGTTGGTCGTTAATTAAATCAAACAGCAAACATCTCAGCAAATGCAGTTAAATGAATTTTCACATGAAATTTAAACAATTAAGCCAAAATTCTTTTTTATGCATGCAGGGATTGATGAGGACACGCATTTCCTGGGTCCAGGTCCGGGCATCATATTATGGTCTCCCCGAGTTTCAGAGAGCTAGGGTAGATGCTATGGGGTTCGGGGCTTTCCTCAGCATAGAGCCAGTTAGGCCAGACCTAGCACTGATCCAGGTTTTGAGAGAGAGATGGGATAGGACTAGCCGGGCATTCTTGATGCCATGGGGTCATATGATTCCCACCCTAGAGGATGTGGCTAGGATTACCGGGCTGAGGGTAGACGGGGAGGCTGTGAGCGGGTTCACCTACCCTGACTACACTGAGCTTACCCAGAGACTGCTAGGGTTAGAGATGGTTTATGAGACACCTAGCGAGTGCAGGACCATCTTCCGTACCGACCTCACCACAGCTATGGGATTGGGCGATGCGAGGCAGAGACCCAGGGAGTCCTTAGAGCAGTTTTTCTAGAGATTGATGGATGGGGGTAGGGCAGCCTATTGCCAGGACCCAGCTGACAGAGAGAGGGCAGACAGAGATATGAGGAGGTTCTTATTTCTGATGCTCGGGAGGTTATTACTTGGCACGAAAGGCGATGTCATCAACTGCCGATTCCTAGGGATACTCGAGGACTTGGAGGGAGTCGGCAGATATGCCTGGGGATCGGCGCTGCTGGCGCACTTGATAGCCGACCTCTCCACGGGGACAGGTCGAGAGACGACTGTCAGTGGCTTCTCACCTTTTCTTCAGGTATGCATTTTTTCTCTTTTATGTGTTTTTGTTATTTTAGAATACATATGCGTATGAATGCTTTGCTAATATGATGCATGGATGCAGATTTGGAGCCACTTGTACATGCCCATGGGGCGCGTCGACCCACGGCCTGGAGGTGAGGGATCTTTCCCTCTAGCACGGCGCTGGCTGCCGGTAGTGTTTGGAGCCCCACTCGCCTATGAGTTGTGGGTGTTACGTAGGGAGTTCCGAGACTTCCCTTCCTCACTGGTATGCATGATGCAATTTTTTTGTTCTTATTTTGTGTGAAATATTTTGATATGATGATGATGAATGTATGTATGCTTGTGAATGCAGGTGCGGTGGAGACCCTACGAGGGGATGACTGACGAGGGCCAGCCGTGGGTCGTAGCGGGCCGACCTCGCTTTGAGCATGAGCTTTGGGTTCATTGCTTGAGCGAGATTGAGCCACTACGGCTTACGCTGGTGATGAGGACTCTCGGCCTTCATCAGGAGTGGATAGAGGTTGGAGAGCCGCGAGGGATTGGGAAGAAGATGCGCGGTCGTACCAAGGAGATCGACTGGAGAGTGCGGTTCGCGGACCAGTACGCCGACTGGCAGCGAGGCGGGATCCGAGTCACCTCTCAGGCAGTGGACAGCTCCGAGTACCTCCGGCGCTACTGGGAGGTTTACGCCGGCCGACCCCAGATGAGGGTCCTAGGGGTATGTATGAATGCACTTATTTCTAAATTGAATGCAAATGCTTATGTATCCATCATGTGACTAATATGTAATAGATGTAGGATGCGCGGGATATAGCAGCGATGGATGCACAGGCCCACCTACACAGCCTAGAGGCACAGCTGGCCAGCACGCGGGCAGACCTTGAGACCCTGGTGAGTGTTTAAATTATTCCTATATGTAAATGAATTTTTATTCTTGAATTATTGATGATTAGCCACTGACAATCTCAATAAATGCAGCGTGCCCAGCAGGGAGCAGTAGGGAGAGATACGGGAGAGACCTCCAGCTCGAGAGGGCCTAGTGCAGAGGTGACTGCACTAGCGGAGCAGCTAGCAGGGGCAGTGACACGGGCCGAGGCAGTAGAGAGCGACCTCGCCTCACGGGTAAGTTTCAAAACTCAGACCTCATTCAATTATCTATTATTATGTGCTGATGAAAAAGTGTTTTGCAGACGGAGGATGTAATGCCCCGGGTTTTTCGGATCCTTCTTCGTGGGTCCCGGATCTGGTTTCTCGGAGTGTACAGCTCCGTTGTGTCCGAAATTTCGTTTCGGACATCTTTCGTGTTCGGATCGGCGCGATCCGGAGTCGTTTTGGAGGCCCGGAGACGTTCCGCGGCTTTTTCCGCGTGTGTTTTCCGATTCCCGGCGTGGGTTTCGGCTTTCCCTTCGGAACCTCGTTGCGGGTGAACCGGGCCGTTCACCAGGGCGCGAGTGGTACCGTTGCGATCGGTGCGCTCCGAGGATCGCGAGGGTGTGATTTTCTATTTTTCTGGATTTTTCCGATTTTCCAGATTTTCCTATAAATAGCTTTTTCTCTCTCTCCCCCTCTCATTTCTCATTTCTCTTCCTCTCTCTTCTCACGCTCTCTCCTCTCTCCCTCTCTCTCCGGCGGCCGACGGGGCGGAGCATGGGCGAGGCGGGGACGGCGCGGGCGAGGCACGGGCGAGGATGGATGAGGATCGAGGCGGTGGAGGCGCGTGGAAGCTCGGCCGTGAGTTCGTGGAACGGCGAGGCTTCAACGGCGTTTTCTTCGTGGATCGGCGTCCACGGTGCGCGTAATCTTCGGTGGAGGTAGGGTGATGGACCCTCAGCCCGTGTACTTCCTTTCCCGCGAGTTTCGTAGGCCGTGGTGAGCCGAGCGGGCTAAACGGGGTGTTTTGGGCAAAATGCATGTTTTTGGGGTGTGAGCCGGATCTCCCGTTTTATGGTGTTTTTGGGCGATCCAGGGGTTTAGATGCATGCCTAGGAGCTTGGGGGAGGTTTCCCCTTTTGTTTCCCCTTCACCTGGGGGTGAACGGGGCGTGGCATGGCTTTTTCCGCGGTTTCCACCGTTTCCAGGTGCGGACTGAGAACGCGCTAGCCTTGGGTAGCGCGTTCTTGAAGGTCGCGCTGCCCCGATAGGGCGTGTTCATCGGAGAAGATGAATAGTAAGGCGGTTCTTGTCGCGCTATGGGGTCCTAGCGCGTTCTGCCCTGTCGCGCTAGGGGTCCCTAGCGCATTCTGCCTTATCGCGCTAGGTGATCCTAGCGCGATCTGTGCAGTCGCGCTATAGGGATATAGCGCGATCTGTCGTGTCGCGCTATAGGTGCATAGCGCGTTCTGGTTGAACGCGCTATGGACCTACAGCGCGTTCTTGGAGGGACCAGCCGGGCTACCCGGGGCGGGCGATCTGCGGCTGATCGTGCTCCTCGTGGGCCGTGTGTGCCTTGGACACCCAGTGGAGTTCCGTGACCGTGTTTTGGGGTGTCTGGAGGTTCCGTTTACCTCGTTTTACGTGCCCACGCGCTTAAGGGTCCGGGTGACCTCTTAGCGTCCGTTCGCATTGTGTGGTCTCCGGTCGACCCGGTTGGGACCCAGTGGTCGACCTCCGGCCTTGTGAGTATCCCGGGCACCCCATGGGTTCCGTGTCCTTGTTTTGGGGGTGTCAGGAGGGACCGTGTTGCCTCGGTTAGCGTGCCCATAGGTGTGGTGGGTCCGGGTGACCCCACGTGTTCCGGGCTCTTGTGTTACGCTTGATCGAGTCACCGTGTGTCGGTGTGTGAGCGGTGGGGTCTCCCCCGCATGTCGTGGGTTTCTTTGGAAGGCGATTCCCGTGTGGGCCATGTGTTTGGCCTTGGACTGTGAGTCCAGTTGTCCGGCCTGGGGCTAGAGGTTTCTCGCTTGCTTCAAGATGGGAAATCGTCGTGGCGGCTTGTGTGCTGCCTTGGGAATCGTGCTTCTGTGTTTTCCGTGTGGCCCGTGTGAGTGGCCTTTGTCCCTTGCGTTCCCTTCCCAAGGGAATGGTCTTGGCAACTCGTGTGTTGTCTCGGTATTCGCGATATCGTGATTTTGGACCTAGAGATTGGGCTAGATCGACGGCCTTGTGCTGTTGCGTGCAACGGTCTTGACCCCGAGTCTTGTGACTCAAGGACCGTTGGCTGTAGTGTGTCTAGAGGACTGTCCAGAGTCCAGTGGCTTAGCGCCACTTGAGTTTTCTCGACTCTAACGCACGGTGCGTGCGTGGCCGTGGACTGTGAGTCCTGTGTCTTCTCCGACTGTGGTCACCGTGTGACGGGGCCGGTACGTGGGGTGTCCCCCGTACGTCGTCGGACGCAGACGTTGTTTTCCGTTGAGAGTCTACTCCTTCAGTGACCCTCCACTAGTCGTAGCCTACTAGTACGCGGGTGCTAGTCGCACCAGGGAGTGGTGTACGGGCCGACCTTTTGAGACGGTTTGTGGACCGGTTACCGTTGGGCCCCACGTCTTGCAGCCAGAGTCCGGCTGAGGGGAAAACCGGTCAGAGGGCCAGACCTGGGACGCGTGGTCTGTCTGTGCACACGTGGTTGGGGACTGTGGACGCACGTCGACGGGCGTGACCCCAGCTAGTCACTTGTTTGTGGTTACTTGTACAGTGTTCGCGCCTCGGGTAGGACCTACCACGTCAGGCAGTTCACCTGCGGTGCGGTGTAAGACGTCAGGGGACGCTACCGGCTGTGCTTCTAGTGGGTGGTACTCCTGTCGAGTACGGAGTGGCAGACTATCAGTTTTCGTGGCCTTGACCTTCGGGTTTTCGGTCGTGTCGACCGTTAAGTCCTTCGGCTGTTTTGCCGTGGCGCGTGTGTTGGTCTTCGCGTCGTGAGTCTAGTGCTAGTGGCTTTACCGAGGTTCCGTCTTGTGGTGCGGTACCCGCGATCGGATGGTCGGGGTTGCACCTTGGACAGCGTGTCCAGGTTGGCTGTGTCCGGGGGACAGGCCTCTGCGGCATGGTTGCCGTGTGTTGTTACTTTGGTAGGCGGTACTAGCGTGGTTTGGTGGCTTCGACTGTGTGATCGAGGTCTGCCTTCTGGCAGTAGGAGTAGCTGTAGTGCCGAGTTTTGACCGGCCACCGGTTTGCTGTTCCTGCTGTAGTTGTAGCTTCCTTTCCGCTACCGCCGTTGTTTCCGGTTGGGGTTCCGCGGGATCCCTGCTGAGTCTCTGTTTTGGAGACTCATTCCCTGCTTTTCAGGTGCAGCGGTTCTTCCTCGTGGTTCGAGGGTGCGGAGCAGAGGTTCTTAGTTGCCAGCTTGCCGGGCCGAGTGTTCACTTGGCATGTGGTACGTTTTACTGCTTTAGACTGTACTTTCTGTTGGACTGGACTCTGTTGTAGCTGTAGTTGTTCTTTCTTTCAGCTTGTTGTTGTTGGTTGTCCTGCTTTATTTCCTATTTCTTTGTGCCTCCACACTCCTTTTAGCCCTTCCGAGCCCTCCCAGCTCGTGGGCGGCGGTGCGAGTCTCGGGTTATCGGGCCTTCCCGGTAATCGGATTCTCGGGTCGTCACAGCTGGTATCAGAGCGGTGGTTGTGGGCGTACTTAGGAATTCGAAACATTGCAGTGATCAGAGTCCGTAAGGTCTAGTACAGTCGGCAGCTGGCTTAGGGTTTTGTGTTTGCTTTCCGCCTTGTTTCTCGCTTGAGAGCTTGAGTGCGCTGTGCGGCGCTGTGAAGGTAGTTGCTGTCCGCGGCTTTCGTGCCAGCATGGGGTCTAAGGATCGAGGTTGAGAGCCTTCTCCCTCATCGGTGGTGGCCCTGGTTGTGCTGCGTTGGGCAGAGGTTGCTGGCAGGCGTGAGTTCGCGGTGCTGCGTTCGAGGAACCTGCAGCGTGGTCAGGTGGCTGGTGCGGACTGTTCTTGGTTAAGTGGCCGTGAGCGTGCTCTGAGGGAGCTGCTGCCGATTTTTGGTCACTCCAGCTTGAGGTTTGTCCAGCTCCTGAGGCGTTCTGATCGAGAAGTGTGCTTCGGTGAGCGGAATGTCTTCTCGGTGGGCTGCCGTTTCGTCGAGCCTGATGTCCTTGTCGCACTCTGTGGCGTCAGAAATGGCGTGTCGGTCCCGATTGTTCTGCTGATTTCGAGGCAGGATTTGGCAGAGATGTCCCATTAAGTCTTTGCTCCTGCGCTTATGTCAGTGGATGGGTTGTGTTCGCTCTGGAGTTGGCTTGAGATGTGAAGGCTCCGCGGTGAGTTCGGGACTCGAGGATGAGTGTTGGCGGTCATTGTTACGGCTCGTGTTGCGGCTCTTGGCATGCCGTGTTGCAGTTCGAGGAATTGCAGCGGTGATGCATCGGTAGATGCTGTGATTGTGGTCCGACGTACTCGTCGAGTGTGTCGGAGGAGCTGACCTGATGGAAGCGATGGTTTTCCTTGGTGCTGGATGGTGCTGTTTCCAGCGTGCGCGAGGTTCGAGGTCAGGTCGAGCGTGGAGTTCTTCCGTTGGTCGGAAGTGCGTTTGGTCTCCCCTTGGTTGGAGAGATTGTGTTGGGTTAAGGTTCGTCGTCTTGCATTGCGTGTTCGGATTGGTTGGCCTTGTGTGCCATGAAGTCCGTGCGAGACGTGCTCCTTGTCTTGGCAGGGTGGTTGCCTGTGAGAAGTTGTGCCCATTCCCTTGTCGTGTAAGGGTGTTGGCGCTTTTCCGGAAGGACGAGTGCTGGTTGGGCGATGTTCGCTTTCTCGGCTGTGCGCGTGGATTTGAGTGCGCAGCGGAAGCGTGGTGGGCCCATAACCCATGAGTTCAGGATCGTAGCGTTGGTTGCTACGGGCGGATTCCTGAGTTTGCGTTGAGCATCGGAGGATGGGTTCCTCGGTGTGAAACGTGTTGTTGCCGTGCCATTGCTCGAGGTTTTGTGGTTGTTGGCACTAGCAGGATGGAGTGTTGGGGAAAAGTGCTGGCTAGTGCGCCGCATGAGTACCCTGTTCCTGTGTTGGAAGTCGTGTCAGGCGTCGGTGTTGGACCTGAATGGGGTTGTTGAGAATGTCGCCTGACGGTGGTCGAGGACGTGATGGTCAGAGTCGGTGGCTTGGTGTCCGACTTGTGTTCCCAGTCGTGTCCTCGGATGAGATCATCTTTTGAGGAAGCGATCTCCGGCAGGCTGTGGGTTCCTGTTGGTAGCTGCGAGTGACTGGTAAGGCTAGTCTCGTAGCCGACCACGGTGAGATGTTTCTTGCTTAGGGACCCGTGAGCACTGTCCAGGTGGTGTCCCGTGGCTCTGTGGTAAGGGCGGAATCGGGATGGCAGGTGTCCACTTGGATTGATCGAAGGATTTGATGAGACCAGATGGAAGAGTGACGCATTAAGGCGGAGGCCTCCTGTGAGGTTGGCGTCGGCTTGGTGGTCCCTGATAGGACATTGGTGTCGCAAGGTTATCCCGGGTTTGGTGACTAGCATGGGGTGGTTCCCCTGTAAGTCTGAGTCCAGTGAGGTGATGACTGAAGACACCAGGATCCGTTATTTGGTTTCGTCGTGCTCCCCGAGAGGGTCGAGTTGGCGAGCAGTTGGTGACCAGTGGATGGTCTTTTCAGAGACAGAAGATGCTGGTTGTTGGGGCTCGAGCGTGGCGAGAGCCGTGTGCCAGCGAGACCTTTGGTGGTCGTTTCTGTGATGTGCCTTTCCGGATGGGATCTGGGCTTTGTCGAAGTTTGTCTTCTGACAAGAGTTGGCACAGTGTTATGTCCGGCTTTCGGCTTGCCATGTGTGGGGTGTTTCGTGGTGTTGAGCCGATGTGCTGGTTGCGATCTGCTGAGATGGCTGCTCGAGCTGGTGGAGGCTCTGTTTTGGTTGCTCCCTTGAGGAGGGTGTGCGACCTGTCAGCTGGTTGCGAAGCTGATGGGTGTTTTGTCTGCTGACCATTGGGTGGATCAGTAGCTGTTGCTCGTGTCGAGGGTTGTGATTCTTCGGTGAGCGAGATCGTGGCTGCGGCGCCATGGTGGATTCTCGCGTTGTCTGAGGTGATGCCGGACTGTGTCCTTTGCTGTATGCCTGCTCTGTTGGCATGTGTGCTCGGCGCGAGGAGTGAGGTGTTGTGTGTGATTGTAAGTCTGGCTGTGTCCCTCAGGATCGGTTTTTTTCATGAGAATCGAGGTTTTCTTTGCTGGGGCCCTGACAGCGTGTCAGTTGGTTCAGTGTTCTTCCCCTAGGACGTCGTGCTAGGTCCTGAATTTCGAGGACGAAATTCCTTTAAGGGGGGAGGGCTGTAATGCCCCGGGTTTTTCGGATCCTTCTTCGTGGGTCCCGGATCTGGTTTCTCGGAGTGTCCAGCTCCGTTGTGTCCAAAATTTCGTTTCGGACATCTTTCGTGTTCGGATCGGCGCGATCCGGAGTCGTTTTGGAGGCCCGGAGACGTTCCGCGGCTTTTTCCGCGTGTGTTTTCCGATTCCCGGCGTAGGTTTCGGCTTTCCCTTCGGAACCTCGTTGCGGGTGAACCGGGCCGTTCACCAGGGCGCGAGTGGTACCGTTGCGATCGGTGCGCTTCGAGGATCGCGAGGGTGTGATTTTCTATTTTTCTGGATTTTTCTGATTTTCCGGATTTTCCTATAAATAGCTTTTTCTCTCTCTCCCCCTCTCATTTCTCATTTCTCTTCCTCTCTCTTCTCACGCTCTCTCCTCTCTCCCTCTCTCTCCGGCGGCCGACGGGGCGGAGCATGGGCGAGGCGGGGACGGCGCGGGCGAGGCACGGGCGAGGATGGATGAGGATCGAGGCGGTGGAGGCGCGTGGAAGCTCGGCCGTGAGTTCGTAGAACGGCGAGGCTTCAACGGTGTTTTCTTCGTGGATCGGCGTCCACGGTGCGCGTAATCTTCGGTGGAGGTAGGGTGATGGACCCTCAGCCCGTGTACTTCCTTTCCCGCGAGTTTCGTAGGCCGTGGTGAGCCGAGCGGGCTAAACGGGGCGTTTTGGGCAAAATGCATGTTTTTGGGGTGTGAGCCGGATCTCCCGTTTTATGGTGTTTTTGGGCGATCCAGGGGTTTAGATGCATGCCTAGGAGCTTGGGGGAGGTTTCCCCTTCACCTGGGGGTGAACGGGGCGTGGCATGGCTTTTCCCGCGGTTTCCACCGTTTCCGGGTGCGGACAAAGAACGCGCTAGCCTTGGGTAGTGCGTTCTTGAAGGTCGCGCTGCCCCGATAGGGCGTGTTCATCGGAGAAGATGAACAGTAAGGCGGTTCTTGTCGCGCTATGGGGTCCTAGCGCGTTCTGCCCTGTCGCGCTAGGGGTCCCTAGCGCATTCTGCCTTGTCGCGCTAGGTGATCCTAGCGCGATCTGTGCAGTCGCGCTATAGGGATATAGCGCGATCTGTCGTGTCGCGCTATAGGTGCATAGCGCGTTCTGGTTGAACGCGCTATGGACCTACAGCGCGTTCTTGGAGGGACCAGCCGGGCTACCCGGGGCGGGCGATCTGCGGCTGATCGTGCTCCTCGTGGGCCGTGTGTGCCTTGGACACCCAGTGGAGTTCCGTGACCGTGTTTTGGGGTGTCTGGAGGTTCCGTTTACCTCGTTTTACGTGCCCACGCGCTTAAGGGTCCGGGTGACCTCTTAGCGTCCGTTCGCATTGTGTGGTCTCCGGTCGACCCGGTTGGGACCCAGTGGTCGACCTCCGGCCTTGTGAGTATCCCGGGCACCCCATGGGTTCCATGTCCTTGTTTTGGGGGTGTCAGGAGGGACCGTGTTGCCTCGATTAGCGTGCCCATAGGTGTGGTGGGTCCGGGTGACCCCACGTGTTCCGGGCTCTTGTGTTACGCTTGATCGAGTCACCGTGTGTCGGTGTGTGAGCGGTGGGGTCTCCCCCGCATGTCGTGGGTTTCTTTGGAAGGCGATTCCCGTGTGGGCCATGTGTTTGGCCTTGGACTGTGAGTCCAGTTGTCCGGCCTGGGGCTGGAGGTTTCTCGCTTGCTTCAAGATGGGAAATCGTCGTGGCGGCTTGTGTGCTGCCTTGGGAATCGTGCTTCTGTGTTTTCCGTGTGGCCCGTGTGAGTGACCTTTGTCCCTTGCGTTCCCTTCCCAAGGGAATGGTCTTGGCAACTCGTGTGTTGTCTCGGTATTCGCGATATCGTGATTTTGGACCTAGAGATTGGGCTAGATCGACGGCCTTGTGCTGTTGCGTGCAACGGTCTTGACCCCGAGTCTTGTGACTCAAGGACCGTTGGCTGTAGTGTGTCTAGAGGACTGTCCAGAGTCCAGTGGCTTAGCGCCACTTGAGTTTTCTCGACTCTAACGCACGGTGCGTGCGTGGCCGTGGACTGTGAGTCCTGTGTCTTCTCCGACTGTGGTCACCGTGTGACGGGGCCGGTACGTGGGGTGTCCCCCGTACGTCGTCGGACGCAGACGTTGTTTTCCGTTGAGAGTCTACTCCTTCAGTGACCCTCCACTAGTCGTAGCCTACTAGTACGCGGGTGCTAGTCGCACCAAGGAGTGGTGTACGGGCCGACCTTTTGAGACGGTTTGTGGACCGGTTACCGTTGGGCCCCACGTCTTGCAGCCAGAGTCCGGCTGAGGGGAAAACCGGTCAGAGGGCCAGACCTGGGACGCGTGGTCTGTGTGTGCACACGTGGTTGGGGACTGTGGACGCACGTCGACGGGCGTGACCCCAGCTAGTCACTTGTTTGTGGTTACTTGTACAGTGTTCGCGCCTCGGGTAGGACCTACCACGTCAGGCAGTTCACCTGCGGTGCGGTGTAAGACGTCAGGGGACGCTACCGGCTGTGCTTCTAGTGGGTGGTACTCCTGTCGAGTACGGAGTGGCAGACTATCAGTTTTCGTGGCCTTGACCTTCGGGTTTTCGGTCGTGTCGACCGTTAAGTCCTTCGGCTGTTTTGCTGTGGCGCGTGTGTTGGTCTTCGCGTCGTGAGTCTAGTGCTAGTGGCTTTACCGAGGTTCCGTCTTGTGGTGCGGTACCCGCGATCGGATGGTCGGGGTTGCACCTTGGACAGCGTGTCCAGGTTGGCTGTGTCCGGGGGACAGGCCTCTGCGGCATGGTTGCCGTGTGTTGTTACTTCGGTAGGCGGTACTAGCGTGGTTTGGTGGCTTCGACTGTGTGATCGAGGTCTGCCTTCTGGCAGTAGGAGTAGCTGTAGTACCGAGTTTTGACCGGCCACCGGTTTGCTGTTCCTGCTGTAGTTGTAGCTTCCTTTCCGCTACGGCCGTTGTTTCCGGTTGGGGTTCCGCGGGATCCCTGCTGAGTCTCTGTTTTGGAGACTCATTCCCTGCTTTTCAGGTGCAGCGGTTCTTCCTCGTGGTTCGAGGGTGCGGAGCAGAGGTTCTTAGTTGCCAGCTTGCCGGGCCGAGTGTTCACTTGGCATGTGGTACGTTTTACTGCTTTAGACTGTACTTTCTGTTGGACTTGACTCTGTTGTAGCTGTAGTTGTTCTTTCTTTCAGCTTGTTGTTGTTGGTTGTCCTGCTTTATTTCCTATTTCTTTGTGCCTCCACACTCCTTTTAGCCCTTCTGAGCCCTCCCGGCTCGTGGGCGGCGGTGCGAGTCTCGGGTTATCGGGCCTTCCCGGTAATCGGATTCTCGGGTCGTCACAGAGGAGCTCCGAGCCGCTTTTACTTGCATCGAGGAGGGCAAGCAGGCGATGGCCACACGGGTGAGTTTTACTTTTAACCATGCATTCATTTCATGAATTGTTGAATTATTGCATTAAATGTGGAACTGATGACTTGTTTACCTGTTTGCAGACTACACAGTTACAGGCGGCTCATACTCGAGCTGCCCTAGCCGGGGCGGAGTTAGCGATCCGTGAGTAGCGGGTCGCGGAGCTGGAGAGGGCTTTGAGGCGGCGGGAGGAGCTGCCTCAGGACGTAGCAGAGCTGCGGGTCGCTCTTGAGCTGGAGCGGAGAGAGCGTGCGCGAGAGCGCGAGAGCGCGAGGAGCGTGCTCGGGAGCGTGAGGAGCACCTGGCAGACCGTGCCCGTCACCACGAGCTACAGCAGGCAGAGCGTGCCCGGTACCAGGAGCAGGTGGCAGCGCGCGAGCGTGAGCTGGCAGACTTGAGGACCCAGCTAGCCGTTACCCAGGAGCGGCTACGAGCGTCAGAGGAGCGTCTTCAGCGAGGACGGGAGCGAGCGCGAGCTGCGGGGTACGCCTTCACCAGCTCCACCTTCGTGGCGGGCTCCTCTCTTCGAGAGAGTAGCGAGATAGGGGACCAGGTTCGAGTTCCAGCTTCTTCACGGGGGCCCATGCCCCCTCCACCAGCGCCTCCTCGGGACCCCGAGGATGAGGTAGAGAGTAGGAGAGAGGAGGGTGGAGGCGAGAGCTGGGAGAGACTTACTTGTACTCCTCCACCCTCACACATGTACTCAGATATTTATGATGTATATATATATGAGATTGAAATTTTTGTTACCTGAGCACTTGTGTAGTTGTGTACTTGTGGTTGTGTACTTTGCTCCTTTTCCACGTTCTTTGCTTTTGCTTCACTTTTCCCTGTGCCTGCATCCGTAGTTCACACTTAAGCAAACAGGTTAATTCATCTATTCGACTTGGCCCCTTGCTTAATAAGCAAGGGATGTCTTTACTTTGACCTTGATAACGGGTCAAGGGGCCAAGCCTTTAATCAAATAAGGCAAATGAAATAACCCATAAAGGGAGATGCAACATGCAAGTTGTCACGCCCCGAGAGCGGAAGATACCCGGAGATGCGCGACGAGTTTATATCAATCATGTCAATCAGAGTATTAGTGTATTCGACACCAAAATCAGAGATGCGCAAAAGTAAAGATAACCCAATCCTTTATTCCTTCATAAGAATATGTCTATTACAAACCTTTGAAGTACTAACTAAAATAAAGGAAAAATACAAGGTCGACTCAAGAAAATATGAAAAAGACTAGATAACACGGAAGAAGCTCTATCTCTTTCACTCTTGATTTTCCCCATCCGTTTGAGTTCCCTCATCGTCAGACTTACCTGAAAAGTAGGGAAACACTAAGTGAGCAAACGCTCAGTAGGAAATTATATCTCAAGTACTAGCAATGGGTTTAAGTAATTACATCTTTCATGAATGCACTATAACTATGCATGCTCGCATAAAACGACAAGATAGAGAGAGTGTATAACAATAAGATAGCGAGAAGAGCTAGTCATGAACTTTCAAGAACTTATATCAAAAGATATCAAGATATTCAAGCAAGTATATTCATCATGTCATGTTGGAATTTGGCTATCACGTTTCAAGCACGCAAGTATGAAATTACCCTTGTTCGGGCCACGCAAGTCATGTAATATCAAGTCAAGTACAAGTACAAGATTTGTGGAATGTTCAATCAAGCTAGTCATGCACTTCGGTATAATGCCAATACCGTGATCAATCAACTCCCATGGACACAAGTACTTTCGGGTGCTCCTCCCAGGACCAGATCGGGCCCTATATGCACAGGCATTAATCATGTATTTTAACATCCACTTTTGTGTATAGCCAATATGGAATTTCAAGAATAAAGCTTGTAGACATGTAGGATAAACTTGGATAGAGTAGAGTCCAAAAATATGACACTTGACATAGATAGGCGATAATAACGGTATAATTACGATTATCGATAAAACTAGGTGGAATTAGTTCCCTAACTTGGGTACCATGACAAACAAGTATGGACATTCTTTATATAGAATTGAGGTCCACATGAACAGCACATCAATGGCAAGACGTCCTCATTCTTAATATAGAATTGAGGTCCACAAGAACATCATGTTGAATATAGAATTGGGGTTTACAAGAACAGCATCAAATGGTATGATAACCTCATCCCATTAAGAGAATTCTCATGATACACACTTTGCATAACATGAGGGCCGGTATACCATGTTTCTTTAGAGTGACATGGCAATCAAATAATGTAATGGGTTTTTATGGTACAACCAGCTCAGTCGGCCTTGAGGGAATCCAAGGCTCGAGGAGTCTTACGGAGGTCTCTATGACTAACTCGCTAGTCCAAAGGAACGGAATGTCCAATGGAGAGCTTGTATGTCAATGAGAATTGAGGGTAGTGCGATAAAACATCATGAAACATGGGACTATATTTACGGAGTGGAAATATAGTGCCGATATAGATGTATATATATATATATATATATATATAACCCTTCGGTTGACAGTAATCAGTGTAAAACAGTAATACAGAAAATAGCGACTTAAGCTAAGTCATTAATTATCCAATTAACACCTTACTCAGGGGTGTTTATTCACAATTTGATGACTTATACATTAGTCGTCCCTTCAATATTTCTATTCTGCAGAAAATCAATATTCTGGAATTTTAACAAAAACGCGCCCTGGACAGGAGCGTTACTTGTCAATTAGCGCCCTGGTCTGGGGCGTCAGTTCAATAAGAGACGACCTTGTTCAGGTCGTTAATTCAATAATTTTTCAAATTTCAGATATTAAATTTTCAGGAAATAGGTACATGGTCAGGACCAGAAAAATAGCAGGATTCAATCAGGATGAACATGCATTAGATTAGGTTCATGGTTTCATAGATATAGAATTTTAAACATGGGTAATTAGCAATTTATATGAAATTGACGACTCCTAGGTAGGGCGTCAAAACAAGAATTAGCGCCCTAGTGTGGGTCGCTTCTTTAAATTAACGCCCTGGTCAAGGTCGTTGTTTTTTTGAAAATTACATAGAAACAGTTGAAACCATAATAAAACTATATGCATGGAGGATCGAGGATATTATTAAAGATATTAAGCTAGTTTGGGCTACGTTCTTGAGAAAACCTACCTTATGAAGATTTAACTGATGAACGGATGAAGGTTTGGAGAAGAAAACGATGCTCTGTTCTCGAACAAAGACAACTTGCAGGAGATGGACGAAGAATACCCGATCTCCAGTCAAAAGGGGTGATCGTCTTCTCAACACAGATAACCTGTATAGGAAGATGAGGAAGGAAAAGAACATCAACGTTCTTTCAACACACACACAACCAAAAATAAAGAGGAAGAACATTACCTGTTCTTCACGTCGATGACAGCAGCAGCAGATCGCCAAATAGCGATCAAGGGTTGATTTAGGAGGATATTTATAGGATTTTGGGGATCCTAATAGGGTTAGAGTTGTATTGGAAGTAATACTTCCATGATAGAGTCCTTACCATATTCCGCCTTTGACGTAGTTATCCAGAACTTGCCCTGGATAGACTCCTGGGCCAAACGAAACTCGAACTGAATTAACATCTTAAGCGAGGGCGTTAATTTAAATTGACGCCTTGTCAAGCGTCGTTTCTTGTATAAAACGCGCCCAGGTAGAGGGCGTTACATTTACTTCCCCTTTTGGCCGTTTGATAATTGACGCCTTGTTGTTTGGGCGTCCCTTTTTAATTAGCGCCTTATCTAGAGGCGTTTCTTAATGAAGTAGTGCCTTGACCAAAGGCGTTATTTCCATTCTGTCTTATTTTTATGCGTTTAGGCTTTCATCATCTAATTATTTATCTTTTATTTTAATTTGATTTGTTTAAAATTCTTATTTTTATCAGGGTTGCTACACCCTCCCCCACTTAAAAGAATTTGGTCCCCAAATTCAATAGTATATATAAGTGGAGAGTGTAGAGTATATACCTTAAAATAATTCTGAAAATCGCTTCCTCGTGGATTCCTCGGTCTCCCACGTGGCTTCATGATCGGAACTCTTATTCCATTGTACTTTTAGCATGGGAATAACCTTATTCCTTAGAGTACGTACTTCACGATCTAGTATCTTTATGGGCTTCTGTTCATATGTGAGATCCTTCTGGATCATTAAGTCTCCATGATCAATAATATGTGATGGATCGTGTACATACTTCTTCAACATAGATATGTGGAACACATTATGAACATCGGACAGTTGAGGAGGCAATGCGATGCGATAAGCAACTTCGCCAACTCGTTCCAGTATCTCGAAGGGTCCGATGAATCTTGGTGTAAGCTTGCCCTTAGCACCAAATCTCCATATTCCACGTCCAGGCGATATCTTGAGAAATACATGATCTCCGACTTGGAATTCAAGATCTCTCCTTCTTGTATCAGCATAAGCATTTTGCCTAGACTGAGCAACTTGCAGTCTTTCTCTAATCAATTGTATCTTCTCAGTGGTAACCCTTACCATGTCTGGACCTAATAGTTGTTTCTCTCCAACTTCGTCCCAGCATAAGGGTGATCGGCAACTCCTTCCGTATAAGGCTTCGAAAGGTGCCATTTGTATACTGGCCTGGTAGCTATTATTGTATGCAAATTTCACCAACGGCAAGTGATCATGCCAGCTTCCACTAAAATCAATAATGCATGCCCTAAGCATATCTTCAATGACCTGGTTAGTTCTCTCAGTCTGACCATCCGTTTGAGGATGAAAAGCTGTACTAAAGTTAAGCCTTGTTCCCAACGAATGTTGTAGTCCCTTCCAAAAATGAGAAGTAAAACGGGGATCTCTGTCAGACATGATTGAAATAGGAACACCGTGTAATCTGACTACGTCCTTGATGTATAATGCAGCCAAAATATCAACTGACCATCGGCTCTTTATTGGCAAGAAATGCGCCGATTTTGTCAATCGGTCAATAATAACCCATATTCCATCATGTCCTCCTTTTGATTTAGATAAACTCATGATGAAATCCATACTAATATCCTCCCACTTCCACTTAGGGATATCTAGAGGATGTAGTTTTCCAGCAGGCTTTTGGTGTTCCGCCTTGACCTGTTGGCATGTGAGACAGCGCGACACGTAGTCCGCTATTTCCCTTTTCATGTTGGGCCACCAAAAATTTCTTTTCACATCTTAGTACATTTTGGTAGATCCAGGATGAATCGTGTACCTTGATCTATGAGCTTCATCTAAGATCTTCTTCTTTAACTCGGGACAATCCGGTATACAAGTTCTGTTTTGAAATAACAACCTTCTATCTGATGCTAATTGGAAATCAGATTGTCCTTCTAGTTTACCCTTGATTTCCACTAATATTGGGTCATCATCTTGAAGTGCTTGTATTTCAGCTAATAGGTCTGGATGAATGCTTATATGAGACAATGTGACACATTTGAAGTTCGTGTCTATGCTTATATTGAGCTTAGAGAATTGCTCCAGCAACTTCCATTCTTGAATCATACAATTGGCTAACAGTGCTCTCGGCTTTCGACTAAGGGCATCTGCTACATGATTACCCTTTCCGGGATGATATTGTATATTGAAGTTGAAGTCCTTGAGATATTCTAGCCAACGTCTTTGCCTCATATTTAGTTCCTTTCGTGAAAAGAGATATTTGAGACTCTTGTGGTCGGAGTATACAGTAAACTGCACTCCATATAGATAATGTCTCCAGATTTTCAGTGCAAACACTACCGCGGCCAATTCTAAGTCATGGACGGGGTAGTTCTCTTCATGCTTCTTTAATTGACGAGAATAATAGGCTATAACCTTTCCTTGTTGCATTAGAACACATCCGAGGCCAATGCCAGAAGCATCAGTGTATACCTCGAATTTCTCTCATTCCATTGGTAAAGCTAAGACAGGAGTTGTAGTAAGATGATCCTTGAGAGTTTGGAAGCTTCTTTCACATTCCTCACTCCATTCGTAACGGATCTCCTTGCGAGTTAACCTCGTAAGTGGTACGGCGATCTTAGAGAAATCTTTGATGAATCGCCTGTAATAGCCGGCAAGACCTAAGAAACTTCGGATCTCGCTAGCATTGGTCGGTCTTTCCCAATTTCTTACAGCTTCAACCTTTGATGGATCTACTGATAAGCCATCCTTTGATATAACATGTCCGAGAAAAGTCACTTCCTCAAGCCAGAATTCACACTTGCTGAGTTTTGCATATAATTGGTTTGCCCTCAATATTTGTAATGCAATTCTTAGATGCTCCTCATGCTCTTCCTTGGTCTTGGAATAAATCAATATATCATCAATAAAGACCACCACGAATTGATCCAAATAAGGTCTGAATATACTATTCATTAACTGCATAAAGGCAACAGGGGCATTCGTTAGTCCGAAAGGCATAACAACAAATTCATAATGGCCGTACCTGCTTCTGAATGCAGTTTTATGAATGTCCTCATCCTTGATTCTTAACTGATGATATCCCGACCTAAGATCAATTTTGGAAAAGTACTTGGATCCTGAAATTTGATCAAATAACTCATCGATTCTCGGCAGTGGATACTTGTTCTTGATAGTGAGATGATTCAACTGTCGATAGTCGATGTATAACCTCATGGATCCATCTTTCTTCTTTACAAATAGTACAGGCGCTCCCCATGGGGAAGTACTTGGTCTTATGAATCCTTTCTTAATGAGCTCCATCAATTGCTCCTTTAACTCCTTGAGTTCAGCAGGTGACATTCTATAGGGTGCCTTAGAAACTGGACCCGCACCAAGAACTAAATCGATGGTGAAGGCCACTTCTCTTTGTGGGGGTAATCCAGGCAAATCTTCCGGAAATACGTCTGAAAATTCTCGTACCACCGGAATATCTTCTATCTTAGTTTCCTTAGCCTCCTTAATCGTGACGAATGTAAGGAAAGATACACATCCTTTCCTGATGAGTTTGCTAGCTCGGAGAGCTGAAATAAGAGGTGACTTGTTCCGACTCTTAGGGATAGAATAGACTAGTTCTGGAAAGTCCTTGAAAGTAACCTTGCTATTGCGGCAATCGACTGTTGCCTGGTATTTAGATAACCAATCCGCTCCTAGTATGACATCATACTCCTTTAGATCTAAACATATAAGATCAATAGGGAGATTCTTACCATGAATCAATACTTCACAGTTCTGGTAATGGTGTGTAATATCAGTCTCGTTTCCTAGAGGAGTAGACAAGACTAATTTTATCCATTCCGGTTCTAGGGGTAACGGATCAGCGAACTTCTTGGAAACAATTGAATGTGAAGCACCAGTATCAAATAAGACATGTGCAGACTTGGAACAAACTTTCAATGTACCTTCTACTAGTCCGCCTTCTTCTTCTTGTTCGGTCTCCCTAATTGCGTGAAGACGAGCATTCTTGGTTACTGGGCGCTTCCCGTCCCCGGCTTGATCATTAAGTAATGGGCAATCGGGAATTCGATGATCGCGACTCCCACAGCGGAGACATGCTCCTAGTTTCCTCCAGCATTCTTCGGCCTTATGACCAGCCTTGTCACAATGCTTGCACACTATATTTGATGGGGTAGTGGTGATGGAGAAGGGCTTGGTCTTCTTAAACTTCTGATCTTGTGAAGAAGTACCTCCATTACTAGGCCTTTTCTTGAAGTTGGGTTTAAAGGAACCCGAACTTGTAACTTGTTCTTTCTTGTCCTTCCCACGGATTCTATCAGATAGTTCCGTGGCGTCTTCTAATAGCTGAGCTCGGCGCACAATTTCCGAGTAGACCTGGATATCCATTGGCGCCAGTTGGGAAATATATTGGGGCCTGAGCCCATTAAGGAACCTCCTAGCTTTCATCTTCTCGGTGCTAACTAAGTGCTTAGCATACCGAGACAATCTAGAGAATTGTGCCTCGTACTCCGCCACCGATAATGACCGTTGCTTGAGTGCGGTAAATTCTGCAGCTTTCTTTTCCTGTACTCGGTCCGAAAAATATTTAGCGTTGAAATGTTCAACGAATTCTTCCCAAGTAACTTGGTCTTGATTTAAAGTAGCTTCTATTGATTCCCACCAGCATCGGGCATCCCTTTCCAATTGAAAGGTAGCTAACAAGACTTTATCTTGATCCGTGCACTGCATAACAAGGAATATACGTTCCGTCTCCCTGATCCAGTGCTCTGCGTCATCCGGATCAGTAGAACCCATGAATTTGGGAGGGTTCATGTTCTTGAAGACTTGGTGGAGACTTTCGACTCGTTGTGCACCTCCCTGTGCTACTTGTTGCAGCACCTGAGTCATGCCTTGGAGTGTACGCTGCATGTTGCGCCACTGAGCACGTTCGGCAGCCATCGTCCTACAATTACAATAACTATATTAGTATATACTCGCGTTAAGGGCTTTTAAGTTTTTATGTTAACTCAACCCTTGGTTCTACCCAATCTCACTGGTTAAAGGTTTGAACCTATCCTCGGACTTGGATTTTCCTAGGAATTGAATACCCTAGGCTCTGATACCACAAAAACTGTCACGCCCCGAGAGCGGAAGATACCCGGAGATGCGCGACGAGTTTATATCAATCATGTCAATCAGAGTATTAGTGTATTCGACACCAAAATCAGAGATGCGCAAAAGTAAAGATAACCCAATCCTTTATTCCTTCATAAGAATATGTCTATTACAAACCTTTGAAGTACTAACTAAAATAAAGGAAAAATACAATGTCGACTCAAGAAAATATGAAAAAGACTAGATAACAAGGAAGAAGCTCTATCTCTTTCACTCTTGATTTTCCCCATCCGTTTGAGTTCCCTCATCGTCGGACTTACCTGAAAAGTAGGGAAACACTAAGTGAGCGAACGCTCAGTAGGAAATTATATCTCAAGTACTAGCAATGGATTTAAGTAATTACATCTTTCATGAATGCACTATAACTATGCATGCTCGCATAAAACGACAAGATAGAGAGAGTGTATAACAATAAGATAGCGAGAAGAGCTAGTCATGAACTTTCAAGAACTTATATCAAAAGATATCAAGATATTCAAGCAAGTATATTCATCATGTCATGTTGGAATTTGGCTATCACGTTTCAAGCACGCAAGTATGAAATTACCATTTTTCGGGCCACGCAAGTCATGTAATATCAAGTCAAGTACAAGTACAAGATTTGTGGAATGTTCAATCAAGCTAGTCATGCACTTCGGTATAATGCCAATACCGTGATCAATCAACTCCCATGGGCACAAGTACTTTCGGGTGCTCCTCCCAGGACCAGATCGGGCCCTATATGCACAGGCATTAATCATGTATTTTAACATCCACTTTTGTGTATAGCCAATATGGAATTTCAAGAATAAAGCTTGTAGACATGTAGGATAAACTTGGATAGAGTAGAGTCCAAAAATATGACACTTGACATAGATAGGCGATAATAACGGTATAATCATGATTATCGATAAAACTAGGTGGAATTAGTTCCCTAACTTGGGTACCATGACAAACAAGTATGGACATTCTTTATATAGAATTGAGGTCCACATGAACAGCACATCAATGGCAAGACGTCCTCATTCTTAATATAGAATTGAGGTCCACAAGAATATCATGTTGATTATAGAATTGGGGTTTACAAGAACAGCATCAAATGGCATGATAACCTCATCCCATTAAGAGAATTCTCATGATACACACTTTGCATAACATGAGGGCCGGTATACCATGTTTCTTTAGAGTGACATGGCAATCAAATAATGTAATGGGTTTTTATGGTACAACCAGCTCAGTCGGCCTTGAGGGAATCCAAGGCTCGAGGAGTCTTACGGAGGTCTCTATGACTAACTCGCTAGTCCAAAGGAACGGAATGTCCAATGGAGAGCTTGTATGTCAATGAGAATTGAGGGTAGTGCGATAAAACATCATGAAACATGGGACTATATTTACGGAGTGGAAATATAGTGCCGATATAGATGTATATATATATATATATATATATATATATATATATATATATATATATATATATATATATATATAACCCTTCGGTTGACAGTAATCAGTGTAAAACAGTAATACAGAAAATAGCGACTTAAGCTAAGTCATTAATTATCCAATTAACACCTTACTCAGGGGCGTTTATTCACAATTTGACGACTTATACATTAGTCGTCCCTTCAATATTTCTATTCTGCAGAAAATCAATATTCTGGAATTTTAACAAAAACGCGCCCTGGACAGGGGCGTTACTTGTCAATTAGCGCCCTGGTCTGGGGCGTCAGTTCAATAAGAGACGACCTTGTTCAGGTCGTTAATTCAATAATTTTCCAAATTTAAGATATTAAAATTTCAGGAAATAGGTACATGGTCAGGACCAGAAAAATAGCAAGATTCAATCAGGATGAACATGCATTAGATTAGGTTCATGGTTTCATAGATATAGAATTTTAAACATGGGTAATTAGCAATTTATATGAAATTGACGACTCCTAGGTAGGGCGTCAAAACAAGAATTAGCGCCCTAGTGTGGGTCGCTTCTTTAAATTAGCGCCCTGGTCAAGGGCGTTGCTTTTTTGAAAATTGCATAGAAACAGTTGAAACCACAATAAAACTATATGCATGGAGGATCGAGGATATTATTAAAGATATTAAGCTAGTTTGGGCTACGTTCTTGAGAAAACCTACCTTATGAAGATTTAACTGATGAACGGATGAAGGTTTGGAGAAGAAAACGATGCTCTGTTCTCGAACAGAGACAACTTGCAGGAGATGGACGAAGAATACCCGATCTCCAGTCAAAAGGGGTGATCGTCTTCTCAACACAGATAACCTGTATAGGAAGATGAGGAAGGAAAAGAACATCAACGTTCTTTCAACACACACACAACCAAAAATAAAGAGGAAGAACATTACCTGTTCTTCACGTCGATGACAGCAGCAGCAGATCGCCAAATAGCGATCAAGGGTTGATTTAGGAGGATATTTATAGGATTTTGGGGATCCTAATAGGGTTAGAGTTGTATTGGAAGTAATACTTCCATGATAGAGTCCTTACCATATTCCGCCTTTGACGTAATTATCCAGAACTTGCCCTGGATAGACTCCTGGGTCGAACGAAACTCGAACTGAATTAACGTCTTAAGCGAGGGCGTTAATTTAAATTGACGCCTTGTCAAGCGTCGTTTCTTGTATAAAACGCGCCCAGGTAGAGGGCGTTACATTTACTTCCCCTTTTGGCCGTTTGATAATTGACGTCTTGTTGTTTGGGCGTCCCTTTTTAATTAGCGCCTTATCTAGAGGCGTTTCTTAATGAAGTAGTGCCTTGACCAAAGGCGTTATTTCCATTCTGTCTTATTTTTATGCGTTTAGGCTTTCATCATCTAATTATTTATCTTTTATTTTAATTTGATTTATTTAAAATTCTTATTTTTATCAGGGTTGCTACACAAGCAGTCATATGCAAACCATAATAAAAGATGCCCATACAAGATGCAAGCACACATCATGAACGATAAACCACCACCACTTTTTATTTTCTTCTTTTCATTCTTTTTTTTTCTCTTATTTTCTCAAAAAGACGCCTTAGACTAGGTCATTTTTTCAAATAAAAGACGCCCTCAGTGACGGTCGTTAATTTTGAAAAAGAATTTGATTTTCGTGGAAATGACAACCTACCTAGGGGCGTTATTTGAGAAAAGACGACTTTCACACAGGCGTTAATTCCATAAAAGGCGCCTTACTCAGAGGCGTTAATTTTCGTGTCTTCAGAATTGGGTTGACAAAGCTACTAAGGCACTAGGTCCTACGTGGTCATCATTGAGTATTCATTGATCTTTCTTGAATAATCAAAAGGGGGTCGACGTGCTAATGGTTAAACTTATACGCAAGATCTCGCACGGTGCAATCTCCTAGGTCAGTCTCGACCATTCTGCTGGTTTATGACTTACCGCAAAGAAAGAGATGGAAGAGGATATAAGGAAGTCCATAAGGGATTCTGAGAAGCTCGAGGCAAAACTACCTCCCCTACCCTATGCCTGTTTGGGTTCAGTCTTCGGCGTAGGGAAATTTTGTTGCCTTTTGCCTCTTTTATATTGCATGCATACGCCCAAGGTTTTCCTTGCGGGGACTTTGCCCTCTTGACATGCTTTTCTTTTCACGATTTGACTTTCTCTTTGAAACTGATTTGTACTGATGAAAAACCTAATTGTACTTGGGCTTTTGCGGCATTTTTGTTCCCTTTTGGGCCCTGACTTCCACTTACTAAGGCAGCGGGTAGGCTTGGCGGGTCTACCCCGAGACCTCCCTTCCTCTCTTATGGGCCGAAGAGGAAAAGAATGGGTATTGTCTTCACCTTTAGTCAGGTTTTTGACTTCCCATCGGATTTTGCACCGCTTGAGTTCGAGGTTTAAGTGTGTAGTGTGTGCATGAGTCGACCCCATTTTAAGTTAACAAGACTGATGAATGAATACTGAATTTTGACCTTTCAGACTTTGCGTCCTCGTACACCATGGCAACCATTTTGGAAATTGGAAGATTTTTTTTTGAATTTTGGAGAATTTCTATTGTTTTTTTTGGGTTTTGGAAATTTCAATTTTTTTTTGGATTTTGGAAAATTTCTATTTTTTTAGATTTTTGGATTAGGGGTAGTATTTCTTAAGGTACAGACCATTCCAAGGATGAGCTAGCTCCTCTCCTTCAGCATCAATCAATTTATAAACATTGCCAAGATAAACATCTTTTATAACAAAGGGTCTTTCCCAGCTTGGTTGGAGTTTTGAACGGGGTCCACCAGGTTTTACAAAGATTCTCTTGATTACCATCTCACCGATTTTGAATTTTCTCTCAATTACTTTCTTTTGATAAAAACGTGAAAGCCTATTTTGATAAACGCGTGCATGCTCAGCGGCGACCAGACGCTTCTCATCTAGGAGTTCCAACTGGGCAAGGAGTGAATCACGACGCTCATCAATAGAGAATTCCTTGTCCAATTGTACTCGCAGAGAGGGAATGAGAATCTCATAAGGAACTACCGCCTCCATTCCATAAGTAAGGGCGAAAGGGGTTTGCCCAGTGGGGGTACGAATGGAAGTGCGATAGGCCCAGAGAGCTTCAACTAGCTTGTCTGGCCAATCCGAAAATTTATTAGCCTCACACGTTTTCTTAACAATTTTGATCAATGTCTTATTAGTTGCCTCTGCTTGACCATTACCCTGCGGATAATAGGGAGAAGAATGATGCAATGCAATGTTATACCTGTTGCAGAGATCCTTGAGCTCTTGAGAGATGAATTGAGGCCCATTGTCGGTGATGATGGTGCTCGGGATGCCGAACCTTGCGATGATGTTCTTCATTATGAACTTGCAGACGGTTGATGCTTTGATCTCCACGTATGCTTCCGCTTCCGCCCACTTGGTGAAGTACTCCGTTGCCGTAAGGATGAATGACTTTTGTTTTGTAAGGAGGTTCGAATCTCCAAGAGGTCCAATGATATCGAAAGCCCACATGGAGAAAGGCCATGGGGAGGACATAGGATGGAGTGAAGAAGCAGGAGAATGAATCTTGTCGGCGTGCAGTTGGCACTTAACACACCTTCGAACATAGATGGAGCAATCCTCTTCTAGAGTTGGCCAATAGAAGCCTAGCCTAAGGATCTTCTTAGCTAGCATCTGGCTGTTCACATGACCACCACACACTCCTGAATGCGCCTCTTCCACGACCTTCCAGGATTCATCATCGTCGAGGCATCTTAATAAAACACCCGTGAGCCCTCTTCTATAGAGCACACCTCCAACCAAGACATAACGTTGAGCCACTTTTCTAATTGCTTTCTCTCTTCTGCAGTGGCTTCTTCGGGATAGGACTGATCATTGCAATATCTGGCAATCTCATAATACCAAGGTTTCTCCTCATCAGCCAATTCTTCTTCCCAATCTAATAACATGACCTCTTTGCCTTTAAGAGCTTCACTCCGCCTGACCTTCTCGAGCACCTTGTCCCTAATGTCGAGGAACGCGCGATCCTTAATAGCTGGAGTGTCACGCTGATGAATGAGAGGAACATGGAAATCTCGTTCAGGAGGGAAGACTAAAGCAGAGGCCAATGAGGCAAGAGCGTCAGCTAAGATGTTCTGGCTACGAGGGACATGGACGAAGATCAATTTGGTGAAGAGTTTGGCATAAGCTGAAGCAAGTTCCTGGTATGGTTTGAGCTTAGGATTGATAGTGCGGCATTTGACAAGCACCTGGCGTAGAATGAGCTGACTATCACCAACAATTCGTAATTGGGTAACACCATATTTATGAGCAGTTTGAAGGCCGGCCAAGAGAGCTTCATACTCAGCTATATTATTTGTGACAGGGAAAGTAAGCTGAGCGGCGAATGGGATGGTGACCCCTTCTGGTGTTAAAAGAACCATGCTGATCCCTCTTCCTTGGGAATTTAGAGCTCCATCAAAATGTAGTGTCCACATAGGATCGTGGGGTTGATTAATGGACATTAGTTCTTCATCTGGAAACTTCGAATTGACAGGATCAAATCGGGGTAGAGGGTGGTGAGCAAGATGTTCGGCAATGGCGTAGCCTTTGATAGCTTTCTGTTGAATGTAAGTGATGTCAAATTGAGAGAGGAAACTTTGCCAGCGTGCTAATCGGTCGGTAAGGACAGATTTTTCAAGAAGGAATTTAATCGGATTCATGCATGCAATGAGATGAACCTCGTGAGCTAAGAAATAATGCCTTAACTTCTGAACTACCCAGACTAAAGCAGCGCAAGTCTTTTCCATAGCTGAGTACCTTTGCTCACAGGGGTTAAGAAGTTTAGACAAGTAGTATGCTGCCCTCTCCTTCCCTTCTTCATCCACTTGAGCTAGGACAGCACCCACAGAGTCATCCAGGACAGAAACATAAAGGATGAGCGGTTTGCCTGGAACTGGCGGCCTCAGGACAGGAGGATTGGCCAAATAATCCTTCAATCCGTCAAAAGCTGCCTGACACTTGTCATCCCAATTAAACTTGACCCCCGGCTTAGTAAGCTCGTAAAACGGCCTACATCTTTGTGAATGCTGGGAGACAAAGCGGCGGATAAATTGCAACCTCCCGATTAATCCTCGAACTTCCTTCAAATTCTTGGGAGGAGGCATATCTCTGATGGCCTTTGCCTTATTGGGATCAACTTCAATTCCCCTTTTGCTGACAATAAATCCAAGCAACTTCCCTGATGAAACACCAAATACGCACTTCTTGGGGTTCATTTTCAACTGATACTCTCGTGATCTTTGCAAGACTTTAGCTAGAACCCCAGGATGCTCAATCCTTGTTCTTGATTTTATCACCAGATCATCCACGTACACCTCAATATAAATGTGGATCATATCATGAAAAATTGCCATCATAGCCCTCTGATAGGTGGCTCCAGCATTCTTGAGCCCAAAAGGCATGACCACATAGCAGTATGTTCCCCACGGTGTAGTAAACGATGTTTTTTCTTGATCTTCCTCAGCCAAGCGAATCTGATTATAACCCGAAAAGCCATCCATGAAGGAGAGAGTCTCAAATCCTGCCGTATTATCAATTAAAACATCAATATGAGGGAGGGGGAAGTCATCCTTAGGACACGCACGGTTGAGGTCCCGAAAGTCTATACAAATCCGAACCTTTCCATCTTTCTTCATAACTGGGACGATGTTAGCCACCCAGTTAGGATAGAGGACAACTCTAACAAATCTAGCCTTATGAAGCTTGTCGACCTCTTCTTTCATTTTTAAAGCCATGTTAGGGTGGAAACGTCTCAACCGTTGTTTGACCGGGACAGACCCTGGCTTAAGTGTAAGCCGATGTTCAACGAGTGCAGGGTCTAGTCCAGGCATATCTTCATAACTCCATGCAAACGTGTCCTTGTATTCTTGAAGTACCAAAATAAGCGCCTCCTCTTCGGAGGGCGGCAAGTTCTTTGAAATGAGGACAATCCTAGGGTCTTCTTCCGTACCCAGATTTATTTCTTTGGTAGGCTCTTCTACTGAGGCTGATGGTTCATCAAATCTCTCATGCCACTAGCAAAGGCATCAGCCTCGTCCTCATATTCTTCGTAACTTTCATCCCCCTCTTCAATAGGGTCTTCATCGTTCATAATCTCATAGACACCCAAACCCTCATAAGAAGCACAAGTACCCTCATATTCTATCTCTGGCAGATGATCGGATTCTCTAGAAATTCGGGAAGAGTTGAGCATGCCCGGCACCTTCTAGCCAATTCTAACAAGAATCTACGGGGAATCTGCTTACCCTTGGATTTCTTATGTGAAGCTACCCCATGAATTTTATTAGAAGAAGAAGAGGAGCAACTAGCTTGATCATTAGAAGAAGAAAAGGAAGGAGGTGCAAAAGTGGATACAGGAGGGGATACAGATGAAGACCCCTCGTAGGAGGGGTAGAAAAGATTTATCAATGAATCCTGGAAGAGCGGCCCCTGGGTCGGGACACACTCAGAAAGGAGATAAGAGGTCTCCTCAACGGAGATGGAGGATTGAAAAGTTGGAATTTTGACGTTTTTTTTTCTTCTTCATTTTTCTCTTCATTTTTATTTTCTTTTCCCAATAGAAAGCAATGTGAAGGGGGAATAGTAGGAAGAGTGGAAATTGAAAGATTGGAGAAGGGTTGAATTAATAACGACCCGCGCGGGGGTGTGATGGAGAGTCTGGAGAATTGCTCGAGGAGCAAGGGAGGAATTGGAGGAGAAACTCGAAGTGAACTTGGAGAAAAGATGACCATGATTGGAGGCGGTCTAGGCACACATGGAAACATTTGGGAATACAGGGAGACAAGAAGAGACGGATGCATGGAAGTGAGAGAGAAAAGGCTGGCCCACAGCCTGTCTGTCGTGAAACCTTCTTCATATGGCACATCAGGCTCCCCAGTGTCTGTATAGTTGCTCAATAACTGCCTTTTATCTGTTATCACAGCAGGTTTTTCAATCAGCTCAGGGATCAATGGCGGCCATTCTGGATCAGTTGGCATAAATAGACGGCTCAAAGCAATAGTGATATCATTCATATCAAACCATCTATACCAGTCACACTCAGGATCATCCATCTTCCTTCTTTTATCTGGCCTTAAAGACTCCAGGGCTTTGTATGTGGCTAATGGAGCAATATGACGTGCGAATTGTCTAGCATGAACGTCCTGGCAATCTAGCATAGAGGTGACTATTGTAGTCTGCTCGTTGTTTTGAGTGCCACCTTTGACAAAATGTGTTTGCAGTGTCCATGTAAGTGGCTGGCGATCTGTCTTCAGAGTAGACGTCATAACTGCCCATGGTTCTTCTTCATTCTTGCTTGGCCCTTTATAGCCTAGGCCACCCCGTGCAATTAATTTTTGTGGCTTGACAGGCTTAGTTCTGCCTTGGAAATTAACACCCAGGCCTTTACCAGCTTGGTACCCCATTTTCATCAAAATATTCCAGCCAGGGGTATTTATTATGCTCTTCTTCTTCTTCCCCTTGGAAGTCAGAGGTGTCATAGCAACCGTTGTGACTGTCTCTGAGGGCGTCGGCCGTGGGTTAATGACATCTAACACTGATAACAACGGTTTGTTGGAAGGCCAAATAGACGGAACTGATGTTGCTAAGTGTATGTCTTCATCTGGCAAAATCGGCATGCTAGTGACTTTGATAATACGGCCTTTATGTGGAAACTTGAGGCATTGATGATTTGTAGAAGGCACCGCATCCAGCTGTTGAATATAGGGGCGACCCAGGATGCCATTGAATGTTGGATCCATGTCCAAGATGTGGAAATCTACTGTGATTGTAGCTGGACCCAAACTGACTTTTAATGTTATCATACCCAAGGGAGGCTTCTTGGTGTTATCATATGCTGTGACTGTTATAGTGGATGGCCGAACCTGACTTTCCGGAATGCCGCACATCCTTAAAGTGCTAGGCGGCAATACATTGATGGATGCCCCAGTGTCCACCAAACATTGTTTTACTGCCACCTTGTTAATGTCCACTGTGATACACAGAGCATATTTCCGAGCTGGTTGAGGTGCTAGTTCATGTTCATGAAAAATAATTGCTGGCTGACCGCTAGCAGGCGTTAGGACCGTGGTTATATGCTCGGCAGGAATGTCTTCATTAACCATGACCTTCTGCAGATATTCTTTTAAGGCCAATTGATGGGTTGTTGACCTTTTGATCAGCTCTAAAATAGAAATTCTTGCTGGAGTCCTGTCCAGATGCTTTAATAAATCGTATTGAGTGCCCGGGATAGACTCCTGCTCCTGTTCTTGCTCATTGGGCCCCTGTGTGGGCTCCTGCTCCCTCTGAGGAAAAACACGGTGGAATATCCGTCCACTGCGAGTACCATAGTTTGATTCGGCGACGCCTCTGTCAGGGCAAGGGTGGAGGGAGGTTTAGAGGATGAAGAAGGGACATTAGTGTTGGCAAGTGGTGGAGAAGTGTTCAAAGAAGGAGCCCCCGTAGGGGGTGTTGGGGAAGGGTTCAAAAAAGAAGCCCCCGTAGGAGGCGTGGAGTAGAAAGGGGTGCCCGAGTGTGGGTGGAGATAGTTGGTTGAATAAGGAGAGACCTGGGTATAAATGGTGGGTGAACTGATGGTGGAGGGGTCCTTGCCGGTGGAGGAGTAATGGTGGTGGATGTAACATGTGTTGATGATGGGCGGATGAGGAGTGGCCTAGATGGCAAGGGCGAAGGGTTGGTGATGGGTGGTGGAGTTTGCTGCGTGGTAGGCTGCGGAGGTGGAGAACGGGTAAGGAGAGACCGGGTTGGCAAGGATGGGGAATTAATTGGAGTAGATGGGGTTTGGGTAACAGGGCGCAGAGGGGTGCGGATTAGCTGGGGAGTGTGAAGCGTGCGTAAGAGGCGCGGAGGTTGGTTTGGATTGTGGTTTAGTGCCCCGACAGAGGCGTTTTCTTCGTGCCATCCTTGCCCCCTCTCCAACTCATGGAGGGTTGTGACAGGGTTCACATGCTGGTTTAGCGGGTGCTCCGGCAGTGGATTGTGGACAATCCCCATATCTTGCTGTGCTGCTGGAGCTTGCTGTTGTACTTGTGGAGCTTGTTGCTGCGGCTGCTGAGCCTGTTGTTGTCGAGGAGGTCTTCTTATTTTCAGAGAGGCGATAAACTGCCTCATCTCATCCCAATTAATACCGCCTTGGTCATTTAAGTGATAAATATAGTCTTTGAAATGAAAGCAGTGATCAACATTGTGACCAGGGGAGCGGTGGAAAACATAATAGCGGGACGTGTCAACATTAGCGGGCCACGCCGTCCTTTCCTTTGGTAACATGAGCAAGTTGGCGGCCATAAGGGCATTGAATATATCCGAGAGACTTTCGGGCAATGGTGGATAGTGGGCCCTTTTAGGACCTAGTGGTCTCCTTTGTTGTTGTTGTGGTGGGCCGTAGTTGTCGGGTGGTGGTACTTGGTTGTATTGTTGAGGAGCTGGGGGGTCGAGGTGCGGCCTTTGGTTTTGTGGAGGAGCAAAGGAATGTTGGGGAGCGGATTGGTGTTGTGGGGGTGCATTGAAGAGGGTGCTTTGCTGTGGAGGTGGCGGAGGTCGTGGGTTAGATTGGCGAAAGGGTGTGGGGTTGCCAACCACGCCAACTTGCTCGTTAGTAACGGTGCCCTCAGTCGTGGGTCCGCTATTGTTGACATTTGTATTCTTCTTAATCAGCCACGGTTTTGGTTCAAACATGCCCATGATGGGCGAATCTTTCATCTGGGTTTGAATATATCGAGCTCTCTCATAGAGCTCCTCCATGGTAGTCAATCTATTCATGGCCAATATATGCCGGAACTGAGGGGTTGCATTTGAAATGATCATCTTGACCTGTTCCGGTTCTGACAATGTATCTTTCAATTTTTCGGCCATTGATCGCCATCTATCAGCAAATATAATGAAGTCCTCCTCAGGCTTCATCTTTTCTGCAACCAGATCAGTAACTGATAGGGAGGGTCCGACCCAGTCCCTATATTTCTGCAAGAATTTCTTTTGGACCACATCAAAGTCACTAGCATCTGCTGGGTCCAAGGAATAAAACCACTCGAGGGCTGGCCCCTCTAGAGACCTTCTAAACAAATAAGCCAATGAGGCTTTGTTGCCCTGCCAAAAGGAAGTTTCATACATAAAATCTTTCAAGTGAATAAATGGATTGCCAGTTCCATTATATCGCCGAAAGTTCGGCATTTCAGAAGGTGGTAGATGAAATACTGGCAATGTAGGGAGAGAAATCTCCGGGACATTCTTTGCAGCAGTAACTTTCTTGAGTTGTTCTTCCATGCTAGCCAACTTTTGAAGGAGTAGAGCATTGGTGTCTGACTCGACTGGGGCCGAATTTGGAATGAAAGAATTTGGCATAGGCGTCCTTAGAATTTGGGGAGGTTGAAGGAATTGAGGCCTAGCCGCAGAATAACTTGCCTGTTGGGCCGGCATGGCCACAACGGTCGTTGTTGGATGTGAAGGAGTTTTGTGCAAGACCGCCTGGTCATTAATAACATGATGGCCACTCGCGATCGGAGGGGGGGTGGGAGATGAAGAGGGAACATCTTTCCCTTTCAAAGCGGCCTGAACTGCCTGCCGCTAGGAGTCATCCAATTGAGATAAAGCATGAATCAAATCATTGACATTGAATGATGGGGAGGTGTTCCCTGATGTGTTTTGGTTGGAGGGTAAAGCTTGAGAAGAGGGTTCAACCTCATGAGTTGTGGTGTCGACCACATGAACTTGGGAATAATGTGCATGAGACGGGGGGTAGTTTCCCTCGTGGTAAATGGAATCCTGGAGGGGAACCTCATAAGATTGACTGAAAATATTCTCATCCATGTCATCATAGGAGTACCCGTAGCTTGCCATGTTGATGATTTTACCTGAGCGAAGTTGCATGTTTAAGAGGAGAGAAAGCTTATCTTGAAGGGATTATAACCACAATAATCACTCAATCTAATCAAGTTTATGCAAACAAGTTGTGATGAGCGCAAGCTTTTAGATTCAAGTTTGAGGTTAGGGTGAATTAAGTTGCAGCACAATCCCCTCTTTTTGCAGTGTGAACCCTAGTTATGAATTTGAGTGTGATCTCCGGGTTAACTAGGTTCTTTCTCTCTCTTCACCAATGATGGGTTGTCTAAACTCTGGATACTTCAAGGTACAACCAGCCCGACATCCGTGAGGGAATCCACGGGTGCGGGGACTTACAGAGGTCATGGAAAAGGAATTTCCGATCCAAAGAGACGGAATGCTCAATGGAGGGTTATTCCAATTCCAAGAAAGGTGTGTGGAATCCTAGTGTAGAGAGAGGAGATCTCTCAACCAAATACCACAAAATGTAGAATAATATGATCAGATCAAACATGTATAATCAGATGATGAACATATAAATCAATCCAGCATGAATAGACAGAGCAAACCGGTTTCTATAAACACACAGGTAAGAAGCGACTTAGCAGCAGTCGCTAAAAGTAGAAGCAACGACAGGGGGGTTGCCGCTAATCTGTGAAGTGCTGACCGACAGTGCAGAAGAAGCGCCTTGGTGTGAGGCGCTGATTGTGAAAAGGACGTCTCTGGCAGAGGGCGTCAAAAGAAAATAATGCACAAGCTCAAAATAAAAGACGCCTTGATGCTAGTCGCTGCATTAACAAAGGACGCCCAGACCAAAGGGCGTGAATTCTCAGGGAGTGATGAACCAAATCAAGAGGTATGATGAATAGCGCCTTTGTAGAAGGCGTTAAATAACAGAAAGACGCCTTGGGTAAAGGCGTTAAATTATGAAAAACGCCTTGAGGGAAGGCGTTAAATAAGAAAACAGTAGCAATGTTCACAAACTGGCTAATCCGTAGAGGACAATGGAGGGTGCCCGTGGGGCACAATGGAGGGTGCCCGTGGGGCACAATGGAGGGGTACCGTGGGTACCAAAGGGAGGGGCACACATGGGTGCCAATAGGAAAGGGCACACGTGGGTGCCAATAGGAGGGGATAATCAAAAGAAAAATAGTGGAAGTCCCACCGTGATCGCCAATTTGTGAACACCTAAAGAAGAAGATGTTACGCCGACAAAGCTAAATAAAAAGGGGGCAAGAGATTGCTATATAGAGGGTGATCGCCAGAGGGGTTACCTCAAAAAAAGGAAGGAAATTGATCGCGAATACCTGGTGAGAAAAGGGATGCGGGATGATTATGGATTTCTTCCTCCTCCTTCTACCGGCCGGCCGATGAAGGGGGTTTCTCTCTTTGATTACCCTTAAACAAATCACAAACAACCAAAGATAAAATAGGATTAGCCAAAGTATAGTATCAATCCTCAAGTAGAATAAGATGATGAAGTATGAGCATAAAGGATGCACCTTTTGGTTTCTTTAAAACCCCTAGAGAATCAGGGAGAGGAGATGTGATGCAAAGCTAATGCAAACGTAAAAAAAAAAAAGAATGATGTATGATGAACGAAGGAGGTGAGATGAGCTTAAAAACTAGTGCAAAACAAATCCCTGCTGTTCCTGACAACAGTAGAGGGAGAGAAACCGACGATGGCCGTGGGATGCTGTATCCGAAAGGAGGAAGAAGCATCAAACAACAGCAATATGTTTCTATAAAAAAAACAAACTCTCTGCTTAACCTGCTGCTTCTCTCTTTTTTTTTATCTCAGCTCCGCTCTGCTCTGCTCTGCTAACCTCTGCTTTTTAACTCCTTCTAACCTCTCTAACCTCTTCTAACCCTTTCTAACCCTTCGCGCGAGCTCAACCCAGGGGGCTATTTATAGGGTGCAAAACACAGATCTGATGGGATAAGAACAGGCAAGACTCATCTACGGCAAGGTCTCTACTTCCCCAATCGAGCATGGTGACCAAAACATAGCAGGGAACTCTCCAGGAAAGGTATGTTCAAGCAGGATTCAGAAGGGTGGAAGACGACCCACAGAAAGGCGTTATTTGAAATTGACGACCTGGGCCAAGGCGTTAATTGAAATAACGACTGGGACAAAGGCGTTAATTCATGGATTTACTTTTAGTAATGAAAACATTCTTTATTTGAAAATGATGAAGAGACGCCTGAGAGAGAGGCGTTAATTCAAAACACGACCCATGGAGGGACGTTAATTCTTATTTTCTAATTTTGAGTATGATTTGAAAAAGTCCAGAAACTGACGCCTCTTGGTTCAGTCGTCCTTTCTTTGAGAAACGCCCCGGCCCAAGCCGTTATTTAAAACACGCCCTACGTAGAGTCATGAATTACAAAAATAATTAGAAAATGGCCTAAAAACACACAAAAATAGAAAAACTTCATATTATGGAAATATTGAAGTTCACTTTGGGGCGTTAATATGGTGACATGCGATTTAATCAACATAGTATCAATTTTGGCGTGTCTACAGACGTAGGGAGCCCGTCATGGTCCCGAACCACCTTAAAATCTCGTGTCTCGTGTGATTGCATGTGCGTTTGATCATTTCTTCTATCTCCCTTCACAGGTCAACTTAGTAGGTTTTAATTCACTGCACATCACACATCGCTTCATCCGTTATCCGTGCGTGAGCTAATTTAGTTGTTCAATGCATTGTTCATTCGAGTGAGAACAGAAAGGTTGAGAGAATATCCCTTGCATCTCACGATCATCTTGATCACACTTGGGTTTGAGTGAATTAACGTTAGTTAATTTAATTTCATTGTGATTAGCTTAGAAAGTTTTTTAAATTCCGCCATCTCGGAAAGGGGATAATTCAACCCCCATTCTTGTCCGCCATCTCTCTGGGCCAACAGATTTTATCAAATATACTTTTTATCGGAGCATATTATCATGAATATCTTCGAAATATGGATAATGTCACGATTATGTCCTCCCCGTAACTCACGTGTGTTTAACCCGAGTTAAGTGTGAGTTAAAGAGTAAGATTTTTGTATATATATCTCTGTAAAGTTTGATTTTGTCAAATATATCCTAAATCTAACGATCGTAGATGACATATTTTACGAAATTTTCTCCTCCGTCAACGGCAGTAAACTAAAGGGATATAACCATAATATTTCTATCTAAATGAAAGATATTTATGATAATATACTCAGATGAAAGGTATATTTGATAAAATCAAATTTTATGAGAGTATATATGTAAAAATCTCTAGATAAAAATATAATTATTGTTGGGATTCATGAATTCACCATATAATTGGTTTCCAAGCGTGAGAATACCTGCACTTAAATGCCTAATAAAAGGAGGGGGGCAGGGTGGCTTGAAAAGTTGCAAACATGAATTCCCCACCTTAGCATTCATCCAATTTTAACTAACTCTACCTTTGAAAACATTGTGTGCTCACACACCTTTAGAGAGATTATATCAGTAGGTTGAAGCCCGTATTTGCTTTACATTACCTGATCTCATGGCCGTCAGGTCTTTGGTAGATTAGGGTTTTCAACTCACGTCTAACTTTTTTTTTCTTTTTTTATCGAGTCACTCACTGGAATCCGAAAAATCTAAAGCCTTACACTCTCTCAAATAATGAGAGAGTCAAGATTTGAATTAGGGACCTCATGGTTCCTCACGAGACGAAGATCTACCCAGCTGATTCTACATGTCTAACCTTATGAAGGATATCAAGCCGTCTATAAACCTACCCCATCCATCCAAAATCTAATGCTTGGGTTGGATTGAATCGGGCCAGATTACAACTTGGGTCAATCTACAAAAGATTTAGCGATAATCAAACCTAATGCAATGTAAGTTACATCTTAATTGATTGTGAGCAGTTAAGCATATTGCCATGGCGATGGAGGCTATGCTACTCTTTTTTCCAATCACGCATTAAGCAAGAATACACATTATACACTATTTTTGAATGATCATTATGGGGTTTGTTTGGAAATATGAAATAAAAAGGAAAATGATATTGTGAGTTTGGATTACGGGAGAATCTGAAAGAGGAGGACAATAATCATTATTGGGGGGTAAGACATTATAGAAAGACAGAATCCACAATATGGGTGATAATCAAACCTCCGCCGCAACTCATGCCCATGCCAATGACCAATTTGCCAAATATTGTACGAGTCATCTGACTCACACCGGTACGAATGAGCAACCCGTGTAGACATTTATGTATGTAAAAAATCTGAAGAGGCGTGATCTCGTGCTTATCCTGAGCGGGGTAGATGATCACCGGATAGTGAACTGCAAAGAAGGGAAACGGATCAAGGGGCCCAGGGATGATTCCCTGGGGTAAACCCTCCGATGTTTAAGTCAGTCGAGGAATGGTGGAAGCGATGAAGGGAGGAGAAAGGAGATGCACGAGATCCCTCTACACCAAGGTGGTGAAGTGGTTCCTGCTCAGGGGGATATAGGCGTGTGATTGCCCTTACCTTTCGTTGGAGGTAGTCCCAGGTTTATATAGTGCATTGGCTTCACGAGTCCCGTAAGCTGAGGGGTTTCAGGCGGGCGTTACATCCTCAACGTGAGACTTTTACGTCCTCATCGTGGGATCTTTATAGCCTTGAGGGATCATGCGCCCCTTATCCTCGTAAACTACTGCTCATAAAGGGTTCTCAACGGCAGCATGGATAAGCAATCGTCGGTCGTCCCGAGCATAAAAGGCGCCAACCCTATCTGGGTGATAGGCATAGCTCGGATGAGGATAGGTCGGAGTGGGCGCTGAGCGCCTGCCCTTATCCCGGCGAGGGGATAGATCGGGCATGGGTCTTTCTCTGACCTGGCCGACGCTCGGGCCTTCCGAGCCTAAGGGTCGCCGAGGAAGGGTGTGATCCCGAGTGAACTTATTTGTGCTTTCTAGCTCAAGTGGGCCCTGCGGGGCTGTCACTTAGATGAGTTGGGCCTCATTTGGTCCTGATGGACCTAATTTGGTCGCTTTCAAGATGGGCTACAGAAATCCCCCTCTCCACTTGTCCCCCTCCTACTCCCGAGTCTTGGTAGGCTCGGAAGAGTAGCCGTTAGGGTTTCGGACCAGCGTGGCTCGGGTGGGTGGAGATCTGGCGGTGTTAGAAAGCCACGTGCCGTGGTTACCTGGGCCCGTAATAATGATAATCCTGACAAATTTTAAATGAAGGGTCCCTTTCCCTCGGAGGTCAGAACGGCGCACCGCCTTCCGCGTGGGGATATAGGCATTGGGCGTCTGTTGTCATTCCAGACTCCCTCCGTTTTTAGGGTTTGACTCGCATTCGTGTTTACTTTTTGGGCTCTTTGATGCGTCATGAGGATACGATGAAAGAGCAGAGACTTGCAGCGGCGTTCGCGGAGTTGGCAAAGATAACTGCAGAGGCAGTTCGGCGGCTTCCTCTCCCTCCGGAATCTTCGGGGTCCCGAGAGCGTCTTTCTTCGAGTTCTTCTCCGGAGTCCATGGCAGATCATCGTCCGGATGCCGAAGAGTGGGAGGATGAGCCGGTGATGAAAACGGCGGTCCCAAACTGTAGTGAACTGGGGGAGGCGGAGGTGAGAAGGCTGGAGCACCAGTTTCACCTGCCCCACAAGTTTAGTTTTGCCGCGACTGCTCCGCATGAGACGAGCTTGGACTCTCATACAGGTCATATCTGTACCTTCCTTCTGGCGTGGAAGGGTGGGTTCCGCCTTCCCTTCGAGCCTTTCATCCTTAAGCTTCTCAATTTTTTCCGGTTGGCACCCATTCAGTTGGTAGCCAACTCCTATCTCCTCCTCTCTGCCTTTCGCATCCTCTGCCACCAATGCGGAGTTCCCCCTTCTCTGGATCTCTTTCATTACTTTTTTGAGTTGAAGGTGCATCCCTCGGCCGGGAAGGGTTTCTATTTCATCCAGGCGAGGCGGAATATGAGCTGCATCTCCTTGGCTGCGAAGGATTCTTCGCATAAGGGGTGGAAAACTCAATTCTTCTCGGTGGGGATTTGTTCGGTGGAGGAAACCTGGAGGTGTCCAGTAATCTCCAATTTCCACCCAAATATCCCTCCCAGCCAGGATGAGTTCCCTCTACATGTGGAGGAATATGCGACTGTCTTGCTGAAGCACCGCCAATCCACAGAAGAGCTGGTTATCCCAGAGAACGTCGAGCGGTGCCTCCTCACGTGGCTGCATCCGTCTGGCTCAGGTGCCACAAGTTAGACTCTTCTCTGGATGTTGGGTCCATTTTTCTTTTTCTGACCATATCTTCCTCTTGTGTAGACACTAGGCGGTCGGCATTGGAGGAGACCGCAGAGGTGATCGATCTCGGCAATGACTCGGGCGCCGACGAGCCGCGATCTCCCAAGGCGTGCACCCGAGCCCGAGGCAAGGGCAAGAGGGCGGCCCAGGAGGGGTCTTCCCAGTCGCGGGGGGCCAAGCGCAAGGATCCCGTGGAGGGCATGATACGAGATGCCGTGAAGGCCAAGAAGCGGGCCAGGAAGGTCAGATATGTCTCCATCATCGAGGGCGGTTCTAGCTCGGCAGCTCTCCCCTCTTCCGAGCGAGATGGGGTCGACCTTGTTAGGCCGGCTCTCCCATCTGCCGGTCAAGAGGGGGCCGAGGAGGATGAGGCCACTCCTGCGGTCGGTGATGATGTTGGTTCGGCTCCCCTCTCTGCCAGGGCCGAGGGGGCCGTGGACGAGGCGGGTGATGGTGGGGCCGCGGCCGAGGTTGGGGAGGGCGAAGCTCCAGGTGGCGGTGCAGGCACCGAACCAGTCCAGGTTGGAGGGCCACAGGAAAATCCGATCGAAACACGAGAGGCGATCGAGACCGCGACTGGGTCAGGGCCGCCCTGTAGGGCCCCTGCCAAAGGGGGGATCTCTATCCCGGCGGTCTTGGAGAGGCTTGGCATTTAGGACCCTTTGTATCAGGTATGTCGCGGTATAGCAACGAAGGTGAAGGGTGGAAGCAGGCAGTACTCCCCATCCGCGGCTCTCGAGAGAGTTATGGAGGGTAGCTTAGTCTTGGCCCAGATGGGGGCCACTCTGGAAGAAGCGTACGCTCGATTGGAGTCGGAGCGAGTGACTCTGGCTCGGACCCTTAGTGAGTCTGACAGGAAGTCGGCCCGGCTCGTCGAGGAGTGTGATGGGCTTCGGCGGGAGCTTTCCTCGGTTAGGGAGCTAGGGCGGTCGAGCCGGATGGAGGCTTGGACATTGTCCGGGCAATTGACTCGGGCTCGTGAGTTGCTCGAGACGAAGAATAAGCTTCTGGAGGAGGAGCGTGCGGCCCGTGTTGAGCTGGATGGCCGGTGGGAGGCTGAGCGCGCCGAGCTGGTGGACCGAGCAGAGGAAACCGAGCACCTTCGGTGGAAGTCCGAGGCTGATCGGGCCGAGGCGGAGAAGTGGGCGACGGAGGCCGAGAGGCAGACAACAGAGGCCGAGCGGAGGTTGGCCGATGCAGAGTGGGGGAAGGCCGAGCTTGCCAGTAGGGTGGGATCGGCCGGGGCGTAGGCACTCGAGCAATACAAATGCTCGGAGGCCTACCGGGTCGACCTTAAGGAGGCTGCTCTCCCCTACTATGAGTCAGCACTTCGTCGGGGCATCCGCAAGGGATTCAGGCAAGGCTACGATCGGGCCGTCTCTTACGCGGAGGAGCAGGCGTCCGAGCCGATCAATTTTTCATCCGGGCAATGCTATGACTCGGACTTGTCATCCTCCGGTTCTTTTGGTTCGGCGTCGGGGGATGAAGGAGACGAGGGGGACTCGTCTTCATCCGAAGGGTCGCCAACTACGGATGCTTCGGGAGGGCGCGCAACCGATGCAGTTCCCACACCGGTGGGGTCAGTGCCCGGGTCGGCCGTCGCCGAAGATGCCAGGGGCAGACCGTCCGAGCCTTCCGCCTCTGAGCCTCAGGATGGGCCAGAGGCCTAATGTATCTTTTTTTTTTGCTTTTTCTCCTTGTACGTCTTTTCCTTTTGTATACGAAAAAACTTCTCTTTTTGTGCAAAGAGAGGTGGAGAAGGCGGCAGCGTCATAGTAAATACTTATCTATTTTGTACCGCCATTGTCGTGGTTTGATCAGTATATCCACAGTAGTTGGAAAGTGCCGATACTTTCTGCGCGGATTTCGCACGCTAAACGGACGGGCGTCTGACAAGGTGTCTTTCCGTTTTCTCATGCTTTGAATGCTTGGCCGCTTCGTGTGTCACGCTGGGGCGGAGCCGAGAAGTCTGAGGTGACCATTCGTAGGGGGAGGTCCCTTTAGCATGTTTTCGAGGGGAGAATCATTTAAGGCAAGGAGCCTCCCTTTGCCTATAAAAGGCCTGAAGGGCGTCTCATCCTCTACATCGCTTAGGGTTTTTTTTGACAGTCTTTCCTCTTTCCTTCTTCACGTAGCGTTGTGCCGTTACATTTGGAGCATGGAAGACGTTCCGGAAGACGAGGTTGCCGACGGTGGAGGGCGGAGAGAACTCACTGCTTCGGGTCTGAAGGGAGTTCGACGGTTGGCGGGCAGGTCAGAAGGGGGTTCGACGTGTGGAAGCACGTCCCCCTCTTTTATAAATTCCAGTCGCCGCTTGCGGGGAGGTTGTTCAGGCAACATGTTCATCATGCTGGGGAATGTCGAACTCCTATTCTTGACTCGCCGCCAACTTCCCGCTGGGAGGAGGAAGCCACCTAAGCTCCCTCCTTTCCGGGCTTTCCCCTGCCTCCTCGTCCAGCTGTGCTGGTTTTCTTTTCTCCCCTCTCCTTCCATTTTTTTTTTTTTTGGGGGGGGGGGGGTGCCTGTTGGCATCTTCCTTTTTATCCTCCAACTCTCTGCATGATGCCTCTCGGCATTCCCTTCGATTAGTTGGCTTTCTCTTCCCCTTCATCTTCCTTGTGCTATGTGGAAGGTGGCTTTCCTCTTCCGAATCCCTCTATCACCTTTGTCACGAGTTACTCGAGCCAACGGAGCCAAATATCCTCTATCCGAGCCAGTTTCTGCACGAGGCAGAGTCAGTGGCTGGGCGCAGGAAGTTTAACCGAGTCAGTCAAGTGATGGGCTCGTACAGCGGTGCCAGATGGAATTTCATCTTTTTCCTTGGCCTGAGCTTGACTCGGGTGCCCGCTTCTTGTCCCCCTCCCGACCCAAGTCGGTTGTGCCTCAACATGTGTTGAGTACTTTTTCGCACTCGGCGTGGCGCAAAGTCAGAGTCACTAGCTTGGCAAGGGTCGAGGGAGGGTGGAGGATGTTGGGTTCGGTGCTATGGATTCAGAGGGGGGGTGAATGAATCTCCCCTTTAAAAACTTCGCTCAAATTAAATCTAATGCAATCAGAGATGCAGAATTAAAAACTATTGCAGATATGTAGAGCAATCCTAAGCAAACATCTAATGTGCACAGCAATGAGATGAATACAATCCTCGTGCCTATGCATGCATCTAGCGCAGTCAGATATGAAATTCAAACCACAGTGGACAAGAGGGTTTTTAGGTGGTTCGGTCCTGCAGACCTACGTCCACCCCACACTCAAACCAGAGTGTGGATTCTGCTGACTCACAGCTTGAACCGCTGGGCCTCACAGCTTGCCTACAACCCGCTGAGCCTCACAGCTTGCTGTCCGAGGTATCCACCTCGCCCCGCTGAGCCTCACAGCTTGCTGTCCGAGGAATCCACCTCGCCCGCTGAGCAACACAGCTTGCTGTCCAGAGGAATCCTCCTCTACAAAACCGCTGACTAACATCTTGATAAAATGTTCAAAAGAAAAACACAAAAGATGAAACAAACAGCGACTGAAAGCTGTAAATGAAGCACAAATAATATGGCTCTCAAAAGAGCTGACTGGAGTGGATCTGATCCAACTTCCAGTATGAACGATCTTCAGGTAAGCTCCTCTTCCTCTCTCTATCTGTCTTTCTCTTTCTTCTTCTCAACTCACGCTCTCTCTTTCTCTTTCTTTTTCTTCTTCTTCTCTGCTCTCGATCTCTCACTCTCTTTTTCTTTCTCTTCTTCTTCTTCTGGATCGTGCAGGCTATCTTCTCTCTGTTTCTACCCCTTCTATCACGATCAGTCTTCTTCTGATGAAGAAGGCTTCCTTTTATAGCAGCAGCAGACAGATAGGGCATGTGCTCTCCTCGATTCTCGCCTAAATGTTTTGGCCACGTGTCATCATCCTGTCAGCCCTTCCAGCCTCGGATCACGTGCCCAACCATTAAGCTCCTCGAGCAGCAGCTCTGTCAGTCAGTCAAGAGGAGTATCAGCTTGAGACAGTAAAACCCTGTACAGACTTAATTCATGCAAGCAACGCTGAAGCATGTACAGACTTCATGTATGCAAGACTAAGGCATTGTACATACTTTGTGAATGCAACGTTGAAGCATGTACAGATTTCACGTATGCAAGGTTATGGCATGTTCAGACTTCAGACTTTGTGAATGCAAAGCTAAGGTTATGAGTGTATAGACTTTGCATGCGTGCTACATCAATGTGCAGACTTAGAATGCAGCAATGTGCAGACTCTGCTTTGAACGATGCACAATGTATAGACTTGCTAAGGCACTGTGTGCAGACTCTGCGTGCGATGTGCAAACAATGTTCAGACTTGCTAAAATGATGTATGAGCATAGCAGCACACAATGTGCAGACTACGTGCAATGCATAGACTTGTTAAACGATGCACACACATAGCTGCAATGTATAGACTTGGAATGCAGCAAAGTATAGACTTGGAGTGCAGGCATACGAAGTACAGAGACGCTAAGTGAGACGTTGTACAGACTTTCAGCAACACACGATGTACAGACTTTCTAGGCATGAAGGCAACCGCTGTACAGACTTGCTAGGCATGAAGGCAACCGCTGTACAGACTTCGTGTGCAGTGGCCAAACAATGTGCAGACTTGATTTCGTGCATCAGTGTATAGACTTGCTCAGCCTGAAGCATGGCAATGTACAGACTTTGCACATAACAGAAGAATGTGCAGACTTGAAGTGAATGCATGGACTATGCACAACGAATGTATAGACTTAGCATGAGAGGCTAAGTGAGACGGTGTGTGCACTGTAACGGATGTATAGACTGTAAGTGCATGAGATGCTACATGAGACGATGCAATGTATAGACTTGAGCGCTTTGTGAGACACACCGTGAGACGCTTCATGAGACGGAAGGCTGTACAGACTTTGAGTGAATGCAAGCTACAGTGCAATGTATAGACTTTGACAATGTAGTATGCACAGTATAGACTTTAAATGAGACTGTACAGACTTGGTCCGATGTACAGTGCAATGTGTAGACTTGTGACAATGTGCAGACTTGCTAGTGCATGATGTGCAAACGTTGCAGTGTATAGACTATATGGCGTGCATGCTACAATGTGTGGACTTTGTGCACGGATAATGTATGGACTTTGAATGAACGAGCATGCATTGTATAGACTTATGCATTGAGTATAGAACACTGCATGACCTAGCACACTCATGCATTCTCCACAGAACAGATTAGACATATGCATTCATGTGATGACTCAATGTGTTGTTCTTAGCAAAATAATATGGTGACTCATTCATGTTGTTACCATTAAAACAAAACATAATCATCAAAGCACAAGGGGCACAACAATCTCCCCCTTTTTGATGATGGCAACATAATGAGTCACACTGACTCGTCAAACAATTCTCCCCCTTTGACATAATCAAAAAGAAGATGGTTTGAGAGACAAAATTCAACACATAAAAATAGAGAATGAAACATAGTTCACTGAAATAAAGTTCCCCCTTATGATAAGAAAACAGCTCTCCCCCTATCAACATGCATGATTGACTACTCTCCCCTTAAATGCAGATGACCCATAACTCCCCCTGAAGCGCAGGAATGAACTCTGGTTGTGGCACCTCACAAATGCATGAATAGAATGAAACATGTGGAAAAACCACAGAACCAGAACTTGTTGCAAAACAAGATGGAAGATTCCAACAGTGTGGAGAGGAGTACATCTCAAGAATCAATCAACTGATAATGTAAAGGAAGTAAATGTAGCCAAGGGTAGGGGTGAGAAATATTCAAAGCACAATACATCTCAAGTAATCAATCAATAGCAAGATTTATGTTGATCAGACTGTCTGGAATGAATCTGATCATGAGAGATTTTAATGCTTGCACCACTATAATAAGTCTTAAGAAGAATAGACTCTTCTATCATAAAGGGTTATGAAGTGGTAACTTAACCAATCTGATTTAATTATGATGTATACCAAATTTGTCAAATTAAATTCAATACTCATATCTGAATCCAAGTTTTAATAAAGGTGAACCAGATAGTCAGATAACACTCAAAAACAATCATCTTTATCTTACACACATGATCTCAATAGCTCCTTTGAAAAATACACAGATCAGTACTGAGGTTAAAATTTTTTCTAAGAACATGAGTTGACAGAATTTTTAAAATATTTTCATTTGAAGCATATTTTATTTTTCCTGAGCAATTTAGGTTGATCAACACCTTTTTACATGAGACACAACACGTCTCAGGTGAAGTGACCCAGTTACTCAGTGTGATAATTGTCATTGCCTCTCAACTTCGAGAACAGAGTTAGCAATATAAGTGTCTTTTTACATGAGAAGACACCTTGATCAGAGGTCAGACTCCCCAGTTACTCATCACAGATATGCCATTGCTCTGTCAGGTTCTCAATGAATTTTCATTTTAAGTGACTATGACACTTCATGACTTGGGTTCACTCCATTTCTTTGATGGAAAACCCAGTTTCTCAGTGAACAAAGTCATTTCATTACTCACTGATTTTATTTCCTGTCAAAATTTTCAAAGTTAATGTTTAACAACAATACTCACTCTATGTATCTTAACCAAAGTAGCCCTGATTTCAAATTTTCAGATATCTGATGAGTTAGTCTAAGGTTTCTATGACACATATGTTTAAAATTTATTAAAGCTTATCATTCAGATATTTTTAATTCATTTAATTATAAATCTGAGAATACATTAATCTTATATCAGTCTGATTCAGTGGTAATTCTTAAACCTATATGATAGGAATTTCTACAAAGTTCTCAGACTGAATTACATGACATGCAGCTTAAGTTCCTCAGACCGAATATAGACGCAGCTGATCAACAATCAACACTAGACACAATCATTCAAACCAGCTGAGAAGAATGTGAAGGATGAGAGTAAGCTGGTGTAAGAGTCAACATATGAAGGAATATATCAGAAGAGTGTATATCAACAAACAGTAGCTGATTCTGGAATTCAGACAGATCAGCTGACAGGTAGTAACATGGAGAATGTTGAAAGAAGCTCTTCTTTGACAACATAATGAGTAGAAGTCAGAATCCATTATCAAGAGAGAGTGTAAAATCAGATGAGAGTTATTCGATTTCTAGACAAGAGGTGTTCAGAGTGTGACAAACTAAATCCCAATTTAAATGCTCCCCCTGTCTAGATGCATCATGTGGAGGATAAAACATAAGCAGCAATATGATTAATCAAAAACAGATGGACTCCCCCTGACTATATGCATGAGATGTATTGAAGGCACATCACATGATATCAAATTTTACATTCAGATATGATTCATGCAAATTAGACAGAAGAGAATTACCATAAACATGATTGTGCAATTCACATTTCGGAAAGTTTCAGTTTAACATCAACAAATCAACATGATATGCAATCATTTCAAGTTCACAATTTCATATGATGGAATTTAAGATGAGTATTCAGAACAAACCTGAACAGCAGAACCCTGGGGTCTTCCTGTTGAGTGCCTTGGTTTATTTACCCCTCTTTTTCATTCCAAGGCACACCTGTAGCATGTTAATCAACTTGATCCTACAGGGACCCAAACAACCTTGGGCCCCGAGTTAGTTCTGACAGGTGTTCTGAACAGTCTCTTAGCAACATTATCATCATAGTCCATCAGATGACAATTAGTCATGGAGTGACCAAATTTATCACAATATCTACATGAAATAGCAGATTTTCTGGTCCTATGGTGCATATCAACAGCAGCATGAGACCTATGAAACTGAGCATTAAATGTTCTGTTGTTTACATGAATATTTTGTTTCTTATTACCAGATGACCAACATTCAGCATACTTGTGACCTGACTTGCCACAGTTATAACATAAAAAATTCACAGGTCTTTTGGCACAGAATTTAAAAAATTTGTCATTCGCATGGCTTCCTTGGGTATGCCAACAGTCCTTGACTGTATGGCCATACTTCCCACACTCATAGCACCTTAGGTGCTTACCTCTTGAGTCATTGTTTCCCCAATGATTTCCTGACCAGCACTCATTTGCCTTATGCCCAGGCTTGTTGCAAGTGAAACAAATAATATGCTGGCCTGAAGTAGATCTATATCTATGTGGGTCATGATCATGTGTGAAAAATCTAGAATTCACATTGTTGTCTTCTTTCATTGTAAAACATGCATTCATTAGATGACCACGCCTACCACAGTAATAACATGATGTATCAGATTTCTTAGTGGTGTGGTTTCTATCAGATGAATTCATAGAATGCAGTGTTTTATTTGCATGCTCATCTTCTTTTAATAGTCTGTAATCATTCATGATATGTCCTATCTTGCCACAATAATGACATGACACTTGTGATTTCCTGGCAACATGATTACTAACAGACTGACTAGATGCATGCGAATGAGTACATGAGGCATGAGCATTATGTATTGACCCATCAAATTCAACCGAGTTGGCATATCTTAGGGTGTAACCAGAAATATTCTTTACCTTCTTTGTTTGACCCTTCCTTTTCAATTTCTGATTATTCTCAACAATTTTTGTTTGCTTTTCATTTTTCTGGGCTTTGAACTGAAATTCAAATGTTGAAGGTGATTTCTGATTTTCCTTTTGTTTTAGGGATTGATTTGAGGTACCAGCTACATCAGAGCTTTACACAAAAGTGGCATATAGCTGGTTTTTAGTGATTTCCTTAACATCAGAAGTGCAACTTATCCCCTCTCTTGAATTGTCATTTTTATCTTTCATGACAGCTTTCATTTTTCCTTCATTTTTAGCAGACTTGGATGTTAATTTTTCTAGATCCTGAATCTTATTTTCCAAATGTGCTATATGAAGCTCATAACTGACTATCTCATGTTCACAGCAATTGACACATTCACTTAGAACTTTATTTGCAGTTTTATACTTCTCAATTTCTTGTTCCAAGTTGCTCAACTTTTCTGATTCTTTATCATAGACAGCTTTTCCTTTTTCTGTGGTGAGAAGTCTTTCCGACAAGCCAGTGTTTAACCGCTTTAGTTTTTCAACTTCAACCTTCAGTTCAGTGTTTTCCTCCTCAAGATTTTTAGCCTGAACTTCATTACCAGCACATCTTTCTCTTCCAGACATCAGCTCCAGTTTTTCAATTAATTCCTCTTCCCTTTCTTCCACTTTAATTTTCTCAGCAAGCAGATTTCTGTGATCCTCTTTAAACACAGTAATTTGTTTCTTCATCCATTCATTTTCATTATAGAGATCTTCATTTCGTTCTCTTAGAGCCGAGCACATATTACAGTTTGATTTTAGAGAGGAAACATGCACACTTTCCTTGTTGACTTTCTCTATTTCAGCTTCAAGATTTTTATTCTTCCTCTGAATTTCTACATTCTTAGCTTTCGATTTCTTCAGATCAAACTTAATTCTTTCCAACTCTTCCAAGTTCATCAAATGTTCATTAGTTTTCAATTTCAGCTGACTTTCTAATTCGGAGATTTTATTGATACCTTCATGGTTTTCCTTTTTCAACATGCACATTTGTTTTATATTCAAGTGAGACTCAGATAGACATCTATCATTTAATTCATTTATTTTCAGGCACTTTTCACATGATGAATTAGAATCACATTTATCAATTTTCTTTTTCAACCTTTTCTTATGTTGTTTTCTTAAATGATCATAAGACTCCAACAGTTCATTATATGCAGCAATCCAATCATCTAGGGTGTAATTTTCGAAGATGTTTATCTGATCATCGTCCTGTTCTTCATCTTGATTGCTACTTGGTTCACTCATTTGAGCCATCATGCATCGATCATTATCTCTATCGTAAGCAGTCTTCAATTTATCCAGAGTTTCCTTGGCAGACCTACAGGATGAGACACATGAGATTAGTGCTCTGTCAATTGATGCTTTTACCATATTCAATGCTCTAGAGTTGATGGAGTCTTTCATTTTATCCTTCTCGGTCCATTTGGATTTATCATTCGACAGTTTGTATGAGCCGTGAGTCATTACCTTCCACAAATCAGGATCGGTTGTCCTTACATACCGATGCAACTTTTCCAGCCATGGGCCAAAGTCATCACCTCTGAATATCGGTGGATGAGCCATCGAGAGATGAGTTAGACAATTGAGATAGTTAAGGGGTGCACCGGAATCAGTAGAAGTACAGCAAAACACCAGCTCAGAAAAACTGAAACGCCGAGACCAGATGAGTAAATCGAGACACTAAACCGGTGAAATAAAACACAGAACACAAGAAACCCACTCTGAAATGCACCAAAAACTAGCAAGATCCTCTGCAGATTGTTAGATCTGTTAGGTCAGAGACTCGCTCTGATACCAATTGTTGGGTTCGGTGCTATGGATTCAGAGGGGGGTGAATGAATCTCCCCTTTAAAAACTTCGCTCAAATTAAATCTAATACAATCAGAGATGCGGAATTAAAAACTATTGCAGATATGTAGAGCAATCCTAAGCAAACATCTAATGTGCACAACAATGAGATGAATACAATCCTCGTGCCTATGCATGCATCTAGCGCCAGTCAGATATGAAATTCAAACCACAGTGGACAAGAGGGTTTTTAGGTGGTTCGGTCCTGCAGACCTACGTCCACCCCACACTCAAACCAGAGTGTGGATTCTGCTGACTCACAGCTTGAACCGCTGGGCCTCATAGCTTGCTGTCCGAGGTATCCACCTCGCCCCGCTGAGCCTCACAGCTTGCTGTCCGAGGAATCCACCTCGCCTGCTGAGCAACACAGCTTGCTGTCCAGAGGAATCCTCCTCTACAAAACCGCTGACTAACAGCTTGATAAAAGGTTCAAAAGAAAAACACAAAAGATGAAACAAACGGCAACTGGAAGCTGTAAATGAAGCACAAATAATATGGCTCTCAAAAGAGCTGACTGGAGTGGATCTGATCCAACTTCCAGTATGAACGATCTTCAGGTAAGCTCCTCTTCCTCTCTCTATCTGTCTTTCTCTTTCTTCTTCTCAACTCACGCTCTCTCTTTCTCTTTCTTTTTCTTCTTCTTCTCTACTCTCGATCTCTCACTCTCTTTTTCTTTCTCTTCTTCTTCTTATGGATCGTGCAGGCTATCTTCTCTCTGTTTCTGCCCCTTCTATCACGATTAGTCTTCTTCTGATGAAGAAGGCTTCCTTTTATAGCAGCAGCAGACAGATAGGGCGTGTGCTCTCCTCGATTCCCACCCAAATGTTTTGGCCACGTGTCATCATCCTGTCAGCCCTTCCAACCTCGGATCACGTGCCCAACCATTAAGCTCCTCGAGCAACAGCTCTGTCAGTCAGTCAAGAGGAGTATCAGCTTAAGACAGTAAAACCCTGTACAGACTTAATTCATGCAAGCAACGCTGAAGCATGTACAGACTTCATGTATGCAAGACTAAGGCATTGTACAGACTTTGTGAATGCAACGCTGAAGCATGTACAGACTTCACGTATGCAAGGCTATGGCATGTTCAGACTTCAGACTTTGTGAATGCAAAGCTAAGGTTATGAGTGTATAGACTTTGCATGCGTGCTACATCAATGTGCAGACTTAGAATGCAGCAATGTGCAAACTTTGCTTTGAACGATGCACAATGTATAGACTTGCTAAGGCACTGTGTGCAGACTCTGCGTGCGATATGCAAACAATGTTCAGACTTGCTAAAATGATGTATGAGCATAGCAGCACACAATGTGCAGACTACGTGCAATGCATATACTTGTTAAACGATGCACACACATAGCTGCAATGTATAGACTTGGAATGCAGCAAAGTATAGACTTGGAGTGCAGGCAGACGAAGTACAGAGACGCTAAGTGAGACGCTGTACAGACTTTTAGCAACACACGATGTACAGACTTTCTAGGCATGAAGGCAACCGATGTACAGACTTCGTGTGCAGTGGCCAAACAATGTGCAGACTTGATTTCGTGCATCAGTGTATAGACTTGCTCAGCCTGAAGCATGGCAATGTACAGACTTTGGACATAACAGAAGAATGTGTAGACTTGAAGTGAATGCATGGACTATGCACAACGAATGTATAGACTTAGCATGAGACGCTAAGTGAGACGGTGTGTGCACTGTAACGGATGTATAGACTTTAAGTGCATGAGACGCTACATGAGACGATGCAATGTATAGACTTGAGCGCTTTGTGAGACACACCGTGAGACGCTTCATGAGACGGAAGGCTGTACAGACTTTGAGTGAATGCAAGGTACAGTGCAATGTATGGACTTTGACGATGTAGTATGCACAGTATAGACTTTAAATGAGACTGTACAGACTTGATCCGATGTACAGTGCAATGTGTAGACTTGTGCCAATGTGCAGACTTGCTAGTGCATGATGTGCAAACGTTGCAGTGTATAGACTATATGGCGTGCATGCTACAATGTGTGGACTTTGTGCACGGACAATGTATGGACTTTGAATGAACGAGCATGCATTGTAACAACAGAGGACAAGTTCGCGACGGAGGTTCTCGTCCCGGGTGCCCCCGGTCAGCGCGGTTATGGCTGAGGCTACATTCAGGCGGGGGATTCTTAGGGCTTCCGACTTGAATCGGTTGATGTAGGCCTGGAGTTTCTCCCCTTGCGCCTGTTTGGGAGTCAATAGCCCCGCTACCGACCTTGGGGGGCCACTCCCGGCGAAACTCTCCTTGAAGATTCGCCCAAATTGCCTGAAGTCACGGATGGATCTGGGGGCGAGGGCCCTGAACCATGCTTGGGCGTCTTGGACCAGGGTGGTCACGAAGGCTCGGCACTTGATGGCATCGGACGCTCCAGATGAAGAGTCATTGGGGTGTCGAAGCTGTCGAAATGATCGACCGGGTCACCCTGGCCGTCATAAAGCTTGAAGGTCGGGATGGAGGTTCTGGGAGACACCTCTGCCTTCAAGATACAGTCGGAGAACGGGGATTTCTCCTCGTCCTCCGTGGAAGAGACCTTCTGCAGGTCACGTAGGGCGCGCTCCTGTTCTGCGAAATGCCTCTCGAATTCTCACAGTCGGAGGGATAGCTCCGGCTGTCGCTGCGCCGTGGGGCTGGGGGGGCTATATGGGTGCCCCTCGGGGACTTCGGTCTCCGGGTTCAGGCAGCGTGCCCCAGGTTTTCCCCTTTTTGGCGTAGAGGAAGCCTCTTGCTCCGGAGGAGGGGCTTGTGAGGGTCCTCCTGACCTGTTATGGATAATCTGCCGACCTCGGAGGGTAAAGTGGCCTCCGGCGGTGTGTTGTGACACGTTCTCGTGGGAAGGGCTCTCCGGAGGGGCGCGAGACCTTCCATCCTTGGCCGCCTGGGTCCTCATGAGTTCTATGAGGATATCCAGTTTCGCGTTGAGGACTTGGAAGGCGCCAGCGCCACCGTTGAGTGGTATCCCTACCGCCGTAGGGGGAGGGGGTGGTAGCCCTACCGCCGTAGGGGGAGGGGGTGGTCCGTTGGCAGGGGGTACTGGCATTGGAGGGGGGATTTTGCGAGGCCTGAGAGGGGCCTTCCCCTGTCGCTGTCATGGCCTTTCCCCTCTCTTCGGCGGATCTTCTCCCTGAACTTCTTCGCACCATACTGGCTTTTTGATCGTTTCCCACAGACGGCGCCAGATGAAGAGGCGTGATCTCGTGCTTGTCCTGAGTGGGGTAGATGATCACCGGATAGTGAATTGTAAAGAAGGGAAACGGATCAGGGGGCCCAAGGATGATTCCCTGGGGTAAACCCTCCGATGCTTAAGTCAGTCAAGTAATGGTGGAAGCGATGAAGGGAGGAGGAAGAAGATGCACGAGATTCCTCTACACCAAGGTGGTGAAGTTGTTCATGCTCAGGGGGATATAGGCGTGTGCTTGCCCTTACCCTTCGTTGGAGGTAGTCCCAGGTTGCACTGGCTTCACGAGTCCCGTAAGCTGAGGGGTTTCAGGCGGACGTTACGTCCTCAACGTGGGACTTTTACGTCCTCATCGTGGGATCTTTATAGCCTTGAGGGATCATGGGCCCCTTATCCTCATAAACTCCTGCTCATAAAGGGTTCTCAACGGCAGCATGGATAAGCAATCGTCGGTCGTCCCGAGCATAAAAGCAACCATGTCCGGGCGATAGGCATAGCTCAGATAAGGATAGGTCGGAGTGGGCGCTGAGCGCCTGCCCTTATCTCGGCGAGGGGATAGATCGGGCATGGGTCTTTCTCTGACCTGGCAGACGCTCGGGCCTTCCGAGCCTAAGGGCCGCCGAGGAAGGATGTGATCTCAAGTGAACTTATTTGGGCTTTCTAGCTCAGGTGGGCCCTGCGGGGCTGTCACTTAGATGAGTTGGGCCTCGTTTGGTCCTGATAGACCTAGTTTGGCCGTTTTCTAGATGGGCTACAGAAATCCCCCTCTCCAAAATCCTTCTCCTATCTTCAGCCAACCAGCGCTCTTAACTTTAAGAAGTAGATAAAACTTGTGTCGATAAAACCTGAGTAATCCATGTGTATAATATGGGCCAAGTCCGAGATATACCTATGCACATCGGAAGAGGATGGCCCACGTAGCATCGTGGAGGCGGAGAGTAGACTACTAGCTCCGTTTTGTTTGTGACTTATCCCAAGATTATCCCTATTTTAGTCCAAACTTAAGTCATTTTACTTTGGCGGGAGCAAATTTAGATAATCTACTTAAAAGTGACTTACTCTGACTTAAGTCAGATTAACCTATCCCACCTCCACAGGTGGGATAATTTAATCCAGTGCTATGCCAAAGCAAAAAAACATAAAAGCGGATAAAGTAATTCCACTTAAATTTAATCGGGCTATCTTTAATCTCAAAACAAAGCGGTGCCTAGAGTATACCTTCTCCAAGACCCAAGGACAACGGTGATCCCCCTCCTAGAAGATTAAGCCGAGATGATCGTGAGATGGCGACTCACCCACGGAGACGATGTGCAGCAACCTTCCCTCTACAAAGCGCAGCGGTCTTCTCCTCTTATCACTCCTTGCAGCAGCGAGCAGAGGGAGGAAGATGGAGAAGGGTGCGAGGGAGAGAGAGGGATCAGTTGAGGGCAGTGATGGCCACGGCCTGGTCTCTCTTACACACGGCGAACAGAGCAAGATAGCTTGCTCTGTTTCTTCCTCAAAACACACACACAGCAGCATCACTGCCGGCGAGGCGAGCTAGGTTGGCCGGTGAATAGGGGAGCGGCCGCAATAGCGAGCAGAGGCGAGGCGGGGCTACGGTGATGGGAGCCGCAATGGCAGCGAGCAGCGGTGGCACCTTGGCAACAGGACAGTGGCGACGACGACCAGGGGAGCGGCGGCGCTCCTCCAAGGGGCTGCTCGCAAGGGGGGGAGGCCATTGTGCTTTCCTCTCTTTCTCACAGGGGCATAGACGCAAGGAATTGTGAATCATCTATTGCTTCCCCTCTTAAGGCGAGGTGACAGCCAACTCAAGGCGGAGTCCAAGTATGACTTGGAGATCAAAGGAAGGAAACTCCTTCCTTCCCTAATCCACAACAATCTCACCCCGAGTGAGTTCCTTGTGTGGGCCGACTACAGGTTGTCCCAGTTCGGGCGAGACTTGGGTCGCGCCCTCCTGGGTTATCCTTAATGGGCACCCAATTAATGGACTTTAGGCCCAAATACTAACAACTTATGCATAGTACAAAACTTTGCAAATCTCAGGACAAATTTAATAAATATATGCTGAATTCTCTGGACTTTCCGACCCAGCATTGTTTGCTGTTTTGTTCAGACTCAAACTTGGTAGGTAAGGTACCTGGAACTCCATGCCAAATGCCTCGTTGCTGACTTATCACACTCAAAGCCACCCTTAGAAAAGATCAGAAACCTCCCATCTGCCTCCATTCCAAACATAATCTTTATGTTGATTCTTGATGTTCAAGTATAGACTCCGAAGAATGAAGACTTCCAATTTTCATCTAACCCCATCCCACCCAACCCCCCCAGAAAAGACAGAATTGAAAAGCCACACAATGTTCATGTTTGAAACCCGAATTTGGCTGCAACTTGAAGACTCTGACAAGGTGGGTTATTCTCTGTCATATTTTTCGATGGGTGTAACTCATCTGTTTATAGGGACGTTTTCCCCTACCTCCCATCCCTTGTGTGCCCCCTTCTCTTCTCACGCCGTGATTCTCAACGACGTTTGACACCGAACTGACTTTTGAGTGTGTTAGGCACCATTTCTTTGACGTTGGGTGTGTGTCTGGTGGCCATCCACCAACACTAATGAGAAAAAGTTTGAGTGGGGAGAATTTGAGGTGCAAATATATATCTGCATGTGATGATCTATAGATGGCTTCGAGAAGTTAAAAGATGGGGGGGGGCTTTGGAGGATGCACATCGGAAATCTAATATCATGCTGAGATATTTTTAAGGACAATGATGCGGATTGGAACTTATCAATTTTCAATTAAAATGGCAGCAAGTACCAGACTTGCTGCTGAAACTAAGCAAGAACTAACTACGTTTTTTAGATTAGATATATATATATATATAAGCATGGTTATGACCCTGTTTCTGGTGGAAATTATCCAACTAATGGCATGGGTTGTAGCCTAATCTCTGGAACTTTTCTTTAGTCCTTGACGATGATCATGTTCCCACAATTACAAATCAGTGGCATTCCTAATGATGCAAATGGAGTCATATCATTTGTGTCCATATTTGTATCTGACGAATTTTCCAAGTATGGATATACATAACGTTTCCTTTTTAAATGTAAATACACATATCTATAACATCCATAATTATATAATTATTAAGCGTCGCTTTGTCTAGGAGTTAACCTGAGATTAACTACGGGTTAACTTTGAGTTAGCCCCAAAAATTACCTTGATAGATCAGATTACCTAACCAGGTAAGAATAGGGTTAAATTGGGGTTAACCCTGAGTTAGCTCCCCCAGCTCAACAGATGGGTTACCTAACCCAGCGAAATAAACCCCCACTTATTAAAGCAAATGTGAGTTAATTCCAAGATACATTTAACTCTCCTAGATTAATCAACTTTTCCTCTTAACTCTTAGACAAGTACGCTCCACTTTGATTGGGGGATAGACTAAAAATAAGTTAACTCAACTAAATTAGATTGTTTCAGAATTAATCCATTTTTAGTTTGATATGTATTGGGTTAGAGTTAACCAACATTTTGAGGTGGGTTTTAAATTCCGGATTCAATCCAACTTAATCATATTTTTAGCCTAGTTATCTTATTCAACCTATCAAAGTAAAAAAGTGTTAACCTAGGGATAGAAATCAGGCTAACTCCTACTTATCCCCCAATCAAATCAAGTTATTATCAATTTAACATGATTTTTGCCCTCAAGCCATCCAAACGTGAGAATCTCTCTCTCTCTCTCTCTCTCTCTCTCTCTCTCTCTCTCTCTCTCTCTCTCTCTCTTCTATGAAAGGGTCGTTTGATGTGTTACAAAGTCATTTACATATTTTTATCATATTTAATTATATTTTAAATTGCTAGTTTTCAACTTGGAATCATCCAAAAACCAAATCCTACGACCTTGGTTTCCCTAAGTGATTGATAGCCATGTAAACAAAGTCCCCCGAGTTCTGAAACACAGAGAGTTAGCCATCCAAACATGAGAATCTTATTCTCTCTTTTCCTTCTATATATTAAAAGGGTTGTTTGATGTGTTGTAAAATAATACAAAATAAAGGAAATTAATTAATACTAGACATTATTTTTTACCCGGCCATAACGTCCCTTACCCCAACCTCCTTGTTTTTACTCCTCTTTACCTGCACCCTCTTCCTATCAACTCCCGTTACCATCTAGTGAGAGTTTTCCAAGAATGACAGAGTGGTGAAGTATACATTTATTTAACACTTTGTTCTATTTTAAAGAATTTCAATGAATGTTTGTACGTTCTACTATTACTTTAATGATTTATTGGGCGTGTTTGATGGGCGATTAAGATAGGGGAGCGGACAGTGGCGGAGCCAGGAATATTTGGAAGAGGGGACAAAATAAAATTAATATAATAAAAATTATTTATTTTTGTTCAAATAAAAGGTATTTTACAAGTGGGTTATCTATGGTGAGTCTTTATATTTTGAAAGCGTTGCATTATTGTCGGTGAATAAATTAAATATTGCATATAGAAAAATAATAAAAAATATAGAATGACTCAAGATAAAAAGTTGTTCCCAAAAAAATTCAGAGATAAAAGAAACATCAAATCCACTCGGATCACTCATATTCTGTGATGAACTCCTTATCAACAATTGCTTCAGTTTCAAAATTAGGGATACGGCTTTCGACGAATGAGAGCTTGCTCTATATTATATTATCGAAATAAAAAATCACAAACATGAATAACTGAGGGGAAGAATTATGTTAAACTATTGAGGATTTGAGGTATGTAAAATGTCCGTAATTGGGAGTACACCAAGCAAGAATTAAACAGGAAGACAAAATCATAGCTCTCAAACAAATGCTTTCAATAAAATCCTATGGTAAAGCCCTATGATTCCATAAAAAGCCATCAAATAGATAACAAGATAACCGAATAAGGGGGAAAACTCATCGCATTGACGGAAAAACTCTTCTAGGTGGAGTGAGGCCGAGGGTCGATTCGATTGGATATGCGGATTGAAGAGACTTACTGCAAATCGACCTTGTGTACAGCCTAACAGTCGTCCTTTTTTTTCCCTTTCTACCCAACCGTAAAAATAACCAACACGGAGTTTCTCAGACGTAATACGTACTCTGTTCCTTTTATGATTTTAGTTGTGTTGTATTTGTTCTCACGATTTCTCAGCAAATGCTTTAGATTTTCAACTTGCAAAAGTTAATCTTGATCGTTGATTTAATTGATCGTAAACAACTATAACAAATAACGTGGTGAATCTAGCAGACAGATGTGTGTACAATGTAAAGGTGAGTCATATACAGGACACTGGGTAAAAATGTAATGATATCAAAATATAAGGGGACAAATTTAAACATCTCAAAAAAAAATTACGGAGGGCAAGAGGGGGGGGCGGCAATTATAAAAAAGTTAAGGGGGGGCAATTGCCCCCCTGGCTCCGCCAATGGGAGCGGATGAGAGAGAAAATGGTGAGCTCCGCTCTCTCCTCACACATAAACACGCTAACTGACTCGGTTAGCGCAAGCGACCCGCTTGCGCTAACCGGGCTCAAAGTCCCCTTTGGGAGAATAATTTAGGTATTTGTGTGTGATTGAAAGGTCACTTATTCGAATCTAATCACGAGACAGGTGAAAAATTTTACTAGTGTGCAATTGCCAGCTCTTGGTCATCTACCCTAATATATCGACATGCTGATTAGTAGAAAGACAACATGCTTAATAGTGACCCTACCAACTGTGTCGAACTCTAGGTTATCAAAAAGATTAATTCTCTAAATTAAGTCGACATTATGGTTAATTTCTCTCATCATCCATGTAACAATAACACGAGGGGTTAGGTTTGTTGCACGTGTGTGTATTGTGTTTAAATTTTTTATTTTAAAAAAAATAAAATAGATCTCAACCTATCTTAACTTGAGGTATAAATCATGCCATCGTTAAATTACTTGAAAAAATAATGTTAAATCTATTCTTTTAAAAATTGACATATTTTAATTTTTAAAAATGATTAAATAGTGACGTGATTTTTATTTTAAGTTAAAATATCTTAAAATCAATTAAAAATTAAAAAAATTTAAAGGTGATACGCACCTATGGTGTGTAGCACAACGGAGTCTGCAGATCGAGTTATAGACGGCAGCCAAACTGAGGTGTGTATATGAGAGGTCGACATGACGTGTCTCCTCCCCTTCACTACGTCCCAAGATTTCTCGCTGAGAAAATGGCGTCACCTAACTACGACCTGGTCTACGTTTCTTCGGACACTCCATAAGTTGGTGGTCGCCATTTTATTCCCGGTCTACGGCGGGACAACCGGCTGATGCCCCACACGGGAAGACCAAGGAAGAAATCATTCACTAATCAGAACCGGAGTGGAACCGGCCTAACCCAGTCTCTCTCTCTCTCTCTCTCTCTCTCTCTCTCTACAGGCTAATCAGAACCGGAGTGGAACCGGCCTAACCCAGTCTGGAACTCTCTCTCTCTCTCTCTTTCTCTCTCTACAGGCTAAGCAGAACCGGAATCAAGTGAACCGGAGTGGAACCGGCCTAACCCAGTCTCTCTCTCTCTCTACAGGCTAAGCAGAACCGGAATCAAGTGAACCGGAGTGGAACCGGCCTAACCCAGTCTCTCTCTCTCTCTCTCTCTCTCTCTCTCTCTCTCTCTCTCTCTCTCTCTCTCTCTCTCTAGGCCAATCAGAACCGGAATCAAGTGAACCGGAGTGGAACCGGCCTATCCCACTCCGGTTCACCTGGCTTTTGAGCCAGAACCAACCAAAAATTTGAAAAATAATAATGGTGGTTGACCAATTCTTTTAAAAATGTTAATGAAATATTAAAATCAGTCGGAATAAGCATGGAAGGTCAATTTCAGGGTGAACCAGCCAGTTTACAAGTTGGTCTTATTTATCAAGCATATTGTTTTGTTTACCTTGTTTTTCAAGCATTCTTTTTGGTTTGATATTTTTGCCAATAAATCCTTACAATCACAGCTAATTACATATTGATATCTGAGTTCTTGAGGCGTGCATATAAACTCCTGCATTCTTCGTTGTTAGACAAATACGTCCCTATCATCCGAAAACGAAGGTTAATTGGACTCTAGTTAGCTTGACCCAAGGTGATCACATGACGAAAATACCCCTAGTGTAGAGAGAGAGAGAGAGAGAGAAAAGAGGGGCGTCCAACTGTGGGGTTGCAGGTGGAGGGTCTTGCCGACGCTGGGCAGGTGGGGGGAGGGAAAGGGGCTCCAGCCAACACTCGGGTAGCATGTGGGGGGAGGAGAGGGGGGGTCCAACAGTGGGGTTGCAAGTGGGGGGTCATGTCGGCACTGAGCCGATGGGGGGAGGGGAGGGGGGTCCGACGATGGGATTGTAAGTGGGGGTCCTGTCGGTGCCGAGCATGGTGAGCAACCACGACGGTGGGGAAAGAGGTAGAGGGCAGCGGTTGTGGCGAGCTCTCCCCAGCGCGGTGACACATGGCGGAGAAAGAGGTTCGCAACTGATAGAGAGGCGGTGTTGGTTTAGGGTTCAGGGTTACACATAGGAGAGAAGGAGGAGGAGGAACAAGGGGGGAGGGTGAGTGGGCGGGGCGAGCACCTATATAGGCACGACAGAGGAAGCAAAAGGGGGTGATGTACGGCGGGGAAGCAAGCAGAGGCCAGCGCAACAAAGGAAGCAAAGGGTGGCAGCTGTGGCAGGCTCTCCCTAGCGAGGTGGCAGACGCCTGAGAAGGAGGCAGAGGCTCCAGATCTCTCTCTCACGCCATTGTCAACCACAGAGAGGTCGCCAGACAATTGTCGGACCTCCTGATGTGGCCCTCGAGATATTTGAATCTCTTGCCTACACCAGTGGGAGCCGCGACGATGACGAACTCTCAAGAGGTTAGAGTTTTCTCAAGGAAGGAGACAACAATATAGTGATCCCTGGCGCACCAACCATTTCATATTCAACTAATAAAATATTCTATAGAATATTCTTTTTTCTTACCGCTGTTAATCACATGTATTTTGTGTAAGAGTCAAAAGATTGTAGGAGATTATTTGCATGCCTCAAGAATCTAGGGATTAATATGTAATTAGCTATGATTATAATGAATTATTAGCAGAAATCCTTTCATTTGATGACCGCCTTTTAGTGGAACCGGTTCAGTTGGACCAAGACCGGCCCACAACCGACTAACTTTGCAAACCATGGCATAAGGATCTTTCGCACTTACATGGTATCCAAATAATTTAGCAAAAGGAGGAAGCTAACGTGTCACGCCCACAAAAAAATGTGGCATATCTCTCTTTTAACTATGGTCAGATGTGAAAATTGAACGGCTAAGATGAATGAGAGATTAAATTTAAATTTGATATTTTTATCCAACAACAATCTGAAGTTTGATCTTTTTTATAGTTAGATTTTTTTAGATCGAGCAATGACCAAGGAGATTGGTATGTCGCACCTCTTTGGGGTGTCACTCTCTTTAGGATAATACGGATGTGAACACACTCTTTTCCAAAGCCTACTATTAATTCTCAGTGTATGGAAACAATAGGAGAGAGAAATTTGTTTTCAAAATCTTTAGGAGAGAGAAATTTGTTTGGAAACAATAAGCCCTCTTTATTTTTCTTGTAGGATAGCGTTGTTCGACCCCGGAGGGTCGAACACGCCGCTCTGCCTGGAACAACGCAGCTGTGTGTGTGAGGGGGGGGGGTGGGTCTCACCCCTCTCGCCGTATACCGTATTCCCCGACAATTCTTATTACCAAACCGGCCCTCAGGGATTTTCAAAGTGCCCTGTAATATCCCAATTTTGGAAGCTCAAAAATATATTAAATTTTTGAATAAAAATCCGATAGGTAGGTTGACACATTTAATTATTTAAGCTCCTTAATATTATATATTAATTTAAATAAAAAATATTTATCCATTGCATAACTTTATGTAGAATTATCCAAATGGAACGAATTTAGATTCGTTAGAAATAAAATTCAATTATCTACAAGTTTTATGTCAAATACTTTTTAGATTTCTTAGTTTTGTAGACTAAAAATATCATGTAACGAAAGTGAGGTATTATTGTCTTAGTTAAGTGTTGTCAGCCGAGCCGACCTAAGTGTCTATCAGGATTGTTGAAGGAAGTTTGATAGAATTATCGATATACTATTTTTACATACGCCGACAGGTTGGCTATGAAAGGACGGTAAGAGTGGGGGGATTTTGATTAAAAAAAATTGCACCATGGCTGTGACGAGAATAGCCTATTAAAATCTCTATTTCTTTTATTTATCTTTCTTATTACTCATTTTCTTTCGCGAGCATCAATAGTGAGAGTGTGAGAGAAGCATCATAAGAAGAAAGAGAATATGGGAAAAGAAGGAGAAGAAGAACAAGAATAATAACGAGCAAATTTTGTGTTGTTAAATGTTGTTATTAGAGAAAATTTTAATTACAAATAAATTATTTTATAGTGTTTAAGAGTAAGAAAGTCATCGCCGACATGTGAGAAACGTCAAGGAGTTATAATGGGTTATTAGAGGAACTCAGAAGAGATTTTAAAGATCGTTTGAGAATTCACTGTGAAGTTAGGCATGTGATAAACTGAGAACATGCTACTTATTATTTATGTCATTTTGACTTTATTTTGATACTTAGAGACTAAATATCTACGTGGGAAGACTCTAAAACTTATTTAAGGATGTTTTGGCCAAGAATTGAATTAAAATGATAGTGTTGATAGGACTTAGTTGCATGCAATTCCTAAAATAATCGTGTATAGTTAGAACCCAATATTCACATATTAATTAATATATATATGATCTGATAATTTATATTTGATTTTTTGATTTGTCATGAACCGTATCTGATATGTCATCATTTTGTTCATTTGGCCCAATTAAAGTTATTTAGATAAATGTTGGCAAATAGGCTAATATAAAATTAAGCACAGGGATAGTGCCATCTTAAGGGGGTGTTGGGTGCCCTGACAACATGCGTCCGTTGTAGGAATCAGACTCGTTATCTGAGGACGAACAAATTGTTTGTGAAAATTCGAAAGTCATATTTCAGTTTGGTGGATGGAGAATTTTTTACTTCTGATCTTATGTAATGATTAAAACCGCCAGGCCCATACATTTAGGCCCTTTGTTAATATACCTTTGGTATAGGCGTCACAGTAAAGTTAGGGTTGGACCCTTTATATTGTGATTTGGGTGCATGCCTGAGATGTGCAAATGAGATAAACGAGATAAATCTTAAAATCTGTCAATTATGTTTCATGTTAAAATCAAGTGTATGAATAGTGCCACCTTAAGGGGATGTAGGGTGCCCTGACAATAAGCGTCTACTGTGGAAATTAGACATATTGTTCGACAACAACATCCTATTGTGAAAATTCAGGCACAGTCTTTTATTTCGGTGCTACGGTGCCCGTGGTCGGTGATGAAGGCGGTCTTGTCTTGGTCGGACCTGTACATGCTGATCTGGTGGTACCTTAAGTATACGTCTAGGAAGCTCGGCATCTCATGCATGACCGTGGCGTCGACAAATTGGTCGACGCGTGGCATGGGGAACCTATCCTTGGGGGTGGCTTTGTTGAGGTCAGTGTAATTGGCACACATATGCCACTTTTCGTTGCTCTTGGGGACAAGGATGACGTTGGCGATCCACTCTGGGAACTGAGTGGGCCTTTGTAGTCCACAACGCAGCTTCTCGCTCACTTGTTCTTGGATGGTGGCTTATCACTTGGGGCTACAATGACGCCTCCGTTGATGCATTGGGCGGCACTTTAGATCCAACCTTAGTTGGTGGGTCACCACCTCAGGGGGAATGCCGGGGAGCTCGTTCTCGGACTAAGTGAATACATCTTGGTTGACTTCCAAGAAGCGTCGGTAGGCTTCTCGTTCTTCCTCGGACAGGAGTGAGCCACTCTAAAGCGTGTGGTTGGGGTCCTTGCCGATCTGAATGAGGAACATATCCTCGGTGGGGGCTCCTGCGCTGCGACCGGGCTCATCCTCCCGGGGCTTCTTCTCAGGCGAGCCCTGCTCCACTGGTCTCTCTTGAGTGGAGATTCGGTAATATCGTCGGGACTCCCCCTGGTCACCTCTAACCTCCCCGACTCCCCAGGGAGTGGAGAATTTGAGCTTCTAGTGGTATGACGAGGGTACCCCCTTGATGATTCCCATGATACCTCAACCAATTATGACATTGTACTCTGCCATGCCCTTGATGACTGTGAAGTCAGCCATGAAGGTAACCTGGCGCGGGGTAGTGCCAAGGGAGATCGGTAGGGAAATCTATCCTTCGGGGTAGACAGTTGACCCAGAGAACCTAAACATGGGGGATGTAGGGGAGAGACGCGCGCGAGAAGGATCCACGTCCATAAGAAGAAGGCAGTCTTACAAGATAACATCGGGGCCACTCCCATTTTCAACTAAAATTTGACGCACATTACATTGATTGATCGTGATGGAAATGACTACGGCGTCGGTGTGGGGGGTGGTCACACCGGTCAGGTCCTCGTCTAAGAAGGTGATGGGCTCCCCTAGGCGGTCCTTCGCGTGTGTCCTGGAGGTCTGGGTGCGGGAGTGCTCGACCTGGTTGACACACACCGGGGGTATTCTCAACGCCTGCTGGAGCTATCCCCACCGGCAGTCGACTCTCCGAAGATCATCATGATCTTCTTGCCGCGCGGTCAGTTGTCGATGGGGGTGACATGTCTTCCTTGGGCAGCTACCACTCCGCCCCCTTAGCCAAGAACCTGTTGAGGAGTCCTCGGAGGATGAGATCCTCAAGGGCATCCCGAAGCTAGGCGCAGCCCTTGGTGATGTGACTGTAATCGCAGTGGAAGCAGCAATACTTCCTAGTGTTCCTCCTGCTAGGGTTGCCCTTCATCTTGCACGGCCACCGAGGAATGGCTCACGGATCTCCATGAGGATTTGTTCGGGGGGAGTGGTGAGGGGAGTGTACTACCTGGGGTCAGTCCTCCCTCTGGGCCTCCATATTGCCACGATCATACCATGGATGATCGACGGAGCGTTTCCGCTCGACTTGGTCGCCCTCTGTGGCCCGATCAAGGGTGACAATGCTCTCCTCGTAACTGGCATGCTTTTGTGCTAGGGCTAGGAGTTCCATGATAGTGGTGGGGGCCTGGATCCCCAAGGAGCGGTGGAGGATGTCGTCCCGTGTCCCCTAAGCCAGTGCAATGGTGGCGATGCTGGCATCGAGGCGCGGGACGTGAAGGGCCTCCTTGTGGAAGAGGGTGACAAATTCCCACAGGGGCTTGTCACGCCCCTGCTTTATGGCGAGTAGGGTGACGGCGGGCCAAGCCTCCTTCTTACAGCCGTGGAAGTTCTCTTTGAACATACGCTTCATCTGCTGGAAGGAGGTGATGGAGCTCACCGACAGGGACTCAAACCACGTTTGGGTGTTCTCTCGGAACGTGGTAGTGAAGGCTAGGCACTTCATAACATCTGACGCCCGGTGAAACACCAGGTTGGACTCCAAGCTATGGAGGTGGTCGGCCTGGTCGGTGGTACTGTCGTACGGAGTGAATGACAGTAACTTGAACTTTTGAGGGATAGGGGGCTCCAATATTTCCTAAGAGAAGGGAGTCTGGAAGTCAACGTCGTCGTCGACCAGACCCTTCGACTTGGCTGCTTGGATGATGTCGTCAAGTAGCATACTTCCCCTCGAGCTCGTGTTCAACGTTGTCGTAGCGTCGTAGTCGTCGGGCCATCTCTGGGTTGGAATGGAGGGGGCTCGGTGAGCGGCGCTGGGAACACCGAGGCTGTCGCAATGTCCATGTTCCAGAGGCGACCGAGGGTGCTCACCGACTGAGCTCTGCTCCTCGGCGCAGGAATCGTGGTGGCACGGTCTTGCTCCGCCTGCTGGTCGAGGTGGCCTTGGTAAGCCTCAGTCAGGGCCTGGAGTTGGCACCTTATGTCAGCCAACTCCCTGGCCGCAGAGTGGGCAGAGGTTTGGTGGTGGTCTCCCTAAGACAGGTGGTTGTTGGCGGCCTCCCAGGACACCAGGTGGGAGCCCACTGTGCCTCTCATATTGCTGACGTTACGATAGCCAATCTTTGGTGCCATGGCTTATGCTCAACTTCCCACAGACGGCGCCAAGAAGTGTAACAGTCGAGAATTGGTTGCCCAAATCACGATCCACACCTCTAAAGATTTGTTTGATGGGGAGGACGAGCATCGCGGAGGAGGACCTGCATCCACCAATGAAGGGTCAGAATGAGTTCTGGGAGTTACCCCAGGGGACAACCCTCCGATGGTCAAGTTAGGCAACAATGAAGAAAGGAGGCGAGCACTCAAAAGAGGAGGGAGAGACCAGAATGAGGGAGTGACAGCTCGAGGGGGTTAGGTTGCATGCGTACCTCCTAGCCGTTGAGCCAGGGTCCTATTTATATTGTCACTGTGGTTGACCGTTGGGTTGCCGTGGCCGGGAGAGACGTGAGTCGCCCAACTCGCGTGCCTGACGAGGCAAGGAGGCATGAATGTTGACTCGCCGCCTCTCTACCGGAGGGGCAGCTCCACCATTAATGCAACAGGATTCGTCGGAGGGGACGTGAGACTGCTCTGGCAGGGAGGATAGGGTGGGCGGCATCATCCCTCCCCGTCGCCGGACTAGGGTGTCTCCCGCCATTAATGAACTATCGGGGGAGGGCATCGTGGCCGCTGACGGGGGAGGCACACGTGGGTACGACCCCTGCGCTAGAGCAGGGGGCGCGTTGGGCCGGCGCACGGGGTGATGAGTCCGGAGGGCTTGGCTTCTGCGGTGGGCCAAACGAACATGTCCTAATGGGAAAACGAGATATGCCCCCCCCTCACAATGATTAGAATCAGTGGCGGAGCTAGGGGGGTCAAGGGGGGGGGCAATTGCCCCCCCTTGACTTGGCTAAATCTCTCTCTCTCTCTCTCTCTCTCTCTCTTTGCATTTGCCCCTCACCTCCTGTTGGGTTTTTTGGGCCTATTAGATGTCCGTCGATGGTGGATATCTAGGTTTTACGATTAAGTTAAAATATCTATTGATGGTGGATATTTATCACCCACATTCATTATTTGGTTGTTTAACCGTAAATCGACGATGGAGATTTTCTTTTGTAAGATAGAAACCTAAAAGATGCAAAGAGGATAAAAGCAGCACAGTAGAACCGTAAAAAAGTATTACAGCTACCGGTTGAGAAACTTTGTCTGTAGCTATGCAGGGTTATTTTTTGATAGTTGAACATAAATAAAAAAGACTATCGAGCTGTGCACAGGGTTGGTTTGCATGCTTATAGAAGGTCTCTCCGATCCGCACGTCCGCCCCACCCCACTCCACTCCACTCTGAGGAGCTTCTATGTCAATACGGTGAGTTTCTCTCTTGTTCAGTTCTCTTGTTATCTATTTGGTGACTTTTGCTGAAATCGTAGGGTTTTACCGGGGAAGACATTTCATTCATGACTTTGATTTTGTCTTTCTTTTTAATTCTTGTTTCGTATATTTTCAATCACGGAGATTTTGCATGTCTCAGTAGCTTAACTTGATTCTCCCTCTCAGTTGTTCCTGTCTGTGATTCATTATCTCGAGTATATAATACAAAGCCAGTTCCCACTCGTCGAAAACACTGCATCTGATTTTGAAGCTGAAGTAATTTTTGTGGTGATCAATGGATGAATGATAATTTTATGACATATATTGAGAAGGATGTATTCGAGAGTATTGACAATGAGACAATAATGTAACGCTTTCAGAATATGAAGACTCGTCGTAAATAACTCACTTGTAAAATATCTTATAATTGAATGAAAATAAATAATTTTTATTATATTAATTATATTTTACCCCCCTTTCAAATATTTATGACTCCACCACTGATTAGAATCCTTAAAATCTCTCCCCACCGTTGTTTCCAAACACAGCCAAGTAAGCCGCATTCGATTCGACGTAGAACTCTCGTTTTTTTTAAATCTGTCTATATGAAAAGAAATGTCAATCTTGTAACGTCGTTCTGCCATTCCCAATCAGTAATCACTTACCTGGCTCTCCAGTCTTCCATTCTTCATTCACCCATTCAGATGCTAATAGAAAGAACTGATGGAAAGCCATGCTTAGGTCGTTAAATGTGTACTCTTTGTGCAACTTACACTAACAAACAACATAATCTGATAACAAGCCTTTTGCATTTATCTTTGAAAATTATCGAGAACAATGATAGAAGAACAAAGTTAGTCTCAAGTACATAAAATCATCACATTGCCACATGCACACCAGCCTAGCTTGTGTGTCTGACTCCTAACATAAACGCGCAAGACCTTGGGAGAGATGGGACATGAGATTTTCTCTCACCAATCTTTAAGAAAAAGGGTGATGAACCCTAAAAACAAAAGAGGTTAAAGACATAAATTCTGTGTGTTGGGTTACCAATTTGACGACTTCAAACTTCAAAGATGGGGTTTTTTTATCGCAGGCCAGTCCTGTTCTCGTTACTTTTATTTAATAAAAAGAAGAAGAATGGGCAAGGCATGGCCGACCACCAGGTAGGCGGCGAGTGCGAGGGGGCGTTCAAAAACCGGGGTTTGGCTGGCCTGACCTCACACACGCTCGTTGGCCGTGTTGGGGAGGAGGAGGAGGAGGAGGAGGACGGCGGGGGAGCTTCCCTCGTGGGTTCCCACGCAGGCCCCACGTCGTCTTCTCCCCCTGTCTGCCCCCGGGTGTCCTGTTCCGGCCTTTCAGGGAAGCAGAGGCGAGGTTGCGGGGTGCCGAAGAGGGGGCAGGAGTGAGATCTAGAGAGAAAGAGAGAGAGAGGAGGAGGAGAAGAAGAAGAACGGGGAGGTGGGTATCTGTATCTGTCGTTTTTGCAGAGAAGGATGAAGGGGAGGGGAGGCGGCGGGGGGGAGAGGAAGGTGGCGGGGCGGTGGATCCTGGTCCTGTGCGCCTCCAGCTTCTTCGTGGGGATGCTCTTCACGGACAAGTAATTCGAGCTCTCTCTCTCTGGGTTTCTCTTTCTTCCCTTGTTTGTTTCCATGATTTAAAGGTTGCCCATTTGGTATTTGTCCTGTTTTTGATGCGGTGCTCTCTCGTGAATTTAATGGGATTTGTAGGTTCTGGGGAGGTAAGCCCGAGACGGGCGGGCAAATCATCTCGCGGCGACGGCAGGAGCAGGAGCTCCAGGTCGTCTCAGAGGATTGCGCCACCAAGAAGGTTGGCCTCTCTAATCGAAGCATCTTCATGGACGGATAAGAAGGAGAAAGGAAAAAAAATGATGTAACACTTAATTTGAATCCAGAGTATTCGCCATGTGGAGGAGCTTTTTCCTGATCTATGCATTTATGTTTTCTTCTGTATCATGACACCAGAGCCAAGGTCATGAAAGGACATCATGGGGGAGGTCACCAGGACGCATGAAGCCATACAGTGAGTGGCACGATTTGACACCATGTGATCTTAGTCTGATGGCTTCCAAGATCTGTTTTTGTTGGATCCTGGTTGCTATTAGTTGGTTCCTGGTATTCTTCTTGTTGTGGAGACTTGATGTGCCCTTATTTGATCAATGAGGATGGCTTTCAGATCTCTGGACAAGACAATATCCACACTGCAGATGGAGCTCGCCGCCACTCGGAGTTCACATGAGATGGGCCTGGCTGGGTCCCCCACAATTGCAGGCTCCAGCGAGCCGAGGAAGAAGGCCTTTGTCGTGATTGGAATTAACACTGCATTTAGCAGTAGGAAGCGGAGGGACTCCATTAGAGAGACCTGGATGCCACAAGGTATCTGCCGAACAGGCCCTTCCAAGCAGTCCTTCCCCGTTTATAATGATGATTAAAGTTACCCCCATATGAATTTTTAGATTAGTATATTCTGGAATTCAAGCTGCTTTTTCATGTATGGATGCCATTACAAGCATCATCTAACCACAATTATTGTTTTCCCCCTTTTCTGGATATTATATATGCTGGGCATCCTTTCATCAAAAAACATCCTCTAGAATTCCATTAGTAGATTGACCAAATGATGAACGCCTCCAGATATAGTACTGTTTTGTTATAGAAAAGTCTCACCACAATTATTGTTTTTCCCCATTTCTGGATCTTATATCTTTTCTCGAACCATACTTGCTTCTCACTTCTTGCTGCATGTGGTTGTAGAAAAGTCTTTTTTGCCTGTGCGACTAGTACTGTTTTGTTAGGATTTTTTTTCCTAATGAATGCCTTGTTCTTGGTGGAAGTCTTGGGCCATTGGCTTCACTGCATTCCTAATTATCTTAGAATTTTCTTTCTTCACCCATGTCTAGATTTGGTAATACTGATGATGTGATGGCTTTGTTAGGAAAATAAGCAATAGTAAACGAGTTTTCTTTGTGAAGAAAAAATCAGGAATGTAAAAGGATAGTGTAACTTGCATCTGTCTGGATGTTGAACTAGTGTAAAAAGTTCTTGTGCATGCAGTGGCAGGTTTCCTTATTTTGATCTGTTGGACTTAGTGGACCACAATACTCTCGAAGCATGATACAAGAAGCTAGACTATTTAGTCTGTGTCCATTTCAAATAATACTTGACAAAAGAGAGCATGAAGTCAGCTGAAAGCAGTTCTGAGCTAACCTTGAAAGCTTTTTTGAGATAATGCATTTCAATGTTGCATTGGTCTCTCAGAGTCATATAAAGTAATTGTAACAAAAGAATCGTTTTTTTATTTAGCTTTCTTTAAACCAAGGGTCCAAGATTATCCAACCATAATTCTGACTCGGCTGCATATATATATTGTCCAAAAGATCTTCTATCATTTGTTTTAATCCTGATGATGGATGCTTATGTTTTTGGTGCTGATATGTTGACCATGCTTTTAATCTTTTATCACACTTAATGTTTGTACAAGGTGCCGTGCACTTTCTAACTTCAAACATGGAGAAATATCTCTATACCTTTTGTCAGAAGATTCAAAATTCTGAACCACTACAGCAATTACTTGAAAACCTATTGCTTACAATTCTGAGTTGGTGGTATTTTATGTAACTCCTGCAAAGAGAAAATTATGGTTAGACAAATCTCTAGTTGTAATTATGACCCAATTTATTCCACATTTGTGACTCCCTTGTCTTCACGAAGTTGGAATCTGCAATATTTAAACATAGAAGAGAGCTTGTTTTTGAAACGGTTGTTCAGCATGGACCCCATTATGACATGGATTCTGGTCCAGGAGTTGGCTAGCCACAATATGTCCATCATGTTACCGGTGGAAGTGGATATTTCTTGCTGGCCGAAGGCTTTTTGCTTTTTTAATGAAATGGAGATTCTTTGGCCACATACATGGTTCCCATTGAACACTCACTAAGTGAGCTAGGGTTATGGAAATAAATTTCTCTATATTTGGGCCTCTGATGATGTTAGTTTTGTTATACTATCAGTTATTGAATTGACTTGAGAGATCTTGCACAGAGAAAGAAAATTATTTCATCGACATTTATCTCTTTCTCTTTTTTAAATATGCACAATGCTCTACATTGTTTTTTGGGTTGTGAACACAAAATGTGCATACAGTGCCTTATTTTTCTTCCTTTGAAAATAGGAGAAAAGCTGCAACAGCTAGAACGGGAAAAGGGCATCGTGATTCGCTTTATGATTGGTCACAGGTAGGTTACTTCATTTATTAAGATTCCCTTTGGCACTCATAATCCTACACGGATTGTGCAGCTCTTTTGGTGTCTATAGCTTTTTCTTCCCGTGGAATGCCAAAAATATCTGCGGTTGTCTGATATTATGTTCTTTGATTATATGTATTACCTGCATTCAGGCATAAACACAGTAAAAGCAACTTTAGCATCTTGATGTTAATCCTTCTCTTTTTTTCCAAAAGAAAATATAGCTTGCACTTCCATTTTATTGAATAAACAGAGTCGGTACAAACAAGGTGAGAGGAGAGGATTCTCCACACTATAGACCTTTGAATTTATTGCTGCATTAGAGCTTCTTTCTTATTTATAGTTTTAGTAGACTTTTGCTTAAAGTTCCTGTGGAGGAATGGTTGAGTAATTTGAGTAGCTTCAAAGTACTCTGCCATTTCCTCTAAGGAACTTTAAGCAAAAGTATCCTCTGATTATAAATAAAAGAAGCAGCTCTAATACAATTATCTCAACATAAGTTTTACTTCCTATTCGAGACCACTTTTATGAATTAAAATCTAAAATCTAACTGCTGGTACGAAGTTGTCATACTGCAGTGTAGAATTGAATTTGATGGAAATAACATTACCTGCCTGTTGTGGAAGCATTATCTGCATGTGCTCACAACCATATAACCCATCATGACTATTTGGTCTTACTATTTTATGAATCATCATGCTTCCTGAAGGGACAATATTTAATGTTAACGTTAAGGGAAAAGATTAATGAATTTGACTGAACTTCAACATGGACTGAAAATTATGCATGTGCTGAGGATTATGCTAAAAAAAATCCATAAAGGTTTCTAAAACATAGTTTAATCTTGCAGTATAGACATTCAATGATCAGCAAATATCTTTGGATGTTTCAATGATAACCTGTCCAGACTTATGCACCCCATCCCCACCTCTCCTGCATACAATTTTCCTTTATTTATGTAGGCTATATCTCTTATCCAAATATATGGGCTTGCTCTTAGCTTGCAGTTTTCTCAATAGATATCTTATAGCCATACTATGGTAGGTAGCATGATATCATTATCATCTCAGAGGCTTATCCTATTTATTTGGGTTTGACCATGTGAATCCCATCCCACTCCTTTAATCTAAGGTTATATCTTATTGACATGAAACCATCTCATTTTAGGGCTTATTTAAGTCTTTTCTCCATCACCCACTTGAATTAGATTGCACCTTCTAACTATGTATAATCTTTGAAAGTAACAGTACTAATTGAGGCAGAGTGTGTGAGAGAGAGAGTAGTGAGCCCCTCTCTTAGTGTGCGTGTGCATGTATATGAGAGAGAGAGAGAGAGGGGGGGCTCAGCCCCTCTCTTAGTGCATGCGTGCATGTGTGTGTGTGCATGCGTGCGAGAGAGAGAGAGAGAGAGAGGAGAGGGGGGGCTTGGCCCCCTCTCTCAAAGTGTGTGTGAGTGTGTGTGCGTGAGAGAGAGAGAGAGGGGGGCGTACAGAGGAGGAGAGGTACCACCGCATCCGCTGTTCGAGAAGAGAGAGAGAGAGAGAGATAACTATCGGGCTTGCGGGCCAACTTGCCCGGGCCCAAGGTGGCTGAAGCAGGCCAGGATGTGCGAGGCAAGCCAAGGTGCCTGAGGCAGGCCTAGAGGCAATTCAGACAATTGCCTAGGCGACCGTTGCCGGACCGAGGCTACTTATTGCCGCCTTGTCTTGCCTCAACTAGGCGATCACCTCGGTCGCTTTTGGTAACATAGCCTTTGATTGTCACTGAACTTGGACGAATCATGGGCATGCCTAAACCATTTAACTTTAAGTTTCCTAAGTTTAACATCCAGTGGAGCTGCACATAAATCTCTGCCTATATGTTTATTCTGAATCTTATCTTTTCTAGTCTTTCTGAACATCCATCTCAGCATTCTCATCTCTGCTGTAGGCATTTCTGATTTGTGTTTTTTTCTAGCTACCTAATACTTAATACTAAACAAAGAGGCAGGTCTCTAAAACTTCACTTTTAGCTTTAAGGAGGCCTTGTTGGTCACAGAATTTCGGCTGCACGTCTCCATTTCAACATGCAGCCTTGACTCTATGTCGGACATGCTCTTAGATCTCCCCATTTTCTTGAGAAATGGACCCTAAATATCAGAAGTTATTATTTTTAATAAATAAAAATATTTTAATGGCAAATCTCCTTACAGAAGTTCAGTTAAGGTGAGGAAAATAAGGCACATTGTTTTCATATATTGGTCTACCTTTTTCCACTGCATCATTTCTTTGTTCTGATGACAATCGATTCCGCTCAGGAGTTTCTTTTCTGTGAGTTGAAGCACTATACTTTTCAGTGTAAAAACTTACAAGCATTAGATTATGTGCAGAGAAGTTAAAAGTTGCAGATCCCTTGTGGATCTATGGATATGAAGTTACAAATGTGTATGCCAGGTCAAGTGCCTTAGGAGAGCCAATGGGGTCAACGGAAGATTATGTCCTTCGAACGGTTATAGTACCACTTCCATGTCAAAGCCTGGGTAATGTTAGATAGGACAAGTTGTCACAGAGGGAGGGAGGGAAGGAGAGTAGGGAATTGAATCATTAAATTTGGAGAACATGTTCAATACTGATTTTAATGAAGCTAACAAAGGATTTTTCAGGGTTTATTGAGTCATACATTACTTGTATATCCAACAATAGACGGGAGTCATGTTCTACTGCTGATTTTTGGTCTCATTTGTTTCTATGCTTCTTGTTTTTCATTCTTTTTAGTATTTGCTCGTATTCCCTTTTGTCTTCCATTGTTGTCATCTTTAAATTTTCATTGGTTATGAGTCGTTCTCTGTGCATCATGCTGCCTTCTTCGAATCAAGAGTCATGTTCTACTGCTGATTTTTGGTCTCATTTGTTTCTATGCTTCTTGTTTTTCATTCTTTTTAGTATTTGCTCGTATTCTCTTTTGTCTTCCATTTTTGTCATCTTTAAATTTTCATTGGTTATGAGTCGTTCTCTGTGCATCATGCTGCCTTCTTCGAATCAAGGTGCCGAAGTAGCTAAGTACAAGAAAGCTAATAATATTTGTTTGGTTCAGTGCTACATCCAACAGCATTTTGGATCGAGCTATTGATTCTGAAGATGCCCAGCATAATGACTTTCTTAGGCTGGTAATATAATGTTATTTTCTTGAAATCTATAGTGTTTCAGAAGTATGCACAAACCACCTTATTGGTTTCTCCTGACATACTTTGTCCATCATGAAGGAGCATGTTGAAGGTTATCATGAACTTTCAGCAAAGACAAAGATATTTTTTTCTACAGCAGTTGCCAGATGGGATGCTGACTTCTATGTAAAGGTGGATGATGATGTCCACGTGAACCTAGGTGCATGCAAGAACCTTTAGTACTTTCAGGATATCCCCTTGTTTGTCCATCATCTGGTAAATCCCTGACACTTTTTGCATATTATCCAGGCATGCTAGCTGCGACTCTTGCCCGACATAGATCGAAGCCTAGAGTATACATCGGGTGCATGAAGTCTGGCCCAGTTCTTTCTGAGAAGTAATTTTGTCAAGCTTTTCTGCAAAACTAGTAATAATTTTCAAACCTTGCATTCATGAAGTTATGTTAATTGTTTTTGTCGGTACTGTAGGAATGTAAAGTATCATGAACCAGAATATTGGAAATTTGGAGAGGAAGGCAACAAGTACTTTCGTCATGCGACTGGGCAGATTTATGCTCTTTCAAGGGATCTGGCTACATATATCTCAATCAATCAGTATGAGCATCAAACTTTGACTTACATAGATAAGTCTGTGTTTCAATTGAAGCTAACCATTTTGTATGCAGGCCTATATTGCACAAGTATGCCAATGAAGATGTATCTCTTGGTGCTTGGTTTATTGGTCTGGAGACTGAACACATAGACGAGCGAAACATGTGCTGTGGAACTCCACCTGGTACAGTTTCTTGAAGTTGTACATGCAGATGGTATAAAAGCATCCTCTTTTAATCATGGGTAACTTTATTTCTCCAGATTGCGAGTGGAAGGCACAGGCTGGGAATGTGTGTGTTGCATCTTTTGATTGGAGTTGTAGCGGAATCTGCAATTCTGTGGAAAAGATAAAGGATGTTCATGCCAAGTGTGGTGAAGGAGATGGAGCAGTTTGGAGTGCCTTTTTCTGAACCAAAGTTCGAGTAGCCATCAGTGACTGATCCAAAATGATGCCCATGAACCTTTTCCTGTGTGGCAGCAAGATTTGATTCATCTTGAAGGCATTCATTTCTGAGCAGTGTTCTTAAGGGGAGAAGTCAGAACATTCTCCGCATTTGAACCAATCTGCTGAATTGAGACTCCTAGCTGTCACTCGGAAACAATTGATAGCGACAACTTCCAGGAACTGTTTGAGCTGGTGAAACAATTCTAGCAGAAGCAAGAGGTATGTGCAGTTTTAGATTCACACTTCTATGTAGATTGGAGGTTATTTTAGGACACACTCATCTGCCATTGGACTCGGGCTCAGGGCATGTGGTTACATAGATGTATTCGTGTCCAATGACTTGTGTACAAGGGGTATCAATTGTCAAACCCCCATCACAGAAGGTGTTAGAATTGTTTTTTAATGTAGAAAATTTTGCGATGAAACAGGGAGCTCTATTTTGTTGTCATTTGTCATTCGGACATTTCGTCAAATAACAAAGTCTTGTGTACAACATGAGTCCTTACATAGCGCTAACTTGACCATCTTGAGGGTGGCCAGTTTTGAAGTGTGATTACGTATACTTCTCATTTTACAAACAAAGGGCCTGCGTGATAACTCTTGAACTGCACTCTGTCGTCTCAATGAGACAGATGTTGATGGGTCATGCTGTTGGCTAAATAAAGCTTCTTCAGACCCTGATCGGATCAGAACCACACAGTTATTCGATATTGTTGCAAGTTGTTTGGAGCTACACAATTGATGCTCTAAGCTGCGAGGACACAAAGTGCTATCAAGCAGTCTGTTATACCATTGCTTGTGCATGTTTTTGATGTGCCTGCTAGTTGCCCCAGCAGAAAATGTGTGAAATTCGTCGTCATCGTCGTCAGAGTCTTATCCCAATTATTTGAGGTCGGCTACATGAATCTATTTCTGTCAAAGATTTCTATCAAGTGTTATATTCATATTTAAACTCAAAAAATTGATGTCCTTAATAACATCACACCATCTCATTTTAGATTTTTCCCGAACTTTTTTACTAGCATTCACTAAGATTCGGTCATATTTTTTAACCGATGTTGAGTTAGGGCGACGAAGTATATTTCTAAATTATTTGACTCTATTTTCTCTCATTGTACTATCAATTGGGGCTATCTCTAAGTTCTTACGGATGTATTCATTCTAATTTTATATTTCTTAGTCTTGTCTCACATCCATCTTAACATCTTCATCTATGTTACACACATTTTGTGAATATGTCTTTTCGTACTGTCCAACATTCGGTACCAAATAACAAAGTAGGTCTCATAGTCATTTTATAAAACCTCTCTTTGAATTTCACAGGCATATGATGATAACAATAGACTCCTTATGTATTTCTCCATCTTAATCAACATATCTTAATTCTGTGTGAAATTGCACTGTAAAAATGATTATAAAAATTAGTTTTAGAAAAACATATAAAAAGGAGGGAAATTTAGGTGGCTACAGTATACTTGGAAGTCATTCTTTAGGATATTCCAATGATTGAAATCCTCAAAGAGGTCATAATCATCTCCAAGGAAAGTTGGCCTCAAATTTTGGAAACATGGAGACTTCTTGAAAAAAAAATCAGAGAATCCTCCTCCATGGATTTTTATAACTATTTCAAAGATGAAAAATGTCAAAGGTAAAATACGTAAAAGATAAGGTGCATAAAGAAGTCTGTATCTATCCAAAGATGTAAATACATGATCATGAATCTCATGAGATAACAAGGTGCGATTTAAAAGTCGTTTACGAAGGATCTGTAGTGTATCATTATACTCTAGGCGATCAGGTTTCTCCATAGTGTGACTTTATTGAGCATTTCTAAATGCTATGTAAGATTTAATTTGTCATTTTTTGTTAGCTTTAGATTTATTGACCTCTTATTTTAGAGCTGCAACAACTTGGGTCGAGAGGGGAAACTAACTAATTTCACCCCGTTGTTAGACCCTACCCAATCTGAGACATCTCAAACCGACCCTAAGTTTAATCTAAATCCACCAATATTTTAAAACCTGACCCGGACGTTGACCCAGTTAGATTAGTGGGTCACAGGTCAATAGTTTAACCGTTCGGGTTAACCCGTGACCTGTAATACTAGAACAGTAAATATCAATATTATATACCTTAAGTTAGAAATACGAAAGATACACTTTAACATATATTGTAAAAATAAATTCATTAAACAACCACTAAGATAATCTAAAAAAGGAACAAAAAATATATTAAATAAACACTACATATGACAATTTATCAACTACAATTAGTATCTCGTAAAATAAAAGTTTCATGATGTGTGAAGTCAAATTTCTTCTTCTTCTAAATTTTCATATGTCAATGGGCCTTCATCTTATTCCTTGTCTCCATCTCCCTCTACAAGTATTCTCGGATCTTCATCTTCTTCCTTATGTGTTGTTAAGACCGCACGTACTCACGTAGAAAATACGCTAGAATTAGAAAGATTAGAATTTGGAAGTTTAGAGCCCAAGTCTTTTCAATTTCCAAAAGTTATGTTCGTTGATACCATTAAATGATAAGGTCAAAAGATTAAATTAAAATTAAAACTTAAACTAATGATAAGAAATTAAAAATAGAAAATGTGTCTCTGATCGGCCTGGGTCACACTGGTTTTACCGGGTTGGGCCGGGTTAACTAGGTTTGAACGGGTTTTAGGTCTTGGACGGTCTAAGCATTACTTTAACCCGATTTTGAGACCGGGTGACTGGTTGACCGGTCGGATCGGCCGGGTCGGGCTGAGTTTTAAAACACTGAAACTCACACTAACTCTTGATGGGCAACAACAATTTCCGCAACAAGAAAGAGAAGAGAGGTTGCTATATTAATGGGGGTAACTGCATAGAAAAATAAGGGTTTTTTTCATGAAAATTATTGTTCAACGAAAATTTGTAAAAAAAATATTCTTAAAAATACATTAGCATATATATCACTATGTAAATATGTACTGTGCAAAAATGTCATTATAGTTAACTTCCGTCGACGGAGAGACGAATATTCCACAAAGATTTTAATATTCCTATTGATTTGCCATGAAATGATGAAAATACCCTCTTCCCTGCAAACAAACAAAGAGAGAGAGAGAGAGAGAGAGAGAGAGAGAGAGAGAGAGAGAGAGAGAGAGAGAGAGAGAGAGGCCCTCTACATACTTGGAAGATAGGGCATGAGGTCGCGGGGGATGGGAGGGGTCCAGGGTGGACCGGGGAGGGCCACCGGTGGTCGCAACGGCGAAGGGCGGTAGTTGGGACCTACGTTGGTGGTGGGATTACCTTTTGATGATGGCGTCAGCACTCCAATCCTGCTATCCAGCGGTGCGGGGGGGTTTGCACGAGTGGTTGTGGATGGGAGGGGATTGGTTGGGGGTGTCGTGATCCACCACGCATAGGGGGTGGCTGGCGGTGGGGCACTGGGGTCACCGCAGACACCACGAAGCACCTATCTTTGTTCCATCCTACCCAACAAAGTGTCGATCTTCCTATGGGCTCCCTGATCCACCATGAAGGCGATGGGGAAGGGAGCAGAAGAGGCCGTTGGGCCTGTTACTGTAGTGGTGAGGATGAGTGTGGGGAAGGAGATGAGGTTCCAGGGCGTGCAGAAGCAGCTGTGGGGGTGGTTCGATGATGAGATAAGAGACCCCTAGAAGAAGGTCCATGTATGGCTGGGCACCTTCGATTCTGCCGAGGACGTTGAACGTGCCTACAATGTCACGGTGTGCGCTCTCCAGGACCCCAAGGCCAAGACCAACTTTCGGCCCACGACTGGCGTGCCCCTGTCTGACGTGGCGACGGCCCACTCCCCTCTCAGGTTCCTGCCTCACCCACATTAGCTTGTGGAGCCCATACCAACTTCCCACCCGCAGCCAACGCCCCTCTACCCGATGCGACGACGGCCCTCTCCCCTCTCGGCTTCCTACCCAAGCCACACCAGTGGCGGCGACCGTAGAGCCACGCGTCCCCGCTACATCAGCAATCTCGTTGGGCGTCAAGTAGCCATATCAGCACCGTGGAGTCCTCCAGCGCGGGGCTGCGGCGCTCTGCCACCTTGTCACAGTTGCCCCCCAGGCCTAGCATGTCGGCAATCCAAAAGCAACCCCCTTCTGCCGCCTGACGATTGCCACAGCAACAGTGGCTCCTCGTGCTCCATCGTGGATGACAGGGAGTTCGTCGCTTCCTTTCCCCGACAGTAGATATATGACCTTCCCCTGCCGGAACTCCCTCCCCACCGGAACACACTTCCCCCGCTACCCCCTCCATCTACAACTCCCCCCCCCCCCCCCCACCCCCACCTTCCACTAAATAGGAACACCCACCACCGCCACTATCAACAAGTCTCGAGAGGGTATCGGTGGATTAGGGTTTTCCTTTGGGTTGGGAGAAAGATGGGGGAGGGAGATAAGATTTTGACTAGGGGTATTATTATCTTTTCACAAGTCTAGTTAAAAGTAATCATGTTTAAGTTCACGACGGGAAACAAGCGGTTACGGCGATGATATTTTTACACAATAGTGATACGTTTGATAATACATTTTTAGGAATGATCTTTTTTATAAATTTTTATTTAGCAATAATTTTCATGCAAAAAACCCAAAAATGAATGACCCTGACATCACAGGTTATCCTCGTAAAATAAGAAGAGAAACATTTAGCGGCATGAATGGGAGACGGAAGTCCTAGATGAGAAACTAATGGGCCTGACTTGGGATGTCTCATTGGGCTCAAGTTCAGAGGATTGGGGATTGTTTTGTGCCCTTAGGTTGGCTTTGGTATGGAGTTAGACTAAAGGTGGGCTAACTCAACCCGATTAAAGTAGTCCAGAGTTAGTCCATTTTTAATTTGATAGGAGGGTAGTTAATCTAGGAGTAAGAATGTGGACTAACTTACTTTTAATCTAGTATGATTTGATAAATAGTAGGTTAACACAGTAATAATGAGGGAGAGAAATAGCATTGATTATGAGAGAGAGAGAGAGACACATGTATTGAATATTTATTGAGCATAGGAAGCTAACCCACCTTTGGATGTGGGTTTCAAAACTCAAGAATAATCCTGGGTTAGTCCTTAACCTAAATCGATTAAACAAAACTATCAACTAAAGCAAAAAAAAAGATTAGTGCTGGGTTATTTTCGGGTTAACCTAAGGGTAACCCATAACCAAAGTGGGGCTAAGATCTTGAGTCATTTAATAGGATTTTGGTCGCTGTATTGAACACCTTTTGTCAATAATGATCTTGACACTCTACTAACGGTAAACGTTTGTTAGTGTTGTATTAATCAATAGAGATGTGAACCTATGTTAAGGATTCTACAATTTTAACTTTCAAGAATCTCTCTCTCTTTCATCCCATTGCTACACTCGCCCATCGGATTGCAGTCCTCTACATTTCGTCTATATCAAATTATAGTCTAAAAATGTTGATTCAAATACTACTACTACATCAAAATTAACTCTAAACAGTGAGAACAGAAACAATCGACACCATACAGAACGTCGCCGTATCTCTCCATCAAAATCTAAAACAACTGAGACTGGATATACGCTTGGTTCCTTTATCCAACCCCAAATACCGTTCCTGTCTTCGATGAGCAATGTTTTGTCCACCGAATTTAGTGCACAAAGTCAACTCAAATCGTAACATTCCTCTCGTTGGCTTAAAAAAAGTTGAAATGATCATTTTCACCTCAAAAAGGACATCTCCCTTCTAATTAGGCATGTCAACGGAGTAGATAGGAAGCGAATATATGACTATCCGTATCCGCTCCGTTTTAAAATTCGAATTATCCGATTTTGATCCGCTCCGATTTAAATTCGGATACGAAGCGAATATATGACTATCCGTATCTGCTCCGTTTTAAAATTTGAATTATCCGATTCAAATTCAAAAGTATATAAATATAATTATAAAATATTAAAAGTATATAAAAATAACTATAAAATGTCAATAATATATAAAATAAACTCTAAATTAAAATACAACTATAAAATGTCTAAATTTATCTACAATATTATTTATTTTATAATATATTATTTAAAAATATATATTATATGATATATAATATTACGAACGGATATTTTTCGAAGCGAATATTATAATATCTGTATCCGCTCCGATTCGAATTCGGATGTTATCCGTATCCAAAAAAATGAATACGAATTCGAATATTATCCGTTAATATGAATTCGAATTCGAAGCAGATCTGGATAATATCCGAATCCGTTGACATGCCTACTTCTAATTGCATCAATATTTTGTCCACCGAATTTAGTGCACAAGGTCAACTCAAATTGTAACATTCCCTCTCGTTGCCTTAAAAAAAGTTGAAATGACCATTTTCGCCCCCAAAAGGACATCCCGCGTCAGACCCGTACGGTCCCGTGTCAGATCCATGCGACCCTCTTTTTCGATCGACGGGAAAATACATGAGTGAAATATTTTGTAGAACTGAAATATTTTGCTATATGAACGAAACATTTAGTATATGATTGAAATATTTTGTTAGGTTTTATTTTTATAACAAAATATTTCATTTCTGTAATATTTTATCCTTATAATAAGTATTTCATTCACGTAACAAATGTTTCATTTTTACAAAATATTTCTTTCGTTCATTTCTGTAGTCAAATAAAATGTTTCATTCCTGTAACAAAAAAATTCAGTCTTATAAAATATTTCACTCATGTATTTTTCTGCCGAACGAAAAAGTGAGTCGGACGAGTCTGACACGGAGCCGTATGGGTCTGACGCGGGACATCCTTTTTTGACAGAAAACGGTCATTTCAACTTTTTTTGAGGTCAACGAGAGGAAATATTACAATTTAAGTTGACTTTGTGCACCGAATTCGATGCACAAAAATATTACTCTTCTTCGATACATAATTGTAGTTATTTGTGACGACGAGTATGTAATTGTTCGGTGCATATGTGTGCAAGAGGAACTTGTACCAGTTTTCTACCCTATGTATTCTTAATATGGCAAACAGATGAGCATTTCACTGAGAAAGTTCACCTCCAAGAGTTTACGGAGTAGGAGATGGCCAAGTGTAAACTACGGAGTTAGTTTTGTTTTCGCTGCGTGCAAGACCATACGGCTGGCCACTAACATGGAATTTCTTGGGCATCAGGAAAGTGGAAGCTAACCCCCTGATCAGATCAGATCAAATCAATCAAATCAAACCATCGGTTTTAGTTGATGAACATCTGTGTAACAGTGAACGTAGAGTTCATGTGATGTTTGCAGAAGAACAGGTATTACATGACGGGCAACTAAAGAGGAAATCGTCGAACAGGTTTGAAAGAACGATGAAGTGGAATGCCTATCTTTTCGCTCAAATACTCCTTGAAACGTCTTATTGACGTAAATTTTAGTTTATGCAGCAATTTCAAAAACACCGTCCTCATCGTCAGAGTTCTTTCACGGATGGCCTTGTCTAATAACACAGTTTAGAAACATACTTAATCATGATAATCTCTTCTTTTTTCTAAGAAGCATGTTGACAAAAAAATGACGTTTAAAGAGTTGCGTCTGCATACATAAAAGGGATTTTTACATATATACCTTTGTAAAGTTTAGTTTTATCAAATATACCTTCGTCGGAGCATATTATCACGAATATCATCAAAATATGAGTAATGTCACGATTACGTCTTCACTGTAACTCCTGTGTGTTTAACCCAAGTTAAATGTGAGCTAAAAAATAAGATTTTTGTATATATATCCCTATAAAGTTTGATTTTATCAAATATATCCTAGATCTAATGACTGTACATGACATATTTCACAGAATATTCTCCTGCATCGACGACAATAAACTAAAGAGATATAACTGTAACATTTTTATCTAAATGAAAGATATTCATGATAATATGCTCAGATGAAAGATGTATTTGACAAAACCGAACTTTAGAGGGGTATATATGTAAAAAAATCCCTACATAAACTATTATGAAATTTTTCGATGCAAAATTCCCATTTTGACACTTTTGGACGGGCCAGGACGACATCCAATTGTTGGACAGTTCGACTGGGAACCAAATAGCTGGAAGGGAACGGGCAATAACATGCGTGCCAACGAGGTCACAGATACAGAGACCGTAGCCATCAGCCATGGGAGCAGTGGTAGAACATGTATGGGAGGGGAAGCCAACACTGGCTTCGCCCTTCGATCCCACCTCAGTAGAACTCCGGAAACAGCAGTCTCCCATGAAAGCACAGTGCCCACATTCTTAAAACTGCATGTGAGAATCGCACAGGCACATAACCATGGGAAGAACATGATGGTGACTCCCATGAACAAACACATGCCACTGCTTTTACATCTTTCTAATATTTTTCTTCTCTGATTTCCTGCTGTGGTTTTCGGGTTTCCTTTCTGATTTCCTGCTGTTACACATTGATGCTACTGCAGAGCTAGCTGGAGAAAGCTTACTGTGACGCACTCAGGAAGACTTTGATATTCTTATCAGCATCAAAATCCTTGAACCCCTAGTGCTTCGGATATTCATGGCAAATTGGAAAAATGGGAGGCCCTTGGTGCACATTTCACAAGGTTACATGAACGATACTGCCGAGTAACTTACAACGAGCTGATAATTTATGTTAGAGGCACTGGATCTTACAGCAGATAAAATGTCCATCACAGCAAATCTAAAACAATGTGTAATTCATCCCTTCAGATGAAACTATTATGAACACATAAATAAGCTAATTTCTGAAACGGTCCAAATACCAAATGTCCTGCCCACTGCAACAATGCAGCGAATAAACTGCCAACTAATTTTCCAATTCTGGTTTCCATACTTGGTCGACGAAGCAAACATTGCATTCTAATTGCATGCACGCATACCACCGCTGATCTTCTGTTGTACTGCACTTTCAAGTTTTGACATCTTCATAAATTGAAAAAACTTCCAATATACAAGTGGCTGATTATATACAAGTGGCTGATTGGTGTTTCATTTCTTAAGTTATGTTTACCTGAATCTGCACTAAAGCTTTCCCAGCCATGTTCTCCAGCTTGAAAGGTTGTGTACTTCAAGACAAGCTTCATTTGAAATGTACCCACAAGATGACCGAAAAATGTTTAGTTTAGGGCAGTGTGTTCACCCTTCGTTCCTTCAATATATGCACATTACTGGACAACCAAAAGCAACCCATTTCTCTACACGGGGAGGTTACAATGTTGTTCGTTAGTTTGCTATCAACTGTTAATATGCAAGCAAGAATGCACCAAAAACAACAAAAAAACACAAATTACCACAAGGATATCAATGTCCGCAGCCAGAAGAATAATGTCCAAGAGAGGAAATGAAAACTTTGAAGAACATCAGCGTCTACAGTACAAAATTAAGAGGAAGTTGCAACATAGCTTGAAGATATTTGAGTATATTCTCACCGGGGTCCTACTGAACTCACTTTCCTTGAACACATATTAGAAACCTCTTCAACACTGATAGCAAAATTAAATATCCACGTCCATCACAAAATTATGTAGATTCACATACAGACCACATTCATCCCAGCCTTCATGATATGCAGCTTGGAACTGACACCTTTTCTAAGTGATGTATTTCATAAATTTAAGTGGTTACACAAGTAATGTCATGTTATAAACTGATGTGGAGATGACCAAAGTAATGTACATGACAGTGGCATCCTACTCGCTCATCTCTGCCCACAATGAGAATGTTGGATCACAACCAAGTTACCCATCCATTAAAAAATATTGGGGAGAGTGAGCAGGGAAAATTGGGAACAACAAGGTTGTCAACCAAATCCCAACTGAAATCATTGCTTTATTACAAGCACGTATAAAACCTCAACCGTCTGTTGTGCAACTTCTTGCCTAAACAACTGATACCTGCAAAGCTTGCTCTCGAAAACAGAAAGCTGTCTTGAAATGATACAAAGTGGCTGATGTATCTGTCATTGAGCTTGTCTGCATATCCTAAATAACAGTGGGGCAGAGAAAACTACTTTAGATGAGCTCCGTGTGTCCATCTGTATCACCAACAAGTACTGGGTAACAGCAAATAAGAAGAGCCTGCATTATAAATTTACAAAGGCAATGGCACAAGGGATACCTCAAGGTATCATATACATAAAAAAAAACGAGGAAACAAGCTTTCCAAGTTTCACTCCAGCTAGGTAGCCTTCAGCCAGTCAACCAACCAGACACGCACCATAACTATCACAGAAACCAACTCCTTGCCCTTTGTACAGTTGCCCAGAAACAATGTACAAAACTGGTGCCAAAACTTTCAAGGAACAGAATTGCCTCCTCGGTATAAAATGGCCAGAATCATACCACTTCAATCATTTGGAAATTTTTTCAGCATGTGATGGAATCCAATCGTGGAAAAGCATACAGAATGAATCTGGCCACCCAGACATATAAATGAAAACATCAAGAACATTCCCTTTGGTTCTACCCATCAGGCTTTCGTGGTTCATGAGTTTTTATGTTATGGGTCTTTGGAAGAGAGTCAACAGGAACATACACAAATCCTTTAGGTAGCCTCCGATTTTGTATCGATGCTTGATCAGAGGTCATCACGACTTCCTTCTGAAATATCTCCATGTGCTGCAATAGAAATATAAAGCTAAAGGGCACTGCTTTTCAAGGACGAACAATGAAAAACAAGAAAAAAAATTACCCTAGTTACCTTTCTTGGTTTAAGCTTCTTTTCCCCAACTACAGTACTACGAGAGGTAACAGATGCTGGCCTGTGAGGGATTTGCTTCCCAGAAAATGTCATTCTATCGGTTCCCTTTCGGGCAAAAACCAGTCGAGATGTTGAGCTGTCTTCTGTTTTTCTGTCAACTTCTGTTTGCAAAGGAAGTTTAAACTTGCGTTTGACAGAAACAGAGCTGTCTACTGTAACATCATCGGATCTTTGGACGGTATCACTGTAGGACCTGTTATTTATAGAAGTTGTGGCCGACTCTGAACTAATCCCAGGAGGGAAGAACGAGCTATTTACAAGCAACGAGAAAGCAACATAATCCCTTCTTGAAGCAAGAATATCGTGTGAACAAAGCACCAGCTCTCGCTGACAATATTCAATGTTAGCAAAGTATCCTATTGTGGTAAAGTTTCAGGAAACAAGGTATGTAAACAATTATTTCTGGATGCCAAAGGCATGCTTGCCTAACAAAGTGCTTCCACAAGAGAAAATCGATGACCTATGTGCCTTACAAAGGAAGCCAACCAGAACAGTTCAAGCAATTTTCTTGTGTGAACATTCTTTTTTATAACGGTTGTGAACATTCTCAAACAACTGAACAGCAATTACAGCTGCTACTCAATACTAGCTAAATAGCATTTTTTCTTGCAGGAATGATAATTGTAATTTGAGAGCTATTTGTTTTCCACTATTTTGACAGACAAAGACAAAAAAGAAAATCCCAAATCAAGAAATCCATGTCAGCTTTACACACAGATATGTTAAGAAATCGCAATTTTCTATATTTTGCATGCCCAACTTAACAGAACGTCACGTCATGAAATAACTCAGAGAGGCGGACATTGGAATAGATAGAATCAATGGCAAGTAAAGATTAAAACCATAGACAGCAAGATCCAGGCCAATATCATACGCCACCATCCTTATCTCACAGCTTCACTAACCTAGCCAGTTTTTTCTTTTTCTTATGGCCATGCTTTAGCTTAATTTGCTTTTTGCATTCTGGTCCTTAAGACTATGATGATCTTCTTTTTTTTTTTACCAAGTCACCCACTGGGACCCGGAAAACCCAGGGCATTGTACTCTCCCAAGTAATGAGAGAGCCAAGGTTTGAACTGGGGACCTCATGGTTCCCCACGAGGTGAAGAACCAACTGGGCTACCCAGCTGGTTTCTTATGACTATGATGATCATGCATTAACTAAGCCAGAAAAATCTGATGAAGGGAAGTCTGGTTTTTGTTTCTCAATCTACTGAAGTCTTTGAGGTCCAGGTACCCCTGAATTTGGTAGTAAAGAATTCATGGGCTCCAGGGTGAAACAATTCGATGAAGCCATAGACACCATTCCCAGTTATCTCCCTCCTCTTCTTCCATTTGTCACTGTTCACACACCCGTCTCTTATCATCATCATCTTCCACAATCCAGAACCTTACAAGAAAAGGGAAAAACGGAAGAACAGAGAAAGAGGAAGGCCGAGTCTGGCAATGTCATTATCCACTCGGCTGCTGTTGTGTCTTCCCTGTTTCCTTCTGCAGGCTTTTATTGCAGTTCCTCTCTCCCAGTTTTTGATTTCCCAGTGGAACAAAAGAAACGAGACCAAGACCAACATGTTGAAACCATCAATAGGTATCATAATTCCACCTTTGATTTATGTGATTCCATTTCCACACAGCTTTCATGCACCCTTCTCGTCCTTAGGTCGCCCACAAATGTTTTGTTTTCACATCTATCTCAAAGAATGCCATCTCTACATATAAAAATCTTTGGATTATTTGTGTACAATTAAATCCATAGATATGCTGCAAAACTACCTATTCCCATATAAATCAGTGGCTTCCAGTTTGACCTGACAGTCGTCAACCCATTACATTGAATGGTTCGTTGAGCAGGTTGGTTTTTAAAACAATGACCTAAACAACTCAGCATGGAACATTGTTGGCTCCCCACCCTGCCCAAAATTATATCCAAAAGATAGCCTGGTTCATTGAGCAGCAATTTTGAAACGCTGACATAAACAGCTCTGAATGGAACATTGTTGGCTCTCCACCCTGCCCAAAATCTAGTCCATTACAACACATGGTTGCAAATAAAGATAGACACCCACTTTGAGGACCAAGAAAATCCTAAGAGCCCTTAAGACGAGATAAAGCCTTTCCAGATTAACATAGAATGTCACCACAACCATAAAAGAAAATGCCTACTAAGAATCCGGATCGGCCCAAAAACTGACCAGAATGGCCAATCCTGATCCAACTCAGACCAATACTGGAAGGTCCAGTCTTTTTCTTTGGCAGTAAAAATAGATCGAAAAAATGCAAAAAGAAATAAACATGCATGTGCTGAAAGTAGAAATGTACAAATCGACTATGAAAAACATAAATAATCTCCAAAGTCAATGATATACTTGTGCTTCAAAAGTAATCCCATAGTTATCCAGACCAAATATTTGATACAGGATAAAACTACACAGTTGCCTTAAATCCTATGTCAAATTATCCAATGCATACCACATTGTTGCTGCTTGCTTGTGCCCACAGCACGAAAAAAAAGCATGTTGATGACCTTACTGTGTCACAATGCTGTGACGATGGTTTCTTTTAGCATCTTGTGGCCCGATGAGATCATTAGAATGCTTTCTTTGACCATATCAATAGAGAGTAATGCACAGACAGAGAGAGCAGAGAGAACATAATGGAGTCGAGATGCTTGCAGTAGCCAGAAAGATTGCCATGGAGAGCTTTCTGAAGGTTCTAAACCCCAGGAGGGAAAAATGAGGGAGAGGTGGCTAGAAGGCATCTATGGTAGCTTAGGAAAGGCATGGGACACATAAAAGCCCCATGGCCCCTCCTTAATATTGCTGGCTGTTTCCCAAGATCCAGCAACTGCTAAGTGGGAGCCTCCAACAGCAAGTCAAATTACCCATTGGAGCCACATTGGCCAATCACGGGCATTCCAATTTGAATTCTAAAGCCATGGGCCCTATGAGAAACGTTATACAATATTGGAAAACAATAGCTTGTCAAATTTTAAAAACAAAAACAAAAACCACATATGCAAGCATAAAAACTGCACAAAACACAAATATTTAGGTGACTAAATGTTCACAATAAGTTCTTGAAACTTGATAAACCAACACAAATTAGTGGCATCGTTATAAGGAATAAAAGCATTGGATTAAGGCACAAGATTTGGGATCAGAAAATATCAATACTTAGCAAAAGATAAATACCTTCAACTTTTCTCTTCTAATGATTCGTTCACAAAGAAGGCGCACTTTCTCGAGTTCAACCTATCAAAAATTTCAAAAGAGCAGCAAAACCAGATTATTGTTGATGATATTTTCTTCTTAACTTACAGCTTAGACACTCAAATAACTTCATGAACAATCCAAAAAATGTGTCTTATTATTTTTCACAACATATTAAAATTTCTCTACCAATGTAGGATGCAAAAAAAACTATAACGAAGATTCAAAGACAGTTTGGTGAGTAATCAATGTTCAGAAGAAAAATGGTGAGCAAGAAATAAAAAAACTCTGAAAACTCGTGTCATCAAAAAAAAGGAAAAGGAAAAGGAAAAGCATTTTGGCACAAGGACAGTAAAATGTGCATGAAACTGGAGAGAGGAGAAAGATACTCACTCCTTGTCAACCTTCAGACTAAAAATTGTCAAAACAGAACTCAGGTCCTTAGGTCCTTGGAACATAGCATTCAACCAGACTTGAGCCAAGAAAACACCATGTTTCAAACATGTTTCCTTCAGTCCCCAAGAAACTTATAATTTGTATGATTGCACCTCAAATCCCTTTTGTGAAGGCAGAACCCAGAATCATTGCAAATCAAGATTATTCATCAAAAACCCACAGGATCCCTTAAATGGAATGGAGGTTGCATTAAAACAACATGGGCTGCTCCAGTGTGTGCAAATTAGAAACAGATCCTATGTAGTCCAAGGTGTGAGGCGACCAAGGGGTTGCCTCACGCCTCAAACACCTAGGTGATGGCCTCATGGCCTAGGTGTTTGAGGCAAGAATTTATTAAATAAATATATTTATTTATTTAAATAAATATAGATATTTATTTAAATAAATATAAATAATTCAGAAATTAAACTATGTATCTAAATATCACAGAAATGTATTTTTTAAGTAAATATCAAAAAATGCATATATAAACTCATTCATATACATTTATTTATGGACAAATAGTTCAAAGTTAGCATGAATGACAAAAGCCTTGCCATGTAAATCTCCTGTATTGCATTGAAGAAGTAAAACAAATATCTAGCGCCAGTGTCACTCACTCATTCAAAAACTAAAAATATTTTAAGACAACTGAATAGTTGAACTACTTACCCACCCTTGAGCTATGAACGCATAGTCTTATATTTCTGTGATGCATTCTGAAGAAAGTTCAAATCATACATAAAATCAGAAAAGGAGAAAAAAAAGTTTATGTGTGTGTGTGTGTGTGTGTGTGTGAGAGAGAGAGAGAGAGAGAGAGGCTCGGCCCCTGTACGTGAGTGAGTGAGAGAGAGAGTAAGGGGCTCGGCCCCTGTGTGTGTGTGTGTGTGTGTGTGTGTGAGAGAGAGAGAGAGAGAGAGGGGGGGAGGGGCAGAGAGTGAGAGAGGGTCTCGGCCCCTACGTGTGTGTGTGTGTGTGAGAGAGAGAGAGAGGGGCTCGGCCCCTGTGTGTATGTGTGAGAGAGAGAGAGAGAGAGACACGAGAGGGGGGAGACGGGCTCGATCGAGAGAGAAAGGAGAGAGAGAGAAAGAGAGATGTGAGAGAAAGGGGGAAGACCAACCTGCTCGCCGCCGTCTACCACGCCGATCGTTTGCCGTTTCCGTTTGCACGAGAGGGAGGAGACGCGAGAGAGGGGAGCGACCTAGGGTTGCGATCAGGGATTGGGAGAGAAAAGAGAAGGTGAAAGGGTTTTATCGGGGCTTCGCAGATCCCATTATCGGGCACCACGGATCTTCGCAGTGGGCTGGAGGGACGGGCACGCCGAGGCGGGCGAGGTGGCCCAAGCGAGCGTGAGGTGATCGCCTCAGAGAACTTGGCCGCGGTGAAGCGAGCTGCCGCCGCCTCGCCTCGCCTCAGCGCCTAGGCACTCGCCTCTATCACTTTCGATAACAAAGAACAGACCTAGATCAAACTAGTCTGTTCTCAGGAATGACCTGAACAAACAAACCTGCACTGAACCCCTAGAGAGAGAATCCAGTAGGGCTGAACACAGGTGGGAGGCAGAAACAGAGATGGCACCTGCTTCCATTTCCTATAAGAATTACTGGAGACAAACGAAATGGAAATAGGGTTCTGCTTCCGCATCCATTCCATTCCAAATCAGAAACAAAAACGAAAGTTTTCACCTCCATCATCCTTATGCTAATAAGTAATTCTATATCACCACTTTCATCTACTCCAAATTCCAATGAACATTCTTTTGAAAAATTAAAATTAAAAACTTAGGTGGTCACATATTATATAAATTTTCTTAGGATCTATTTATCCACAACCAAGAATCATGAACTTTGTGATAGATCCCATCCAACAGTCTAAAATTCATCTATTTATTAGTAATATATAACTTGTATACAAGGTTTGTCAACATGGTCTGACTCAGGCCAACTCGGGCGACTCATACGATACCTGGGATGGACCGGCTTGGCCGAATTGGCCCTAGTCGGCTTCGACTCGGACTGTTTCGTACCAGATCAGGGCTGGACCAATTCAATACGGTCCAACAAGCCAGCCAACCTTGCTTGTTTATAGTATATATATGTACATACATGCATATATACATATACATGCATATACCGTATATGCGTATGGTACATGTATACACTACATCCATTTCCTACTCCATAATTAATGGAGTTCCACTTCCTGTTTCCTATAAGCTATCAGATGCTCATCTTCATCACCCTTGCAGATGGTGCAGTACGTTAAAGAGAGAGCTAGCTGTGACGCCTATGTTCAGTCTGGCGTTGGCGTTGGCGTTCGCTTCCGGGTCAAACCGCACCCCCTGGGATGCGGCGGCCCCAGCATGCCGCCGAACAGGGGAGCGGCTGGGGACGTAGGCAGAGGCAGAGGTTTGGCAAAGAGGGGCCATGTGTGTTTCGGCTGCCGAAGAAGGGGTCATCTGCAGAGATCCTACCCAAAGACCGTTATAGGGGCCTTCTGCAGACATAGTCTGAGAACAGAGGCTGTCCCCGCCGGTCCCAAAGGGGATGCGGGAGTGCCAGGTGGTCAGGTGAGCCCCCTCCAAGCTCCTTGGACGGAGGGGCTGGCTCCGGCGCTGCCTGTGGCTGGGCCCATAGAGGGAGTTGTGGACCTGGCGGTGGTCAAAGGGATGATGGATGTTTGATGGGGTACGGAGGGTCAATGGGAGGTCCATCGGATCCATAAAAGGGGCTTCTTCACCGTTGCCCGATGTGAAGAGGTGGCAGAGGCAATGGCGGAGCAGTGGCGGCAGCGGGTGCCCTAGTGGCCAACAGAGCCATTCTCCGGGCCCAGCATTGGGATTTGAGCAAGGGGCATTCCCTAAACCATACTATGTGGTCAGAGGCGAGAGGTGACTGAGGCATCCAACGGGTCATCTCATGCCTCAAACGCCTAGGCGATGGCCTAGACGTTTGAGGTAATATTTTAATAAAATAATATAGATAATTCAGAAATATAAATATATGTCTAAATATCAAAAAAATGCATACATAAAATCAATGAACTTCCTAAACTCGTTCATTCCAAAAATCAAACAAATTAAAATAAAATAAATAACAAAACTAAACTAATTTAAACAAAAATTCAAATGGGTCGGGGCGTGCAGAGGTGGGCCGGGCCCAGGACACCAAATTGAGGCGATTGAGGTGGAGGTGAGACGACTTGTGGTCGCCTCCATCACCTAGGTGATTGCCTCCATCGCCTTTGATAACAAAGAACCCGTACGAGACCGGGCTCGGCGTCGCATTTGCAGAGATCCCTCTCATCCTTTGCGATGAGGAAGGAGATCCTGGTTGGAGGTTTCGGGCGGGTGAAGCCCGAGAGCCTGTCTTTCTTTCCAACTGGGATGCTAAACAAGTTGGAGACCACCGTGTGGGCCTCTTGTTCAGCGGCGGTGCCTCTGGTACTCTCCTTTGCCTTTGGGGAGGACAAATTTGTGGGTTAGTCCGGCCAAACTCTTGGCACAGCGGCGACTGCATCAGGATGGACTAGAGTAATAGCCCTCTCGGCCAGAGGTAGGAGACAACCTCCAACAGGGGGTATGTGCACATCACCCAGCCATCGATTCAAATTTGAATTGGGGCACCACTTTCGCTGAGCCAAATAATGGGCCGGACTTTGGGCCATCTTATGGACTCGGAGGACCAACCATAGATGCAGGGCCCGACGGCCCAATGTTACATAAACCGGGTGATTGGCCAGGAGCTGCAAGCGGATTGGGCTTCATCAAAATGGATGTCAGGTGCTACCCAGACCCTATGTAGTTTGAGGCATGAGACGAGCGAGGCGACCAGGGGGTCGCCTCACACCTCAAAGGGCTAGGCGATGGCCGAGGCGTTTGAGGTGAGATATTATTAAATATATATATATACTTTAAAAATAAAATTATATGTCAAAATATCAAAAAAATATTTATGTTTATATCTTAATTACGGTTAAGCTAATCTACCTTACTCAAAGGCCTAAGTTATGATTTCCCCCTTTTAAAACAAAATAATCCATTTTTTAGAATATCTTACTCATGGTTAAGCTAATCCCCTTACCTTAACCTGCAAAACAAACTGAATTAGTATGCATTTAGCTAGAGATTATTTCTACCATACTTGGTTGCATATGGAGGCCAAAACATTAAACAATCTTTGCATGAACAATAAACATGAGACACTTATTGACTACAAAAGATGTGTTGTCTAGATATATAATCTCTCAATTACCAAGAAACAAGAAGCAACTTCAAACCACTGAATGCATCTTGAAACGTCAAAACTCAAGCACCCAAATAGAAGAAGAATCTACAGCAGGATGCAATCGTCATTGAGGGAACCAAGTCCCTGGCAGGGGGAAGAGAGTGGCAAGGTGGGAGAGGGGGTGAGCTCCCCTCTGTGTGCCTGCGTGAGAGAGAAAGAGGGAGGGGAGTGGAAGACAGAGAGAGAGGTTGATGGAGACGGTAAGAGGGGCTCGGCCCCTCCCTCTCATTGTGAGGGAGATAGAGAGGGGAGAGAGCGAGAGTGGCAGGGGGAGAGAGAGTGAGCGGGTGGGAATGTGGGAGAGGGGTTGAGCCCCCCTCTGTGTGTGCCTGCGTGAGAGAGAAAGAGGGAGTGGAGTGAAAGACAGAGAGAGACGGCGAGAGGGAGTTACCGGACGCCGGTAGCTTGCCGGACGCCGCTCGCCACGAGCTGTTGTTGCCGTTGGAGAGAGAAATGGTATGGTGGGAGACGGGGTGCGAGAGAAACCCTCGCGGTTTAAAGGCTCCGGTAACTCGTGGTTAGTGGGTAATATTACCCGATATGCGGATCCGGGCGGGCGAGCGAACAGGCGGGCGAACGGGCAGGCGAGCAAGGCGGGCGACGCGCGCTGCGGCAAGCGAGGCGCGCCGAGGCGAGCGAGGCGGGCGTGAGGCGTTCGCCTCGGCGGATTGTGACGGCGCGAGGCGAGCTGTCGTGATTTTGACTACACAGCCCAGACCCGAACCGATGTACCCATGACTTACCCGAATCCAGGAGTCATGGGTTGATTAGCTCTCACTGACCCGATAACCCTCGTCTTCCCATCCCGATTATGGCTACAGTGCCAGCGCCGAATTGCCACACGGCCGACTCCCGCACCAGTAGAGGGCCGTCGCCAGCAGCCACCTCCGCACAAACCTTTACGGCATGGCATGCCTCCTCCAATCATCTCCGGTACAAGCTCATAGGCATCCGGCCTCACCAACCTTCACATGGGAAGAAGGCGCTGCTCATTTGCAGATGGCGCTCGATGACGGAGGTTGTTGTATGGTGGTGCCGACAGCCAGCCAGTCACAGCAGCCTCCAGATGCCTCCTCGCCAGAGGCCAACGGTCAAATGTTGAAGGAGCTTGAGGAATCAAGCAAGATGGAGAACGTTGAGTCAACGACTTCCGATGCACGGCCTGGGGTGACTCGACAAGATCCCTAGGGTATCCCAATGAGCATAGCGATATCCTTCCACAAACCAAGGAGGTTCAGTTGGTCTTGCTAGAGGAAGTGAACAGTCTCAAAGTCAATTTCAGCAAGAGTCGCATAGTGGGAGTGAACATGAAAGACGGGGCTCTCAAGAGAGTAGCATTCATCTTAGGCTGCCGTATAGAAGAATTTCCTTTCTCCTATCTAGGTCTTCCACTATCTTCAGGGGCCCTACATTGCAGTGACTGGAAAAATGTGGTGCAAAGATATGAGTCCAAACTGGCAGGATGGAAGACGAGGATCCTCTCTTATGGGGGGAGGATGGTGCTATGCAAATCAATGCTATATAGCCTACCTATCTATTATATGTTCGTCTTCCGTACCCCAAAGACGATTGCAAAGAAATTGGAGTTCATTCAATCGAGAATCTTCTGACATGATAGTGGAGAAAGACGTAAGGGGCGGCATGATATTTCCTAGGGCAGAGTCTATAAAAGCAAGGAAATGGGAGGAGTGGGCCTCAAAAATATCAGTGACTTCAACTTGACGCTCCTATGCAGGTAGTTGTGGAAGCTTGGGACTGATGATGGTGGGTTATGGTTACAGGTCATCAGACAGATATACTATGGGAGAGCAAGAGACTGGGACTTGAACCCAACCTCTCAACATAATATTCCACCCATTTGGAGAAACATCTTGCAGTGTAGGGACATCATTATTCTAGTGTCCAAGTGCAGTTGGGGAGTGGACATAAGTGCCAATTCTAGAAAGATAGATGATGTCCAGACTTCACCCTAGAGACAACCTGTCCCAACCTTTATGAGATCTCAGCTGCACCTTTGGCCTTGGTCTCTCAGGCTTTTGACACACAATTTTTAGGACGAACATGGACACAATCCTTTAGGAGGAATCTCAGGCCAGAGGAGATATCTCAGCTGGAAGGACTCCTTCCTTTCCTCCTAGATTATGCTCTAGAGGCAGATAAAGCCAACCAATGATGCTGGAGGTAGGATAAAGAGGGTTTGTTCTCAATCAGGTCAGCATATAGCTTCATTTCCGATGGAGAGGTGTGCCATCACCTTGCCTCGTAGATTTGGTCTCCCAAGATTCCCCTTAGAGTGAAGCTTCTTATCTGGAGAATCTCGCAAGGACGGATTTCTCCGTGTCCCGCTTCGATCGCAGGCACATTTTTGTCAGATTTCGATATGCTGACGGGTGATAGGCTTTCCCCTTTCTTACACAACACAACTACCATATGCTGCTTGTGTGGTGAGGATACCTTGAACCACCTTTTCATAGGCTGCTCCTCTAAGGAGATATGATTTAAGGTCGCCACATGGATTCACTGCACTTTAGGTGCTTAGGGAAGGGTACAACAACTGATTGGGGAATGGCACAAAAATTGGACTTAAAGGCGATAGAAGGATCTGGTGGCTTATCCTTCATGCTACCCTCTAGGCCTTACGGGGAGAAAGAAACACCAGAATTTTCAGAAGATAATCAAGAACCATGGATAGAGTTGTTTCTTCCACTTGTGAGAGATTGAGAGATTGGGCTGAACATCTTAGTAAAGTGGACTCACACAACTCCACTGTTTTTGTTTTGTTGGGGGACTAGTGTGTGTCACACCACCTTGGTATGAAATTGTACAGAGATCTTTTGGGAGCTCACTACTTGTACATCCCTTCTTCTTACATTTGATATAATTGTGGTACCATCCACTTTCACCCAAAAAAAAAAAACAATCAGATGCTCGTTATTGGAGATCCGTATCCATTATCTAAGTCGGAAACAAATCAAAAATCGGAAGTCAGGTTTCCATTGACAGCCCTAGAATCCAGCATATCATTGGTTCTACTGAACAGTGATTGAGCACCTTAGGGGCATGGTGCAGGTGACCGTTAATGGGAACAAGATGGAATGGGGAACCTTCCAGTTTACCATTCAAAATTTCTTTGGAAGCAGGAGCAAGAACCATAAGCTGTAGCTCTTTTGGGAACAGGAATGACATATATTGAAAGCCAGAATCATTGAAAAAAACCCACCACACTATATATACGGCCATTTTATTCTCTCAGGATTCAAATTGTCAGAAGAAAATATACTTTATTCAAGTCACCATTTTGTTCTGATATTTTTTGATTTTTCCCTCCAAACACACAAACATGAACATAAGTTTACCTCACAGCCACACCTCCCCTTGAATTGTCACAGATACCCCTCTATACACATTCAACCATGAATTGTCGCAAATACTCTTTTTACCAAAAACTAAGATTCTCATAGCATCTTCTTTTTGGGGGGCATTTACTAAGTGCAAAATGGTAAAAAAGAGGGGGTTGTATCTACATTGGATGTACCCCAGGGCATATACAAAGAAATGCAGAGAAAAAGACATACAACGTCCGTCATTCATTCCCTTCTTGTCATAGTACCTTGGCTGGGTTGTTCAAGCATAGTTTTCTATTTTCTAATGGACTTCAACCAGCCAGAATGGGTTGCACTGTGAATTACAGAGGGTATGCAGAACAATATATTTTTGATAGTGATATTCATGTTAAAATCCCTTTAAATTACCCAAGATGGATTTAATTCAGTAAGCAATGCTTCCATCATACCAGGGCATGCCAGACCAGGGCATGCCAGACCACAAGGATAAAGAAACTAAGGTCATCTCTAGAGACACTTTTATTGGAAACCACTTTGGTTTCACTTTTCAACACATGAGAATGATAATTAAGGGTGGATATAACTAATTTTGAGTGGTTACACAAGTCAAACCTTCCTTAACAGCCACATTCTTACCCAATCTAAGAAGCTCCTTTTGACGCTTTTTACTAGAGCCCCCCACCCACCCACCACACCCCAAAAAACAAGCAAAAGACTACATACATAGCTTCCAGGGTTTAGTGCTACCCCCTCAAAATAACTAAAAGCCCTAAAGAGTTTTCATGACAAACACAATCTAAGAGCATCCCAAATTCATGGAATAGCCCCATTGGAGCTCTTCACCAGGAAAGTCCTGCATCTTTGAGTAGATTAAAGGATACTGCAAGTTGTTCGATCATACATTTACACTGTGCAAACTATAAAAAATAGTCATGAAATAAGCATCCAATGAGATAGATATCTCTGTGATTCCACGAAGCAGAGATAATTAATTGGATGCCATTAATAAAAGAGCTCATTTCAACAACTAAATGCACATCTGAGATGTCTGCTATTTTGATATTCTAAGCACCAGGAAGCTCAACCACCCCCACCCCCCAAAAAAGGGGGAAAAATGCATTCTCGGGAGAAGGGGACCGGCAGGCACATTTCAAAATGAAGAATGAGCAGCATCCACCTGCATAATTATTTAACTACAGGAAGCTTACTAAATTAGAGATGAAGCACATTTCAAAAACAAAAGACTAAGGCTTAAATCTATAAAAAATATCAAAATGAAGAACATAATTGGATGCTCATTATCCCATGGCACAATGATGAATAAAAATGATGAACATAGGTTAACTGATGCAAACTCCACAACTAATTGAAACTACTTACCCGTATCTGTTTGATGCTCTTGAGCTCCTCAGCTCCATATTGCTGAATATCAGCCTGAATGATGCAAGACGCACACAGATGTGATAATGGAAAAATTGTCATTGCATAGTTCTACATAGGAAAGGATGCATATACCTTCTCTCTCTGTTCAGTTCCATGCTTTTCACAATAAGCCTTGTGTTGCAATTTGCCATTGATGGTCCTTGCAGTCATAAATAGGCCAACACTTCTAGCACAAAATGGGTGAAATGCAACTTGACAATGGCCATAACTACACTGCATAAGGGGGAAGGGGAAGAGAGAGAGCAACAGCAGCAGCAAATGCAAGTTACAATCAATCGTAAAAACAGCGATAGCTAATAAAGAAAAATGATTCTACAACACTGACTTTTATGCAGATACCGGTTTTCTGATGGCATATACAGCAAAATAGGATCTCCTTGTCTTTTAGAATCGCCTCCTGACAAATATTTCAGGGAACAAGACATTACTATGGATACAAAAATCAATGTGAAGTGTGTATTTCCGTACTGTCACGATGAAATGATCTCTAAAAACTCAATTAGACAATAACAGTTTATCTTTGGACGTTAATTTATTAAAGTAAAGCAGAGATGTTAGATGCACAAAAAAATATTTAGAATAGCCCATAATGCATCGAGGAAAGTATGTGTATGAATACCATTCCTTCGACAGGATTTTCTTGCCCCCTCCTGAAAGCTGATTCAAGCACCCACTGAAGTGCCAATTAATTAGAAGTCAGAAATGAGTATATTTGGGAAGAGATAAACAAATGAGGATATCATTCAAATTATTAACAAAAAGACAGCTTCCATTACCTCAGCACAAAAGCTGTGAACCCATTGCCCAGTCACAGTCTTTCTAAAAGCACCAGTAACAGCACCACACAGACCACACTGAACTACAGAACGAGATTTCCCCCTATCATCCACATTCAGATGCCCATGAGAGGTGGAGTTTGATTGTAGCTCTTCACAAACATCACAGAACCAGGAGCTTATAGGATTTCTAGGTCTCCGATAACAATCCAAGTGAACTGGAACCTGTGCCAGAATTTGCACAAGTAAAAAAAAAAAGCCAGAAAGAAAAAGTTGCAAATAGAACATCTAAAATATAGTTAGAGAACCTTGCACCCTCCACAAAAAAAGATCTTGTTCAACATTGCCTCAGCTCGTCCGCAGACATCGCATAATGCAGCATTAGCTTCAGATTGCTTTTCGGAAGAGATCTTGGGAGCAGCTAGCTTTGAAGATGTCTCCTTTGCCTTGGACACCCGTGGATAGGTACCAGATCTCGCACTTCCAGCATCGACCTTCAAGGAGTTCATGAATAAACATGACAGATTGTGTAAACACCAGCTCATATGAAAAGAAGATCAATAAACAAAAATATTTCTTGTTGAATGTAATAAACAATATACACATATACAATGAGACAGGTCAAGAAACCCTAACACTCCCAGATGGCAAATTTGCATGTAGATTCACATGACTGATATAAAATAAAGGTTGGTTTGCCATTAGTCAAATATCTGAACAACTTTTGGGTAATGATCTCAACAAGACAAAGAGTATCACCTCTGCACGTGCATCACCAGTCTCCTTCCTAAGAGATGATACCCTTGAGGATGTTTCAACCGCAGCAGCAGCGGCAGCAAGAACAGCCTGATATTCTTTGTGTCTCTTCTCCTTCCTTCCTCGTTTTTTAGCTTCCTTAACATGACGTAGAAATTGGTTGACCGCCACTAAGTCCCATCTCTTCTTCTTCAAAGAATCAAGCTCTTCAGGAAGATGTCTAACAACCCTCAGCATTAAATCTTCTGTAATGTGAAATATCAAAATAAAAGAAATTAATGCATCTGAGTGATTATATTAACATGACATACAGCGCATACAGGATGATGAAAAGATACTAAAAGGCAAGGACTAATCAATGAGATTACTGCTACTGCATTATAACAATGTGAAGTTAACTTCTGCCACTTGTAATCACATTAGTGGCCTAAACAATAAAGGACTTCTGCACTCTACACCTATTCGGTCACATTTTTGCATACAACCTTCATTCAGTTAAAATTTACATGTCTTCACTTTCAGGGGAAAAAATTACATGTCTCCATTCTTTAGAATATGACAGTCATTTTAACCCTCAACACTGAAAAAACCACAAATGACAGATGATACATAAAGGTGAATATTAACCAAATATTAATTGTTGCTCAGGAGACAGGAACTCTGAACTGGGGGTCAGGTATGCCCATGACTTAATCCCAGTCTGCCGATCTGATCAAGGGGTATAAAGTAAAACGGCACCTATACAAGATATAAAACATTATTTAAATAAAATGTATTTTACACAAATAAATTGGTAATAATGCAAAAGATAAGGATATATCAATAAAGTTGTTTGTATAAACTAGAACCCTTTTTAACCAACCTTATCCCAACATCCATCCAGCCCTATTGCCAGAAAAGAAAGAAGAGTAGGGAAAGAGAAGAAAAGAAAGAAAGAGGATGATAGCAGGCCAGAATGGCAATTTTGGCAGAACCCAGCGGTGAAATGAAAAAGGGATGGTCAGTGATTTCTTTTCCCCTGCGGGTTGTCTTCCGCCTCCTCTTCCTCCTCCTCTATTCCCCCCTCCTTACCATGCCACAGATGCAGGAGCTCTCATAAGTTTGGAAACAAAAACAATTATGGCAATCATCTGGCCAATTTTATTGTCTTGCCTTTTTCTTTAATCTAGTGTGAGGGCTCGGTTTTCAAGGCCAAAAGCAGATCAACCTCGATCAAATCCCGACCTGGATCAGCCAATTCTATATTCCATGTCAAGCAGTGAGTGAAATTCGTCAAATGCCTCTCATAAGTTTGAAAACAAAAAAATGTCCTGGCATCCAACTATGCTCAAGGAATATCTTCATCGGAAAGGAGGCCCAAGTAGAATCCTGGGTTATATGGTAATCGAATGCCAAAAAAAGTTTGGAAAAGGCATCCATGAAAGTTCAAAGTTTTGCAGGGATATTTCTGCAAACAAAACATAACAAAGCACATTTCATGAAAAGAACGAAAGTCATCTGACCACAGCGATGCTTGATTGTAACAGCTGTAGTAAGCAGCTTATTCTGGAAATAAAGAATCTCTCCTTCCACTTCATCTTCAGGGCAGGTCTCCATGATTCCCATGCCCCTAGCTTTAGCCAATTGCTCCAGTTTCTTGTCATCCAACCTGCAACTTTCATTAGTGCATGGTGAATATGAAGACGACTGGTGCCTGTAGCAATTTCTCTTTGGCAGATGTGTTTCGTTGAGTGTTGGAAAATCCTCCTGCTGGCCTGCCAAGTGGAAAGATAAACAAATTTATACAAGAAATATCAAAAATAATCCTTGATCAGAAACAGACTTTCTCACAAAACTTACCATTAGAATCAGCTTCTGACATATTCTGCATTTTAATCATTTCTTTCTGGATGAATGGGTGTATGCAAGTACTAGAATATGGTTGAACTGTTCTGCAAAAATAATAGTTTACAAACAGAAGTTTTTTCAGTAAAACGAGAAAAAAACTGCTCAATATTAGACTAATAAAAATAAGGTAAAGCACAAAATCCTTAAAACACATTTATCTTGCAAGTCTTACTTTGAGCCAAATGCACCAGTGGTAATTGTGCCAACATCACATTCTGACTGCTCCTGCAATTTTACATTGTCAGAGATAAGTTTCACAGAGTTGTAAAGCTTGGCATCTTGGTTAACACAAGATCCAAAAGATGATATACCCTTTCCATATGAGACTGCCGCTGATGGTGCACTAATGCATCTTGATCCTCCAAGGCTGTAGAATTTCCTGTAAAATGTCAACATATAAAAATCAAATGATGGCTAAAGAAGATTTAAGCAATTATAGTTTTAAGCAATTAAGGCACAACATTCATCATTTTAAATGCTGATGTCAAATACTAAGTAACAGATAGGTGTCAAAAATGCAAGTCATCAGAAATTGTCAAACATAAATATGCTTGTTTACTTTTTGAGGAGAAACAGCCAACTCCATGAGGGACTCATAAATCACAAATGCTCCACGCTCTTCATCCAGAATAGCAGATACTGCCAAGTGCAATTAGATTAAATCATGCTCTCAAGTCTATGGCTCCTGATAAACTAACTCTCTTGATGAAAAGCTTGTCCAAGTTAACCAAAGTTCAGAGGTGAAGGTAGCCTTTTGAAATTTCAGAGGGGAAAAACTGATGCTTTTCCTCTACAGCAATGAAGAGGGAAGTGAGCTAAGGAACTGAATTAGGGACATGAAGAAGAAAAGATTGAGGAAGAAGTGATGGTGGTGATGCCTGGTGCTGAGATGGATGAATCTAAATTCATTCAATCCCTTACCTGAGCATAGGAAGGATAAGGTGGCCAGGAAGAGGCCATACCACAAAGTCATTTTAACTCCCCACAACAACTTCCCCTTTCTTTATCTTCCACATGGTTCCTTGGCAGTAATGCAGAGGAAGAAGACCAGACTTCTGATCCAGGCTCAAATCATGCCACTCCTATACAGACTGAAGGAGAGGAATGGTGATGAGGCAGGAGGAAGGTTGCAGGGTTTTTGTGGACCACACTGACCAAGGGCAGCTCAAGGATCTTGCCATCTTGGACAAGAAAGAGGAAGACTGGAAGGGGGAAAAAGAAATGGAGAGGAGGAGAGGATAGATACATGAGCATTTCTCCCAAATAAAAATAAAGCCTGACTTGCAAGGATGGCAGTATCGGTTTCGGTACCGGTTTCGGCCGGTCCCGAAACCGATACGTACCGGTTTCGGTATCGGTTTCGGTTTCGGCCGAAACCGGTTGAAACCATTCAAAAACCTCAAAAATTTAGTAAAACATGTCCGGTTTCGGCCAAAACCTGTCCGGTTTCGGCCAAAATCGTCAGGTTTCGGACCGAAACAGGTGAGTTTCGGCCGAAACCAATACGGTTTCGTCCGAAACTATTAAAAAAATATTATTTAATAGGTTTCGGACCTGCTACAGTGTTAAGGGCCGGTTTCGGATCGGTACCGGCCGAAACCGATACTGCCAACATTGCTGACTTGTTCCTCCCCCCCACCTTCAGGGAGTTCATTGAAGAGCTAAATTCATCCCCAAAAACTACAAGAGGTTGTCCCAAATGGAACTTTTGACTTTTTTTTCTTTTTAAACTGGATAGTACCACTGATTATATAAAAGAAAAGAAAGAAGTTACAAGTATAGAGGGAGAGCTCCCAACCAACTCCCACTAATAAAAGGCGGAAGACAACTCTCTGCCCCGGGAGCAAACAAAGAAAGGAACTCAATTCCAAAGGCCCAAGCAAAACCCACCACCCATACAAAGCAACCACCCATCACCCCCCAAAACCTGCCAACATCCCGACTCCATCCTCACCAGCCCTTCGGGCCCTCTCGACAGGCCTCAAGAGCCCCTGGGTACTCAACCTAGCCCCACGCCTAAGCTGGGCACCTTCCCTGGAGAAGAATTTTCATTGTCTTGGCTTCCCTAGCCATCTTCGCATGCCATCTTTTCTGGATCGTGCTGAGAGTGGATTTAACGTCCTTATTGACTCCCTAAGAGGAGACCCCGATCAAGTCAGCCACGTATGCCACCTGAACTGCCACAATCCTCTCGACCTCATAAAAAATGCCCTTGACATCTTCTTGTTTCCGCATGAGCTGCTCCTTGAAAACGTGGCCCAACATCACGCATTCCTTCGCAGACACACCTTTTACCAGTGGCGCCACACTAGCCAGTAAAGAAATACCTACAACATCCTCAGTCGGCAGCAGCAGGACCAACGGCATGTGCTGGGAGTCTTTCCCAGCAAGAGCGACCTCCCCCGCCTCAGGCCATTTGCGCACACGCCCTCAGCGTCGGGACCGCTAGACCCGCCGTTTCAACCGAGGCAGGATTGTTGCTGCCACTACTAACGCTCGGGGAAGCCTCCAACGTTGTTGCTATCACCACAGGCACCTCGCCCCCAGCAAGCCCTGGGACAACGGACAGCCCGTCCCCCCTTGTAACATCCCCCTGCTCGGGAGACAGGCCTGGGGGAGCCATAAGGCTCGCCTCCTCCTTCTGCGTCCTCTGCCCATTGTTGCACGCCCCCATCTTCGATGGGGCCACCTACTCCCGGGGCCAACCGACAACTACCGGCCAGAAGCGAGCCTCCTAAGAAGGGCCTTCAGCAGCCTCTTCCTCCCCCCGCCACAGCAGGGCGAGCACCTTCCCGGGAGAAGTGGAGACAGTGGCATCCAGAACAGACGCCCCTGGCATGGTGTCAGAAGCAACCCCTGACAGAAGCTCCGTCGGCCACGACGGAGTGTGGTGGTCGCCGACGACTATCGCCGCGGAATCCGTCATCAGAACCGGCGCTCCCTGGAGTTTCAACGACTCTGCCTGGAGGAGCCAAGCAGAGCCCTCAATTGAGCAAGGAAGACAGCCGTTGTCGAACCCTCAAGACCCATTAAACTCCTGCACTCCGGATCCACCAGGTAAGTACCTGGCCTGTTGAGCAAGCACCCACTTCAAAACGGCCCACTGGCCCAACACATTTCTCGGCCCGACCCACGATGCGAATCTAGCCCACCGGTCTATCCGCCAACGCGAGACCCCTCTTGACCAGCTCAATTGCCCGACCCGGTTCGGCTGCCCCAGGAAAAGGAGAACAGCCCAGTGGCCCAGAAGCGGTGGACCAGGTGGTCCAAATTTGAACTCCCGCCCACCGTCCTCGTTTCTTCTCTGGCACCGGCAAACCCTGTATCCACACCCGTCCTCGCTTGTCAAAGCTCAATCCGCACCGGGAAGCATTTGTCGTCAACATCAATAGTCACCGCGGCCAAAATCTCCCTCAGATTGCCAACCCGAACCACCACCTCCATCCATACCCTCTTCCCTCCGACAATGAGGTTGACTGTACCCTCCACGGCTGCTCCAAAGTGGCTGACGATGAAGGCGGCACCCACCTCATCACAGAAGATGAGTGGAACTCCGGACAAGCAAATCCGGGCCTTACATTGCCGAGGATCTGGGAACGTTCCCCCGGAGAGCCCCCACTTGGCCGTCCAGAGGACCACCCCTTCTGCCAGGATCCACCCAGCCTTAGCCACTTCCTCTGTCCCTGACTGCCAAGAAGTCGTTCATGGTCACCCTTGAGACCGTCCAACCACCACCTCCCCTGCCTCCTTTAAGCAGGGCCATCCTCACCCTCTCAACGTCTGCAGCCCCTTCCACCACCGACACCGAACGTAGCACAGCAACCACCACAGCCTCTCTTGGGCAAAGAATGGTGATGTGGAACCGACGTCCAGACAGCTTGCTCCCTGCTTCGCCTCCTGAGACCCGCCATGGACCTCCGACAACGCCCCAGTTCTCCCCTGACCACCGGCATCGTATAGCTTCTTTAGACACGGCCCCTCTGATCGCATCGAAAGTAGGCCGGACCCCTCCAACGGGAGTTTTCCATCCTCCCAAGTCTCGAAACTAGTTTAAAGGGCTTCAAGACGTCCGCAAACGCGACCCTCCTCTACCCTCTTACGGTCTTCACCACCATGCTGCCCTTGTCCCCCCACTCCCTGCAAGCACAGTGCAAATGCCATCTTCCCCCACACCGGAACCACACTAGGCTTAGACAGCCCGGTGACCCACCAGAGGCAACCCCGAGCTCCGCGGCACGAGACCAAATGGGGGGAGGAACTTCCTCAGAGCTTCTCTCTCTAGAATCGGCTAGAGAGAGAAAGCACGTTTTCTCACACACACCAAATGGGACTTTTGGCTTCACTTTCTCACTTACAATATATTTTGAAAAAAAAATGTAAAAAAAAAAGCTCCCGGAAACACTGATGAAGCAATAAACAATGATAAAACAAGAAGAGATTGCATTTCCTCTGGGGTAATAAACTTCTTTTACCACAGTAGTTTAGTCCTCATGTCCTAGTATCCAACACATTACAAAACGTGGAATTGCTTTCATTCTCTCAAAAGAAGTTGATTGGAAAGGCATACAAATGAGATTAGCCAGTAGCTTTGGAGTAATAGGCTCGAGAGGAATACTTCGTAAGGCAGAATATTTCAAGGAAAACAATTATGCAGGGGTAGCCTAATTAATTGCCTAGTGGGTAAGTTCAAAATCCAAGTGTGATACAAGCATCAACATGATGAGAAGTTGGCATTTGGCAACTAATCTGCATGTGAATGATGTTTTGAAAGTTATTGTATTTTCAGTTTTACTCATTTTGTTCCATAGAGCTTGAGCTTGTTAAGGTATCTCATCTCCATGGTTTGCCATCTCTTATGGTATCTCCGAGATCTCTCTGAGATCTTTATCTCTCCGAGGGTCCCAAGATAAGATCTCCCCCAAGATCAAGGATAAGAGGGAGACGGAGGGGAGAAGGGGGAGTAGGATAATGGAGGAAGAGGAGGAGGAGAGAAGGAGACAGAGGAGAAGAACAAGAGGAAAAGAAGACTGAAGAAGAGGAGGTGGTGAGAATGAGAATAGAGGAGGAACTTTCCGACATACCATTAAGGCAACGGAAATCCAAGAAAGCAATCCCTGTTTTTGCCTTGTCCTCGTTATTATTATGTTAATTCAATCACACTGAAATGCTAATAGAATAAAATTTAAAGCATTTTCTAACGAGTATAAGATTTTTATGATCTTTGGCTGATATTCCCCATCACTCCAAGATATCTCCAGGATCCCTCCATAATCTCTTCGCCATCTCTTCTCTTCAGCCTTCTGAGACAATGCCAAGATCTGATATGGCATTCCTTGCTCACCTGATTTTTTTTGTAAGGTGACACAGCGTAATGAATCTGTAAAAGTAAATAAAGCAAAATATATATAAATGTCCAGGCATCCCCTGCCCTACAAGGGATCCAAGAGCTCACAAAAAATAAAGAAGATAAAAGGCTTTATCAAGAAGATAAAGCTGGAACACATTTAGAAGACTAATAATACTTGAGGCTGAACGAACAGATAATGAACGTTATCCAATGTCAGCTCCCTGAACAAGGGATGCAACATCTGACTTCTAAGGATCTCATATCAATTGTGCTATTGAATGCATCATTTCTGTCACAGAATAAAATTGGTGGCATATCATACTTCCTGTGGAGTTGAGAGGGTGGAGATTAACCCAAGGCTGCAGGAAATGGGATGATGAAAATTCATTGTTTGTCTAAATCCCTCCAATAATCGAACCCTCTTTCCATCTAAATGTAGCTCCACCTAAAGGACAACCCACATGCCTCACACAGTACTGCCCTACCAAAACTGGCAATCTCAAATAAGACAGTATCACCAACTTCTGGAACAAAAAGAGATTCAACATATGAAATTACCAACTGTAATTCCCGTGAAAGTTTTATCTGCTTTAACTTTCAGATTTTTGATAAAACTTCTCCCACCTCTAGAAGATCTATTCAAAGGAGGCCTTTTTACTAAAGTCCACAAGAACAGTGTCCTAAGCTAATTTTGCAGAGGCAAAGCGCTTCCATTGTATCATAAACAAAAATAGGACCCACATGGAGAAACCAAAAAGACCAAAGTGGACAAGCCCTCAGAAAACACAGTCAACTCAGCCTTGAAACCTCTCTACGCTCTACATAGACACAAGTAAGGAAGAGGGGTGTGGACTGCACTTACATTCTCAAATGTAACTCACGTATACGGACTCCAGGCTCACAACAACCCAATATAACCGCAGAACAGCACCCCCCCCCCAAAAAAAAGTCATGTATAGTACACCATCCCCTAGTTCAAAGCAGAACCTCAAATTAGCTTCCCAATAAAGTTGCCCCAGTAAGGCCATCCATCAGTTCCCATCACCCACCCCCAGGCCTTCCATTGGTTCCCATCACACACTTCCAGGCCTTGGCCTGATTAGAGAAACTTAGATCCATGCCCAAAATTATATCCCAATTCAGGAATAGAAAAGGCCACCTCTGCAATACCCAAAAAGCTGCTAATTCTAGATTAAGTAAACATAATAATCAATCATAAGAACCAAATTCCCAATACACAAGTGTAATAAAAGATATGAACCCGGCCACCATATTAAGAAACTAGCAGCTATTCACAAGGAAAGGAAGGTAGCAAAAAAATGCTCAATTAATTCCTTGATAACGTGCATTATGAATACAGAGTAGAAACACTGGTAATGTGCAACTAGATTGGATTGCACAGAGTCACTGTTAGCCAGAATAAAATTGGATGTCTTAACAAAGAAGAAACAAGCAAAGCATACCATTGCACTGTTGATGCTGATGGACAAAAGAACTGACTTCTGAACGCCCAGAGGCATCTTCTTGCATCTGACAACAAGTATTAGGTAAATCAACTGTACATGCAATGTGAAGCAAAACAAATCCTAGCATCACAATGAATCTGTTAGTAAGACAGTTGTAGCAATATGACATGTCTGAGTCAAATCAATTTTCTCAAAAAAAAACAAAAAGATATATTGATGCTTTACAAGAAATGCGAAGTAAAAACAATCCAACAAGTTAGTTGAGTACTCTGATGATCTACGGCCTACATATGATATCTTCGTTATGGAGCTCTCATTAAATTCTTGAAAAGACAATGAAATTTTATTTTCTCAACATCATTGTAAGGCTTCTACAATTAGCAATCAGTCTCGAATAGATTATGGTGCTACTCATGTTTGAAATATGAGTTCCTCTCATAAAGTAAAGTCTTTTTTAACGAATTGTGGCCTGTTGGTTACCTTCTAAAAGAAAGAAAAATCTCATACAGCATACTCAAACTGAGCTTCACTAAGCAGTACGAGCCAAACCTATTTCCTAATTGAGTTTTCAGTTTTCGGCCCCTAAAAGACATCAATATTATGAATAAGCCCTCCTAATCTAACCTATTTATTATTAAGCCACCCAAATCTTCTCTGTTATGTAAAAAAGCCCATGTCGTCAGTCTCCGTAAGAAAAGATCAGGTTAGCCTAACCCAATCATGGTTTAATCTAACCCGGAAAAAGGAAAGGACCATAAGGCCCTTGTGTAACCCCCTTCAACTTGTGAGTGAGTGTACACACACACAACTAGAGGAGAGAGAACGGGAGGAGAGAAAGGAGGGGTGAATGCCGAGAGAGAGAGAACGAGAGAAGAAAGAGAGCCAAAGAGAAAGGGAGGAGAGAGAAGAGGAGAGGGCACCAGAGGGGGAGGCACCGACACCAGCACCCCCACTGTGTGTGTGTGTGTGTTGGGGGAGGGGGGCGAGAAAGAGAGAGAGGAGGGGACACGTTCCTCAGGGCGTGCCCCTGGAGGATGCCCGCCGACAGAGCGGCCGCCGCGGCCCCGCCGAAAGGCCGTAGCATGTACTGCACGTACTCAATGCGGTCTGGAAATAGCAACACCGGCAAGAAGTCCACCGCCCACGTCGTCCCTGTTGAGAAAATGCCTTTTCCACGAAATTAATATTTTGGCTTATGACAAAATAAATGATTATCCCAGTGATTAATATATTACAGGTTTAACCAAAAATCAGGTCTCCATATATATCTGGGCTAAAATGAAGAGAATGTTGACTAAGCACATACGATATATCGTCTACGCACATAACAACAAACACTTACAGACAATCAAGCGCCTAAGTCTTGAAAGTTAGGCAGAAAGGCCTCCTAGCAATAGGCAAAATTCGTGCTATCCTAAGAATATAAAGGAGTTAGGTGGAAGGGCTCCTGCTATCTCAGAGGATGTAAAGAAGATAGGCAAAAAGGCTTCCTGCTATGATCATACTATAAAGAAGATAGGCGGAAGCCTCTCATAAAAGAGATAGGCGATATTCTGGCCACTTCGGAAGTATAACTAAGATAGGTGGAAGCTTGCCACAGCTGAAGTAGGTGAAACTCATGCTACCCTAAAAGGCAAAAGTTACATAGGCGCAGAAGACACGAAAACCAAGACAGAGGTAGGCGATATTGTGCCTACCTTAGGAAAACGTCAAAAACTAGAAAAACGAGAACATTTGTTGATAGGCGATCTTGATGGAAGAACAAAAGTACCTACTTTATGTCTCTCACTATTTAAGTGACACGTGTACTCACATGACTGTATAATAATCGACCAATCACCTCGTAAAAACAAGCATGTGAAATATCCTGAAGAATCGCAGTCATGTACATTATCTCAAGGGCTCTAGTCCTACGTGGAAAGCAATATTAATTTTTTGACCAACCCTGTAGCTTGCATTTAATGCCTCATATTTTTAGAGAGATGTCTCCGATCAGCATATCTCACATATGCATTTATTGCTCAATATTCGTTGAGATATTCACAAGATTACTGAGGCATATAATATCATTTTCTACTGCATGCTATCTCTTCGAACGAAAAAAAACATAAAGCATATATTACTTTTCCACTAATTTTATGGAATTTCATATTTCTCTGTTGTATCTCACGTCACATTTAAAGATATGCATGGCAGAGACGTTTTGAGTATACCTATAGGCGTGCTTTCCTTGGAAGAGAAAAAGATACAAGCACGAAAGAAAAAAACATGCAGACAGACGTATCTCTATAGAAGATCTGCCCTACCGACTACCTGGACAAAGACCAGAGTGACCAAGCCATGAAGAGAACAAAGACCCCAACATTCCGCGGTGGAAAACTCAGGGTCCAGACTGTATACAGATCTCTACACATTAAAAGCTGGGAATCCGACTGTTGGAGGGTGTTGTATCTAACGGACATAAAATTCTCACCCTATAAACACTTGTAGGTTGGCGAGAGAACAGAACACCAAACGAACACAAGAAAAAACAATCAAGCATTCAAGCATTGTTCGGCAATCAAAGCTTCCCAGCAGTCTGCTTCCTCGCATTCAAGTCAAAGGAGGACTTCACCGTAGTGAAAGCTTCATCCTTGAAGTCCTCAAACTAGGGAAGCATTGCAGAAGAGAAAGTTCTTCATCGTATTTATATTGTCTCCTCTGTCTTTTTGTCTGTCTGTCCGTTTAACTCATTTATTACCTTGTGCATCTCCGGTCCACCATTAAGCTCATCTAGGAGCAAGTAGATGAAACCTTGATACTGTCTAGCTAACAATAAGGTGTTGGAGCATTTGATGCTCTAGGGATACTTGCTCTCGGTGACTAAGGTTGGTCTGTTGACACCATAAAGGTCAGCTGGGCATCAGGTTCCTAAAAAACCAGTAGGAAGGTTTGCTGAGACTTGAGAAGATCAACTGGAGAGCTGGCCCTAAGGAAACAACAAGTGTAACCTTTGTTGAAAGGTTGAGTGGAACATCCAGTCGTATTGCTAAGGACTGGACGTAGGGAAGCTAAGAAGGGTTGACCGAACCAGTATAAAAATCATGGTGTTCGTGTGGTGTGTCTATTTTTATTTTTACCTTCCGCTACGCATACGCTTTAATTTTAATTACGCGGTTAATTTTTAAAGGCACACCAACTCACCCCCCTCTAGGGTGTGCCCGACTACTAACAGTCTCGTTCCCCCATGCCGACCCCCTCACCATCGTCGCCCTCCCCCTCACCCCCCTCACCTCACCACCCCATCCACGTCCCCGAACGCCTTCCCCGACGACTTGCCCAACAATACGATGTCGACCCCATTGTCATTGCCGGAGAAGATGTTGTCCACGATGGTGACCCCTTGCATGACGTCGCCCTTCACCGACTTGAGCACGACGTGGGTGTCGCCGAGGAAGAAGGAGTTGGCCACCAGGAGCTGCATCGAGTCCTCCACCACAATGCTGGTGTAGTCCAGGTAGCGGTTCACAATCCTCATCTGGGTCAGCCCCGACAGCTGGAGATGGATGCGATGCTGGCGTGCTGCCCCACCCCGTGGCCTTGTTGTAGTAGTGCAACATGGTAAGGGTGATGGCCTGCCCCAACACCAACACTCCCGTGGCCGCCGAGAAGATGACCACGTCAATGACGGCATTGTCGTTGTCATCGAGGTTGATGCTGTCACTCGGCTCGGCCCAGAGGGTGATGTGCTAATCTAGAAAGGTGTTGCAAACGTAGGTCTAGTGCCCGCCTTGGACAAGGATGCCATCGATGGCAAAGTGGGTAATGTAATTGTTTTCGACGATGGTCCGAAGAGAGTCGACGGTGGCACCGCCCCGATGGTTGGCATCAAGCATGAGGTCCCTCAGCCGACACCCCCACCAGTGGAGTGGGGTGCAGGGGGGAGGAGAGAGAGAGAGGAGGACCACCTCCACTACTGCCAACCCGTGACCAGAGGTGGGGCGGGTAGTTTGAGAAAGAGAAAATTAATGGGAGTGAGGGGAAGAAATATTCCCTAAAATCGGACATTTGAGAGGGGCTTTTATTAAAGGTTAGAAGATTTGGGTGGATTAATAATAAATAGGTGGATTAGGGGGACTTATTCCTAGTATTGATATTCTTTGGGGGGTGAAGACTGAAAAACCCTTCCTAATTTTCCTTGAAATCCAACAGATATTCCAGATCAAGCCATACCTCAGCATATGATGCAATTCAAGCAATGCAAGCCATCTCAACCAGGGCATCCAGTTTCAACATTGCATTTTGACTGCATTATGGTTGATTTTACTGCTGCTTTAGCTTAAAAAAGAGTAGCTCCACAGAACCCGTGTAATCAAAAGATTTCTACTAATTTTGGATGGTTTTGGATACATTTTCAGATATTCAACAGCAGTACCTAACTTTAAAAACTACATAAACATTGGGAGGAAAAATAAACTATAAGTCAATTCATGGGAACCAGATCAAGAGGCTTCCCCAGATCAATCCAACTTTCCATGGATGAAACCAGAATAGGCATGCAATATTGGGCTCCAAGCTCAAATGGATTAATTGGGTAATGAGCTGTGTTTCGGTGGCCCCTTTCTCCATTCTAATCAACGGAAAACCATGTGGTTGCTTGGAAGTTCTAGGGGCCTTAGACAATGGGACCCATATCTTTCTCCTCATTGCCCAGCCTTTCAGCTCTCTGTGGAATAAAGCCGCAGATTGTGGATTGGTTGATAGCATTCTCATTGGCAGGAATTCCTTACCGCTCACCCATCTACAATTTGCAAATGATACTCTTTTATTCACCACAGGTCAAGACCATATGGCTCAGAACTTAAAGAAATTGCTATTTCTCATAGTAGCAGTTACAGGGCTGAAAATAAACTATAAATCTGAAGTTTTGAGAGTCCATTTATCTCAAGAGAAGCTGAGCCGCATTGCTGGACTTAGGGAGTGAAAAGTTCCAAGTTTTTTTGAAAGTGAGTAAAAGTTCTAAGTTAACAGTTAAATATCTAGGATTGCCACTTTCTGATGGCCCCATTAGGACTGAGGATTGGAAATGGAGCCATAAAGAAGTTTTGAGCAAAGACTTGAGGGCTGGAAAGCCAAACTCCTTTCAGCAGGTGGCAGATGGTTCTTCTCAAAGACTGTTTTACCTGCACAAGCTAACTATCACCTCTCGGTGCTCAAGATCCCCAAATAAGATGAAAAGATCCTAGAATCCATCAGAAGTTCTTTTTTCTGGTCAGGGGGTAAGAGAGATAAGAAGGGACTGCACCTAGTTAGATGGGATAATGTAGGCAAAGTAAAGATGGGGGGATTGGACTGGTTAAACTTGATATCTTCAACAAAGCAATGCTAGCTAAGTGACTTTGGAACTCACTATGGGTGAAAATTGTTAAATAGATATATTACAGAAATTCCAGCAAGCAGTCACTTAGCCCAACCATCACCTCTCACATCTCACCTATTGTTACATTCTGAGCACTATTTTAATGTTTCTGCTTCATTTACTTTGGGGAATAGGAGATCCCTTCGATTCTGGGAAGAACGATGGTGCCTCAAGGAGCCGTTCTCTGCTCATTTCAACTCAATGTATCAGATTACCTTAGACAAAGAAAATGTGTCCATAACATTTTTCTCGTCTGACAGTGGTTTTCGGAATCTGCAGTTTAGAAGAAATCTCACTGACGCTGAAATTGAAGACCTTATTAGATTGCAGCAGATCCTCAACCAGGTGAAACTTACTCCGAATAAACCAGACGTGAGAACTTAGAGATGGGAAAGAAAATGTTTTTTTCTCGACTAAAACCTTTGTGTGCATGGTTGATGATGGAGGGACCGGAGTTCCTTGGGGAAAGCTTGTGGGGTCTAAACTTGTATCTTCTAAGATCAAACTCTTTCTCTGGAAAATGGCATTGGGTAGAATTCCAACTGACTGACAGAGTTAAAACTTTCTTCAGCATAGCTCCTACAGGCTGTATATTTTGTGGTCTCTTTCAAGAAAGTATGGATCATATTTTCTGTAATTGTGGCATTGTGCTTGATCAATGTAAGACTTTGTGCAAAGCTGTGGATATTTTTTGGCCAAACCCACTTTCAGTCTCTAAGCTTTTGATGGGATGGAATTAAATCTGCCCTTCCAGGGGGGATAACGAGATCTGCTTTCAGCTTTTTCCAGCTTCCTTATGGGCTATTTGGTTCGAAAGAAACTTAAGAAGATTTAGGGGAGACTTCAATAGCTCCTTTGATATTCTTAAGAGATCCATTAGAAGCACCATGGACTGGAGTACAGCAGCTGGCATCGCTAGAGTTGAGGAGTCCACCACATGGTTGTCAAGGCGTCCAAGGTGACCAAGGCGATGGTCCACCAGCTTACTGCTTAGGCAACAAGGCAAGGCGCCTAGGCGAAGCTTAGTTTATATAACTAAGTACATTGCAAGAGAACTACTACTATACATTTTCTACATATAAGTTCTACCTTAGTTAATAGAAAATTTCATATTCACAAATCTTCAACATATACCTATATTTAAAAATCAAAAATATAATAAATGGCAAATAAAAATAAATTAATAAGGAGAAAACTAATAAGAATTTGCGAATACATGTCAATCAATACACAAATTTTAATCTAAAATATGATATTCAAATAGTTATTCTCTATATTAAAAGGAAGTATAAATGACACATTTTTGGTAAATTATAAGCACATCAACATAATATTTTCATAATTTTTTACTTGTGAATTATCGAAAAGAGACAAAAATAGTACTAGCTTCACAAAGTGCATCAAACAAATATGAATCAATGTCCTTAAAAGGAGGGAAGAGGAATCGACAGGGAGAAAAATCCGAGAGAAAGGGGAAAGGGAAATGGAAGTCTTATCTTCTTTTTCCAATCTTGACACAGCATTTGTCAATTTTTCAAAATTATCTCTGAAATTTTACCCAAATACTAAAACTTACCTCAAAAAAAGGAGTGGATGTCCTACCAAGGCAGGCTAGGCAGGCCCAAGGTGGCCTATGTGCACCAAGACAGCCAAGTGAGTGCCTTAGTGGGCTGCTCGCCTAGGCGTCTGGTCGCCTTGGGCACCTTGGAGCGCCTGGTCGCCTAGGCGTCGCCTAGGCGACGCCTTGAAAACAATGGTCCACCATCATTCAAAAGGCTAGCAAGTAATCTTATCATGTGATTTTTTTTCCATATTCTGTCATCCCTATTCTATCTTCTCAATAGATGGTGCAATTTCTTTCTTTCCTCTGGCACTTAGGAGTCCTTTTGTGTTGTATTGCGTAGCCTTCTTTAGCTGTTGTGCCCTGACTTTTGTTACTTTTCATTTTTTTAAAAAAAGTGGGTAGTGCCACACCCACAATTGTGTTAAACAAAAGAAGAGAACTTTTGTTACTTTTCATTTACTTTTAATGAATTGTGACTTAATGTCACTTTTCCGAAATAAAGCTCGTCCACTTTCACCAAACATGAGTCAACTTACAACTTTAATTTTACACTCTCAATTATGCTTAGGTCCTGATTTTGCATGCACATTACTGAATAAACATAAAAACATGCACAGACAAGCAGACAGAGAGACAAACTAAAGATAAACGGAACTTCATTTTTTAAAACAAGTTCACACTGCAAATGGTAGATTGGCAGGCCATGAAACTACTAATAAATGTAAACCAACAAAAAACGGCGTACTCCTCATGATTATGATCCAAGTTAAATTCAAACAAAGACCTAAATCTTGCGATAGATCAAAATCTGAATTCTAACGTCTCATCCATGACTGAGGAGGAATTGTGCCGAACAAAGTTCAATATTTCCATAATAACAACACCCCTAAAAGCCGAAAAGCATTAGATGGAATGTATACCTTATTTTTCTTTTTCTTCAATGAACCAAATGTTTACCACAAAATTCAAAGTAAAAGTTCCAAAGCCAGCACAATCAAAATCCATGAGATGTGAAGAGGCAACCATCATCGTAAAGATATTTCATAGCCAAAAAAGTAATAGCAATTCATGTGAAACAATGGATAGGAAGACACGAAAAAAATCCCTAAGGATGCCAGCAGCACCAAACAAAATCCCTTGGGAATGCTTCTTTGATGCAATAAATCATAGAACCCCCCTTCACAGAAGCATTATGACTCTATAAAGAAAATGAGTTTAACTATTATAAGCTTGCAATCTAATTCTCGGTAATAAGCTAGACAAGCTCATGCTTATGTATTAGCTTCCAAAAGAGCTACTGTATATTTTTAAATGTTCACGAAACAAGAATTTGACCAATAAAAAATTGGGTTAATTACCTCTACCCTCTAAAATCTTTATATATTTACCTGCATATGCTTGAAATCTACCGACCAGAGTCCTTATACCCCTAAAGGTTAGATTTCAGAGGCATGCAGGTAATGTTTTTGAAGATACAATATAATATGATGGTCTCTCGGCAAACTTTATGCAACATGCATAACTTTTTCACAAAAAAGCCCCCAAGTTTTATCTAAACACCAAAACATATCAGAGATAAGGCAGGTCAGATTCACGCTAAAGTGGGCTACGCAGGCCCAAGGCGAGCTGGGCACATCAAGACAGCCCAGGCGAGCTCCTTAATGGGCTGCATGCCTAGGCACCTAGTCACCTTGAGTGCTGGCCAGCACCTTGTAGACTAGGCAATGCCTTGCAAACAATGGGGTATATGAATGTATTCTTAAAATTTTCAGGGGTAAACAGGTAAATTAGATAAAGGTAGGGCCATAGGAGCATATGAGTTATTTATATGGATTTCAGGGCTATATGAGTATTTTTCCCTAAAAAAATGACGAATTAATAGAAGAAGGCTTTACCTTTTTCAAAGTATCTTGTTCTTTACCACGATAATCCTGATCATGAAAAAGGGGGCCACTGCATGTGGCATCCTTCACATCTTCACCGAACTGATCTTCAACAACCTCATTTACCAGTTTACCATTACAATGTTGATCAATAAACGCTTCCCCAGAGGAGCACACTACTTTGTTATCTTTCAATATCCTCATATTGCTTTTTGTTCTTCTTCGTGGCGGTAAAGATTTAACAACAACAGAATCAAGTCCATTAAGGCATGCGACTTCTGTGGCATTTGTATCATCCTCACTGTCATCTTTTGGACTTGATGACAATGTACAGCCACTTTCAGAATTCAAATCTATCATGGGACCACCCAAATGTACATGATCTTGTAACCACTTGATTATCTTTGATTTCGATTCATATGGCAGGGAGGTTGCCTCACCCTGTAGATAAAACATCAGGCAACCAATCATTAGCATTTTCACAAAGTAATCAATGCAGAATAGAAATAGAACCTACATAGGCAGATACCGCTAGAGCCGATTCCAATGAATCAGATGGAACTTGCATCTTCAATGCAACATCAGCAACACTTATCTTTCCATGGTCGGATAACTGCACATAAAATACAAGACGATCCTAAAATAACTGATGGAGGCATTCACATTCCATATGCAATTGAACGGAAGATGTATTTTTAAATAGAAGGTAAGCCTTTCCAAGGTACCTTCTTGATGATCATTAAAAGATCATTGGTATCTGATGCACTGTTATCCACAGCATTGCAAGATTCTCCAACACTCAATATATTCTGGCTTAATAAAGCTCCATTGCTGTCCTGCCCAAGCCCAACTCTAGTTGCCAATTCCTCCTGTTCCAAAGGTATCGCATTCTCAGTAACTGAGCCAAAACAGGAATTTGAGGCATTTTCTTCTCCTGTATTTCTATCTATCTCTTTCCGCATGATCCTTATCTTTGGTATTCTGTTGACTGGAGGTGTCACAGGCAAAGCATTGTTAACTGAAGAATGAGCAGGAAAAGGCTTAGTGGGGTCTTTACGAAGTTGCAAAGAGCCAACATCCTGAAAAGTTGAGTGTTTTGAGCAAAACGCACGTAACTCAACCTGTATATAAGGTCAAAAAAAATCATCAGATCAAGTATCTATAATGCAAGATGAAGACAAAAATATTTTTTTGAAAGTGAACAGTACCACAAATTGTATTAAATGTAAAGGAGAAGGGATATACAAAAAAGATGAAAACATAAATATTAGGAAAGAAAAAGCTTACATCATCAGATATACACTTCCCCCAAATTTCCATCCTCTGTTTTGCCTCCCTTGCACAAACCGGATGAAAAGATGTTCGGCATGTTCCTGAAAGTGTAATTAACTATTGGTATAGGAAAAGAAGTAGCATGGATGGATAATACAAAAAATAAATTATTTTTAGTATAACATGAAAATGCACAATTGTGTGGCACTTTAGAGAGCAGGATGATGAAGGAATCTCTAAGACATCCAAAAAGTAGAGATGATTGCATTTAGATTGTTGCAGCTTCAATACTTTTAAACTTTTCTTCAAAGGAGGTCAAAATCCAGAGTTAATTTCATAAAGGAGAAAAATTACACGAAACAAAAACAAAGCCCGTCCACCAAGGTTGTAGAAAGACATGAATACATCTGTGACCCCATGCCCAACACCTATGCAGTATCTTTTCCAATTACATAATTCAGGGAATCTGTGATGGTATTGGCTACCATCTGCCCCCAATGCCAATCCTTTATCAATCGTGTGGTATTGATGATAACACCACAGGAGTTACCGAATTTTTTTTGAAGGTGGAGTTCCCAAATTTAGACTAAATAGCCTTCATTACATTTTTTACTAAGACATTCCATAGCATAGCTCCCAACACCATACTTGATGCCTCCTATCTTCTTTCCTAGGATAACACCTGCCCCACAGTTCATTCCAGTAGCTTTAGTCTTGGACATCCAATTGAAACTTATCCATCAGTCAGTAATAGCAACTTATTCACAACACAAACATCAGAAATCCAATGTCAAAGAAATGATCACCACGGTCACTAGTTTTGAAGAAAAATAAAACAGACTAAACATAGTGTGAATATCATACATCCCAAACAAAGGATAGAAACTACAAAAACAGCAACCCTTTACAGAATTATGATACATTATACACATATTTAGCTTCCAACCAATCCCAAGGCTATTTAAGAAATGTTTTGACAAATCAACAAGATCCCCCCCCAAACCAGAAGACTAGCAAAGCTAATGACAGAAGGTGCATAGTAATGCATTGCTTTATAATGCTTTTGATTCCTCATGCTTTTGAAAGCAAGATAGGGCAGATTTAATCACAATTCCATTTGTTATTCCACTGCTTTCATGGATCAAGCTGACTCTGATCCCAACATTTTTTCCTATTTTTCAACTTTCCAAGTAAAAAAACAGTGTACATGCTTCATGGTTAACATCTTAGTACTTCAGAGAAAAGAGACTTTTCAAAAAGTTTGGTCTCCAAAAATCCAATATATTTATAGCTTTAATGATGAATAGGCCCAATAGGCAAGCTTAGAAGCAGGATTCACTCATTTTGTCCGCATTGCTGCTCCCAAAAGTGATCTCTCTCCCCAGGTCCACTCCTACTCCTAAATAAAACTTGAGTGACAAACTAGAAGATACTCTGCTCTCCTCTTGTTCCATTACCGCTCCATTCATAGCACCAAGTTTCTAAAGAGCACAAGGATGTACACTTTAGAAAAAAAATTTCAGTTCTTCTAGATAAAGAACCGTGAAGTTCTTTGGAAGCCCAAGAGGCTGAAGCCATGGGTCACACAATCCCCTTGCTCTTTATTATTGCTGCAAAGGCACCTCGTCCTGTGGGATAACATAAATTAGAAGGCCTCAGCAAAGGGATCAGAGTGTGAGATAATGACTTGAAATTTTCTCTCCTACAAGTTTCAGACAACATTCTTTTCTCATCAGCAAAGCTGCAAAAGTTGGCAATGTAGATGCTAATGGAACTTCAAAGGAGCTATAGGTGTAAAAGTTAACTTTTCCAAGAATAAAGTAGTAGGCATGGGCATCTGCAATAAAGGGATAAACAATATTGACATCAGACTAAGTAGTGAAGTCTCCTCTTCCCAGCACTAATTTCTTCATCTTCTTGTACTCGCTCGTTTGACAGCAAGCTATGAGAGTTCAAAATCTAACCTTCCATCAGAAAATAAACAACTGTTCCTAGATCAAGGACCTATCCAATTTTACTCTCTGTAACTTAGCAATCTTCGAATCCCATATAAAAAGGTAGTGAGAAATTTGAAGGAAGCATATCCGCCTCTCTGGGCTCAAAAAAACCAGGCAGACGTGGCAGCAACTTCATTGATTGGCCAAAGATATGCATAAGCCAGACAGGAGGAGTGGGGCTTCGGGCCTCGTTATATTTCAGACTTGAGCTGCTCTGCTAAGTAGACAGTTGTTGAGGTAAGGTGAAGGTGTACACATTTAAAAGGAAATTGCAAGAGCTAATATTTCATGCGTAATATATTCACTGGCATACAGAGTCTGGAGGGTATTACATCAGTGTTTTGTACCAGTTTAACTGCTCTACAACTTCGGGGCAGGGGAACACAATAAGATCAGATTTTGGGAGAACCTCTATTATGATCAAGATACTGTCAACATGTTGTGATATAACATTAAACAACTGCAGGGGCATTCATTGGCACTAGAAATATCAAACAATATGCCTTTCGGGAACATCTACGTACGAGAAAATTTAAAATGAACAAGAACATTCCACCTACCCCCCCAACCCCAGCCCCACAACAAAAACCACAGGAGCACCTAGACTACCGCTTGCCAAGGAGGCATGCCAACAGGCTCACATATATGACAGAAAGGTTCAAAACCTTAGACATGATGGATCAAACCATGAAACATTGAGTACTTAAGAAAAACATCAAAGAACCAGAATTACAGGCAATGCTAATGTTACACAACTTCGCTTCCAAATCCATCAGTCAAGATCAAAGGTTACGGAGCCGAGGTACCAAAGACTGTTTTTTGGTTAAATCGAGCTTCTCACTCATCTGAGACAGTGGCCACAGTTAGTTCTGGCGATCTATTGGATCCAAGATTCAATGATAATAAGAAATCTTTTCCATTCAGAACTTGCTACCCACGAGTACCAAAAACTGACAGATAAGGACATGAAAGCCCTCAGCTAATGACAGGTGCCAATGTTCTGGTATTATCAAAGGGAGGAGGGAGCATAGTCGCCAAGTTGGGAAGTGAGAGTGGGAAAAGAAGTGAGAAGTGAAAGTGAGAACCGAGCTCCCAAATACATAATATAGGGAAGCAAGAATATTACTTTGCCTATTCACTGTTCACATATATACCAAACAAATAACAAGGAGTTCTTTACATATAATTACACCAGTTTGAGCTTTTAGTAATTATTTAAATATTTCTGATTCTTTTAAATTTTTCACATCTTAGATTTTCTATAAATTGTGACCTTCATTAATGTTTTATTACATAAGAAATGTTTTCTAACAAATCATATTTCCAACATGAGTGATTAGAGGCCCATCCTCTCAATGTCAAGTGCATTACGCCCGAGTACTCAGTTATCCTTTCCATGGTGTATCAATCACTTTATAAGACTCGCATCTTAACCTTAAAATCCAACAGGCATTAAACAGATTTCTAGTCAATATCCAGTGATGTTTGATTGAATGGAGCCGAGTCAGAAGCTCACATCGCCCCTGTGTATTATACGTCCATAGAGGAAAAATCTTAAAAATCGGTGTGGTACTACCCACTTACAAAAAATTAAAAAAAAAGGTCCTCGAGGGGCAGCAAACCCGCCTTTTTGTTGACTTGGAGGGAAACATCCTTCATGATAGCCATCTCCACTCCCAGCCACACAGGAAAAACCTCTGACATGGGACGAAAGGATGGCACAACTGGATAGTCCAATCACACATGTCATCAATCAGTCCAGTCACCGACCTCACTCATTTAATAAAGGAACAGTAGCCCCCTCTTAATGTTGTGAACTAAGCGGCTGGCCTAAATCTTAAATCCTATAAAAGATGGAATATACAAGGAAAATATGGTCTTTCACCTTTTCAGGAATCATGTTGGCTATTACACACACACACACAGCAGCAGAAAACTTAAAAGTAAGTTCAAGAGTATTTCTGATATTTTGAGGTGGACACTGAAGCCTCTTTCAACATGGAATTACACCATCAGGTACAGAGGTCATGAAATGGAGTACTAGAATGCCTTTCAGCTAATGCCAGCTTGATCCACATCTTGGATTATGGCTGCAGAGTTAAGAGCTACATTTTTGGAGACAGGCTATGAATGTAAGAAACTCTAAAAATATCCAGTAAACATGTTTGTCACTGTGCACATATTTGTATGCTTAACGAGAAACATTTAGTCTTGATTTCCATGGTTATTAAAAGGTTCACACAAATGAGATACTCAAGGAGTACAAAAACCTGCTTGGAAATGCTTCACAGAAGTTAAGCACTTCAAAAGCTTGTTCCCCAATCTTTCATGTGCTCCTGAGCTCTGCCCACCATCTCTCTCTATTATATGCCGTAGGTAGCATATTCATGATATGGAAAACTTTACCTTGTTTTTTTCCATTTTCCAGTCCAACTCCCAATCTAGCACAGATTAAGTAGGTTAAGTCAAGTGAGTACACAGGCATAGCCTAAATACAATAATTAGAGATGTCCCAACAGCTCCAATATTAGTTCAAGGATTTTGTTATAATACTTTGATTTGAACCCATACATCACCAAGCTGTTTATCCATCATCAGCATCCACGACAAAAAACCTTGCCAACGAATTTTTTTTTGAAAGTGGGTGCCAAGGAATTGTCGGACATCAAACATTGCAAGAAGTAATCTTCGATTCATCATGACAACAAGCAATGTTGAAATACATAATCTAAACATCACAGAACAGTTCCTGAAAGTTCACCTGGATAATAGGGGAGAAGGCAAGAAAACCATGCATGTGTTTGTTTCTCTTTTTTTTTTCTTCTGTATTGTGTGTGTGTGTTTTTTTTTTTTTTTGGGGGGGGGGGGGAGGTAGAGGGGAGGAGAGTGGCAAGGTCACTATAGAGGGACTTTGGGACACACATCCTTTCTATACTTGTACAGTAGAGTCCTTATAGGGTGATTGGTTGCTCTTTTTTACCTCTTTTTTCTCTCAATTTAAAAAAAAAGAGTAAGAGATCTTTAAACCCCGTTTGGTGTTCCTCTCCTAAATTTTAGGGAGAGAATCATCCCACGTTATAACCTATTTCAAAATAAAAACAACCCACTACCTCTTTTTTTTTTGAAATCGTTCTCTCCTCGCTCTCGTTCTCACCCTCCCTGATGCGACCCCCCCCCCCTGCGACTCCCCTCTCCCGCGAAGGCTCCCCCCCTCCCCCATCCACCGCAGCCCCCTCCCCCCCTGCGACTCCCCTCTCCCGCGAAGGCTCCCCCCCCTCCCCTCCCCTCCCCTCCTCCGCAACCCCCCCCTGCGACTCCCCTCCCCCGCAGCACCCCTCCGCCGGAGTAGGCTCCCCCCTCCCCCTGCGGCCCCCTCCCCCGCAGCCCCCCTCCGCCGGAGGAGGCCCCCCCCTCTCCCGCGGCCCCCTCCCCTCCCCTGCGGCCCCCTCCCCCGCAGCCCCCTCCGCCGGAGAAGGCTCCCCCTGCCCTCCCCTTGCGGCCCCCTCCGCCAGAGGAGGCTCCCCCCTCCCCTCCCCCGCAGCCCCCCTCCGCCGGAGGAGGCTCCCCCCCTCCCCTGCGGCCCCCTCCCCCGCAGCTCCCCTCCGTCGGCCTGCTCCCCGGGGCCAGTGATGTCATACCAAACAAGTTAACACAAAATTTAAAAATTATAACAATTTGACCAAACAGGTAGTATCTATTTTTATCAATTTTAAAAATTAAGTTAAAAATTAACATAACATAATATTTTAGGTAGAAAGAGTTTTTTTTTAAAGTGCTCCCAAACACCCTATTAATTTAATACAAATGTTATACCATCCACTTTCACCGGACAAAAAAGGGGAAAAAGAGAGCTCACGATGTGGCACACGTAAGCAACTGGTCTGCTGTGTGTGCAAGTGGATGCCCCTCTCACGATGGACACAGGGTTTCTATGTGACATGCAACTGGACAAAATGAGCAGTGGGGGCATGTGAGATATTTTCTTTTTGAAAGTGGGTAGTACCACAAAATATATTAAAATGAAAAGGGGGCATGTAAGATATTGACCTCACTAGATTTTTTGACAGTTAAGATCAATCAGGAAAGATGATCTGCACTGCTGACCCCTGTCGTATCCCTAAGGGAAGCACGGAATCTACATCTTCATCTAGTGTTGTGTGATGTGAACAGGAAGTGGAGGTTGTTTCAAAGATTGGGAATGGGAACCCTTAGCAAAAAGCCAAATCTGTGGTTGACATGAGATCAAAAAAGTTGGTGATCTTTTAAGTCTACATATTGGAAGACTAAATTGAAGTGGACAAAGCAAGTCATCAGGGTTCCACCTCTACCATTGATTGAACTCATCGGGGTCCATTACACCTGTGAAATGTTGTAAAGAGGGTAATTGAGAATGTTGGACAAGTATCAATGATAGGCAATATGAGGAGGAACCGCAACAACTATTCCAATTCCGAGTGATGATGGAGGTAAAGGAAAATGCCTCCTATGAGAATTACATGAGGATTTCTGATTACCAGTTTGGGCATGGAAGGTAAAGTGTTGATAAAAAGGATTTGGGAGTTTTGAAATGGTATGCTCTGAGGCAAAGACTTAACATTTGTTGCAGTGTTAAACTCACACAGATGAATACCCAGAGGGAAAATGCTAGAAAACAATTAAGCCATGCAGCTCATACAAGTTCTGCTAGAAGATGTCAGCTCCTCTTGCACAGGATTTGACCTAAATGTGTCCTGCATTGAATTTGAATCCCAATTCAAATTGCAGTTTGAATTCAAAAAACTTAAACATCAAACCTACATCTTGGAACATTAGCTGGCCCAAATAGAGTGCTTGGCAATGTGTCTCTATGGAGGTTACAAGTCCTTTGAGTTTTTATTTTATTTTTTTTGAAAGTGGATAGTACCACTGACGATATAAAAGAAAAAAGGTAAAGAAATTACAAGTATGGAGGGAGAGCTCCCACAAATCAAGTCCTTTGAGTTATGGTTCAAAGCAACAGTGACAGTGGGGATTCAAATCATCCGGCCGTGAAATTATATAGCACCCTCGACATCTCATGGGAATACCAGTGGTGATGGATCTAGAGCCTTCAGGATTGAAAGGACCAAGAAAACTAATGGTAGTCAGGTTCAGGGGAAGCTATGTCCTGGATGTCCAAGATGGTAACAGTGGAGGGGGGCGGTCATGGCAGATGTGCAAAATCAGTGGAGATAGCAATCTTGGCAATGACATTGAGAAATGACCATGGACAAACAGACTGTGCTCAACCTACCGATCTGGAATAAGACTGACACCTGAGCATCCAAAATCAGGAGGAGATCAAAAGGACCTTTCAAGGGGAAGAATTACATAATGTCTTAAATCAAACCTGAGTCAGGGCAATCTTAGATGAATCTGCCTTATAGCTGATTCAACCTGACATAAGCCTGTACAAAACATGGAAAAAAGGGGGAAAAAGGAAGGAGGATGAAGAAGAGGGGAAAAAAAGTAAGATATGGAAGGAGATGGTGATAAGTTCAAAGGCACAACTGTAACTTTGATTTACAAACTTCCACAAAAACATTTTTGAGAACATTCTGGCATAATCTTTTAAGTGTTTTGATCTTTTCTTGAATTTGATCTGATTCTTCAGGCCTTTTTTTTTAGGTGGCAAGGGCCACAATTCACTAAAAGAACAAAAGTACAAAATAAGGTCGTGGCCCAATCATGGAAACAAATGCAACAGAGCCATGGTTAGCAAGATGTCAAATCATGGAAAAACCCCAACCCTTACAAGAAGTTATCTAATGAATTGGACCATTACAAGATAAAGTTAGGCCAAAACTGCAATTGATGGAGAATGGAGAACTCAATGGAACTTCCCAATCCAGCAGCTATGGCCCAATCTTCCAGAAATTTGACAGATATGTTAATAATAAGCAACAGGCTCATGAATTCTCTGCGCTGAATTCTGCGTGAAAGTTTCTATTATTCCACTCCCACCAAATGGACCAAAAATAGCAGGCCAAGAAGAATAATAGTCCACCATTGATGTTTATTTTCATTTTGAAGGCAGCAAGAAGCATACTACCAGTGTAATACTTGCTGCATGTCCCCAAAATTACACTGCCATAGCTGAAAATATTTGAAAATAATGCGCCAGACTGCTTCCAGTCTGGCTTCCACTATATCGCACATGATGAGCAGATTATTAATGGATTCATTGAAAGAGGCACAGAAAATAGAGGAATCCTTGATGCTAGGTATAAGAATCTTCGATCTGTCACATGTGGGCATTCTTCCAAGAGCAACTTTCCAATAGAAAATCTGGATCTCCGTAGAAAACAGCTTTGACCAAGCCACTTTGCTCCACCACATTTTACAGATCCTTTCTGTAATAATATTGATAAAGGATTTAACAAAGAATAATCCTTCATTATCCCATCTCCATAATCTCTTATCCATTGGATCCTTGTTAGTTTATGTTTGGTTAATACACTCGTGATGTCCACAGGCGGTTATCTTCCATGACAAATGCATTTCAAGAAAACCAGTTTTCTTTGCTTAAAAGTGCTTTCAAGAATAAATCATCTATAAATCAATAAGATATTGATATAAATGTGCCTTTTTTCCAATAAGGAAGCATGTACCCCCAAATGAAGTTTGTGGTGGTGAAATACATAAAATAAGAGAATGAAATACAATGTTTGATCCTCATAGGACCACTAGCATAAGACCCTGGTTGAGCACAAGTGTCTAAGTGCCCCAATCTGGCCCATCATTCAGAAGGACAAGAAACTCACTTCCTTCTCCTTTCAAACTTTCAGAGATTAATTCCAGATCAATAAGTTCCAAACAAGTTTCAGGGTCTCCAATAGAACATTTCAAGTTTCACTTAAAATAGAACATGAAACAAAAATATCAATCTGGAGATGGAAAAGAGAGGGAAACATTCAATTGTGTGAAGAGATAGATCTCAAGGTTCCACATGACAAAATCCGCATAGAATCATGCTGTTACATATATAATAGGAATCATCCCTCTAAATGTTCCTCCGGAAGTCTATTGTATCTTTCATTTGTGCTAGGGTGAGGGAATGGGCAACATTGCTATGTAATGTAAATGCCCTCAACTCCCCACTTTGTCTTGTTGGGGGGTTAGTCTGTCCCACACTGTCTTGGGGTGGCCGTTGTACAAGGATTTTTTGGGAGCTCATTGATGATACTTGTACATCCACTTTTTTTATTTTATACAATTAGTGGTACTACCCACTTTCCAAAAAATAGGTTCTTCAGGAAGTCAAGGATCTGTACAAAAAAGGAAAGGACAGTCGAGAGGCACTCCTAACTGTGTAGTTTGAAAACATAACTTTTGTTGCCTTAAGGTGTTTGCTTTTTTTTCCTTTTTGAAAGTGGGTGGTACCACAATTGCATTAAGTGTAAAAAAAAGATGGGATGTACAAGTATAGTCAATGTGCTCTCCTTAAGGTGTTTGTCAAAGTAGCAATAACAGATTTCCATGTTTCTATCCAGCATCCCACCAACCCAGTGTTAAATTATTGGCAGGAGTATCCCATACTTAAGAAGGCATCACATCCCTGACAATATTCTGAGAAGTTCTAGAAAATAATCATATAACTTGTAGCTGATAAAACAATGTCATACACCATTTAATGAAGTAGCTGATAAAACAATGTCTTACACCATTTTTTCATAAAATATCAACAAAATGTATCACAAAACATATCCAGGCTGAAAACCATACCATGGCTGCACCTGATGCAGGCACCCTGCTTCACCTTGCACAAATTGCACACCAGTCGTTTCCTCGTCTCTTGTACTTTTTCAACATTCTTAACTGGTTCCATGGTCTCAATATTGTCAATGTAAACCTCAGGCATCCACAGACAGCAAAACAAGTGTGCAAATTTCACAGCACTCCCACTCTGGCTAATGTCTGTTTCCACCGGTTTAAGAGCCCCACCACTCTTTGGGCAAAGCAAGCAAGGCCCTGGACCATCCTTGTTCCCGTGACTTCCTGTCACCTCTGATTGCCTACACCACAAGCATAACCATGTCCCCGCTGGAACATCATGTACACCATAACACTTCATGTGAACTGAAACCTTACAGGAAGCACAGTGTAGGAACCTATTTGACACACCACCATAGTTCCCCAAGCAACAGTAATCACAGAGAAAGGAGTCTTCCCCTTGCAAATGTGGAAGTAGTAGCAGTTTCTCTAACCCTGCATCAATGCCAAGAAGCTTACGTTTCTTGTTAGGGCGCTCAGAAGCAAGGAGAGCCCTATTCCTGGAGCACAATATCCAATTCATGGAAGAGTAGTCCACCAAATCCTCAGCTTTCTCTGTTGGCATACAACAATCTGACCTATCAATCCTCACCTCTTCAATTTCCATAGTATGCTGCTGTTGGGGGTGCTCTTCCTGCTGCTGCTCGTCAATTTCCATAGCCTGGTGTTGTTGCTGTAGCTCTTCTTCATGATGCTGCTGTTGCTTGACATCCATTCCGTCACCCATTACAACTTCCCGCACGCCCTCTGTCCCATTAGCAACCACAGTGGCCTCTGCCAAGTTGGGACACTCTTCAGCTGCAGCAGGAACTACTGTAGTTTGAGTCTCCTTCCCTCGCAACAAGGGAATGGTGAGGCACGAATCCGGTGCAGAGCCACTGCCAAACGACAATTTGCGTTCCAACTTGTCGATATCGGCCAAGGTGATGGGCCGGAAGTACTCCTCAGTCTCAGTCCACACACTCCATGTCGCCGGCGTCAGCTGCGCCGAGGTGTCCTTTTTTGCATGCTCTGAATGCGCCTTCCTGTGCTTTCTACGCCCGTCCGAGCTCCTGGCCAGGGCCGCCGCCAGGCCCACCGGCAGCGTCGCGACCCTGGCCAGAACCTCCTCCTCGTCGAAGGGGGAGCGCTCGGAGAGCGCCTTCCTCGCCTGCACATAGAGCCCGACCCCCGCCACCCTGCTGGCGGTGCTCGCCGCGGCGTGGGAGGACGCCCTCGAGACGGGGCAGGGCCTCTCCTCCGTCCCGCACCCTCCGTCCGCTCCCCTACCCATCATCTTCCTCCGATGGCATCGCCCGCCGCTCATCTCCCCCGCCACTCCCGACCGTCCATTGCCCAAACGCTAACCCCACCGTAACCCTAACCCAACCCTAGGAGGAAAAAAAAGAACACCACAGAACGCGGAAAAGGCAGAGCTCCGGCGTCGCCGCCACCGCCCAACTAAACCCAACGCCCTCGCATACCAGATCAGGCGGTGGCTCCGACAGGCGGGATCTGGACGGCGTTCGCGAAGAAGGCCAGCGCCGTCGTGGTGCCGCCGCTGCTAGGGTTAGGGTTTCGTCCGTTCTCGGTTCTCTTTTTCGTCCTCCACCCCCTCGAGCGGTGTTCGGATCTAGAGAGAGAATAGGTCGCCCCACCCTTTTCCGGTCGTGTGGGGATATATGCGCTGCCGTGGCGCACGAGAGACAGGAAGCCGAGAGAGATAGAGAGAGAGAGAGTGGAGAGAGAGAGAGTGAGAGAGATACAGAGAGGGGGGTTTATTCGGGGATCCAGAGGCGGTGTGATTACCGTATCACGGACGTCGTGTCGCCACCTAACGCCCGTTTCCCGAAAGGAAGAAGTATCAAATCCCCGAAATGCCACGTGGCGCATCTACTTCTCGTGCGAACCGTCTGATGTGGTGGGGCCTCCTGCGCATGTTTTTTCATGCGATATTATCCTTTTTCCGTTTCGGCGCGGTAGAAAAAAAATGTCGCAAAGGTGGGACACTCGGCGCGTTTTGGTCCTTTTGGAGGCTGGAACGAGGAGGGAGAGCAAGAAGAACGGGGCGGGAGCGGGAAAGGCCGGAATTTCCGTTAGAACAGATCCGATGTGATTCGAAAATAGTTTAACTAAGATGGTCCTTTTGACGTGGCAATTTCTTAGGTGCTTATCGTGCTAAAAGAATAAAAAATATATATCTAGGGACTGGGTTCTGGGAGTGGTGGGCCCCGTGGAGCTGTGGAGATTAAAGATGGAGAGTTGAGGGCGCGGGAACGACGGGTCCGCGCCGTAAACTCGTAGACAAAGATAAAAATAATAGAGATATTTACATATATATATATATATATATATCTCTGGACACTTTAATTTTATCAAATATATTTTTTATTTGAATATGTTATTATGAATATTTTTAAAATATGAATAATATCATATTTTTATTCTCATCGTAACTTCCGTGTCAAGTGTGAGTTAAAATGTAAGACTTTTATATATATACCCCTAAAAAATTTGATTTCGTCAAATATATCTTACATCTAACGACTGTATATGATATAATTCACGTAATATTCTCCTCCCATCAACGGTAATAAATTGAAAGATACGACCGTAACATTTCTATCTAATGAAAGATATTCATGATAATATGCTCATGATATATTTGATAAAACCTAATTTTATGAGAATATATATATATATATATATATATCCCAAAATAACATATATGTATAATGTCAAATAGGAGGCAAGTATAGAAGTGTTATCTTATAGATACCTCGTCGTTGCATATTTGCATTTGATATTTTTGTTAATTTTTAATATTATTAGCAATGAGGGGTGCTCAATTGTACTCTATCAATTTTTCTATTCACTTATTAATAAATTATAATACTAAGACATACTTAATAAAAGTTTAACCCTGCTTGGATAGAGGGTTATCCTCCATTTCTATTGGAGATAACTTCTTTTTTAGGAAAAATTATTACTCAACCTTTTAAATTGTTTAAAATTATCTATATGACTATATTTTTATTGTATTTCTTATATTTTTTGAAAATTTTAGAGCATAATCATCGTGTCTTTTTGTAAGAATATAGAGATAATTTTTATTTAAAAAAATTTAGAATAAAAGCATAATGACCTTTTTAAGATTTTTAAAATATTACGATAAATATAGAGAGAGATTTACAAAATTTTAAAAATATAAAAATATTTTTTTAATTTTAAGATCCGAAAAAATTAATGGAGTTATATCTAGAGATAACCCTCATTTAACGGGGTTAAATTGTTGGGTGTAACGATTTAACCCGGTTGGCCCTTGTCCTCTTCTGCCCCTCCCTCCTCCCGAGATCAACCCAGCCCATTCTGTCGCCTCCTCCTCGAAGCTAAGGTGCTCCTCCTCCCCCTCTCGAAGGTGGCATCCTCCTCCTCCCGGTGGTGCAGAAGAGAGAAAAGAGAGTGGATGAATGGCGGCAGCTGGAGACCTGGTGGTGCTCCGATTTTCCCCAGTCGAACGCCCTGGACGCCGTCCGGTGGCTGTTGCCAGTCTCCCCCTTCGATCGATGCGTGGCCGCCACCGTACATGACCCCGACGCGGGCTCCTCCACCGCCGAGATCCACGCTGTAGCTCTTTCCCAGCCGCGTGGTGGTGAAGGAGCAGAAGGAGGCGGAGGCCGCCAAGGACGCCGTGGCGGGGGAGCTGGGGAAGGGGGAGAAGCAGCGAAAGCGGGAGGGCGATGCTGGTCGTGGAGGGAGGGGCGATCCAGGGGAGCGGCGCCAGGGCAATGTCCGGGTCAGGGCCGCCGACATGCCTCTGGAGTTGCAGAAGCGCGCGTTCCGGTGCGCCCAGTAGAGACTCGCCTGGGTGCCCAAGCTCGACAGCAAGCGTCTCGCCCTCACCCTGAGGAAGGTGCTGGTCTTTCACCTCTCAGATTATAGTGTTTGGTTCGGGACCAGACGTTGGACATAACAAGAAGGTACTGGTCTTTCACCTGGAAGAAAGGGACTTGGACAAGAAGAAAGAGGACCTGTGCATTTCTCCTTATTTCAGCATAATTGCCGCTTCTCATAGTAAAATCAGTTTCAGTTTCTTATGAATGTTAAAGTCTTCAGAATTTTTGATCTATAATCTCCCTCTAACCAGTAAGTTAACATAAATTGACTGAACTATTTTCCTTTTAGAATTTTTTATTTTGCGCGCAAGCTTAAGGTCTCAACCAGAATTTACCCACAAACCCCCCATCTTTTTCTATTAAATTATTTTCATTGAGTTGGCATGCAAATCTTTAAGTCTGGCTTCCCTGTGAAGGTTCCTGCTGTACATTTCCAGTACAAGATGGCTCATTGGTGGCTAGCATGATGTGTCTACAATTCACAAAGTACCAGGCTACTTCTTGATTAGGCAGATCATGATAATCTTGCTCACTCATCAGGGAGTATTTATGATGATTAACATTTATGATAATTAGCATTGCCACTTGGGTCTGTTTTGCACTGCATAGAGGCAAGAATGGCTAGCACAGAAGTCTGAAGTAAAATAATACTAACAAAAATAAAACAGGTAGGAGACAAATCATTCACTTTGGATTGCCTTGTCTAATAATGTTATCAGTGACCGACGAGATGGAGCAGCTCTAGGACCTCTTACTCCTCCTCCTTGACTTCGCCCCGCACTCCCATAGGGAGGATGCATGGACTTGGAGGTGGGTTGGGAGGGGATGTTCTCTATTAAGTCCGCCTACACCATCATCTCTGACGGAGGGGTGCGTCACAGCCTTGCCCCACAAATCTGGAGGCCGAGTCCGCTAATAGGTGAAGCTCCTAACTTGGAGGATTTCACACGACCGACTTCCCACTTGAGACAGGCTGCTTTGACTCGTCTTGGGTATTTAGCCGACCTGCTATTTGTCTGGGCAGGCGGACAAGACACTAGATCACATGTCTGTAGGATGCTTCTACTCGCGGGAGGTGTGGGAGGGCCTGGCTACAAGAGTCCACAATGCTCTTGACCTTCATGGAGAGTTGTAGCACTCCATCGGGTCTTGGGACATGAGGTGGCCTATCAGATGCCACAATATTGTGTGGTGGCTGATTATGCGTGCCATTCTATGGTCTTTGTAGGGTGAAGGGAGGAATAGGATTTTTAGGAGGAGACTAGAGCTGAGGACTCATGTCTTTCATTTGTGTAAGGGTGAGGGAATGGGTGGAGTTGTTGTGTAATGTGATTCCCTCAACTCCCCACTTTTTGTTTTGCTGGGAGTTTAGACTGTCCCACATTGTCTTGGTGTGCTCTTTCGTACAGGGATTTTTTGGGAGCTCATCAACTATACTTGTACATCCCCTCTTTTTGATTTTATACAATTAGTGGTACTATCCACTTTCAAAAAAAATGTTGTGAAAGATACGTTCAAAAAATAATGCCGTCAAAGATTAATTAAACCTTTTGAGACCGTAGCAGTTGGTAGAATTAAATGTCTTAATCATTTTGTTTGCACTGTTTAACTTCTGCTGCCATCTTTTTGTTTGCACTGTTTAACATCTGCTGCCATTTTTTTCGCTCAACAAAGAAACTGCTTAATATTACATTGATCAGAAAAAGACAGGAAGTTTTTAGTACATAATACTTGACTTGGGTCATTTGCATATTGATTTAGAATATGTTTGGCTAACTTACGAGCCTGGCTGTTAATAGACCTATTAACATAACAGAGAGAGATCTGAGAATGTTTCAGTAGTTGTTTGCATTGATTCACAATGCTTACTGCTCTCTATGGTGGCGGTTTTTGATCATTGGTGGCTTCAATGATCTTTGCATATCTTTCTATGATCGCTGAAGTTGCATTTTCCGCAGCCCACTTCAATGCATTCCGAGCATAGCTCACAGAACTTTGAGCATTTTTCACATCCCCATTTGAATGGATGATAATAATTTATTCCTCCCTAAGTCTCACTCTTCTCCGACGGACCTACTGTAGGTCTTTAGTGGGGTCTTCCGTCGGCAAGACTTCAGTATGGCCCCCCCTTCGTGAAGTGGGACCTGATCGGGGTATTGTCTGGGCCGAGACCTGCTACCTCTCGGTCGATATCCCCTGGTGTGTGCACTATAGCCCCACAATGCAAGGGGCTAGGGGACGGCGGTGCCGGCGTCGCCGTCGGCCCCTCCTCCGATCATTGGGAGGCGACGGTCTCGTCGACTGCGGAGCTGTCATTAGCCGCAGGGAGAGTTGGAAAGTGACACCTGGAGGTCTCTTCACCTCATTCGGCTCGTTCTCCGACCATGTCGCAGGTGACGACTCCGATCTCCTTGGCGGCTCAGAAGCACCTACAGGAATAGTCGGCGTTGTGCGTAGGGGGAGCAGAGGGAGAGGTTGATGCTTCCAGGGTTCTTGTTGGGCTGCAGGCAGAAGAGGATGGGGGGGGGGACAGCCATCTCTGTTGCTGGTCCCCTACCAGGCATCATTCTCATGGGTTTCCGGATAGCCTCTCACAGGGTTGGAGCTGCATTTAGTGGATGAGGGGGATGGAGGGGAAGTTGGGCCGCATCTTGTTGGGGATGGGAGGAGGGAGAGAGGTACCTGGAGGCTGGGGTTGGTGAGGGAGATGTTGGGGAAAATGGAGAGGATGATAGGCGAGCAGGTGAGGGAGGTGGAGAATACGGTGGGCATCTCGTATGTGGCGGCGGAGAAAGATGTCAGTGGAGCATTCTCTAAAATCAAAAAGAGATGGGGAGCGAGCATTAGAGCCCAGGTGAAGACAGACATGGATGGAGAGGAGGGCAGGGAGGAGAGGGATATCTCAAGTTTAGAATGAGGATGGTATCTTGGAATCTAAGGGGACTTGGGGGTATTGAGAAGAAGAGACAGGTGAGGGAGCTGATCAAGAGATGCAGAATCGACATTCTTTGCATCCAAGAGACAAAGTGTGAGGGAGATGGTGTTGCTTTTACAAGGGAGATTGGAGGTGGTAGGTTGTCTATGGGAGTTGCTTCCCCGGCTGTGGGCAAGTGGGGGGGGGGGGGTATTATTTTGTGGAACCCTTTTAAAGTGGAGGAGGTGGAGCTCGATAGGAAGGTTAGTAGGTGGACTATCTCTTTACACTTCAGACAAGTGAGGGATGGTTTTTCTTGGGACTTCAGCGGGGTGTATGGCCCCCAGTCCAGGGAGGAGAAGAGGCTTCTGTGGGATGACTTGCTTTGTCACCATCTCTCATCAAGCCAGCCATGGTGTGTTGGTGGGGACTTTAATGTTGTGGCCACTCTGTGGGAGAGGACGGGTGACAGTCTATACTCTGGTGAGACGGAGGACTTCTCATATTTCATCTAGGAGGCAGCTTTGGTGGGCGTTGACATGGGTCATGGCCGGTTTACTTGGTCCAACCTATGGGAAAATGCTTCTTGCTCTCGGTTGGACAGATTCCTAGTGTCTGTTGATTGGGAGGACCACTTCTCACATGTGCAGGTGCTTCCCCTAACGAGGTTTACTTCGGACCATAAGCATATCCTGTTGAAGACCAGTCGAGTATTTGACAGGCGTCATAGCTTCAGATTAGAGATGTATTGGTTCAGAGAGGGTGATTTTATGGAGGCCGTATCTAGTGCTTGGAGGATACAGGTTAGCACCACCTCTGCGATGACCACTCTTGTGAAGAAACCCCATCATACTACTCAGGTGCTCAAAGCATGGGGGGCAGATAAAACACTCTCATGGAGGGCAGCGAAGGACATGATTGTTCATCATATTGAGGGGCTAGATGTCCTGGAGGACGGAGGCCTTTTAGATGGGGAGGATAGGAGTCTTAGGGACTCCCTGAGGACACAGTTCAATGAGATCCTCTTCAGAGAGGAGGTCTACTAGAGGCAGAGATCGAGAGACAAGTGGATTAAAGAAGGAGACAGGAACACTGCTTATTTTCAGCGCATTGCTTCAGGAAGGAGGGTCAACACTATCTCTCGTAGAAGGGTGGGTGGCCTCTCCCTCTCTTCTAAGGAGATTATCAGGAGACATGCTAGAGACTTCTATTCCTGGCTCTTCACAGAGGAAGAGTATTACAGGCCGCGGATTGCAGATGACTTATTTCCTTCTCTTTCCACTGAGGAGTGGGTGGCTATTTTCCAGAGTTTCTCAGAGGTGAAGGTCCACCATGCTATTTTCTCACTTGCAGGTGATCGAGCTTCGGGGCCAGATGGTTTCCCTTTAGCATTCTTCCAAAAATATTGGGAAATCATCAAAGATGACCTTTTGGTTGCTCTGCAGGAGTTCTAAGACGAGAGGGCACACCTGGGGGACATCAATAAAACCCTCTTGGTGCTCATTCTCAAGAAGACAAGCGCACAAGAGTTGCAGGACTTCAAACTCATTAGCCTGCTGAATGGTGCTTACAAGATCATCACTAAGGTGTTGGCAGGGAGGCTTGTGGGAGTCATGGACAGGATGGTCATCTGTTTTCAAGGAGACTTCATTAGAGGAAGACATATCCAGGACAACTTCTTGGTAACTCATGAGTGTTTATTTGCTATGAAGACGCAGAGGAAGAAAGCGGTGGTCATGAAGTTTGATTTCGAGAAGACCTATGATAGGGTTAATTGGCATTGTCTATTTGATGTGATGGAGAAGATGGGTTTTAAGGAGAGATGAATTAGATCATGCATTTCTTCATCCTCTTTTGCGGTACTTGTGAATGGGAAGTCGTCCTTGTTCTACAGTGGGAGGGGGCGTCGTCAGGGGGACCCGATGTCTCCTCTTCTCTTTGTGCTGGTCGCTAATGTGTTGAGCAGGGTGTGGCAGAGAGCAGAGACAGCTGATCTGATCAGAGGAATTTAGGTTGATAGAGGGGGACTCTCTATTTCTCACTTGAAGTATGCAGATGGCACCATCATGTTCATTTCAAAGGGAGGGGAGCAGCTTTACACAGTTAGGCTTTTGTTGGAGTTGCTGAAGGAGATGTCTAGCCGCAAAGTCAACTTCAATATTAGCTTGCTTGTGGGGTTGAGTATGGAGGAGCGGTCTCTTCGGAGGGCGACTTGTATTCTGGGGTGCAAGATAGGGGAGTTCCCTTTCTTGTACATGGGCTTGTCACTGTCCCCAAGTGCTATTCACTGTGCAAATTGGCTTCCTATTATCCAGAGATATGAGTCCAGACTGGCTGGATGGATGGCAAGGTTGTTGTCTTATGGGGGTAGACTTGTCTTGTGCAGATCTGTGCTACATAGTCCTCTGATCTATTTTCTCTCTATATTCTGGATCTCGAAGACGGTGGCCAAGAAGATTGAATCTATTCAGGGGAGATTCTTTTGGCATGATAGTGGTGAGAGGTATAGAGGGTGGCATTACATTGCTTGGGCGAGGGTGGCTGCAGGCAAGAAGTTAGGGGGTTGGAGATCAAGGATGTGAGGGATTTCAACCTTGCCTCTTGTGTAAGCGACTGTGGAGGCTAGGGGCAGGGGATGATGGACTGTGGATGTAGGTGGTTTGACAGAGATACTTTGGCAGGGCCGCAGGGGAGAGTGTGACACTTGGGTCCTTTCCCTCGGCATAGGATCTCACCTCTTTGGCGCGACATTTTGACTTGCAATACTTCATTTCCTCTGGTGTCCGAGTCTGATTAAGAAGAGACGACCAGTGTCACTTTTGGAAAGACAGATGGTGTGGAGACTTCTCCTCGGAGACATCCTTCCCTAGTCTATTTACGGTCTATGATGCTCCCTTGGGGACAGGTGTCTCATGCTTTCGAATCCCAACTTTATGGGGGCACATGGGCTCCGACTTTCAAGAGGGACCTCAGGGATGTCGAATTCGAGCAGCTCCAAGTCCTTCTCTCCTTCCTCCTCCCATTTCAGTCTCGGCCTAATAGTAAGTATGTATGGGCTTGGAGGTGGGGAAAGGAGAGTGCTTTCTCGGTCAGCTCAACCTACGACATTATGTCATATGGTGGTGTTCGCCTGGTGGGGACACAGTCGGCCTCTCACTCTGGCTTGGGGACGACTTGGCTCTGTGATGACACGGCGGTCTACGAGGCAATTTTGGAGCTATTAGTCATATAATTTTCCCTTATTTATGTATTTTTCCCTTTCTTGAGTCCACTATTATATCCTAGCTATCTAAGTGTTTAATTTGGGTCGTTTATGTCTTATGCTTACCCCCCTTGGACAACATTGTCCTTCCATCTTTTGTAAAGGAGCATTATAGTAGAGCCTTGGCTTCTCTCTATAAATAGGGGGTCAAGGGCGCCATTTTCAGCTAATGGAGAATTGAAATTTTGAATGCCATCCCTTGTGGAGTGTGTGTGAAAGGTGTGATACCTTTTGGGTGAGAAGCCCTGGAAGGAGGAGTGAGAAGCTCCCTCCCTATTCCCCCCCTCTCTCTAATTCGCCCACCCTCTCTCTCTCTAGCCCGCCCCTACTCCCCTCTCATCCCTGCGTAAAACCCCCTCTCCCTCCCCATCCACTTCAGCCACCACCTCCTCAACCATCTCAGCCCTTGACTGCCACCTTAGCCCAACCTTCCATCTTCCCATGCAGGCCATTAACCCCTCCCCACTCTCCCATGCTGCCACATAATTCCACCATCCCCTCGTAAACCTAGTCTTCTAGACACCCCTTCAGCCCCCAAGACAACTCTTCCCATCTTTTAAGTGCCCTTGCAATCCCCCATGCCCTGCCATCAACACCATTCACTCACCATCGCCACCACCTAGGCCAGCCCCCACCTAGTCGCTCCCCCTCTCTCTCTAGCCATCGCACCACTCGATTTCGGTTTCTGCCGAACCAATTCAGTTAAATTAAAAAAATCAGAAAAATCAGAAAATATAAAAAATCAGATAAAAATAGAAAAAATTCATTAGACATGCATTTGGCTATAAAGAAATTGGATTAAGTGCAATAAACATGAAGTAGACATTGGACATGTTAAACTAATATTCGCTACATATTAAACATGAAGTAGGTTCAAGCAGCACAATAAACATTATAAAAACAATAAATGTTATAGAAATAAAATGATCCCTACCCAAATAATGATGCACTAGTATGGATAATAGCTGGAAGAACTTTCTCCCTCATCGTCTGGCTTCTGTTGTTGATACACATAGAAAGATTGCATTTATCATGTATATTTACTGTAACCAAATAATGATGTAGTCAAGTCTTGCATCCCCCTCTTTGGATCCCTCTTGGAATATAAGGTTGTTGGCTTGATTGGAATCCAAAATCAGCATAAGAAGCGGAACTTTGAGGATTAGAAGAGGATCTTGACCCATAACTGTTACTGGCTGGAACTGAATGAAATTGAAATTCTGGTTGATGACCCCACCCATATATGCCTGCTTCCTGTTGGCCACCTCCATAACCTATTGGATGTCCATATTGACTCTGTGAATCATATTCTATTTCACTATAATTGTATCATCTGCCCATGTCAGCGTGGAAGGAGGAAGTAGGTACATACATGCCATCGCCAATAGTAGCACTGCAGCTGCGCTGGGATCATCACTTGGTGCATCATCATTATCATCATCATCATGATCAGTACCATAAGAAACAAATCGCCTTCTAACCTTTGGCTCTGTTTTTTCTCTTTTGGTGTGATAATTTCATTTATCTTTGAAAGGACTCCATTTTCCCTTGACGTGTGCCTCACATAAATTTGTTTCAACTGCTCAATTGTCGGGTCCTCTCGAGCAACAGGACTAGACCTCTCAAACATACCATGTATTGATGTACTTCTTCTTAAGGATGGAGGTGACTTGACCATTTTAGGAGTGACCGGTCTGCTATCTGATTCTGAGTGTCTAGGTGGCTCAAACTTAGGCTGCTACTCGGTGTCGTCAACAAACAAAGGCACTGGCGCTCTCTGGTGCACATGAGTCTCTCTGGCCCTCTTTGTCGGTCTTCTGAATTCTAGATCCTTTGACTCATATTCATCTAATATGCCCTCTGTCTATGTTCTGTCATCAACATCAAAAATGAGTTCATCAACCTGCTCTCGTACCTCAATCCAAGACTGCAAGGGATTGTCATCATTAAATAATGTGTTCACATCAATTTATGGAGTTGTATCCTCTGCGACGCGTTTGTCCTACAGCTGTTGTCTCAACTTCATGTTTTTTATTCTCAGTCTCATGTTGTAGTGGCAGTAAACTAATTTTTCTAACCGTCCAGTCTTTAGTCGATTGCGAACCTTTGAGTATATATGACTGAACGTGCTCCAATTTCTTTCACATTGACTTGCTGATGTCGTTTGACTGAGCACCCTAATTGCAATGAAAGTCAATCTATTACTGTCCAAATCTCTATTGCTCACCATTATCTACCAGTCAGTTGTTCCACCAACCATAAACAAATAAATATAAAATGTAAATAAAGATCAATTCTCTATGATGTGCTAATACATATTGACTCAATTTAAGCACAAAGATTTAATATACCTAAGCTCACTCTTCCCACAGAGTATTACAATTGTGAGTCAGAATATGTTCCAGGTCCTTATTCTATAATTGTTAATCTATAAGGATAAAGTAATATATTAACATAACTACTTAAGTAAATTTTTTACGTCTTATTGATAAAATCAATAAAGGCCAACCTCTAGTTTGGTCTGAAGTCTCTTTTCTGGTGTCCTCGATAAACGACAAATGACTTTTAAAGTGTCTTGAAGCACCTCGACATCAACATTTGCATTGGCATTGTATATAAATCGAGGGTTGAGGAAATAACTTGCATTTGTATATAGTTAACTAAATGTTAGATGTAAATTAACCTAAAAAATAATGAACTTTATATCAATACAATTAATCACTCACCAGTTGCATGCAATTCATGGTGTAATATGTTGTCCCATCTGTGGTCAATAATTTTCCACCACTTTTCGTACTCTCTGGAAAGGGATTTCTACAAGTCTACTTTGGCACAGTCTATGGTCACGTACAGATGTCCCATATCATTCTTCTCATCGCCATCCACCGTTCATAGACGAGGGGTGTGACTACTTTCACATACCGTGAGACTCTGTCTTAGAATTTGTTATCTTCCACGATGTGGCAGACATTTAAATAATCTATCCGAGCATCAGCATTAGATTTGTCTATATATTCTCGCATGGCATTGTGGTACATGAAAGATTTGAGCTCATTCTTATACCTGTGCAAAGACTCCAAAGAAATGAAATTCGAAGCAAATCTGGTTGGCCCTGCATGGACGATATCTTGCCTCTCACTTGCATGCTCTCTGAACATGTTCAATATCCTGGGATGGCTATAAATATACTGAGTGATTTTTTTGTGTCCTCTCAATTGTCTTCTTCACATTATTTTCCTTCCCAATGTCTTCAAGTATCAAATTCAAACAATATGTTATACATGGGAGCCAATATAAATGTCTGCGCTTCTGCATCAACTTTTTTCCTGCAGCCTTATAATTGGCTTCATTATCAGTGACTATTTGCACAACATTTTCCTCTCCAATTTGGTCTACTATCTTATCCACCAAATGAAACAAGTAATTTGTATTCTTTTCATAATTTGATGAATCAATTGATTTCACAAAGACTGTACCTTCAATGCAAGAAACTACAAAGTTGATCATGGACTTCTTCGTGGTATCAATCCAGCCATCACACATAATGGTGCATCCTCTCTCTATCCAGATATGTTTGAAGCTTTCAACCCACTGATGGAGCTCCTCAACCTCTCCCTCAGGCCACGCCGATATATGTCTCGACGTGACGGGACTATCAAGTCAGGGCCAGCATCTGCTATAGCATCTAGCATAAGGTTGAAATATTCTGATTCAGCTGCATGTGCAGGCACACCTACATGGAAAGATCATTTGTAAATACTTTTAAATGCATGTCCTGCAACTTCAGCTGATTTTTTGACCCCTCTCAATGCTTGCTTGATTTTTGGTTGTGTAGCACCTTGCTTTCTGTGCAGATAGTTGTCCATTGGGCCTACTCTCTGCGAGGTTGCACCAATGTCAGGACATCGTGCAGCTCGTGCTACACCAGCTGTACTGGAGTATGTCCCTGAATCTATCGATGTTTTTCCTTTCCTTCGAGTGGCTTGTTCACGCTCTATTGCTTTAGTCAGTTCTGGATCTGAATCTTCAGTGCCTTCCTCATCATCATCATCCTTCTTCCCCTTAGGTCTGCAATCTCCTCAGCAATTTCAGCTTGAACTTCAATCCTTTGTTGCATCCTCTCTTTTTTTCTCAGAAGGTACTGGCGCATTTCTTCTTGGACCTCTCGGGGACATCTGTCGCATTGTTTGACCTCTCCTCTTATCTCTGCCAAATGTTGTTTCCTCTAGTAATTCTGTCATGTATCTCTTTGCCACAATAATTACATTTCACTTTTCTTCTTTTAGCATCAACTAAGGAGAGGTGAGTCTATCCCGGATCGTCCTGCCCTTAGTGCTCCTGACCTTGTTCACGTCTACCCATGCTGTTGCTTTAAGACAATTAAAGACAAATTGTTATAAGTAGAATAAAAAAATACAATGAAGTATAATTGAACTTCAAATTATGTTGAATTGAGATAATTAGTCAAAAACTCCAATTTTTAACTGCTAATTAAGGTCATCTTTGGGGATTTTGCCTAACCATCCTTCATTAAATGCAATTAGCAGCATGCTCTCGTCCTAAAGTATTTAATGAAGCTTAATTGAGCTTCAATTGACCTTAACTTAACCCAATCTAACAAAAGTCCAAATTTAAATAACTAATCAGACTTTAATTTGGAGATTTACACTAATCACCCTTCATTAAATACAATTAGCATCATGCTCTCGCCCTAAAATATTCAATGAAACTTAATTGAGTTTCAATTGACACTAAATTAATCTAATCTAACAAAAGTCCCAAATTGAAATGCCTAATTAGGCCTTAATTTGGATATTTACTCTAATTACTCGGCATGTAATACAATTAGTATGTTATCATCCTAAAATATTCAATGAAGTTTAATTGAGATTCAATCGACGCTAAATTAACTTAATTAGACAAAACCGCAAATAAAAATTGTTAATTAGACTCTAATTTGGGGATTTACTCTAATTACTCAGCGTCTAATATAATTAGCAATATGCTCCCCCACGAAAACATTCAACGAAGTTTAATTAAGTTTTGATTCATGCTAAACTTACCTAAGTAGACAAAAATCCTAAATTTAAATCGCTAATTAGGCCCTAATTTAAAGATTTAATATATTTAACATATGAAAATTAATATATTGAAGAGAATCTTATCTACAACCAAAAAAAACTATCAAACCAAGAAAAAAAATAAAAACTTACAAGATCTATGAGGAATCTACGTACTCGACACAGCAAGAAACAGCAGTGGCTGTGACTACACGTTATAAACAGCAAGAAACGGCGGCGGCAACGGCGACAGCTGTGACGGCAGCAAGCTCCTCCACCTGGCTTGCAGCAGCAAGCTCCTGGACAGCTGGACTTGCAACGCCTCAGATTCCTAGATCTGAAGGGAGGGCAAAATTGAACTTCCCTCTTAAGGGGAGTTCGCATCCGGTTTCGGTCGAAACCGGGCGAAACCAGTATCTGTTTCACCCGAAACGAATAAAAAAAAAGTGAAACCAGCATCGGTTTCTCCCGAAACGAATAAAAAAAAAATTAAAGTTTCAGACCTGCTAGAGTGAGCAGGTCGATCTCGTATCGGTTCAATCCGAAACTGCCAACTCTGCACCCTTCCTCCTCCTCCTATCCCTCTCACACTCAGGTCCCGCCCCCTCCTCTCACCACCCTGCGCTCCCCCTTACCTCTCTCCCTCGATCTCCAACGACCGTGAGGAAGCCCAACAGCGACAGCCTCCGTCGTCTCTGGCAATCCCGACTGAGAGCATCCCATCCGTCAGCCCCCACTCCGGGCAGCGGCTTCGTCTCTCCGTACCCCATCCCTGTTGTTCGCCCCTCTCCTTCGGACACGGCTACGAGCCCCGTTCTGCACCCCTGGAGTTCGAGTCGCGAGCGAACCTTCTGGAGCCGTAGCGCTCCTTCGTCGTCGTCGGCCTCGGAGGCAAATTTCCCCATCTGTAGTCGGCACTCCGTCGTCGGGCATCCCTTCTCCGTCCACCATCCATCTGGCTGCCCATCCCTCGACGGCCTCGGTTGACGAACATCACCCCACCCCCTACTCGATTAGATCTCCGGCAACTCTTCTGCAGCACCGTTCTCTGCAGACCGGTCTTCGACAACCAATGCTCGTCTTTGGCCATCACCTTCACTCGGCAGCCGCAGCACGGACTGCACTAGCATCCCCGCAGGTTCCTCCTTCCCCTTGCTTCCCCTCCCCCTCTGCGCGAGGGTAGTCTTGTGGTTTCCCCATCCCCGAGCTCTCCCTCCCTATGTGAAGGTTTTGTCGTTGATTGTAAACCGCTCGGATCCAAGTCAACACTAGCGCGGCGTGCCAGGTTGGACTGCATGCTTCCCCGCTCACCACATCTCCGAGCGATGCCAGTCTCTTCCGACCAGCGAGGTACGGGTCTGCCCCCCCTTCCTTTTTGGTTCTTGCTCTTTCCGTATTGGTGTCTTTGCTCACGCCGACGGTGAGGAGTGCCCGTCCTGTGTTCTTTTCCTCCCGTTATGTGGGCAATTCGCTGCCTTGAGTGAGCTGAGGGACCATGTGCCCTTGGGCACTAGATCTGCCCAGCTGAGCTCTGGCACCTACGGCCTTGGGGGTAGGTTATCTCAAACCTCCTCGCGATCACTCTGATCGTGTGGGCTGACCGCGGGCCTCAATCTCGTTCCCACTCTCACTGGGTCACACCTGTAATTCGGGGTCCGCCGTGTGTGATGTCCGCCTACTGGGTCTGTTGATTAGAATGTATGCTTGCTATCCATAGGTCTCAGGGCATCACTGGTCTGCCCCCCATCAGCTTTGGTATGATAACAAGTTTCTGACTTGCTCCCACGAGTTGGGTCCTAGGTCGCATCTGCATTGTCTACATCACTCACATCTTTGCACTACATCACCCCCACTGCATGGCCGCCCGCGACTGCATAACCTACCAGTAGTCCGACCCCACACCCGGTCCCGACTTGCTGGTCGGATCTGCGCCCCACCACGATCTCATGGCACCCAACATCTGAGAGCTCAACACTTCCTCGATCCACGAGGAAATTGAGTACAAACATGACCCGAGCCTTGCCGACCAATTCGAAGGGGAGCTGGTTACCTTGAGAGTGGTCCGACTGAATATGTCCAACTAGGAGCGATCCGAGATCACCCCAGTGGAAATAGGCTAGGAGTTGTTCGATGTGTCCTAGCCCAACCATTGAAGGATGACTGGTGTCGTACCTCCATCTTCTAAACCTTCATTAAGATAGGGAATCAACCTTGCAAAATCATCCTTGATAACTGGAGCTGCATAAATGCGATCTCAGCCGACTTTGTCTCCTGCTTAGGTTTGCCCACCATCAAGCACCCAAAACTCTATCAAGTGACTTGGGTAGATAGCACCTCCATCCCCGTCAGCGAAACTTGCCAAGTCCCCATCCAATTCAACTCCTACCAAGGACAGATTTGGTGCAATGTCCTACCCAAGCAAATTGGTAGCATCATCCTAGGGAAACTTTGGATGTACGATGTGGACCTCACCTCCTGTGGTCGATCCAAACTATGCTCATTTGTCCACAATAGGAAGAGAATCCAACTCTGCCCCATTCCCCCTCAACTCGTATAGTTCCAAAAGTATTGCCTCGCCTACTCACAAGGGAAACCAAGTCTCTCCCTATGACACTCTTGTCCCTTCCCAACCTACCGCGCCGGCAGCTCATCGGCATCCGACACTGGCAAGGGCAAAGAAATACTCATAGGTGAGACCAAGCCAAAGAACAAAGAACCAACTCATTATAACCATAACAAATAAGGTCAAGCCAACTCCCACCTAATGAAAGGCCGCAAGGTAGAGACCACCCCTACTTACGAGAAAGTAGAGATATACAAGGCCGACCTAGTACTGATCGAGGAAAGTTTAGACCAAGAGGATGTCCTGGAAGTCACCCAGCAAAACCATGCTTGCATGGATCTAATCCTCTCCGCAAAGGGCACCCACACAACCCATGGAGGAAGATCGACATCAAACCTCCACTTCTCAAATCAACCTCGACCTCCACCAAGAGCCTCCCATCCTCTCCGGTCGAAAAGTAATCATAGAAGGGCCCCTAGTTGAATGGCTAAAGAAGAGTCCAATCCGAGGAAGTTCAAACCCTCTCATGGAGCATGAACTCCAAATGGTGTCCATCCAACATCCTCGTACTACCTACCAATCCTTCTGCTTCATTGACCAACTAGAAGATCTAGTTAGGTATCTGGAATGGCAAATAAACCTAACTGGCATGATTAGCTTTGGGGTCATGTGAGCCTGGACACATCAGCTTCATCTATCCCTCTATTAGATCCGTCACCTCTGTGTCCACAATCGGCTAATGCTCAAGCGAGCTCTTGATTTTTATGCCTATGCCCAAAGAGTTTGCCCATATCCCTCTCTATGGCATTCTAGTCACTTCCCAACCAGCCACACCCAGTAGCCTGCCAATTCGCAACTCACTCAAGTTTGATAAGGTCCCTGCTCGGGACGAGCTTGTCTTGGTAGTCCTGAACTACCTTTCCTAAGTGCATCTAAAGGGTCACATACTCATACCTTTCAGCACCATGGGATGTCTAGGTCTGGTCAATCTACTGCACAGTATGTAGGGCATCTGCATGGCAGCGAGCAAAACTACTTGAACAACGAGACTTACATATGATAGGCCGATAGTCACCGGCGTCACCAAGAATTCCAACCAATTGACCTCGTGATGGTGAGAACGAAGTGACTCTCCACCGAAGCCTCTTCCAGACTGGAGCCTGTGGAATAGGGCCCTTCAAAATCTCGAGGAGGATAGGCTCCAATGCCTATGAGATAGATCTACCCGCAGACTAGTGCCATACAAGGGTCAGGCAGTGATTCCCAATGATTCGTGTTAGTGAGCCCCTACCAGTGAGTCCACGAGCCCCAGCGAGAGTCTGGCGTGAGCAAGTAGAGCGGATACTAGATGAGCAGGTTACCATCACCAGGAGCCAAGCATACCAGCGATACCTTGTCCGATGGAAGGGTCGGCCCCGATCGGAGGACTCGTGGATCAGCCGAGAAGACCTGCAGCGCCTCGACCCCGACATCCTGGAGCACTACCAAAGCCAACTGGACTCATACTCGACGAGGTCGAGTCTTCTGTACCTCGGGAGAATTGGTGGGGACACAGTCGGCCTCTCACTTTGGCTTGGGGACGACTTGGCTCTGTGATGACACGGCGGTCCACGAGGCGATTTTTGGAGCTATTTGTCATATGATTTCCCTATATTTATGTATTTTTCTTTTTCTTGAGTCGGCTATTTTAACCTAGCTATCTAGGTGTTTAATTTGGGTCGTTTATGTCTTATGCTCACTCCCATTGGACAAGATTGTCCTTCCATTTTTTGTAAAGGAGCATTATGGTCATGTAGAGCCTTGACTTCTCCTTATAAATAGGCGGCCAAGGGCGCCATTTTCAGCTAATGGAGATTGAAATTTTGAGTGCCATCCCTTGTGGAGTGTGTGTGAAAGGTGTGATGCCTTTGGGTGAGAAACGTTAGAAGGACGAGTGAGAAGCTCCCTTCCCTATTCCCCCCACCCTCTCTAGTTCTCCCACCCTCTCTCTCTAGCCTGCCCCCACTCCCCTTTCATCCCTGCGCACAGCCCCCTCTCCCTCCCTATCCACATTAGCCGCCACCACAACCCTTGACTGCCACCTCAGCCCAAATTTCCATCTTCCCATGCAGGCCATTAACCCTTCCCCACTCTCCCATGCTGCCACATAATTCCCTCACCCCTTCATCAATCCAAAACCCAGTCTTCTAGACACCCCTTAAGCCCCCAAGACACCTCTTCCATCTCCTATGCGCCCTTGCAATGCCCCATGCCCTACCATCAACACCATCGCCACCACCTACGCCAGCCCTCACCTGGTCGCTCCCCCCCTCTCTCTAGCCATCACACCCTTCCTCCTCCTCCTCCTGCTATCCCTCTCACGCTCAGACCCTGCCCCCCTCTCTCACCACCCTACGCTCCCCCTTCCCGCCCCCTCTCTCCCCCGATCTCCAACAACCGTGAGGAAGCCCAGCAGCGACAACCTCCGTCATCTCCGGCAGTCTCGATTAAGAGCATCCCTTCTGGCAGCCCCCACTCCGAGCAACGGCTTTGTCTCTCCGCGCCCCACCCCTGCTGGTCGCCCCTCTTCTTTGGACACGGTTGTAGGCCCCGTTCTGCATCCCTGGAGTTCGAGATGCGGACGAACCTTCAGCAGCCGCAGCGCTCCTTCGTCCTCGTCGGGCCCGGTAGCAAGCTTCCCCATCTGCAGTTGGCACTCCGTTGTCGGGTGTCCCTCCTCTGTCCATCACCCATTTGGCCACCCATCCCTCGACGGCCTCGGCTAACGGACATCACCCCGGCCCCCAGATCTTTGGCAGCTCGTCCGCAGCGTTGTTCACTGCAGATCGGTCTTAGGCGACCAACGCCCGTCTTCAGCCATCACCTTCACTTGGCAATCGCAGCCTGGACTGCAGCGACGTCCCCGTAGGTTCTCCTTTCCCCTTGCTTCCCCCCACCTGTGCGAGGGTAGTCTTGTGGTTCCCCCATCCCCGAGCTCGCCCTCCCTGCGTGGAGGTTTCCCTGTTGGTTGTAAACCACTCCGATCCAAGTCGACACCAGCGTGGCGTGTGGGTTGGACTGCACGCTTCCCCGCTTGCCCACGTCTCCTAGCGGTGCCGATCTCTTCAGACCAGCGAGGTATAGGTTTGCCCCCCTTCCTTTTTGGTTCTTGCTCTTTCCGTATTAGTGTCCTTGCTCGCACCAACGGTGAGGAGTGCTTGTCTCGTGTTCTTTTCCTCCCGTATTGTCGGCATTTTGCTGCCTTGAGTGAGATAAGCGACCCCGTGCCCTTGGGCACTAGATCCGCACGGCTAAGCTCAGGCACCCACAGCCTTGGGGTAGGGTTATCTCAGACCTCCTCGCAATCACTCTGATCATGTGGGCTGACCGCGAGCCTCAGTCTCGTTCCCACTCTCACTGGGTCACAGAAATCTGGGGTCCGCCGTGTGTGCTGGCGACCTACCAGGTCCGTTGATTGGAATGTATGCTTGTTGTCCTTAGGTCCCAGGGCATCGTCGGTCTGTCCCCCATCATTGCCATATGCTCTGCTCTCAAGTCTGGAGACGGAAGAGCTTTATGAAGGTGAAGTTTCTCACTTGGAGGATCTCACATGGGAGGTTACCTACTCGGGACAAACTGTTCTGTTTCATCCCTAATGTCCAGTCGACTTGATGCTTGTGTGGGGTGGACATCGAGACCTTGAACCACATGTTTGTAGGCTGTGCCTACTCACAGGGGGTGTGGGATGAGCTTGCTAGGAGAATTCACTGTGGTTTCGATCGGCACAACCAGGTGCGCCACCCGATGGATCATCGGGCAGGAGTTGGGCTCTTACAGGCGACGGGACCGTGTGGTGGCTCATCTTCCATGCCACTCTATGGATGTTATGGGGGGGAACGTAACAATCGGATCTTTAAGAGTCGAAAGTTGTGGAGTCGGTGGTCTCTTTTGTGTGTGATCAGGTGAGGGAATGTGTTTGTAATGACCCAAGATCCGGATATCGGGAATTGCCTAATACCATTTGAATCCTGACCCGCCACTCATGAGTCAGAAGGCTCGGAAGGGTTATTTAGGTGTGTGGAGGTACATTGAAATTTAAAATGATGTAGGAAATAATTACAGAATTAATTGTTTAAATAACAGGAAATGAATTACATTTTCAATTAATAGCTAACTACAGAGTCTAATCCACAAAGTACAGTCTACAAGGAAAGAAACATACTCTATCGCTGAGTACATCTCGGCTTTGGCAAGCTGGCAATTACGAACCTCCGCGCTGCACCTCCGAACCTCGAGGAGGAACCGCAAAACTTAAAAAAAAAGAGGTGAGACTCATCTCATTGGCTCAGTAGAGGTCCCGCGGATCCCCACCATGAAACAACGGCGGTAAACAGCAGCGATGACAGCAAGAACAACGACAACAACAGTAGCAGTAAACGACGGCAAGAACACAGCTCTCTAACTACTCCTACGAGTAACGGAAAGTAAAACCCCGACCTCACAGTCGGAACCGCCAAACCAACGGAGAAACCACGGTTACGCTACTGGGAAAGGAACCACAACACCTCTGTTGTGCAGGCCCGTCCTCACCGACGAAGGCCACGGCCCAGACTACGCGATCAAGGGCACAACCTCCACCTTCGGGAGGACTACGGTCTCAATGTCTGAGAAACCTCGGTCAAGAACCAAGAGGGGAGCCACGATCTCGCCGTTGTGTAAGCTCTACCTCAACTGCCGGGAGGGTTGCAACAACACTGTCGGTAACTCTACCTCGATCGGCCGTCTCCCACGTCTCACGCATGCGGCCCACACCCTGTCCTCGAGTGGGGCGGAGACACACACGCACACCTCTCCCTAGGACTGGCTAGGATCCGTGTCTCTACGCCTAATAGTACGGCCGTGTCTTGTAACCTAAGACGGGGTACGCGCCCCTGCGTCCATCAGTGACGTACACTTGTTCTAACCAAGGCGCTTTACGCTCTAGGCTGTCTTCGCCTCTACTGTACGAGCGTTGCGCACACTAGGCTGTCCTCGTCGGGTCCGTCCACGAAATGCCCCCAGGACAATACTACGGTAAAACAATAAACCTGTAGTCTCACGGAAACTATCAGAGTGCCCACGCACGTACACAAAACCCGAGTAGAATACGGTCTCAAGTCGTGGCACAAGATCGGACATAAACTAGCTAAAATCGGCCCGAGCTACTCACACCCACACGTCTGTCGAGTCGGCACACAAGGCCGGCTAAGAACCTAGAAACACTAGCCCTAAATGACTCACATAAGAATACCCAACGATGAGGGTAAGCCATCCGCGAGAACTATAAGGCTTCGTCCATGGTGAACTGAACCTTGGGGCGACCACCGCCCAAACAAGGCCAAGATAGTCCTATTTTTAATGCATTTGATTATTATAATATTAATTTGGGTGTTTCGGGGGGTGAAAATCAAATTACGGGAGTCAAACGGGCCAAAAAGGACCTGGGTCCGTCACTGGCCATACGCATGGCCCACACGGAAATTGCTTTTCGAGGAAACTCACAGTGCGGGGACAGCCCTCCGCACGTACACGAGTACACGATATCTCAAACCAGGGAAACAAGGAAGCCCGGAACACACGGGGTCACCCGGACCCTCAAAACCTCACGGGCACACTAATCGAGGTATCATGATTCCTCCAGACACCCAGAAACACGAGCTCGGTCCCCACGGGGTGTTCAGGACATCCACGGAGTCAAAGGTCGACCAAAGGGTCTCGACCTGGTCGACCGGAGGCCAAAACGGGCAAAGAAGGCCGGGTTCGGTCGACCGGACCAGGGCGAACTGCCCACCGTGGCGGATGCCTGATACGGTCGAACGAGCTGCCCATCTGATCGACCGAATCTGGCGACGTGACTACGAAACCCCATCCGAAGGGCTCTATTCCACGCCCCAATCACCCCGGGTGATGGGAAAATATGGGGGAACTATTCCCCGGCCTCTAAACCACCGAGAGGCGCTATTCAACACACGAAAACGCGATTGATCCGACGAATCCGTCGCTCACCCCAAAATCATGCATTTTAATCCTGACGTGAAGGAAAACCACGCCTGGCCTCACCTCGGCCTACAAAATGCGAGAAAATAAAAGGCATGGGCCAAGGATCTATCCCCCTACCTTTCACGACGAGAACCTTCACGACGAGGATGCTGATTCCACGCAAAATCGCTCCTCGAACCCACGCCGGCTTCACGAACTCGCGAGCGAGCTCCACCGCTCCACCGGCCCGTTCCTTGCTCCATCCTCGTCGCTCACTGTCCCACATGCCTCGCCCACGTCGTCGGCCGCCCGGAGAAGAGAGGGAGAGAAGGAGAAAAACGAGAGAAGAGAGGGAGAGAAATGAGAGAATGAGGAGAGCGGGGGGTTAAGGGTGTTTAAATAGGAAAATATTTGGGGTTTTAAAATTTTGAAAAATAAAAAATAGAAAAAAAAAAGCATCCCCACAATCCTCGAAAAACGCACAACGTGTCTGAAATGTCCCGGAGCCCGAAATTACAACGGTTCACCCTACGCAGGGATCCGAAGACCCGATAGTCAAAATTCTAATTTAATTACGAAACTCAATCCGGGACTCACGAAAGCGCTCTGAAATCTACGGATTCCTGATCCGAAAATTCTGGGTGTTACAGTGTTGATCTCCTTTGTAATGTAAATTCTCTATGCTCGTCATTTTTTGTTTTGTTGGGGGATTAAAGTGACCCACACTATCTTTTTGTCGCATTTTGTATAGGGCCAGTTGAGAGTTTTTTGTCTATATTTGTATATTCTATTTTTTATTTAATACATAGTACCACTCACTTAAAAAAAAGAAGGAAAAATGAATTATGTCATGATTCTTCACCTTCCTCTCCCATTACGAGGCATCGTGGTTAACTATAAATTTTAGGTCTATTCTTTATTCACTTAATTCACAAAATTATTTCGAAGTGTTCTTATTTCTTCCGATTTATTCTATTTAATTATTTATACGGATTGCAACACAAACTTTGTGGCTGGGTGTAGGTATGTGCTGGGTGTAGGTATGCGCATCATTCAAATTTATTTCTCAACTTTGATATATGAATTAGTGTTTTCACTTTTCAGATTTCTTCCTCATTTTCATTTGCAAGGTAAGACAATTTCAATTTAACCCATGTGATGTCTGCTATTGTATGCTCAGTGAGCAAAGGCTCACGTAAGACAATTTCATATCTACCCAACATGAAGCTGCAATGCTGCATTGATGCCAAAGAAGCTTCTTCAATTTATATTGGGGGTATTATTTCTAAATAAAACTCAATATTGATGCCAAACAAGCGTCTTCAAAATCTTTCTAAGTTCTTCTCACAGTTATTCAGGAAAAAATGGAAGCAATAGGCAGAACCGAAGAAGTTACTGGTTTCCATTTGAATAATTTATCACTTCATTTCTCTTTGAAATTATAGATTAACTTGTTATCACTTCATTTCGCTTTGAAATTATAGGTTAGCTTGTTATCAATTTGCCCTGGATGACTTTTTCCTTTTTTATTTTTTGTTCATTGTTTTATACAATGCCAATGCTCTAGTTTCAAACTAAGTCTATCTTCATAAGCACACTTGTTATGCTTTGAGCACTTAATTTCTGTTCCAGGAATTCTGTGCATTATTATTTTGTAGTAATTCATGTGGACTGTACTGCATTACTGAAAGATGAATGAAATTTTACAAGATAGCTTATTCAATCTTCAATTTGCATCAGCATAGTTCTAGACCCTTGTATGCTAGTATATGTAGCATACTGCATATATGTTAAAAGAGGGAAAAGCCAGGGCAATGAAAGTGCACGAATAAGTGCTTCTACATCATCGTGACTCTTTTACTTCTGTGTCATTTTTTTACATTTATGGGGAGTCTGGATTTTAAGATAAAGTTGACACATATATTGTTGAACTTAAATTGTATAATTTCCCATTTATTTGGTATTCTGTCATATCTGATGAACTTATTTCAATGCAGGGGGGAGAAAAACTATTTCCTTCTTTCATACACACCCTACCCTCAAACCTGTGTTTTTCAAGCATAAAGGGGATGCCACGTACTGTAACACCCCAATCTGTCTAAAATTTAAAAATAATTAAATATTTTATATTTAGAGTTCATATAAATTTTAGTTCTCTTAATCAAAGTCCAATATCTTAACTGTAGAATGAATCTGGATTTAACGAGTTTTATTAAAAAAATTAAATATATATCTCACTTTATTAATATGTAACTCTTCATAGGAATATCGGAATAGGATCAATATTAGACCCATTGGAAAGAAAATTTAAAGATCTATAAGTTTCATGTTGAGTATTTTTTCAAATTTTGACATTTGATTGGTCAAAAATAATATAGAATGAATTAATTTCTTGAGACCCTGTTATTGTTAAATTTTAAGGGATTTTTGTGTAAAAATTATCCCCTTCTCTTATCCCCCTCATCCTCATCCGATGGAGGTTGAAAAATAAAAAAAATAAAAATCCACGTTTTCTTTCTCCCCCCCCCTCCCACGTTATCTTTCCCCCACCTTCTTATCTTACTCTTCTCCTTCTTATCCACTCCCTCCATCTTATCTCATCTTCTCCTTATCCTTATCTCCCCTATATATATACCCCACTCTCCTCTCCCCCTCCACGTACATCTCTTCCCCCTCTCCCTCTCCCACGTTCTCACCCCTCCACCTCTCTTCATTCTCTCACCCCCTCCCAATTCTCTCACTCTCTCTCTCTCTCTCTCTCTCTCTCTCTCTCTCACACACACACACACACCCACACACACGTACATACACGTTCTCTCAACTCTCCCTCTCTTTTTTTTTTGTTTTTCAACTTCTATCGGATGACGATGAGGGGGATAAGAGAGGGGATAGTTTTTACACAAAAATATCTTAAAATTTAACAATAACAGGGTCTCAAGAAATTAAGTCATTCTATCTTATTTTTGACCAATTAAATGTTAAAATTTGAAAAAATATTTAACATGAAACTTGTAGATCTTGAAATTCTCTTTCGAATGGGTCTAATATTGACCCTATTCCGATATTCTTACGAAGAATTACATATTAATAAATTGAGATATCTATTTAATTTATTTAATAAAATTTATTAAACTCATATTCACTTTACAGTTTTAAACTATTGAACTTTGGTTAAGAGAATCTAAAATTTATATAAACTCTAAATATAAAATATTTAATTATTTTTAAGTTTTAGACCGATAGAAGTGTTACATATACTGTGGATACTGAGTAACTCTGTAGACACCTGGGTTTGTTTACCCTTTTATGTGAAGAATGGAATCTCCTTACCTAATATGTATATAGCCTCTTCATGATGCAGCCAGAGGAGAACACTTGAATGTGGTGCAGTTGCTTCTGAAAGATGGCTCTTCTCCTCATAAGACAAATATTTATGGAAAGGTTAATGTTGGTTTCTGTCTTTTTATTTGTTTTTTTAGGTTATTGTTCATTCAGACATCCACGCATTGTTTAGTCTATGCAAACTTCGACAGGTATTTGTTGGACTTTAAACATACCCCTGTTGAACTCTCAGATCCAAGAACAAAAGTTCATAGTATTTTAGAAGCTGCAGCATCATCTGGTTCTTTGGCCTCTCAATAGTCATTTCATGCTGATGCACTACAAATACTTTTCTGAATTAGCTGTCTTTTCCCTTTCATCAATTTCGATGTCCTTTTGGAGATAAACACTTCTACGTTATGATGTTTGACAATTAAGCAATACAAAGTGAGAGTATTATGGGGCATCTTCTGTCAATGGTGCATAAGATTGGAGAATGTTGTAACAAATTTCAGAAGTTAGATTAGGGTTTTTTTGTATGAAAATTATTGTTCAATGAGAATTTATAAAAAAAATCTATAATACATTGACGTGCATATCACTGTGTAAATCTGAATTATGCAAAAATGTCATCTTTATTTATAAGTATATCACTCATTTTTGTCAAAAAAAATGTAAAAAAATATGCTTAAATAATATTTATGTATTATTTGAATTAATGCAATGATATGTGTTTTTAAGAATGATTTTTTATAAATTTTTTTTAACAATACTTTTTGTGTAAAAATTCATTTAAATTGTTATATATATATATTTCTAAGTGGAATATGCATCTCAGAAATTGTGCGCATCTCCTGCACGCTAGTCATGTATGTGTTATTCTCATTGCAGGCATTGTCCATGTTTATATGTATTATTTGAATTAACATATCGATGTCTATAAATATTTTTTAAAATATCTTTTATAAATTCACTTATAACAATAATTTTTGTGTAAAAATTCATTTAGATTGTTATATATACAATGTTTTGAGTGGAATGTACATCTCAGACATTGTCTCCTGCATGCTAGTCATTTATGTGCTTTTCTCATTGCAGCCATTGTCCATACTCTCTCTCTCTCTCTCTCTCTCTCCATGACATATTCACATGACTAACGTAGATTCTTCTGTGGCATGTTATGTTATGAGTATATTTGAAGTCAAACAGTTGAAATCATGTTATGTTATGAGTATATTTGAAGTCAAACAGTTGAAATCATGTTATGTTATGAGTATATTTGAAGTCAAACAGTTAGAAATACCTGGCATATGAGTTGGTGGGGATACATATTTAGGATCATTGTTAAATGATCTGCTTGCAACAACCAACATAAATAAATGTGTGCAGAGGGAAATATCTATGGTTCGATTGCAATAAAAATAAAATAGTTCCCACATTTAGGTGCCTTGAAAAAATTGTATATATGTTTAGAAACCTTTGACTCGATCGGACATGAGTACAAGTCTATCAGTCTAGCATGCATGGTAGATAAAAATGGTCATTCTCATATAAATTTAAAAAATAAAATATATATTTTAGATTACATTGTTAAAATATTTAAATTATATTTCATTTCGAACAAGTCAAATAAGTTATGTAAAATAAGCAGTCAGTCCGCCTAATAACCGTCATAGAGATCTCACATGGAAAATAAAAATATGAGAAGTTAATTAATCTAAACATTTATATAATTACATGTTAACTTAATCACGTGTTAAACATAAAAATTGTTAAACATAAAAATAATATATTAATATGTCTAAACATTTACGTGATAGCACCGTCAATGTCAGAAAAATAGGTTAATATGTCTGAACATTTAGGTAACTACACGTCAAATGCAAAAACAAAGAGATTAATAAATTGAAACATTTGCATAATTACATGACCACTGAAAAAAAGATTAATGTGTTTAAATATTTACATAACGACACGTCAATGTCAAAGAAAGATTAATGTGTCTAAATATTTATGTAAAATAAAGACTAATGTGTCTAACTATTTGGGTAACTACGCATGAAATGTAAAAAAAAATAAGTTAACGCGTCTAACAGTTGAATCTAAACATTACGTAATTACGTGTGACATGTAAAAATAAAAGATTAATGTGTCTAAATGTTTTCTTAATTTCACCTTAAATGTAATAAAATGTTAATATGTTTAAATATTTACATGATTACATAAATTATTTAAATTAGATATTTACGATCAAATAAGTCAAATAAGATGTATTAGGTAAGTTTGACATAGGTTAAGGGGCATTGAAGATGATCTTGAGATAGGATTGGTAAAATATAAACAAATATGATTTTAGAAGCATCATTAGTAAGGTTGGGATGACAAGTGCACTTAAGTCGATTTATATAGTTAACCCATTTTGTATCATTCAATACAATCAAAGTAATTGAAATAAAATAGGAGTCAAACTGCTTCGTCTCAAAAGGATAACCCATTACTTATCAAAATAAATAAAATTAAAATACGGGCCATGCTAATCTAAGAGAGATAACTCTTCTTTTATCTATCCCTCGGTCAGAGAGGGGCATAGAGTTTAGTGTCTGGAAATTACAACACTTCTGGTGGTTCTTTCTCACTTCTAAGCCTCGCTTTGGTTGGAGTTTATCTTGAAATTTATCCAAATGTAATCCAGACATAACCCACATTTTGATTTGACGGACAAGATTAAGAATTCTCATTAAAAGTTGGACTAAATTTGGATTAGTCAAAGATAAGTTGTCCCATCTCTATAGGTCGGATAAGTTAACTCACCTTAACCCTCCCCATGTTGCCCATACTGCGACATCCACTCTCTTGGTATCTTATATCTACTATGGGAATGCCACATCAAATACAAACAAACAATGTGAATCATAAAATCTACATGTCACTAAAGGGGCCATACCATGTATATATCAAATAAAATACAACCATACTATTACTATAAAATAAAATACATCATAATCCATATTGCATAGATCTTTGTACATTATTATATTCACGATAACATTTGTCCTACTAACATTAGGGACTAACTCAAAATTTCAGATTTATACAAACAACAACATATATAAGGATTTCATCCTACACTGCTTTACATGCAGTGATTTTCAAAGTACTCTCGAGATCACCCTCTAATTTATCGTAATCAAAGTCTAACTAAGTCTAATTTAGATACTTATTGAATTCCTGAAAAATGATTAAGTAAGGTTCAGTAGATATTAAAGCTAATCATGTGCGTATTACATAATAACATTTATAAACATGCCATAATACTTAATTTATTGCAATCCTCGTAAGTTCTAAACATATTAATGAAATGGATATAATTAACGAAATAGAACAAATATCAATCGTATCAAAAAATTAATATTCTCAATCATTTCATTCAACTATTAAATAATTGAATATTACAGTCATCTTGTAAAATGGTCATGTGCATATCCAGACGAATTCAATCGTATCAGTCACATATGAAAATCTTACAATCGGTCTAACAATCACATTCATATGTGCATTAATATATTAAGTCCAATTACAGTCCATTCAAACTTAATTATATACAACAATAGTACATTAACCGGATATACATTCAAACTATAACATAAATGGTCAGTCACTACCGGAGCGACATACTATAGGCATAGAGCTGGTTGATTTTGATCAACCATATAGGATTGGGAAGACTAACTTCCATCATTAACATTTCGTTTATCCTCATATATTCAACTAATCCGTAGAGGACACTTACTACATATTGTCAACAATCTCTTCAAGATGTCACTGTCATTTACTTAATTTCATACAAATATCTTTATAAATTTTTATCTGATTAATCTTTAATAAAATTGAATAAACATATCAAGGAATACATCAATTATGGTTGATGACTAATTGAATAAACACTCGTAAACATTCAGATCACGTATCTAATAATTTAATATACAATATATGGGATCCTAGTCGAGCCACACCGAATCGATGCGTATTGCACGTTTAACCCCTATATTTTTATATTTATAAATTAGCCTTCTAATTTAGGTATTTATTTATAAGCTTTAACAATTACATATCTATTTGATAAAATACCATTTTCAGGGGCTTTTCCCTAAATACCCCATAGTCTTATCCATAATCTACGTGATGTTTCACTAACTAATTTGAAATTTTAAGAAGTTATAAATAAATATCTGGATCAAAATCCTAATATTTAAATATGATATATTGCAGGGATTGAAAACTGAAAATCCATTTATCTTATTTGAATTTCAATGTTACCTCTTAGACCATAAAATTGAATGCATCATTTCCAACTTTGCACATAAAATTCTTACTCGCATCATATCCGATGCTCTGACTATTTCAAACTTAGCGTAATTAACTTGCACCCTTTTAAACGTACGGAATATAACGTGTAAATTTTGTAAAAGGCTTTGCACAAGTAATCATGCAACGTATAGGTATATTTAAAATTGTAATGGAATTTATTAAATAGCTGCTATCAATGAGATCTATCAGCAAAAACATCAAAAAAATCAGATAATATATAGTTGGGGGCGATGGAGGTTTCTTGTTTTCATTTACTTATTAAAGAGACAATAGATAGATATCTCATTAGTATCTGTCGAATGCTTGAATGGACCAAATATATATGAATCTACGTACACTTGATGTAATCATCCTGAATGAGAATGTGCATGCAATATGGGGGCGTTTTGATAGCGGGCTAGGTTGGGAGAGCAGACGAGAGAGAGAGAGTAGATGGATCTCACCAGTCCCCTCACACACAGGAAAATTAATCGGGGTCGGTTAGCGCAAGTGACCTCTTGCGCTATCCTTAGAGGTCGCTTGCGCTAATCTTACCCGGTTAACAAAGTGACTTTATAATATTAATATATGTTATCGATCAGAGCATAAGGAATAGTAAAATATAATATTATTTATTTTTAAATAATTATAACAAGTATCTTTAGTTGAACATAGACTTACACCTCTAGATATGGTATGAAAGTCATATAGTAAAGTTATGTACATGTATCTGTTAAACAATCTCGAATTAATCCAATACGAATCAAAGTATATGATTAGGTGGACAATACATGGGAGAAATAAGTGGCCCGGTTACCAACACTGAGTGCTTATCGGATAAAATTTTAAGTAGGGTGAGCATAATTAGAATTCAACTCATAATTTCTATCGAATTGATAGATTTAAGTTGATTTAAATTAAAAATTAAAAATTTTAATATATTAAAAACATATTTTTTAAAAAAATTAATTTGATTATATTTTTAATTATTATAAATCAAATCAAATCAAATAGATAAATCGACATCTCTACGATATTTTTGTCAATTTAATAAAACCCTAAAACTCTCTCCACTCAAACACACTTCACACCTCTGGGATGAACATGGTTCGATTTAGTTTAATTTGAGATTATATTTTTTCAAATCGATTCGTATCGAATTTGTTCATCAAATTTAACTGAACTAAATTTTAAATTAAAATTTTTTGATTTAATTTATTTTTAAATTAAAATTTTGTATTTTATTATAATATATATATATATAATGACTTATATATAAAATAAAAAAATTATATTTCATATATTTTTATCTATATAATTAAAAATTTAATTATTTTTTATACATTTATAATACATAATATTAATAAAAATATATAAATAATAATTTAGTTTAATTTAACTTTACTTATTATTAAATTAAATTTTAAGTTGAATTAAATTTATCAAAATAAAAAAACCAATTTAAATTTTCCATTTGAATCGAATTATGAAATGCCCTGCACACCCAACCAAGCCCCGCAGGCTGCAGCGGCGCAGCCCTCGGGCAGTCGCGCTCTCTTCGGCCCTCGCCCTAGCCCTCCTGGAAGGCTCTTCCTTCTCCTCCTCCTCGTCATCCGGCGTCCGCCGTCACCTCCAATTCAAGGTCGGCGCCGCCGCTGGACCCGTCCGCCGTCCCGCTGGACCGACCGGACCCATGCTCGCCGTGCTCCTCTCAATCTCGTACGAGCGGGCCTCATCCCTCGCACCCCTCAAGCCGCCGGCGGAAGCCTATTGTTCACCCGCCGGACTGAAGGCTCGCAGTCCGCCTGCCAGCCGCCGGCCACAGCCTATTGCCCTCGCCCCTCGCCGGATCGCCCAGTCGCCCTCCCTTCTCCTCCTCGCCGGCCGTCGTCCACCTCCAATCCAAGGGGGGAAAGATCGGCGCCGCCGTCGGACCCGTCGTCCCACACCCCTCGCAGTCCGCAGCCGCACCGGTAGGTCTTCAAATGAACTTTAATTTTATTTAGGTTTGTTTCTTTCTGCTCGTCAGTTTTGAATTCCAATGAACTTCAAGCTTATTAATATTGTTACACACTTACACTGGTATGTCTTCAAAAGAATAAAAGGAAAGAAATACTTGATTGTCTAAGAGATAGTACCTCCAAACTGGAGTTATGGTGTTTTAGCTGTTATTCTCTGGATTTAGTTTTAATTCTGGTGTAGAGGTATGCCTTCTGGATCTTCAGTCTTCGTACTCTCTCTCTAGCTGTTTCTAGAGAGAGAAGCTCTGAGGAACGGCCCCCCCGGGGGGAAGCCCTCGCCGGAACCTCCCTGGTTTTCCTCTCTATGAGTTTGAAGCTGTTCTGGGATCCTTTCGACTGGGCCCCATAACTCTCGGGGGACGGTTTGTTTTCACTGTGGGAGGAGAGGCCACCTTCAGTGCTCCTGTGAGGTGAGGTGCCGGAGGGACCTCGTAGGCCAGTGGACTTCCGTAGGGGTCAGGGGGCGGTCTCCTACGCGGATGTCGTGAAGCAACGGACGCCACCTCCGTCGGCCCAGGAGGTGAGGGGGAAATGCTTGCACGCATGGAGCATTGCGCCGGACAAACCTGAGAGACCAGATGGTCTGGCTCGGAAAGTGCCTGCGGGTCTCCCCCTTCAAGGGGTTTTGGATGCCAAGGTAGTGCTAGGCCTGTCAACGGATACGGATATTATCCGGATCCGCTTCGATTCATATTCGTTTTTTTGGATACGGATAATATTCGAATTCGAATCGGAGCGGATACGGATATTATAATATTCGCTTCGAAAAATATCCGTTCGAAATATTATATATCATATAATATATATTTTTAAATAATGTATTATAAAATAAATGATATTATAGAGAAATTTAGATATTTTATAGTTGTATTTTAATTTAAAATTTATTATATATAATTTTGACATTTTATAATTATATTTTATATATTTTTAATATTTTATAATTATATTTATATACTTTTAAATTTGAATCGGATAATTCGGATTTTAAAACGGAGCGGATACGGATAGTGAGATATTCGCTTCGTATCCGAGTCAAATCGGAGCGGATCAAAATCGGATAATTCGAATCGAAAAACGGAGCGGATACGGATAGTCATATATTCGCTTCGTATCCGCTCCGTTGACAGGCCTAAGTAGTGCGGAGGCTGTTGAGTGAGGTGGGCTCGGGGTGGGTCTTGGGAAGTCAGAAGAGTGCACAGAAACGGTCTGCTGGCAGTCGGGAGCTGTGCGGAAGGTGTGTTGGCTAGCCTACGGAGGTTCGATTCTTTGCGTCCAAGCTTGGACCTTAGAGAGTGGAACTTACCCCACCTCGGGGAAGATTGCTCTTTAGATCAAATTTATCGGGGTTCCTATCATCCTCTGCCATGAATTGCACCTAGACTTCCTTGTGAAGTCGTTTAGTAGGGTTGAGGACGGCACGTTGCGGTTGGTCTCGGATGGGAACGTCACTCATGTGGAAGCCCTCGTACACGTCGAATCCCCTCTGGCGGTCCCTCCGGTCATCATCTTTGCTGTGGGAGAGAGAGAGTTTGTGGTTCGGGTGTCAACTCGGCCGGCGACAAGGGGGCGGAATCGGCTGCCACATGTACTAGGGTCTTCAGGTGGCTTTTTGGAGGTAGAAGATGATGGGAATGCGGGCCGCGAGCGATGCAAATTTGAATCGGTCTACTATTTGGGCCGGACTGGCTCGGGCGGAGGGGGTGGTTGGGCCGCCTATCTTTGCGGCTGGCACCCTGAGAGAGGCAACGACTCATCCAGTTCAGAGGGATAATAACGGTTCGAGTGCAACCGTCGACCTGAGTGCGAACCCGATTACCCGGCACTTACCAGAATCTGGGTTTAACGGGATATCGGGTCCGCAAAGTCCCGCTAGCGTTCTTTTCTGCTGCCCGACACCTGTGGAGCCATTGGGGTCAGCCACCTGGAGCATTCGAGACTGAGCAGTCACCGATCGACGGTGGGACCTTGTGGCGGTGATCCTCTGCCGGCGGTGAAGTCCCCGACAGCCCCTTCCGGTGACTTGTTGCAGAGAAAGCTTGTGGCTGAAGGGGAAAAGGCAGCGAATCTTTTACAGTGCGGCACCTCCCCTCGCTAGAAGGACCTCTCCGCCTGCGGTCGGCTCCTGTGGCTCCCCCCCTCGGCCAGGCGGCCATGGTAGGTGGTCAGAGTACGGAGATGGAGACGGGACACTAGGATGTAGACCCTCTGAGGATCCTTCCACCCTCTTCTCTTATTCCTCAGATGCTCTGGCTTGAGTCGGGTGAAGGTGAAGACGACCAGCTGGGGGACACCAATAGTAAATTTGGGACAATCAAGGAAGGTGACCTTGGTTGCTGCTATGGCCGGTGCCTCTCTCGCAAATGCTGGTCCGGGAGCAGGGGAGGTTGGCTCTGGATGAACCGGAAGAAGTTGTCCCGAGTTCTCCTGAGACGGAGGAGGGTTTCTTTGAAGAAGAGCAGGTTGAGGACAACAATAGACTACCCAAGGAGGAGGTGAAGGGACTTATGGGGGAGGTGGAGAAAATGATGGAGATATACGTGAGGGAGTTGGTGGACAAGATGGGGGTCTTGTTCGAGGTGTGGAAAAGGACATTAGGGGGTTGTCATCAGGGTTCAGAAGAGGTGGCATAGCCTTGGCTAGAGAGGCGAAGATGGGGAAGTTTATCCTTATGTGGATTTTATCTTGGAATGTGTGGGGGTTAGGTGGGAGTGAGATGAGGAGGGCGGTGAAGGAGTTTGTTAGTAGATGCAAGATCAACATTTTGTGTCTGCAAGAGACTAAACGTGAAGGTGATGGGTTGGGGTCATGAGGGAGTTAGGTGGTGGTAGGCTTTTGGAAGGGGTAGCCTCTCTGACAGAGGGGAGGTCAAGAGACATTATGATCATGTGGAATCCTTTTGAGGTGGAGGAAGTAGAGGCGGACAGGCATATCGACAGAGGGGCTATCTCTCTACACTTTCGTTGTGTGAAGGATGACTTCTCTTGAGACTTCTCAAGAGTTTATGGTCCTCAATTCTTTGGGAGGAACTGCTTAGTTATCACCGTTCTTCTGTCCGGCCATGGTGTGTGGCAGGTGATTTTAATGCCGTGATGGCTGTGTCGGAGAGGACGGGGGTCACCCCACATTTGGGGGAGACAGGATTTCTGTGACTTCATAGAGGAGGGAACTCTTATTGACATAGGACCGGTGAATGCTCAGTTCACCTGATCCAATTTGAGGTCTTCACCGGCGTGCTCCAAGCTTGATAGGCTTCTTCTTTCGGTGGATTGGGAGGATCGATTCTCGCATGTGCATGCTTCTTGTTTGACTAGACCTTGGACCACTTCCTCCTGTGGGCAATAAAGTAATTCCGAGGATATTTTTATTCATTTAACTCTCGGTTTTTATGTGTAAATTGTTGAGCTGACAGTAGTTTTTGGGCGTGGTGTTGATTTTATTTATCTGTTATGTTTTGAGAAAATATCTTTTTTTTAGATTGGTTTCATTATTGAAGAGAACAATAAGTTGTTTTCCTTAAAGTAATGGTGAATTCCAGCGAATTCAGGACATTAGTGTGTTGGTTCATATCTTTTGGGCATGATGTTAATTATATTGGCTGTCTCATTTGCCCGTGTCTTGTGAAAATTCCTGTTGACCTTTTTTGTGTTGAATTATTTTGTAGTAATGATGGTATATTTTCATATGTTTTCATCTTAGACTATGTTACCGTGATGAAGATAGATACACTTATATAATTTGTGGCAATATATCGTTATATTAATCTCACATATAGTTCGTATTTTTGATATGCCAGTGTATAATACACCACATATATCTCATATTGAACTTTTGAAAGGTGCATTTTTTCCGCCGTATCTTTGACCATATTTAAAAAAATCTAACCTGAATTATACTCTGATGTATTTTTGTTGTATTATTCTGTAGTGTATTTAACTAACTTTGATCATGCCACAAAACTTTGAGCACTCTGATTTTAGTGAAAGTATGGTCAAATCTTTGGTTAGAACAACCAATATTTCTTTCTTAAAGAGGAATTGGACATTTTATTAAACTTCCTCTAATTAAAAAGAGAACAAATTTTCCCCCTATCGGGAGAGTGACTTGTCCAGTCACACCTATCTACCATTCAAGCATCATCTTGTTGCTCATGACCATCTGACATCCATCAGGTAAAGATTCAGTTCTGTATGCCTATAATAAGCTGCGGATGTATAAAACATGTGTTCTACGTGAATCTGTATAAAATGGTTGTTTCATGCGGCTTTGTTACCAGATCATATTGGCACATTTATGCCCAGCCCCAAAGGGTGCAAACGCCAATCCCCTGTTGTCCCCTCTGTCTGGCAGCTCCATCTTACTGCGAACCCCAAAGCTAGACAGGAGCCGCTGCTGCCGCTTCTTTGCCTCCCGCCTTACCGACGTCCTCTGCTGCCTGCTATGCTGCTGCTAGAAGGCAGCAAGATCACAGGATCGCAAGTGTCTGCCGAGGCCACTGCTGCTGGCGGACGATTTGTGGCTATCTCGGGATGGGCCACTGGCCACTGCTGCTGGTGCCTTATGCTGTGCGACTGGCCTCTGTCACCATCCCGTCACTCTGCCATCACATCCAAAACCCTGCTGCCTCTGCACTGGTAGATGACCCACTCTGCTTCCACTCCCTCTCGGCAACACCAGGGCCACAGGGACCATTCGGTCTCCTCAGCAGCACTGCACCTTTTCCTCCTGAAGTTGAAGTAACAATTACAAAGCTTATCTTTAATTGCTGCACCATAGAAATTCATCCCTTCTTTTTGATTATCTTCTGGCTGATCATTAATTCTGCTCTGAAGCGCATATTTGTGCTTTGGGAATTCTAACTTTTCTATGGTTATGGATTGGCCTTGATATTTGTGTGTTATGCTTATCAAATACCTGTTAGGCCTTTCGATTTAATGCTTGTTTATCCAGTTATCTATTTTACTCTGACATTTTCATGCCTTGGGCCTAAATAATATCATCCTGGGTGGCCTGTCATCAAATGGGGGCCTTAGTTTATATTGTTTAAATATGTTAACTTGCAGGAATCTTGACATCTAAATCATCTACTTCTATTTAGGTAAATTTGTTTAATTTGTGGTTATATATCATTATATTTATATTATATAATCTGTATTTTTATTTTCAAAATTTTTGATGTGTGAACTCCTACTACACCTAACATATCTTGTACCAAACTTTTAAATGATGCATCTCTTTTACTCTATCTTCGACCATATTTTTAAAAATTTAAACAAATTATACTCAACTTATCTTTGCCGTATTATTCCCATACATCATTTAACTATGCTCATGACTGCACAGCTCACGAGTGAAGATTTGCTCACTAACTTAGGGCTAACTTCGTCTCTCAGTTTTTCTTGTTCCTTTTCTCAAAACCATATTTTTTAGTTTCATTTCAATCGATTGTTTTTAGGTTATTTGACTTGTAATGCCACATTGTTTAGGGATAAAGTGCAGTTACCTTCTATGAACTAAAAGTTTTGAGATATGGATGCAAAATGCAGGATGCATCTGTTGGAGACAGTTGAACTTCTAGTCGTATTTAAAGAATAGAAGCATCAAATGGAGGACACTAGCATTCTGCAAGTAACTCCATCTTCGTCTGCTCGTGAAAGAAGCCACATATTCTGGGGATCAGCTTTTCTGCTTTTTGGCTTTGTGTCACTCCTTGGATTTTTCTTTGCAGCCATCTTATCCAAGCTTCTTCCACCCTTTGAAAATCGATTTCTTTCTGCTGTTCAAAGTGACAGGTATTCTTAAAGTGTCATAAATACTATGATTTGGTTCTATCCATGTAATTGTTTATCACGTTAATGGTTGCATCATGCAAAGTGATAAAAAGTAATAACATGTGTTCCCATGAATTATCACTTCGATCATTTATTGAGTGTGAATTAATTTTCATTAATTTTGGCAGCTTCTGCCTGTTACAAACTTGTTTGTTTGGTTATTACCATTTCTAATGATTCAATTGTAAGGGATCTTGCGGGTATTTGGATCCATGTCATGCGTTTCTGCAAGCTAATATTTAACAAACATGCAATTTATATTCTTACTAGTCTGTGGACAACCACAGGTTCAAAACCTAGATCCTTGAAAAGATTTTTCTTGTAAGTAGTGCGTTATTGATTCTAAACATTCTAGGTGGGCATCAGAGACACAATTTTGTTCTTAAAAATTTATCCCTTGAACCATGGATTTGATTTTTGCTAGTCCTATAGAACCTTTCTTCACCATGTTACTTTTTCAAGACCTGTAAGAGAATATCAATAGATCGTTTCAAGTGGGGTATAATTTGCACAAATTACCTAAATCTGGCAAATGGTGGTTTTACATCTTGCCAGACAGACATTGTTCCTGATTGGGAGTTCTCCCCCTTTTTGATGTAGAGTCTAATGCCATGTCTTGAGATCTCTATGAAATCTATCTAGGACCAAGAATAAGACAGAGAATGAGGTGCATGACGAGGAGGAGGAGGAGGAGGAAGGGTGGAGGTGTGGCTGTTGATGGAGAAGAGGAGAGGGAGGTAGAGGAAAAAGGAGGATCAGGAGCAAGAGGAGGAGGAGAGAGCGGATGGGGAGATGAGGATCGTGATGGAGTAGGAAGAGGGAGGAGGAGGAGAGAAAGGAGGAGTATTAGGAGAGGATAAGGAGAAGGTGAAGGTGAGGATGATGATGGAAGAGGAATAGAGAGGAGTAGGAGGGAAAGGAGCATTAGGAGTGGGGGCAGGAGACGGGGGAGAGGTGAGGAGGAGGAGAAACTACAAGAGGAGATGAGGATGGTGAGAGAGGGGGAGGAGGAGGGGAAACTGTGGGTGTGTTAGGGTTCATGAATTTTGATTTTTTTTATTCCTTGGGAGAAGAAAGATTTTTTTTCCTAGACTAAAAAATATCTCGAAGAAAATAAAATTTCCATGGTTAGGGGTTGATGAAAAAATTAATTTTTGTGTCACTTAAAGCTAAATGCAGCCATTGCTAAGAGAGGGAGCGAGGGAGGGAGAGAGAGAATTCTTGTGACGGGAGAAGCTTGGATTTCTTCCCAGAAATAAAAAAAAGAACAACTTTCTTACGTCTAGAGAAGGAAAATTTTGTAACCATTTATTTTCTTAGAGCTCTAACCTTGGGAGAACAGCTTTTCTTAGAAAACAGACCTCTCCGTCCTGTTTTCTGGAACCCCTAACCCACTCTTTGTCTTGATCTCTTTGAGATCCTCTCTAACGTCTGAGATGGCACCAAGATCTGAGACCACGATCCTTGCTATCGAGTTGGAGTTTAAAAACTTGCAGGATGGGTTGAAACTAAACTATGCTTGTAGCCATCAGCCTGATGCTGCATATTCCAACTATATATTACTTGAGTATCAAATGTTGATTTCACAATTTTTTCTTTTTCATTTGGTTACCATAGAGGAATATGTGTCTGCAGTAGCTGAGTGGAGCGTTAATTCCCCTAACAACTGACCCTTTTGTGTGAGGCTGAACAATAGTGACAAGTGAAAATAAGTAATGCGTTACATGAGAAGAAATTTGCAACTGAAGTAGGAAACGTGTAATAGGTAATTTTGGGGTCCCTGTGTCTGTTGAAAGTGGAATATGTATTATTATAGGATCATTACAGTTTAGTTATTATTATATGATCATTATAATTTTGGGGTCCTTGGGTCTGTTGAAAGTGGAATACTTAATGATTATTAAAAAAAACCCTTTTTTAAGAAGAAAAGTGGTCTGTACCACCAATTTTATTTCAAATAGAGGAGGAACAATGAAAGGTGAAGAGGAGAGATTCCTCTACCTCCTTGAAACCATTATAGTTAATAAGTATTCTGAAGAAGTAAACATATCTTCATATCAGTGTGATAGTGTGTAACATGATGGCTATGTGTGTCATGAGGTCTGAGCTTGCTGGGGGGTTGAGGAGGGTAAAGCATTTTGTTGTTCTTCTTAGGCAGGAGAGGAAAGGAGGCTAAGGGCCTGATGCAAGAGATAAATGCATTTAGGTTTATCATAAACTCATTTTTTGTTAGGGATTTTTTCTTTTAAGCCCCTACCATCATAGGTAATTATGCTTTAGTCCCTCAAATCTACATATTCCCCCCCAAATCTTCTAACTCTGAATAAAAAGCCCATGCGGTTAGCAGAAGGTAGAAAATGAATATGCTGTTAAAAAAGAAGGAATATTCTATCAAGATAGGAAATTACCAAAATAACCCCTTCTCTCCCCCCGGTGTCGGGGCGCTCCCGGTGCTGAGATGCTCGTTGCCTTCCCTTCACTGTCGCTCTCACTCTCTCCCCCGGACCAGTTGATCTGCCAGGAGGCTAGGCCACCCAGTCGATCAGCAGACCAATGGGACAGGAGCTTGTCGTTGGCCCAGGTACAGCATGGCCTCCGCGATGTCCTCCGCCTGTAGCCCCACCCCCTTCAGGTTCGCCCTTGTCTCCGCCGGCGCCTCCACCGCGGTCCCCTCCCTCACCAGCTCTGTGGCCACCATGTACGACGACATGCAGTTCACCCTCTCTCTGTCTCTCTGCTTCCCTCTATCTCTATGCTTCTGTCACTCTCCAGGCGAGCCGACGTCGATGCCCTCCTGTTCTCTCTCTCTCTCCCTCCCTCCCTGCCTCCCTCCCTCACGCCCTCCCGTTCCCTCCTATGCTCTCTCTCTCTCTCTCTCTCTCTCTCTCTCTCTCTCTCTCATGCTCTCTCGCTCTTCTCAGTCAAGCCGGTGTCGGAGGGGGTGTTTCTGTTCTCTCTCTCTGCTGTCTCTCTGCTCTCTCTCTCTTCCCCGTGCTTACTGTGTGTTGTTTACGGCTCTTTCTACACATAGGTAAAGTTAGCCATACATGAGTTAACATTTTTCTGGGCTGTAGCTTATGGAGGGAACGGCAGGGGCTTTTTATTGAAATGTGAAAGATTATATGGGCTTTCTGACAAATAGGTAGATTTGGGGGACTAAAACATAATTACCTATGATTGTTGGGGATTAAAAGTAAAAATCCATTTTTGTTATAACTCTAGTTTGGATGGTTAAAAATGGATTTTCCATGAACTCACTTGAGGTTATCATAAACTCAAAGTCTCCCCATAAATGCATTTTTCATAAACCTACGCTGAGTTGGTTTATGCCACGGACTCTTCTTGTAAACTGAATTTATCACAAAGTCACTTATGTTTACACAGAACATCCAAACATGAGTTAATAGAAAACACGTTTCTGATAAACAAATTTATGATAAATGCGCTTATGTTAAACCTATTATCATTTTTATAAGTTGCATCTAAATGGTTTTGTATGTGAGGCTGACATTATGTATATGGTTTCCTTTCTTCCTCATCAATATTTGTTTTAATTAATGGCAGATGTACAACCTTCTCAATTTTTTTGTTCTAGGTTATAGCTTCAAAGTTGTCGAGTCTACACCTTTCTTGTTCACTTGACATATTAATTTGTCTTTCCATCTAAGACCTCCATCCAGTTTTAAGAAAAATGCTGCTTGTGTATGCCAGGTATTGAACTTATATGTTCATTAATCAAAACTACGGTGATTAGGGTGATGATCATATAGGCATACTATATTCTAAATATATGAGTACTATTGTTTTATGTTTTCCTATTTATTTCATGGTTCTTTCTAATCCATGCTCATTTTAAACTAGGTATTACTGCTTGTTGGTTCCCTTGACCCTGCCTGTACTTGTTGTTGCTGTATATTTTCATTGGCTTAGCATGAAAGTCTTCAAGCATGCATAGGTTTGGTTCCGCCTTTCAGCAACTGCAATCCTTCTGGGAAGACAGTAATATTGCTTTTATTTTAAATGTTATTCAAATGTAAGTGCTCGGATATGAGAGATAGAAGGAAAGATGTTCCAGCCTCCAGGTGCATTAAGGTGGATCATTTCAAACTCAATTTCTGGTGTGGTTGAAGCATGGTTCTCAGCTTTTGGAAAATTGGTTGATTAGTCTGAAGGTACGTCTCAGAATCAATTCAACATTTATGGTGCAATGGTTTTGTTTCGTTCTGATTTGTTCGAAGACCATGATTCTTGCAATATGAAATAGCAGAGGGAAACTGCATCCTATTTCCTCTATGTTGAGCACCTCCCTAATGGATGCACCTGTTTCACTGGTCAGAGAGTAACATTACAAGTGCCACCATCACAACTTGATCTTCAATGGGGCATAGACACTATTCCTTCCGCATGTGTGCATGCATGCATGATGGCTTTGTGCCATTATTTATTGCTTAATGATCCTTTTTTTTTTTCAAATTCCAAGAGTAAACCAACCCGCTTAGGATGAAGCACAAATCACTGGGAGCCTGAGCCATGGACAGGCCAAACTTCTAACACCACCGGTCCGTTTGTACATTCTTTCAACAGCTCCTTACATATAACTCAATCATCACTCTCTAGTATTAAGTTGTCAGTGTACAGGTGTGTGATGTAAAATTGCCCTACCAAACACATTCTAAGTTTGATGATGCGCTAATTTGGTTGCAGCCATTCGAAGATGTTTTTCTATTGAGTAATGCTGCACTTATTGTACAACCATGGTGTGCTGTGGATTTTTTTTAATTTAAAAAATGTCAACCTTCCTGAGTAGCATGTCCATACAATGCAAATCATGATCGGACAGCTCCAAAAATTAAAAGAAGAAAAAATAACGGTAATAGGATGACTATTTTGGCCCTTTTTTGGAGAATTTTTTAAGCCATTAGATCACAGTTTATGCTGTACAGATGTGTACCTTGGATAGATAGACCCTGAAATCTGCCTTGTCTTTTTTAACATAAAAAAGTTCATTGCACACCGCAAGTATGCAATAAACCCAGGTGTGCAACGAGTATTACTTTTTTCTATTAACATTTAACATCTGTAACCATGAAGTCGTAACTTATCCCTTTTTGGGGAATGGATGACAAAGTTTGTCTTTGAAAACCAGAGGAAGTGTTTCTGCTTAGGTGTAATGTTTGATCATTGTAATACACTGAAATGTCATCTATTTGTACATTTTCAACTTTTGTATCGATGAAAAATGCTGAAAAAATGAAAGCTAAGACTGTTACCAGCGACCAGCTTTGGAGGAAATGTAGTGTAAACAAAACTGGGGATTTCGATTTTACCAAACTTTAAAATTTCTGTTTTTTATTTTCTTGCAATCCAATAGACTTTGTCCAGATCTCTCTGAGGGTAGCAGTTATCCAAGTTACTTCACATGTCCTCAACTAGAATTGGAACTCCTTAGGTATTATATTTTTACTAGCTGGATCCTAGCTACTGTTCCCTTTTCCCCCCTCCTTTGTTGCTTCTATGGTGGGGCCTTTTTAACTAACAGATTGCCTTTGAAGTGCATAGCATTTTTTTAGCCATTTATAGCACATAGTGTGCTACACGAAGGGGGTGAGGAAAAGGACAGGAGAATTTGGACTCATAAGTCATTTTTTTCTACTAAGAGAGCTTATAAATGGTTGTTAGCACAAAAGTTTAAGGCAAACTCTTCAAAACCATGGCATCCTCTCTGGAAATGGCCAGCACCACAGAGAATGAAGCTGCTTATGTGGAAGATCTTGTGGAACCGTCTGCCAACTGCTAGTATCCTCAAGAAATGGGGTATCATCACATCTGATTTTTTGTGCATGAGGTGTGGAGCAGCAGTAGAGGATTTGAATCATTCTTTGATCCTTTGTAGCACAGCCAAGGAGTTGTGGACACTTGTTGCCAGTCATGTGGGCTGGAGCAGATTGCCTATTAATTTGGAGGTGCGGTGTTGGTGCTTGAGAAATGAGGAAAAGTCCTTGTGCACTATCTATACAAAATCATTTGTGGTCTTCACCCTGTACCAGATCTGGAAAAGCCGGAATTTGTGGATTTTGAAGGAGAAAGTAATTAGCCATATATGGACCACTTTGATAACGGAATAAGACCCGGGTAGGGTAGCTCATTCGCCTTACCTGGGCTTATCCGATTTTGGTTCCCGGGGTCGGGTAGGATGAGCTACCCGGGGTCGGGTAAGGTAAGTGAACAAATAGGGCGGGTAGCTTATTCAACCTAAATGGGTCGAATAAGCTACCCAGGGTCGGGTAGGTAAGATCTTGTGGATTTCTTAATTATGATTTTTTTAAAAAAAATATCTATTTATTTTTTTCTTATTGTAGGTCGGGTAAGATAAAGTTATCAAACTCGGTAAGGTTTAACCCTTGGATACCTTACCCATCCTTAACCTAGCTTGCCTTACCCTATTCTGTTATCAAAGTGGCCCATAAGGATTTCCATTTTATGTCTGTGTCGGTGTTGCACCCGAAATTTTGCTCGAAATATTTCGAGAATTTCATTCCGAAACAACCGACGAAAAAGATATGGCATAGCGCCGATGTCGTCGGACTGCGGAGTACCTCCGTGGTTTAGGGTCTATCGACCCGATCATATGATCACAAGTGGCGTCGCAGAAAGGAAAGTCAAGAGGAAGACATGCATGCACACCTGTCAAAGTAGCCGAGCAAGTGTATCACACGGCACGGACGGGCACAAAGATTCCTCCCCACGCGGCGACGCACAACCCAACAACAAACAAGACAGTCCTCCGCTCCCGTGCAAGTCTTCACCGACAAACGGCCGCCACGCGGCAAAGAACGGGCCTCCACGGGCTACAAACGCTCCACCACGGCTTCTTCTCAACCCAGGTTGACAGAAACGGAGCAAAACGGCGCCGAGAGGAGTCAAAAAGGATGCTCGGAGGCCAAATGACCCCTCTAGGCCTGCAGCCCGGGAGGAGGGGGCCCGCGGCCACCTGTGGGGTCGGGGTCATTTGGCCCCTCCGGGTCCTCGTGTTCTGAAACAAAAAAAAAAGAAGAAAAAGGAGGGAGAGGAGTCAAAAATACTTTTTGCCATCCCACCTTGACAGAAAAAAAGGTTTTTGCACCCCACCCTGTCAGAACTGGGGCAATTTTTCTCACTTGACTCCTCTGGTAGCCAGAGGTGACCCCTCTGGGGTTATTCTCCCGTGCGCCAAAACCAAAAAAGGAAGAAAAGGAGCAGAGGGGTCAAAAGGCTTTTTTGCCACTCCACCTTGACAGAAATAGAGGTTTTTGCACCCCACCTTGACAGAATCGGAGCATTTCTCTACATTTCTGTCAACCTGGGTCCTCCCGCCTTCTATAAATAGACCCCCAAGGGTCCAAGTGGAGACACAGACAGACTACGTACTACGCACGAGAAGAGCACCACCACCGCAATGAGTTGTTCTGTTTGTTTGGCCTGTGAGGGGTAAGTGCCCGGGCCTTATGGATATGCCCCTAAGGGGTGTTTTTGTAATTTCGCCTTTCAGTGGGCCATGTGTGTAATTATGCTCCTCAGCGGGCCATGTTTTGTAAGTCTTTACGTCCCGGGACGACTAAGTTATGTGGTTCTGTCCCTACAACGACGGAATTACAAAAATGTCCTCTCCAGGACCGTAAGAGATAAAAGTCCTGTAATTTGCAGTTCTACCCTGCAATCTTTTGTAATTGGGACTACGTCCCTACCTCCCGCGTTAGTGCGGATCCTTGTACAGTCGACAATTCGCCGACAACCCTTGTACCCTTTTGGGTCATAAAAATATCCAATGTACTCCACATATTGTCTTTGTACGTCAATCTGGAAAATTACAAGAAAACCCTTCGACTTGTGGAAATTGTGCATATATCCCTCCTTCGGCCAAATTGACAAATGCGTGCCTTCTATGAAGCCCCTTGTCATTCTTTCGGTCCGAGAGTGTTGTCAGCTTAGTCCGACACTTGGGTGCCACCTCAGCTTGGATCCACCTAGAGTTTGATAAAATTACCGAAATACCCCTATGATCTAGAAATGGCCTAATAGCCCCCGAAACCCTCCCGAAACGGCCTCAATGCTTTGGAAAGTCGGGAACCTTATCATATTTTCTTTCCAACTCTGAAATTCCGGGAATGCTCTTGGCCTGGTAAAATTACCAAAATACCCCTGGGAAGGTAAAATTATCGAAATACCCTCGGGGTCCAGAAAACCTCTCTCTACTTCAAAAATACCTATGGCTTCCGCATATTTACGTTCATACTCCTAAATCTTAGGGTTTTGCTCAGGCTTAGCCCTAACCCTCTTAACATGTTGGTGGTAAATGAGTGGTCGTGGAGAGTCTTTCGAGTGAGCTTGCCCTCCACATCAGAACCTCTATAGAAGACTTTGAGATTTCTTTGACAGTTAAACAAAGGTGTTCGGACGTTAGGCCGATATAAATCAACACTGACTACGGTCAGTGGGGAGCGGTCCAGCACTCGAACCCAAAGTGTTTGATACTATGCGCACCCACGGAATCACCCTCTACTCAGATAGGGAAATGTTTCTTTTCAAAAAGAACATTTATATTTTCAGATTTTTTCCTACGTGAAAGATTCTGTGTCTCACAGACTGGCACGCCCGGTGGGACTTTTACCGCCTTTCTTCTTTCTATCAGAGAAAGTCTCCAAATCCTTTCTCAAGGTTCTGATCTCCCTCCTCTTCCTTTTACAGGACTGGGAAGAGGAGGGTATACACCTCTCTGTCCATTTGAGAGCTCTTCGTGCTTCCGCACGCCACTCCCTTCGTGTTACGCACCACCACCAACAACAGTAGCGATGGCCGCCGTCACCTACGGCCCCGAGATCATCGCCAACCATGTCAGGTTCGGATACCTGGCGACTCCAATCGTCTTCGGCGACTTCCCTGCGGTCGTCGGCTCGCCTTTCTTCTTGGGCGTCACGCCTGTGCCTGAGGCCAGCTCAGCCGCGCCTGTAGCAGCAACCACTGAGGGTGTCAGGCCCTCCACTCCATCAATTGGTCGGGTCCGCTCGGCCAAGAAAACAAATGCTGAGGGTGTCAGACCCTCTGCTTCATCAACTGGCCGGGTCCACCCGGTCAACAAGACTATCGTTGGGGGTGTCAGACCCTCAACCTCAGCAGCCAGCCGGGTTCTCTCGGTCAGCAAGACAACCGTCGGGGGTGTCAGACCTTCTACTGCAGTAGCCGGTCGGGTTCGCCGGTCAACTTTTCAACTATTAAGGGTGTCAAGCCCTTCATCCCGGCCGTGTCAATGGCCGAAGGTGTTAGGTCTTTTGCCCCAGCTATTGGCCGAGTCTTCTTGGTCAATCAAGTCACCGCCGGCATCGCCCCTACTCAACGGGGGCAACGCCGTCGCCGTAACGGCACCAGATCTACTGCGGCCACCCTCAGAGGTACCACCCTTGCTCAACGGGGGCAGCGCCGTCGCCCTAACGACGCCATGCCTACTGTAGGCGTCACCAACGCTGCTCCTGCTCAACGGGGGCAACGTCGTAGCCGCAAGGGTACAAAGCCTGCAGCGGCGGCATCTCGCTCTGGCAAAACTGTAATTGTCGGGGACATTCGCATCCGGCTCGATGGAGGCGAGCCGATCTTGCCACGGGACACCCACATCCCGACTGTTTCTACCTCCAACCGCTTCGAGCTTCTTCGGCAAGTCCGGGAGGACGGAGCGAAAAAGAAGCAGCCTGCCGTACCGGCTGCTAGTCAGGGCCGAGTACAACGGCCCAAACCACCCGCTCCTCGACCGCGGTCAGGGGGCAACCCAATTGAGGAGCGCCAGCTCCACTTAAAGAAGATATGGGTCACCAAAGAGGAGGTCCGAATTATAAGGCGCGCAAGGGCGGAAGAGCCCTTCCGCATGTCAGACCTGCAACAAATGCGGAGTCCGACAAGCACTGAGGCCTCAACATCTCCGAGGTCTACAACTCAACCCCTACGGGGGAAAAAGCGCCGAGGAATCGGCAAGAAGGTGCGACCGACCTCCCCGTGGGCCAGTTCCACGCACACAGAAGAGGATCGCTTCCCTCAAGCTTCTACATCCCGAGTGTCTGTCTTTGACAGACTCGGGAGGCCGCCCAAGCCGGATCGACAGCCACCTAGGAAGAAGCGGGTGGTTCAGGTGACCAATGACATTGTCAAGGTGTTCACCTATTATACTACCTCCGCCGACAAGCAGTCGGAGGACACCTCGGGGGAGCTTAACCAGCCTCTTCAATATTTGAGGAGGTCAAGGCCGGTCTCCCGGATTCTGGCACAGACACAGCAGGCGCCGGCTGCTGGGACATCTCAGCCCGAGCCGGCACGGCAAGAAGAGCGCCAATAGGACGTTCACAGCATCGATGGGGAGAGCAACCCCGCACAGGAGGAAGATCTTGGGAGGGAGGCACAGACCCCCGCGTTGGAAGAACTCCAACGCGAAAACCAAGAACTCAAGAATCTCTTGCAAGCGCTATTGCGTGAAAAAGAGGTTCATGTCCCACCTCAAGCTGCGCCAACTGGAGTAGAACCACGGCCTCCTCCCATTCCGGTTGCGGCCAATGCCTCCTTCACGGCGGCAAAATTACCATTGGCCGTGGAGTTTGAAGTTCCGCAGCCTGAAGTCAATGCGCGATCATCGGCCTCTCCTGCTACAGAAAGCCTCATGGCGCAGAGGCAGATGATCGAGCGAATCGTGGAGGCGAAGTTTGCCCAACATGGGGAGGGTGTGGCTACCGTTGATTTGTACAACGTGCCATATCTCCTCTACCATCAATTCAAGAAACTTCCACCTGATTGCCCGAAGGCCCCGAAGCTTCAGAAGTTCAACGGGTAGGACTCCCCACATGAACACCTGGCCTATTACATGACGGTCATGGGTGAATTGCCGCTGGAAGAGGCATATTTGTTGCGGTACTTTGCCACGTCATTGACTGGCACCGCCTTCCAGTGGTACTCCAGACTTAAGCCTAATTCTGTAAGGCCCTCTTTGGTAACGGGTTAGAATAAGCGGGTTAGGATAAGGGCGGTTAAGGTATCCTTGGGATTAGATTGTTCTACTTTGATAAGTGGCTCTTATTCTAGCTCGGGTTAAAGAGAATAAGGAGACCTTATTTTGAGCAGTTTGATAAACTTGCTGGAATTACAGTGGAATAAAATTTTACATACCTAAATTACCCTTTCTTTCAACGGCTCTCCTTCAACTCAACCCCCTGGCCACAATCCCATGAGAGTGAACTGTAGACATCACTAGGACACGCAAAATCAAGTTTCCTTCGACTTTATATTTTTTCTTCGCTTTTGTATAGCAAAACTTGATGTGGATTCTTAGGAGCAAATGAAGAATGAAAAAATTGCTATCCAATTCAAACCAATGCCAAGGAATTTCTATATCACATACACTGTTTTGATCTAAGATTGTCCTCATTGTAAACAGAACATACACCATTCACTCACTATGAATATAAAAATCAAGAAACAATCTAAACCCCGTGACCATAAGCCTTTATCTAGAATGTTATACATGCATCAAGAATGCATAATATTATGCATTGAAATAGCCAAATCAGACTCAACCAATACCGTAACAATCAGATGAAGGACGCCTGAATATCTTCTTCCTATTTCATTCTTTCTCCCCACAACCCCCCCCCAACCGAGGGTACAATAAACCTGACTGTGGAACAAATATTTCAATATATCACTCCAGAACATCACATGTCCAATCAATCAGCGACCTGGAAACGTGCATTTAGGATGATAAATAGATACAAATAGGTGTATACCTTATAATTAAACATGCTACACAGTGTACATCAATACCATCAGGCACAATTAATCTACACTCTAAATAACAAATTCAAATGACTGTTTGGTGACTCAGAAACATTTGGTTCAGATGAGGCTAGGTCCACTGAACCCACGTTGAGGGAAGAATGTCTGGAATGCCTTGATACCATGTCTATATCATCCTCTCCATTCGAATCGATGCCTCTCAATTGAAATCGCCTCCTGGATCTCCTTGATCACTTCTGATATGGAGGGCCTCAATATTTCATGCTGTTGGACGCACATCATTGCCTTTTCAGCAATCTTCCACATTGACTGTATATTGAAGTCATTCTGAAGGGAGGGATCAATGATGCCCTGAATGTTTCCACTCTCAATGTGTGATTTAACCTGCGATCAATTTAAAAGCCAATTGGTTACAGAAAAGAAGGTCAATTGTCATCCATATAGCATCCTGTAAGTAGTGGATCAAATGCAGGTACATATGAAGGTAATCGTTACACTGTAATGCAGACCAGAATGACTTCATGCCAAGTTATATTTGCTTAAAAAAGAAAATAGCAACGAAGAACTATTACCCAAGGTACAATATTCCGGCTGTTGACTCCAAATCTTTCAATCTGAATTTTGCTTTTTGACCTGAAATCAGCTCTAGATGGATGACCCCAAAGCTGTAAACATCACTTTTGTCTGTCAATTGTTGAGAAATATAGTACCTACATTGAAGACCATAGAATCAGGACTGATAGTGGTAAGAAATGATAACAAACGATACTGGAGCACCTATTGATGCTCTTGTTATTTTTATTGTATATGTTCTGGATAATTGACATCATCTTGAACAAAAGGAATCAAATGTTGGTAATTCTGACCTAATATTGTTACCTTCTCCTCAGTTGCAGAACCAAGCATACATATCCAAAGCAAACTGATACCAAGCATACATATCCAGCTAATAGGTTACCTTCTCCTCAGTTGCAAAACCAAGTTACATGCATAAATCAGAACATAAAACATGAGTGAACATAGGATAATTCCAAAAATAAGAACACACATGGGTTGCCAATATAAATTGTGGGATTGTTGGTGGTGAGCATACCTAGCAGCATGCCGGCAGTGGAAGGCAAGACTACCTTGATATTAGCAATGGTTGATGGAGATGTAGATGCTGACCTACTATAGGTAATCATCAAACTTTAAATTTTGCATCATTGCCTATCCCCCAGATCGGACAAATAGGTGAAAGTGTTAGCCCCTTGCAAAATGCATGCGTTCTAGTGGATTATTAGGCTCAGCCTAGCCTGAACAATCATACCATTGGGAAGAGTTGATGCAGGAGACAGGCCTCATAGTTCATACCCATACAACATATATGCTCCTAGCTAGGAACCTCCACAGTTGTATAATGATATTCACCATGCTGCAATAAACATGCACATATGCATTCACTCCCCTGTGGTAATTATCAAACTTTAAATTTTGCATCATTGCCTATCCCCCAGATCGGACAAATAGGTGAAAAGTGTTAGCCCCTTGCAAAATGCATGCGTTCTAGTGGATTATTAGGCTCAGCCTAGCCTGAACAATCATACCATTGGGAAGAGTTGGTGCAGGAGTCAACCCTCATAGTTCATACCATACAACATATATGCTCCTAGCTAGGAACCTCCACAGTTGTATAATGATATTCACCATGCTGCAATGGCACACATGCATTCACTCCCCTGTGGCCTGCAAATGAGAATCCAAACTTTGAATCAAATGCATTATCAAACATTGTCCATTTATCATGCAAATGAAATAGCAGAATGTTGCATACATAAAAAGCAAAGTCCAAAAGGTCTCTCTAAAATACACAACAAAGAAATTAAAAATTGCATCAGCATACGCTTTCATTCCTGAATCTCCTATCTATTGGCAGCCCAAATTGCATCAACAGTTTGGGTTCTACGTTGCTCCCCAGCTATAACATCCCTTCGACTTAGAAGTATGTCATCTGGGACCTCATCGTCACCTCTGCTTCAATGGTGGCATCATTATCTGTCATGCCTATTGAAGTACCAGTCGTACCCTTGCTCATGACGAATAAAATTCTGAATTACACAACAAGCTAGTACAATCTTGCGTTGAATTAGCCATGGGTAACGATTCCCCTCTCGCAGCGTATGAAATCTCATCTTCAGTCCACCAAAGGTTCGTTTCACAACATTTCGGAGTTGAGTATGCCGGTGATTGTATTTCTCCTTCTTGTTTGAAAATGGCACTCTTCCTCTACCCTGAAATTCAGAGATGTGATACCTGTGACCTCGGTAGGGGGCTAAGAATGATGTTGTGTTCGCATATCCAGCATCCACTAGATAATATTTACCACGGGGCACGGTGAAGCCTCCCTCTTCTATGCTCCACCTAAGGACCTTCATGTCCGAAGCAGAGCCCTCATACCCAACACAAATATATTGAAAAAGCATGTCAAACGACAGCACTGCCATCACATTTTGTGTAATGCACTGTTTTCGATTGCGGAAGCGAGGTTGGTCGTGGATCGACACATTTGCAGGAATATGAGTCCCATCGATTGCACCCAATGCATCCTACAATTCGAAAAGGAATGTTAGATTTGCCAAGATGGATGGCACAATTACAGATGCATAACGTACACCATACCTTAAAGAATAGATAGAAAATATCCTTGTCACGTATGTGGGGATGGCATTCGTTTGTGTGCGTTAGGAGCTGGATGAATTCAGTCTTCAACGAAGCCAATGCAAGTGCGAGACGATTAACATAATGACTGATTGTTTGAGAAGAGTGCTGAAAATGCTCACATAATGAACCGGTTGAGACACCATGCCCAACAGCATATAAGAACATAGCGAGTTGCTCATTTGCCGTAACATAGCGTGAGTCAGTTATCAAACCTCTACTCACTAACAAGTCTCTCAATCTGAAGAACATTGTTGGATGTAACCTAAACACATGGTAACACCTAACTTCATGGCCGTTGAGAATATCATGAATCCATGCGTGGCCAGTGTGTGTCGAGGTGTGCATTCGACGCCTAGGAATCACCGGTGCATTTTCTTCTTCAATTTGGTACCATATCGCATCCTCAATTGCATCGAACATTTCATCATCCTCTTGAAGATACTCCAAAAGTAGGGCATTAAATTCTACAACACTCAAGGACAACATCATGTGATACATTGTTCACTTAGCGTCTAAAACAATACATGCATAAAACTGTTACATCCTACCCACTAAGTTGACTCAACTAACGATGCATAATAATAATAATAAAAACACCGAGATTCATACATTACACAACATAACACAACGTTCATACATATAAAAAAGTACATGACAAAGAGGTTCAAATTGTTCATTACACAACATAACCAACTAGACATAAACTTCCCACCCTAAAAACCCAATGCGTTGTGGTCACGCTGTATGTAGGACTACCCAATCCACCTTATCTTCCTCATTCAATATCATAAAAAGAGACCTATTGGATGGATCTTTAAATAGATCCAATGCCTTCACGACCGTTTGACGAGACAGTCCAGGGAACGCCTTTAATGCTGCAATGCACTCTTGGGGGGTGGGAATAGTATCTCCCTCTTTCACTTCCTCCCTGATTCTTCTGCAACATCTTCACTAAGTCAACTTTGTCACGAACGACAGAAGTGAAAGCCATAACAGATTCATCCCCAATCCTTTTTGGACGTGGTTTTGGGCCACCAACGAAAAGTCGCTTGCGTGCACTGGATGTACCTTCAGTGTTCGAAGCTGGTGGTGGTGCCTCCGATGGAAGTTGTACGTTAGGAGTCGTACTTCCATACACTGAGAATTCAAGGGAGGCATCACTGCTGAAATGAAGGTTGTCCATCCCACCACCTCCTACTAGAGCATTTAGATATTCTTGAACCGAGGATTTGGAAGCCACAGGCGGCCGGGATCCTTCTGATCTACTCGTCTACTGGTACTGTTGGAGCATAAGTATTCCATGTCTTTGAAGAATTTGAATGTCTTGCCCTTTATGACCCTATATTCGGGAGATCTCTGATAATAATGGGAGACAAGATAGCTTAGAAGATGAGTCAATGGTGTGCAAAATGAGCGATAAGTTGGACCAAATATTTAAATTAATTACCTCAATTAACTCCTCCCAGGCTCCTTCATATCCAGGCACAGGCATGCTGGTCAATGGATCCCAGCCCCACCAACTTTTCCGCAACAATTGGTCATATAAAGTGTATAATTTTTTCAACATTTTTCAGCGATTGTATAATTGTTCCCTATCATGATCCAGACCAGTCCTTGCATTAAATATGGGAACACACTCATTCCATACCTGTGGCTTGAACGTCCCATCTGATATGTTGTTTTTATCATAATGATCCCTTAACAACTCTAACAACTTCCCATCATGGATGTCGGTCCAATTAGGTGCACGGCTCTTTCCTTTTCGAGCGTTATGTGATGGCCCTTTAAGTACATGGGAAGATAACAGATAACCAGAAATAACAATAAGGAAAGAGCACTTGGGCAACTTGAGTTAGACAAAAGTTCAACTCTTTACCTAGCACTTAGCCACTTGAGTTAGGTAAATGTTCAACCCTTTAATTAGCACTTACATGACAGTAGTTAAAAACTTTTCTATAGGATGGAAAAGATCAAATCTTTTCTTAGGAATCTGTAAACACTAATCTATAGGTGTTATCATAGTGTTAACCCTAACAAGAGTTGCTACCATAACTAACCACTGTTTGTTATATTGCATTCACATATGCAAAAAAGTGTTTTCATATGCCCAAAGGAAAGAATGAGAAGAAGAAGAAGGCAGCACAAATGGGTAGTTGTATCAACTTCATAACAAGACTGAAAAAGTAGTAGTTGTTGCATTCTTATTGTAAGACATGTGAAGGACCCAGGGCTTCAATGGTTCAATGTCTTATTGTAAGACATGTGAAGGACCAAAATGTCACAACCACATCCACTCCTTGTGAAACATTGTCAAATTTATTCATGTCCTACATAATTTTGTCCGCTAAAGACACCTTATAAAGTTTGGATTCAAACCCTACATACAAGGCTCAATAACTTTTTCTCCCCTTCAAATATGGGACAGTTTCATTCATCCTACTCGGACTTCCAAACACATTGGTGATTCACACCATTCCGTTACACTTTATGAATGAACCACTTACAAAATAGAGCGATACTATGAAGTATGAACCTTGGAGCTACCATTGTTCCTGAAATTTTAATGCTAGTAGTTACTTTTCTATAGCATCACATACTGGGAGGCAACAAAAGTTAGCCTCATATCTTTGAAGACATCCAATGATACTATTAAAATTAGCAAAAACAAGTAGAGCATCAGCAGGTGTTGTATGTGAACATCATTAATAGTGAAATTATAATCTCACCATCAAGCAGTGAAATTATAAATTTATAATCTGTGGAGCACAGAGGACAGCAAATATAAGGTGCCTCATCATTTCATATAAAGGAACTAGAAGTACAGGAACAAAAAGGTAGAGTAATACTCAGCAAGCATCTTAGTTCTTAACTGGACAACAATGCCAAGCAGAATGCTTCAACAAGAAAGAAATTCTTTCTACCCACATGCTGGATTAAGTAAGCAGGGAAGGATTTGATTGACATCTGCATCATTCGAACTCTAAACAAAGTTACACTGAATGCATTCTTCGAAAAGGAAGATGAATCCTGTGCTGGCATATATAGACTCCTTTATATTGCTAAGATACTAGGCGACCCTGTTACATTGATGCAATGTATGAAAGTAGAACCCTACTAACATGGATTCTAGTTTATTTGGATCTTATATAAACCTAACGTTCTTTATCCTCATGAAATCTGAGCAGACTGGGATAGCAGTACAAAATAACCACTGTGACTAGAAATGTAGCATATTGCATTCAGATATGCAAAAAACCACTGACAGTCAACATAAATTGTATATATAAGAATGAGACATGTACCTGTTGCAGACATTGGCAAGCATCTACACTTCCTCCCCCATGACAAATTATTACTGTGAATGCCATGTCCGAAAACCAATAATAAGTAGCCATGATATAAAATGAACGCTCATGAGAGGTAAAATACATGCAGTTGATCAAAGTTGTCCTCGATTACGAAAGTAGGTGGTACATGAAACCAATATCAAATATTTTGTGTAAAGCAGTGTTTACACGGGGAAAAGTTGTTGGAACATCCGATTTCGCTGGATGGATATGTCGTATATCTTGACATATTTGTTAATTCCGCGTTTTTTGGGTTTGTCAGACGATTTAGGGTTCGTGTACTGGACTTTTCTCCACCGACCGAAGTCGGTGTTAATTTACATCGGTAAAAATCCGAACACCTTTGATTAACTGTCGAAGAATGCCTTTTGCCTCTATTAGTTGTGACATAAATGAGCTTGATTGTCCATTCCGGGTACATACTCTTGCAAAGAACTTTGGAGACTTTATTTCTTTGAACACATGATTTGAATTACAATCGATCCTTCAAGACCTTTACATATGGTCCCGATTGTGTAATCGGGTCTTCAAGATTATATCCAGTTGCAACCAGAGCCTTTGAATTTGCTTCATTCTACATTTGGATCATTACATTTACTCGTGTCCCCTGATCGGAGAGTTAAGCTTGAATTTTATCACGAGGACCGTTTGATCGCCAAGATGATCATTATCGATGCCTCGGAGTTGCTTCACGGTCACAATCACGCTTTTGATTGTGATTGGACTCTTAAGTTGCCTTGGTGTCCATAAAGAACATTTCTGCCTGAGATGGGGTATATTTGTAATTTTCCTCCATCAGGGTATTTCTGCAGCTTTCTCAAACATTGGGATGTTATTGGAATTTCTGACCCTTTCTGGGTATTTTCACCCTTTTTCGGAAATAGCCCTGTCACTTCCTGACTTCTTGGGCATTCCCATTACTTTTGACTTTTCAGAGCATATTTGACATTTCTTGATTTTTTGGAGATCGCCCCGTCGTTTGACTTCCTAGGCGTTCTTGACTTCATTTCTTGACTTCTTGAAAATCGCCCCGTCGTTTGACTTCCTGGCGTTCTTGACTTCATTTTTTGACTTCTTGGAAATAACCGTTTCATTGGACTTCTTGGATGTTCATCATCATCATCATCATCATCATCATCAGAGCCTTATCCCAATTAATTGGGGTCGGCTACATGAATCCTGTTTCGCCAAAGATTTCTATCAAGTGCAATATTCATATTTAAACTCAAGGAATTAATGTCCTTCCTAACAACATCACACCATCTCATTTTAAGCCTTCCTCGAGCTCTTTTACTAGCATCCACTAAGATTTGGTCACATCTTTTAACCGGCGCTGAGTTAGGGCGACGAAACACATGTCCAAACCACCTGAGTCTATTTTCTCTCATTTTGCTATCAATTGGAGCTATCCCTAAGTCCTTACGGATGCGCTCATTCCTAATCTTGTCTTTCTTAGTCTTGTCACACATCCATCTCAACATCCTCATCTCTGTTACACACATTTTGTGGATGTGTTCCTTTCGTACTGCCCAACACTCGGTACCATATAACAAAGCAGGTCTCACAGTCGTTCTATAAAACCTCCCTTTGAGTTTCACATGTATACGACGACCACAAAGGACACCTGATGCACTTCTCCATCTTAACCAGCCTGCCTTAATCCTGTATAACGTCATCATAAATTTCCCCATTCTCTTGTATGATAGACCCTAAATATCGAAAGCTACTACTCTTCGGAATGTTATGTCTATCAATTAGAACCATGTCTTCCTGAACCACTCTCCCATTACTAAAATTACAGTGCATAAACTCTGACTTACTCCTACTAATTTTAAAACCTTTAGACTCCAAGGCAAGTCTCCAACGCTCTAACTTAGCATTTAGAGCATCAATACTCTCATCAATTAAAACAATATCGTCTGCAAATAGCATACACCAAGGGATATCCTCATGCAATTGTTTAGTTACTTCATCCATAACTAAGGCAAAGAGATACGGACTTAGTGCAAAACCTTGATGCAAACCTATAGAAACGGGAAATTCACCAGTCTTCCCAGCAATAGTTCGAACACTAGTAATAGCACCGCCGTACATATCCTTAATCAAATCAACATATCCTTGAGAGATTCCTTTCTTTCTTAATGTCCACCAAATCAATTCTCTCGGTACTCGATCGTACACTTTCTCAAAATCAAGAAAAATTATATACAAATCTTTTCTCATCTCTCTATACTTGGATATGAGATCTGCCGTACTTCTTGGATATTCCTTGTCTTAATTTCTTGACTTCTCAGGAATAACCCCGTTATTCGACTTTTTGGATATTCCTTGTCTTAATTTCTTGACTTCTCGGAAATAACCTTGTCATCTTGGGTATTCCTCGTCTTAATTTCTGGACTTCTCGGAAATAACCATGTCATTCGACTTCTTGGGTATTCCTCGTCTTTATTTCTGGAGTTCAGCTCCTTGAGAAGACGTATAGATTTGGATGGTTAGCCATAAGCCGAACATAGGAGAGCGCACACCGCTTCAGAGAAGGGGCGTGGTCCCGCTCCACCGAGTCGTGCAAATGGCGTAAACGAGAACAAGGGTATTTGATAATTTTGAGACCTCACAAATGGAGCTATTTCTGTAATTTTTCCACAACCATGGGTGTTTCTATAAGTTTTCCTTCATTAGGGAGATTTCTGCAATCTTTCAACTATCTGGGCATTTCTGTAATTTTTCCGCCATCGGGGGCATTTCAGCAATTTTCTCGCTACCGGGGATGTTTCTGCAATTTTCCCACCATCGGAGACATTTCTGCAATTTTTCCGCCATCGGGGGTATTTTTGTAATTTTTCACCCACCAGGGGGATATTTCTGCGATTTTCTACCCACCGGGGGTATTTATGTGATTTTCCACCCACCGAGGATATTTCTGTAATTTTCTGTCCACCGGAGGTATTTCTGCAATTTTCCACCCACTGAGGGTATTTCCACAATTGTCTGCCCACCGGGGGTATTTTCATAAAGTGGGGAACATTCCTTTGAACTCATATCTTGTCTCTTGAATTTCTGATTTTTCTGGAATTTTCCAAAGTACATGGACTTTTGGGCAATTTTGCAAAAGCTTTGGGCGGAGTTGTAATTTCTGAAATATGTAGGGACCTCCTCATAATTTTTTCATGAGGGACCAGACTTTGAGCATTTCTGGGCTTCCCATGAACTTCGATCATTTCTTCATTATGGATTTACAACAATACAAATATATTTCTTCACGAGGGAATTTTCTAGCAATAAATCTCAGTATGAGGGCCTTCTTCAAACTTGGAGGGAGGAAACCCAGCCACAAGGGAGAGGGGCGCAAGCCTCTTCTCCTTTCTTCTTCACACTTGGGCCTCTATCGAAGCTCTCCAAGTCTTCAAGTGCTGCCAAACTTTCTTTCCTCTTTTTTCCTCCTCCTTCCTTGGAGCTCTAGGCTTCCTTTCATAGGAGTTAGAAGTGGACCGGAGGCTAGGGGGCTCCGGTGGAAACACCCCCTCCGGTGGAAGTCCAAGGGACAAGGTGACTCTTCCCCTCCCTTCCTTTTTAATTTTTTTTAACTGTTTTCTTTCTTTCCGCAGAAAATGGAGGGGAAAGCCCCCCCCTCCGGTGTTACATGTACCGGAGGGGGTTCCCCCTCCGATGCATGTACCGGAGGTGGTTCCCCTCCGGTTTGACTGGAACCGGAGGGGTTCCCTCCGGTGCATGTATCGGAGGGGGTTCCCCCTCCGGTTTGCTTGGGACCGGAGGGGGTCCTCCGGTTCATGTACCGGAGGGGGTATTTCCCCCTTCCCTCTTCTATTTTTTTTTATGTTGCAAAGGATCGGAGGGGGTCCCCCCTCCGGTTTGTCATTACCGGAGAGAAGAGAGAGGGGCGGAGGGGGTCCCCCCTCCGGTGCATGTACCGGAAGGGGTCAAACCTCCTCACATTCTTTTTTCTTTTCTCTTTCTTCTTTTTTTTTCTTCCCCCCAGTAGCAGGAAATGAAGGGGGAATCCCCCCTTTTTTGTATAATTTTCCGGGTTCAACAAGCAGATTATAGAATGTCTATTAGGACCAAATAGTCGCGAATGCGTAAAGCGACATCACTGTAGGATGCCTAAAGTGACATGCAGATTATAGAATGTGGCTTGAAGGACCAAATATTCAGTAATGCAGATTGTATAGCATTGCCCTTTATATATCAAATTAATACATGATGAACTTCACGTATATGTACAACCATGTCTAGAAATTAAACAGAGTACAACAAAACAGAACCGCTAAAGGGTGCAAAACAAAAACCAAAAATGCAAAAACATGAGTCATCAGTTTCCCCTCTCGCAGCATACTTGGATCTCATCAAGCAAGACCAAATACATATGACCAAAATACGACAATAAGATCTAACCATCAAAGAAATCCACCCAAAGGAGGATACACAATGTATACAACAAAACAGAACTGATAAGGGTGGAAAACAAAAAACAAAAAAGCAAAAACAGGAATCATCGGTTTCCCCTTTCCCCTCCGTCCTTGGATCTCATCATGCAAGACCAGATGCATGTGAACAAAATACAACAAATAAGATCTGACCATCATACAAATCTGCTCAAACGAGGATACAAATGTAAAAGGGACCGAGTTAAACGCCAAACCTGGTGACAGGCGGAGAGTTAGAAGAGGAGGAAGAAATGACCTCCGTGGTGAAAGTTGAAGTTCTGCTGGAAACTGATGCGGAGGAGGAAGCAGAGGGCACCCTTTTTTATAGACAAGAAGCCTGCATTGTAAAGAAAGCCCTGCAGAACTACGGACACAGTATGGCCCGTGACCCTTGGGAGTCTCGAAAAGTAGTCAACGGAAGCACAGGAGGGCGGGCGAAAGGTTGGAACAGTCGGAGTAGACAAGGCAGAGATGTTAAACAGTGCTGAGAAGACCAGGCAGAAGCTTTCGGACAGTGAGAAGACCAGACGGAACACAAGGACACCGTGCGGCCACCGTGCAGCAAGCAGAACGATGTACCCTTTTCCCGGCGATCGGTCACCGTGCGGCAAGCGGCTCGGGGAAACAGGCAGCGAGGGGATCCCCCCCCCCCCAGTGATCTTTGCTCCGGATCGGGGAAACATGCAGCGAGGAAAGGATAATGACACTGCTCACCGGGGAAGAGGATGAAGGGAGATCCCCCACCGCGTCGCAAGGACTGCTCACCGGGAAGAGGATGAAGGAGCCCTCGCGGCCAGGATCGTCACCGGGGGCGCGTTCGTAGAAGAGGGATCGCCGTTGCCGCGACGAGGGTAGGAATGGAAGCACGGCGCGAGGTAGGGTGTCGCAGCGGCCGGGGTAACGCATTCGAGGGGGGAGAGGCTCGAATGAATTGTTCGAGCGAATAAGTGGTTTATCCCAACCGACGTCGGGTGGGCTGTTCGCGTCGTCAAAGTCGCACAAGTCACCCGAGGGAGAATAAGCCATGCTATCCGGGCTTATTCGATTACCAAAGTGGGTCTTAAAGAATTGATTCCAAATGGTCTATATGATATCACGGTTAAGAAATAGATAGATGTTCTAGGTTCTTCCAGTGGTACCCACACATTGTTCTGATATTTGGAAGAACCTTCACAACTCTGTCAGTAATGTATATGCTCCCCTATGCTATCTTCTAAAGAAAAATTCTGATTTTGATAGGTAATTTAGAGTCCTATACTTGCTTACACCAAAGAACTTTCTGGCCTCCTAATGCCAATAATGGAGTGGTAGATTAGATTTGACATAGTATTTCCCTGACTTTTCCTATCTCCATCTCATGTTCTCCCTTTAAAAATACACTTGCGCTCTAGAATGTGAGAATTGGTTGAACTATTGCAATTCCACTACATTAAGGTTTATCCGGAATTGTATTTGCCATCTTGGTCTGTCTCCTTGGTGAGACTACATGGAGTTTTTACTTACCCTAGTCAAGTAGGCTATGTCAAACATGTTAGTAGGAAAATAGCTCCTAGAGGAGGGTGAATGAGAGTGCCGAATAAAAATTACGATTTGAACTTGAAATCGCACCTAAGTTAAACTAATAATGCGAATAAGCAGTTAAACAAAAACAAGACAAACCACAGAAGAGACACCAGGATTCATACTAGCTTGGACACACTCGGTGGCCTGTCTAGTACTAGACCATTGTCTAGGTTTCTATTACTTCACTCCGGAAGTACAACAATTGAGTTTTAATCAAGTATTTTAGCTCACCAACACTTTGCTCTTACGTAACTACAATTGGTTTTTGATCAAGTGCCCAATACACTATCAACATGTTGATGTTTTGATTAGTTTTTTGCAACAAATATCTTTAGCGGAGGGCTCGGGAGAGCACACATCCCCTCAAAGAGAGGGCATAGACCTGCTCCACCAAATCGGCCCCCGTAAGGTTAGAAATTTTATTAATGAGAGAAAAGAGAAGTAGTTAGTACATGGTTATATGCAACATGGGCTATAGACGAATAGAAGGGCACCTCGTTTTATCTAGGCGGACATGCCCTTTAACAATGAGAGGTAGCTGACCCCATGTGGTCCAAATACACAAAGAAGACAAAAAACAAGCATAGTTGACCAGCCCGTCAACAACCTGGTTGGCTTCCCTGTAAATATGGCGAAATTGTAGGCACATGTTGGAGGAGAGCTGGAGAATATCCTGCATGATATATAGAAGTCGCCATGGACAAGAGAAGGTCCCATTAATAATACCAATCAGCGTAGCTGAATCCGACTCCACAAGAAGCTGAAAAAAGCCGTGCTGCTTGCAACACCAGATACCATCACGTAAAGCTAATGCCTCTGCCTCCAAGCTAGAAGATATGCAATATGGTTTAGCATATGCAAAGAGGATATCTGCAGTAGAACTTCGAAGCACACCTCGGCCACCAGCAACCCCAAGGTTCCTTTTGAAAGCACCATCAACATTCAACTTATAAGGTTTGATTAGGTGTTTAGCACACAACTGGCTGGTCACACCATAGCTTGTTGACGTTTTGATCAGGTGTTCAGCACACCATGCAGACCTACCTGCAAGTAATCCAGACACAAGGATCTTCTGACCCTTAAGTACACTCTGTGTAGTAAATACACAATAGGAAGTTGATGAAAGTTCCACAATAAATGGCCTCTTAATAGTAGGCAAGTGTGGAGAAATTAAAGCACAAGAAACAGAATGAGCGTAGAGAGTAATGAAAGGAATGTTGTGCACGAAGAAGCTCATATCGCATTGACTAAGCTATTGAATGTTTCTGTTGCTTTGGCTAGGGCTCATTGAAATAGAGATTCTTCAATGATGTGCTTTATGATCCTGGAGGGCTTGGTTGCTCACAACACTTGGAGTTGAACGCTTAGTTTGCTACGGTTCGAAAGTTGTCTTCCGCTCAGAACAAATCTTATATTTATAGTCATCTCGTTGGCTATCCATTAGACTGCTTCGCTTGAATTGCATGCATTTCTCTCTAACATTTCTTTGCTTGAGACAACAAACTAGTTATTGTGTCTAGGCCTCCAACTTCACTCTCATTCTTCTTGTATTTTGTTCTTCCAAGGCTTGTTACGATGTGGTACGTAGCTTTTCCACATCGACAATGCACGTTAGCATAAAACAATGCTTTGTGGAAGATGTTACCTTTTTGTAGCCCTACTCGAGTCACTGTGTGCACATCCAAGACATTTTACTTTGTAGGAAGATCTCATGCAGAAATAGTAAAGATTTTGTCTGCAGATAAAATCTTTGTAAGACTAAAAAGAAGTTTATATTGGTCTTTGACCAGTTTGTTAGATGCAATATTTGTCAAATACAAAATAGAGATACTCAAAGATATGCTTTGGAAATATGTTGAGCATTTAATGGATTTGAGTTTGAAAATATAGGAAAAGTATATTCCATTATGTGCCAATGTGAAATAATTACAGTTGATATGCGTTTTGGTTGAATTACACATTTGAAACAAATAAGGCAAATTTGATTGGACTGAATATAGTTCTAATGTGACTGAGTTAGTTACAACAAATCAATCAATCATAGACAATTGAAATATTCAAGGGATAACTTGGTTGAAGTACAAAGGTTTAGCCTGAGGGATATTAATTGAGTTAAATAGTTGAAATATTCAGTTGAAGAATATAGTCAAAGAAAGTCAATTGAAGTATACAATTTCAAGGTTCAGTTGAAATAATGTCAAGCGCAAGGTTCTGCCTAAGTGAACACAGTTACAATACTCAGTTGATAGAATTAGTTGCAAGAACAGTCTAAAGATTTAATTGAAAGAACACAGTTGAAATATACAATTTAAAGATTCAGCTGAAAGCAAGGTTTGCAGAATCGGATCGGTTTCAGTAGGATCAGTCGATCCGATCGGTTTTTGGGCGAACCGATCTAATCCCGAGTCGGCCTTTCCCGATCCTTCACTGGGAGCAGCCGGATCGACCGGGATCTGTTTGACTCAGCCAGGATGAGGTCAGATCGCTCGATCCCACCAGTTTCGGGCGATCCCCATGGCTGATTGGGACTGATCCTAGGGTTTGTTAAAAAAAAATTAGAGAGGGGAGAAGCAGAAGATCGACGACGACGACGAAGAAGGGTCGAAGAAGAAGATGAAGGATTGGAGAAAAAAAATAAGAAGAAGACGACGGCGACGAAGATGAAAACGCTTACCGTCGCCGCCATCGTCACTGCCGTTGGTACCTCCTCCTTGTCCTCATCCTCGCGATCAGACCAACAACAGGCGCCGCCGCAGCAACAGAACAAGGGCGGTGCATCCTTGTCCTCACAATCGGACCAGCATCGTCCTCATCCGCCCCACCGATGTCCTCCACGAACGAGGGCGGTGGCGTCTGCTGCGCCTCTTCTGATTTTGCTCCACGAACGAGGTTGCAAAGGGAGACAAAAAGATAAAGTTATTACATTTATGTAAAACCCCCTACAAAACTGTGGACATATTAAAGTAACCTCAAATGTGGGGTTCTGCGGGCTCGACCAAGATCGTTGTGGGATCGCTTTCGGTATCGGTCGGATTGACCGATACCACCGATCTGGATCGGGTTTGGACCGGTCGATTCGATTCCGATACCCGAGTATGCCTTCCTTCGCTGAAAGCAAGTTGAAAATGTAGTTGGAAAGGCCACAGTTGAAATGTTAGTAGAATGGGACTTTTGCCTGTGTTAAGACCAAGGAAGGCAGACTCGGAATTGGTATTGGATCGGCTGGTCTAGAATTGATCCAGATCGATGGGATCGGCTGATACGGATCGATACGGGACCGATCTGGCCGAGTCAGGCTAGCAATTCATAGGCTTGTGAAAAAATTCTAAAAAACTGCAATTTTTTTTTGAAAAAATAGGAAATATGCTCTAACATGGGTAAGGCTCAATTTCACATGAAATAGTTGACATACTCAAACTATTAGAGGCTCAAATGTTCATGCAATAGTTGACATCACCCTTGATCTTTCTTCAACAAGCCTTGAGAGAGTGAAATTGGGAGGGGAGAGAGAGAGAGAGTGTGAGTGTGTGTGTGTGTGTGTGTGTGTGTGAGAGAGAGAGAGAGAGAGAGAGAGAGAGAGAGAGAGAGAGAGCGAGGTGTGATGGGGAGCAAGAAGGATGGAAAGCAAGAGTGTGTGCGTGTATCTGTGGAAGAGGGGTGTGTGTGTGTCTCTTAAAGAGTTTGAATGGTCAAAGAAATCCCAAGCCCAAAAGACCCTCCAAATGGCCTTCCCCCCAAAGCCACCCCATTTGAATTTCAAATGGGGTTGCTTGGGCGGGATCGCACGGTATCAGGAAGTATCGGGCGATCCGACCCGATGCCGCCTGATACTGGCCGATACCGCCTGATCTGGATGATCCTAGTGCAAACTCGATATAGGGCGTCATAGTATCGGACTGACTGCCCGAAATCCGATCGGATCGGGCGATCCGACTGATACCGATCCGAAACTGCAAACCTTGGTGAAGACAGCTGAAGTGAATCATGTGAACGAGTAAGTTGATGATAGTTAGTCGTATGGCTTTGACTGAGATTGGTCAGTGGAGCGCTTCGACTATGTTCAGTCACAAGGTTTGATTCAACTAGGTTCAGTTGCAAAGTTCACTTCGATTGAGTTCAGTCGCAAGGTTTGCTTCAATTGGATTTAGTCGCAAAGTTCACTCCGACTAAGTTTAGTCGCAAGGTTCTCTTCGACTGGTTCAGTCATAGGGTTGCACTTTGGTTAGATATTGATCGCAACTGAGGGCAGTTGAAAGGGTTACGATTGGGAATTTTATTGACTATTCTATATGAGATTCTTATTGTGTCTTCTAACTGACTGGTCCAATTGAAGGGCTTCGCATGGGTCTTTCTGCCGACTTTTCCGGTTGAAGGACTTTGATTGACTTTTCTGATTGGGTTTTCAATTGAAAGACTTAGTCAATGGAGTTCCAACTGGATTTTGGCTTTGACTGGGTGAATCAACCGAGTGTATAGACTTAGATTGAGTATTTCAAGTAGGTGATCTAAGTATAAAGCCCGAATGACATTTAACTGAGATCAGGTACTTGACATTATATTGTTATCTGAATCATTATTCGGCTATATTTAATATTGATATTTTAGCTTAAATTATGTCATCACCTAAAATATGAGACTTAATATTGTCATTAAGGAGCAAGGATTTGACAAAACAGATTATGGGAAGCCGCTTTTGGTGGCCTATTGTCTAGCCAGGGATCTTCATAAAACTTTGTCCTCCTGCCATCATATACTTGGATCTTTGACGAGCAATTGTAGAAGTCTATGCAATACAAGAATTCTTCCAAATAGTGGACAATTGATTCCCCTAGATTCCATTTGTAGGCCAACCTTCTTCACTCCTTCAAGTCTTTCTCAAACCTAATGTCTTCTAGAATGCCAAACTTCTGAATTCATCCCCAAAGCCATTTCAGAAGTAGGGCTTGTTTGTCGTCTCAATAGGAGTGAGACCTACTCCTCTTTCCTCCATTGGCCTGCAAACAAATTTTCACATTATGGGATGAAAACTTCTCTCCTCAGGCCCTTTACCCTTCTAGAAGAAGGAAGCTCTCAAAGATTCAAGTCTGTGACAGAGTCTTGGGAACCTTGAAAATGGATAGAAAGTAGATAGGCAAGCTAGAAAGCACTGATTTTGATAGTGTCCAGCTACCTCCTATAGATAGTAATTTACCCTTCCCAGTAGCAATCCGATCATCGAATCTTTTCACCATGTCATTCCAATCAGCAACTTCCAAACTTCCAACTGTGAGAGGGAGCACCAAATATTTGATAGGGAAAGATCCTCACTTAGCCCCTAAGATATGAGAGATGTTTTCTTTATTGGCCTCATCAATGTTGTCCCCCCCCTCCCCCACCACTCTTTAAGAAGATGATTTTGAACCTTGCCAATGCCTCTAGTAATCTTAGTAGAATTTTAAGATTAATGAGTTTGTCTACCTCAATGGAGGTAAAGAGAATAGTGTCATTTGCATATTGAAGGTGACTAATCTCTTGTAGTCTTCTTCCCACTTTAACATCTGAAGAGAGTGCAGATGAACTTGCTTTCTTTCACATGACATTGAGGACTTAGCCTTCGAGAACGAAGAGCAAAGGGGATAGAGGATCCCCTTGCGTAAGTCCCCTGGTACCTCCAAAGAAACCACAGTGAGTGCCATTCATCAAAATGGAAAATCTAGTTATCTGGAAGCAGTATTTTAAGCAATCAATCCAGTCCTTTTTGAATCCCCAAGATGTGCAGGACATGCAATAAGCACTCCCACTTTACCCTGTGGTAGGCTTTCTCAAAGTCTAACTAAAAATGCACTCCTACCTCTTGGATTTCTGCTCATGCAAACACTCGTAAGCTGCCATGAAGTTATCTAAAATCAATCTTCTGTTGATAAAGGCCGAACGATTAAAATCCACTAATTTGTTAATGACCTCCTTCAATCTATTGCCCGTTGTCTTAATGATGATTTTGTAAATTCCATTTAGTAGACTGATGGGTTGGAAATCATTTAATGATCCTACCTTATTAAAACATCTAATAGCCCTAGGGTTTCTTTGAAATTCCAAGATTGTAGCCATAATATGTTTCTTCAGTAAATCCCAAAAATGCTGATAGAAACCCATAGAAAAACCATCGGGTCTTGGCAACTTGTTAGGAGCCATACTGAAAACAGAAGCTCTGATTTCCTCCTCTGAAAAAGGCTTAATCAAGTTGGTTACTTTTTCCTCAGAAATTTTATTAAACCCATCATTAACTATCTGAGGCCTCCAATGCTCCTCTTCCTAGAAAAGGTGTACATAATGTGTTATAATGGCCCTTTGAATTTCAAGTTCATCATCAATTTTCTGATTTTCAACTGTGATAGACTGAATTCAGATATTTTTTATCTTTACACTTGCCATAGCATGAAAATAAGACGTTGTTTTATTCTCTTCTCTCGGCCAAGTTTCCTTTGCTCTTTGTTTCCATTTAATCTCCTCTCTAAGTGACCATTCTTCAATCTTCGTACCTCGTCTTCAACTTTGCCCATTGCTTCACTTCTTCCTTCGACAGCTCCCCTTGGTCATTTTTTAAATCAAAATGTTCAATATCTTGCAAGAGTTTCTGCCTAATTTTTGTAGCCTCACCAAATGTGTCTTTACTCCGTGCTTCCATCTCTTGCCTGATCCATTGGAGCTTCTTACTCAGACTGAGGCATGCAAAAGAATTAGAGGGTGTTTCGGACCACCAAATTCTAAGCAGGTTACTGAAATCTTCAGGTCTTTGCGAGGCTCTTTCATATCTGAAACGCCTAGTCTGAGTACTATCATTAATATTAAGAAGGATAGGAATATGTTCTCACAAAACCCTGGGAAGACCTTTGACTGTTACATCGTTGAACACTCCACATCAATGAAAATTCTGTCCAGTTTAGACTTGGCCTTCCTTTCCCCTTCCGCCCTAAGTGAAAGAGCTACTGTCGACTACCATGAGATGACTAATCTGTATCCATTTTTCGAAGAGCTCCCATTTCTTCTGTCCATCTATGTTGATTAGACCTCTCCTCTGAACTCTTAACTGCATTGAAGTCTCCTGTCACACACCATGCCGCTTTGGTCCAATTATTGATCTTAGTCAATTATGGGGAAAAAAAGCTTTCTTCAACTCAAGAAGCATTGACCCATACACTGCTGTGAATGTCTCAGAGAAACCACCATTCTTCTGCTTAAATTTCACTGAAATGCTAATCAAATCCTCACCACCTTCAAGCACCTCTAAGACCCACAAAAGTAACATCCACCTTTCAACCCATCTGCAGGTTTAAAACCCCATCCTTGCTACTTAGAGCCTCCTAATTTCCATCTTCCATGAGTATCCATGTGTTCCATCTTAGTTTCTTGTATGTCGAGCAAATCAGTTTTCAACATCTGAACCAAAGAGCTCACCTCCCTCATTTTTCCATCCCCATTGAGACCTCTAACATGCTATGTCAAAAACTTCATAAGCAAACCTTTTTTCCCTTTCCCTTCATTTTTCGGTCTTAATCCTTCAAGCAGCTGGTTATTATGTAAATACAACATCTCTCTCTCTCTCTCTCTCTCTCTCTCCCCAATTCACTGCCCAACCCCTGCTGGTTTCCTTTTTTGCACTTGACTGGAGATTAAGTTCTCTTCTCATCTTCTTAAGTGCTTTTCTAACACAATCCTCCCTTCCCTCAAAGGAGATACCCACCAACATTCCTATCTCCGTAATCAGGTCATCCAAGGTCGGACCCAGAGAGGCCCATGGTTCGACCACAGCTAACAGTTCATTTTCTTCAACCTCCAAAGCCACTCCTCTCCAAGATAACCAAATCTCTGTCCAGTACACCAGGATGAGCGCTGTTGCAAGCTGGAAACCTCTTATCATCCGGTATCAATGCCCTCCGAAGTCCACGTTTCAAAAAAAAGAAAAAGAAATCAATGCCCTCTCAAGATCTCTTTCCCTCCAAAATTCTCCACCCACCTTCTGACAAGAGCTAACACAATCCAACAAACTAGAGGAGCTTATTGTATCAGCCTTCTTCCAAAAAAGCATCCTTCTCTGTTACATGGACGTAACATCCTCAGTCGAAGTCACATTTTTAGTTGGAATGAAAAGACCCAGATGAAGTCTATTTGATTGACCGTCATTCGACTGTACTTTCAACTGATTGTTTTTTAGTTGGAATGAAAAGACTCAGATGAAATCTATTTGATTGACCGTCATTCGACTGTACTTTCAAGTGATTGACTTTGATTAATCTCAACCCATGCGAAGAGACTTTTTTTGCTGGCCATTTCAACTGTGCCATTTTCTATTGAATCATCCGACTAAATTCTGAATATGGTATCACTATGGGGAAACCTTGCGCATGTGTTCCTTTCAATTATCCCCCGTCTATATACCGGCAACATCTCAATTTTAGGAATCTTAAATGTATATTCTGCGTTGACTCGTCGTCTCTTCATCAGAGAGGTAGCTCTGCTATTAATGTGGCAAGACTTGTCGATCATTAATGTGACAGGACTCGTCAGGGGGAATGTGGGGTTGCACTGTCAGGGGGAGTAGCGTGAGCAGCGTCCTCTCCCCATCGTCGAATTGGCGCGTCTCTAGTCATTAATGCACTGTCGGGCACGTGCGTTGTGACCACCAACGGGGAAGGTGCGCGGGTACGACGCCTGCATTGGGTCTGTGTCAGGCCGGGAGACGTGTTGGGTCGACGCGCAGAGTAACGGACCCGGAGGGTTGGGCCTCCGTGGTGGGTCGACTAGATAGGTGTTAACGGGCCTGCGAGATATGCCCTCCTCGTTTGATTTTCTATCATGTGATCAATAAAGATAATTCTTTATTTTATGTGACTATTAACCTTTCTTTTAACATCAAAACATTACTAAACAACTTGATCGTATATTAGTGGCTCTCGAGGTTCACTCAAGCAACCGTGAACCATGTTTACGTGTGTGAAACTAACGAGGCAAGTAATGCTATAAGGTAGTGTTTACTTACACTCAAGAATACATTATTCACGTAGCACACTTTGAAAACCCGATTAAGATAGTTTAACCGAGATCGGGTGAGTTGTGCTACTTTAGTCTATTTTTTTCTTAATTGGAGTCAGATAAAAATTATGGTGGATTTTATCATTCTCATAGGACATGTTTGCTACAAATAACAAGTCTATCAGTCGGTTGCCTACTTGCATGGTTAGCATATTCGACCATTTCGGTCGAATTCGTACCCCGGATAAGGTGGTCTTATTCTGGCAAAAAAACAAGAGCATTTGAAACTTTTCTACGTGTTAATTCCACGCTCCACCAAATTGTGAACATGACAGCATCTGCGAATAAGGCCTGTGACCGATGAATACATTGTCTATTCAGCAGTATTCGTCAAACAAATATGGCCATAAAAGAGGTGGAATAATTCACTCGGAGTGAGTTAGGATAAGAGACGGGCATATCATCTGAGGTAGGTCATCTGCCCCTATCCTAATTTATCGTTGGCTTAGTGAGTTATTAGACATAGGGAATTTGGTTATAAGGGGTATGCAAAGCATGTTTTTAAAAAGATCATGTTTCAATGTTTTCTAATTTTGAAACATCGATACTATAAATGTGACCTAAGATCTTGTCAAGGTCATTTCACGTTACATATCCCACATGTCAAAGCTGATTTACGTCGATCCGTAGACATTGTTTATTGTGTGTGTGTGCATCTTTCACTCAAAAAATGCGACAAAACATTTTAATCTTTTTGTCGTTGACTTAGTGAGTTATTAGACATAGGGAACTTGGTTCTAAGGGGCATGATCGAGGTAGACTCACTACATTTTTAAAAATAATTATTCTCTTTGAAAAGAGTTTTTTTCTTTTCCAAATTAAAAGTTATTCTAAAATAAATAAATTTATAGTGATTAGAAGTTGTTAGGTAAAATTAGATGTCGTAGCAGTTAATGTTAACTCTCAGAGAAAATGATCTATAGAAAATAAAATAGAAGTCCAGTTTTTTCTCATAAAAAGGTTTTTCTACTTCTCAAGGTTGGAAAATTTTCGAGACAAGTTTTCCAACCACCGAATAAAATATTTTCCCTATCCATTTATTTTTTTCTAAATAAATAATTCTATAAAAATAACTGTTTCCAAAAACAGATTTTTTTTCTCTTGTTTTCCAAAACCTTTAACCCACCTAAAAAAGTCATATTCATAACTTACCCATTAAGGTTATTTGGCAAATGGATAAATGGGAAAGCCCAGATCGTAGGATTATCAATTGTTTATTTGACGAAGGTCTTAAAGAAATTCATTTCTGTTACATTCTAGTATAGATAACACATGGATTTGATTTTAAGTAGAGATTCGTAAATTTATAAAAAAAATCTATGAGAGATGTTACGTGCCAATCTTCTTGCTATCTATTTTGTCACAGTTTTTTGTTCGACTAATGAAAAAATAAAATTTAAATTCTCTACTCTCAAGTATGGCAGAAGATCGGAGAATGTCAGAAATTAGAGAAAAAGATTTGTAAATCCTTTCTCAGAGGAGATATTAAAAAGTACAATAATTATCATGAAATTAAGTTTAGTAATCATACTATGAAATTTTTGAAAAGAGTAATCGAAAAACGTATTCGATGTGTGACTACAATGTCAGAAAATCAGTTTAATTTTATACCGAATAGATCTACTACCGAAGATATTTTCTTACTACGACAGTTAATGGAGACATATAGAGAGATGTGAAAAGATTTATATATAATTTTTCTTAATTTGGAGAAGGTGTACGATCGAGTACCAATAGAATTGATTTGGTAGACATTAAGAAAGGAAAAAGTCTCTCAGGGATATATTGATTTGGTTAAAGATATGTACGAATGTGCTATTACTACGAATTCTCATTTACATTAGGTTTGCATCAAGATTATGCATTAAATCCGTATTTCTTTACCTTACTTATAGATGAAGTAACAAAATAATTACATGATGATCTCTTGGTGTATGTTATTTGCAGATGATATTGTGTTAATTGATGAGAGTATTGATGTTTTAAATGTTAAGTTAGAGCGTTGGAGGCATGTCTTAGAGTCTAAAGATTTTAAAATTAGTAGGAATAAGTCATAGTTTATGACACGGTAATTTTAGTAAAGAGAGTGATACAAGAAGATATGATTCTAATTGATAGATAAAATATTACTAAGAGTATTAACTTTCGATACTTAAGGTCTATCATACATGAGAATGGGAGATTCATGACGATGTTACACACAAGATTAAGACAGGTTGGTTAAAATGAAAAAGCGCATCCGGAGTCCTCTTTGATAGTTGTATGCTCGTAAAATTCAAAGAGAAGTTTTATAGAATGACTGTGTACTTTGTTATATGGTACCGAGTGTTAGACAGGACGAAAGGTACATATTTACAACATGTGTATAGCAGAGACGAGGATGATGAGATGGATGTGTGACAAGATTAAGAAAGATAAAATTAAGAATGAGCGCATCGTAAAGACTTGGAGATAGCTCCGATTAATAGTAAAATGATAGAAAATAGACTCAGGTGATTTTGACATGTACTTCGTCACCCTAACTCAGCGTCAGTTAAAAGATGTGACTAAATCTTAATAGATATTAGTAAAAGAGCACCGAAAATTGTGTAACGAGATGATACGATGTTATTAAGGACATTAGTTATATGAATATAACACTTAACAAAATTTTTAACGGAACATGATTCATATAGTCGATCTCAAATAAATAATGATAAGACTCTGACGATAACGGCGACCATGATCACTCTCAAGTCTGATAGTATCTAATTCTATCTTATCTGGCATCATCTAATTCTTCTGGCATAATTTAATTCGATCTTACCTGACAGCATCTAGTTCTATTTGTACTCCCACCCACACAAAAACCTTTCTTTATGCCTCCCCCAATGACCGTGGTCCATGCCAGCTCTCCCAAAGAAGGGATCAGAAGCCGTAGCGAGTTCTAATGAGCCACGGCGCATTGTACCAGAACGCAGGGTCGTTTCCTCCACTTCGGCGCAAGTTAACGGGGGGCACGAATCCAACTGTTTCCAATTTCTGTGTCACCAGACAGAAGCGGGCGCACCCTCGCCATGGAGGTGGAGCTGTCCTCTGGCGGCCTCCCCCAGCGCTCGGATTGGGGCGAGATCGTCCCCTGCGTCACCGTGGAGGCCAATGGCGGCGCCGAAGGCGACGCCTCGTCGGCGGCGCCGGAAGTGGGGGTCGAGGTCCCAAGGACCTCCCATGCGGGCGAAGGGGTGGGGCGGAAAAGCAGGGAGAAGGGGCGGAGGGGGGGCCCGTCTTCCTCGGTTTCCTCTTCCTCTTCTTCTGCTCCTCCTCCTTGGCAGAGGAGGGGGAGCGGGGTGCATCTGAGGAGCAGGCGGCGGCGGGAGAGCGGCGGGGTTGGTGCGGGGGACGACTTGCAGGACCTTGCGCTCTCTCTCGGCATGTCCTTCGCGGCGGTCGTTGCCCAGGTGTGCCGATCTATTTGAAGTCTTGGGATTCGCCCTGCTGTTGATGTATGGATGTTTATTTCACATGTCTCGCCTCATGTTGTTTGGGCTTCCGCGTGTTCCATTTCTGTTTTTTTTTTTAATTATGTAGGGAGTTTTTCCATGTAGAATAGTTTTCCTCATGACTGGGGATCAGACAGTTAATGGGCTGCATGTTGAAAGAGACCGCATTTTGCGTCCTTATCAGGATTCATTCATTTGTTTGATTTATTGCTTATGCGTTTTTTTGCCTAAACTTTCGACCTGGTGCCATGTAGGCGACGAGGATACTATATTGCTAGAACGTGATGGGAAATGGGAATACATTTTTGGGACCTAGACTGTTCTTCCACTATTAGAGATGCTGAAGATCAGGTTAATTCTGTAACATTAGTTCTATGGCGAGTAAAGTGGAGTCAAAAGAAAGGTTTTTGAGAGCCCTTTTCGTTATTTTGCTCCAGAAAGCAAAGTCTATGGTTGGAGTGACTTGAGATTTTTATTTTTATTTTTTTTTATAGTTCAGCAATGTTGTGCTTAGCAGTAGTCCTTCAATGCTTGACCGGGAGAGAACTTCCGAAGGGCTATTGGCGTCAGTCAACTGATATATCTAAAAAAGAATGCTGCTTTGTCTCGCCTTGAATGAGGCGATAACTTTGTACAGAAGAGGCAGACATGCAGATTGGCTTCTTGAATAAGAAACCCACTTTTACATTGCAAAGCGGGTACACAGTCAGATAGGATAATCATAACATGGCTGAACTTTTAGGTTCAAAAGATCCACATACCACCTCAACTATGGGCAATAATGCCTGACAGAGGCAAGGTTGTTGTGATTTCCTTGCTTAGTTTGGCAACATAGTACTTGATAATTGTTGGTGTCATATAAATTACTCGAGTAAACTATGCACGTCCCTTTTTCCTTATACAAGTGAGGTTGGATTACCAATTTTACAAGAATAAACAAAGGCATTGCAACCAATATAGGAGGAAAGATTCCTCTTAAAACATCGCTCCCTAACAAGCTGCAGTCATGGAATCTTTATCCCACAAAAGGGTGCTCCTATACAAATACGACTCGAGCTTAACAAGGATCCAAGACTGTCCTATTACCCTACCCTCATACAAAGGGTTCACAGTAAAAAAATAAAAAATACTCACTCTTGACATAGGCCCATATCATATAATAAAGCCCTGTAAACCCTGATCTAATCATTGGAGCCGAGTTGGCTCACCTTTTGAATAATTTTTTTGTTATCTTGGTCCTAAACGGAATCTTTAAGTTTCCCCTTTGAATGTACTACCTTTAGCCGTCCTAGGTTGGGAACACATTCATCTTCTTCCATAGTATGGCTGATAACATGGAGCCTTATGGCTGTAACATGTTCAGAGGAGTTGATTCAGGTAAAGGAGGTGATGAGCTTGCCTTACCCGAGGGATGCACATTGACAAGCTTTCCTTGGACCGCAAATTCCCTACCTGGATCATTGCTGGTGGATGGGGAAGTCACAAGGGCCCCAGTGTAGTCTTTAAGTGGCATTGATGCTTTCCCACATTCCCCTTGAGAAGGTGAGATGCCACTGCTCATGATGTTATATGATGGGTTCAAATTGCTTGTGTCTGTTGTCCAGCCACCTTTTGAAAATTCAAGCTCTCCAAAAGCCACTTGCAATAAACCCTAAGTGGTTTATACATCGACCTGCCCACAAGTGATAGCCTTGGTGACCTGTGGGTTAACACTTTTAAAACTCCAACCAGGTCCTTGTCAGTGGAGTGGCTTACATGTTCCTTCTTTTCTTCAGCTTCTGTTTCTGATCTTCTTCATCTGGGTTAACTGGGGAACAATCCGTTTTTCCATTTGGTTTGACCAGATTCCAATCAATGGACTGCTGAACAGTCAGTTGAGTCACTTTTAACTCAACTCGAAGGGGCACAATGCTGATCTCAGGATAGAGTGGACTATGTGTATATGACATATATAGGAGATCATTTATCATTTTGCAGCTAGCCACTGAATCTGTCTCAGTCCTACTAGAATACTGCTTCAAATGTTATGCCATCTCTGTTTGATGAAGTTGATGATAGTGATTAGATACTTGCTCTTGGCCCGACGATATAGCCATATAAGTAACCAAGGTCTCTAGGGAAGGTGCTAGTGGAGTTTTCCTCTTTCCTTTAAGTATGGTTCATTGTAATGTATACTCGGTTAGATAGAATAGCCTATTTGAAGATGAAGTCCAGCATAACTTCTTAATCTACATTTAAATTGTTTATAACCGAAGGGGGTTAGCTTTCTAACATGTGAAGTATGTATTTCCATGCTAGAAACTGAAATAGATACATGGTTGATCGGGGACTTAATGAAATAGGAGAATGAACTTATGGTTTTTGCAGATTTATTTCTCATAAGTGCTTTGATTGAAGTTTTCTTTTAAGCCTGATCAAATCCTTTAAACAAGAAGAAGAATGTTGTTTAAGGAACAACATTAGGCTGTCTGGATTGATTAGAGGAACTATGACCACTGATTGGTTGGTGGCAGAAGGAATTGCTAGAAGGACAATATCACGTTTGTGGACTTGACTTTTGGGGCAGATGGATAGGCTTCTATCACCTTTCTTCCTTTTCTTTCTTGTTCTTCACTGGTGCATGTCATGTCGCTGATGCAAATGTAGATACGCATCTTGTGCCACTAGCACTACTTATCTTCTCTTTCTAAACTTGGTCTGCTCATCATTATTGTGGCATGCTTATACTACTCTTTCATGGTTGTATGTCATCCAAGGAAGGCGGAATCGGGGATCGGGATCGGATCGCCCGGTCCCAAACCGATCCGGGTCGGTGGGATCGGCCGATCCCGGCCGATCCCGGCCGAGTCAGGCCAGCTGACTCGGCTAGGGATATAAGTGTCTAAAAGGTTTAGTTACATTGAGTTCTTCTGTTATGGCCATGGCTCTTATGACATGCTCATTGTGTCAAAGGTTCAGTTACATTGATAATAATGTTCTGATGATCTTTCCTTCTTACTGGACTCAAGTGTTAGCACAAAGTTATTCGGTACTTTAGTCTCTGTCACCTTGCAAAAGAATGACACGCTTCATCAGCATAATCTTTGATAGGCATTTTATGATGTGTTCCTGTTGCTTATGGCTGGTTTTATGCTGGTTTCATATTCACAATTTTTTTAGGGCCTTTGCTTACTTGTTCTTCTTGTTGGTTATCATCAATTTATCATGCTGCCTTGGACTCTTGGTATGTTAGAAATCATAATGAATGTTTCTAATACATTGTTATTTATAAAGCTGGTTTTCCATCACTTCTTACCAAGCTGGAGTATGAATTTCCTTTCAAAGAGCTATCTTCAGCAATGTCATCTAAATCATTAGTACTGAGCTCATTGGATGATAATTGGTTTGCAGAAGATGAATGGGCAACAAGTTTTCTTTTCAGAAATTTCAGAATCGGCCTGGGATCGCCCAGGATCGGCCTGGGATCAGCCGATCCGGGCCGATCCCAGGCCGATCCCGTCCGATCCGGCCGATCCCGGGCATGGATCGGTTCACATGGGATCGGATCGATCATTCGCCCAAAATCCGATCAGATCGGGCGATCCGATCCGATCCCGGGCGATTCTGCCTACCATGATGTCATCTTTATTTATGTTGATTTTGCTACAGTGTTTATCCTGAACAAGTCTTTCACGACTTGTTAGATACACATTGGATGTAACTTTGCCGTACATTTAAGGTAATAGCCTCTAACTATGAATTGGCTTTTGGCCAATGATATTTACTTTGGCAGCTTGAATGCAGTTTGACTGCATGTTGTGTAAGAATTAGGTCCATGTGAAACTTATTCAAGATACATAATCCAGCATTTGATCAGGGGTACATATGTATGTAATGATATTTAGATATTTAGTCATTCTTGGATCTAACACAATCTGTTGGACATCTATAGTTCATGGGTTCTGCATTTTGGATGACCCTTTGTGTTACTCATGTCTCTTACCAGTTTGTCACATATACAAATTTTGTTACATGTCAAACTTACTTTATGAACTTCCTTAATCATTGTCACCAAGTCCCTTGAATGGTTGGATATGTTGTTTATCCCAGGTGTCAAATGGGAAAACCATTGATGGAGGAAGGATCCCAGCACGTCGTCTTTCAGTGGTATGTTTCTTACAGTTTTCTCCATTCTCCGTGTTGTTTCTCTGCCACATCCTTACAGCCATGACGTTAGAAATGCTGATTGTAATTCAAGTGTATGTGATGCAGATGTGTAATTTGGCTATAAAAGAAGCTGTAGAGCATGTAAGTGAGAATACAGACAGCTCTGTTCGTGATATAATGTTAGTTTCATGCATTGTGGTTAATAAAGAGAGGCATTGTGTCGGTGTTGCTTTTCATATTCTTCTTTTGCTCTTGGCTTGGTTGACAGGTTTATGGGAATAGGTTAGACAGTTTCATGAGAAACTTTGAAAAATCATTCTATAGCACTTTGAAGACACTGCAGGTAATCCAAGGAGAATGTTTTGATGAGCAACAAACTCATTTTTCACCTTCAGGGAACTGCTCTGAAGCCGCATCCACTCAAGACACACTGGAATCACTCAATGTTGTTGAAGATATTCAAGATAATTGTCTCCTGAACTCGGTGGATAATCAACTTATTCTCCGAGCAGAAGCGAATCAACAGCTAGCTCATCATCTTTCTCAGAGAAGTACTAGTCCTGGTCTTAGTCATTCAGTTTTGTGTACCTTAGAGAAATCTGTCATGGAGCAAGCTCGTTCTAATGACCTCAAGGCAGTTGAGATTGGTCTAACTATGAGAAAGTTGCAGTTGAAAAAATCACAACTAGATTTAAGCTCCTATGCAAGTTTTCTGGAGAGAGTTAAAATATCAATGGGCATCTCAAAGGCATCCTTCAAAGAAGAGAAATTAAAGAATCAAATTCGAGATTTTAGACATGCCGAACTACTTAGGACATGCATAGACCTTCTTGTAACAGGCCTGATCTTGATGTGTTGTCTTCTTGTTTATGGAGCTTATATTTATTCTTACAGAAGGATCTCAGAGGCTACATCATCCTGCGCAGCTACGACCAAGGTCCGGTCTTCCTGAAGTTTATTAGTTGATGTCTTGTTGTCATCGTGTTGGAGAAGCTACTAACTTTTTAGCTCTGTTCCAGGAACCTAAATCTTGGTGGGTTCCAAAGCAGGTTGCATCCTTCAGTTCAGGCTGGCTTTACCTCAGATGCCACGTCGTGGTCATAAGCCGTATGTTCTTTGGTATCTTAATGATATTGGCTATCGCCTATTCTGTTTTTCAACGCTCAGCCAGTTCTGGCTCGGCTATGCCGGTGACATTCATTCTCTTGCTCTTAGCAGCAGCCTGTGGTGCTGCAGGAAAGTTATGCGTGGACACATTGGGAGGGAATGGATATCATTGGCTTTTGTATTGGGAGATTTATTGTTTACTGCACTTTTTTGCCAATGCCTTCCCATCTACCCTGCACCATATACTTCATGGCCCTGTTTCCATATCTCCAGAAGCTAAAACTGTTTTGCTGCCATACTGGGTCCGAAGAATCACTTTCTACACAATCCTTGTGCTGATTCTTCCTATGTTATCCAGTTTGACGCCATTTGCACCTCTTCGTGAATGGCAAGATCACCTAGCCAGCAAGATTGTCCCCTCAAGCTTTGGAGGAGAGGACTGAGTATTTGGGCCCAGAACCACTTCAAGTTTACACCAATTTGAGCTTTTTGCTTCCTGGCAGTTGGGCTGGGTTCCATTGATCTCCCGTGGCCTGTTGTACCACAAGGTTTGTTGCTTGTACTACTTAACGTTGTAATCGGGTTCTTCACATCTTTGCTGGAGCATATTTACAAGGCCTGAAATCAGTGTGTTGATGTTATTTATACTCTGCGATAGCTGTATAATCTCAGACTTTCCAGAGTTAGTCTTTCTTCAAACTACAGGCCTAGTCGTGTGAAATACAGATTTTGGTGCAGCCAAATTTTGGTGCCTTTGTGAAATACAGATGCTTTGCTATTTTGCTCTTTTGTTCTGTCAAAGAGGATGGTGCAAGTAGTTGTTTCAACCTAAACTTGTACACTTTTGGGTAGCATCCTGGCCGAATTGTACAGTCGTGCAGGTAGCAGTGCATCCAGACTCATCTCCAAGGTCAACTGCGCAGATGTATCCAAGAACATCTCGGTATCTTGCAGTTAGTGCTGGAAGGGATAGGTTGAAGCTTTGAGATGACAGATTCATCTGCAAATCACAGGAGCTATGAGATAAATTGTCGAACGCTTTGTCTTATCCAGGGAGAACGAGGAAATTTATGATGCCATCTCGTTTGCCACTATCATCTTGGTCACTTGATCATGAGATCGGAGGTTGAGATGAGAGTGGTGTAAACTTAAACCCACTGTCCTCGAATTAGACTACATTAAACTAAAAATTAAATGACAAAAAAAATGTGACAAATATGGTGACAAAAAGTGTGGCATCATGATATTTTTGAAAATATACAATGTATGTCTTGTTCTATTGGTTTGCATTCGGTGAAAAGCTGCGTGAGCTCGTGGTTTTTGAGTTGTCAAATGCGACTGTAATTTGAATTGCAAAGGTAAGAACGATGATCTTCTTCTGATTGATGAAAAGGTCAAGTTAAGTTGGATAGAGAGGGATGGGGGTATTGGGCTTGTAATGCATCGAGTTGGGTGTCGTCTGGATTGAACTCAGGTCTCTCACACCTCGGAGTTGTTAACAAAGTGAGTCGAGCTTGGATTTTTCAGTCAGGCCGGCTCGGCCTGTTTCCTCTTTTTCTCTATTGAAACTTCTTATTTTATAATGCTGAGTTACGTCCGGACTCAATTTATTGACAATCTTGAGTGAAATTGTAAATTTTATATTCTTATCTGTATTATTTTTGATTAATGTTTTCATTTAATTTGTCGGGTTGGTTCGGGACGAGATCGGGCCTTGCATTTTAGTGAAATAATCTGTCCCAGATTGACTCGGTCCCGTGCGACTCGACATAGCCCCAGCCTAGGTCGAGCTCAGGCTTTAACCTGACTCGGGCCCGGCCCATTGACAGCCCCTTATGTCAAACAAAATCATAAAAAGATATTACATTTTATCTCATCTATGATCAAACACATAAAAAATCATTTTTATAAAGTAGTATCGTTGAAAATGAGAGGTTAAAAAAAGAACCGTTCAGGAATTGGACACCATGTGAGATCCGGATATTTTTTCGCCGTTTTGTCTTCTTTTATCAAACATGGGCCGAGAAGCTGTCAGAAGAGCCCAAACCCACAGAAAGTGCCGTCCATTTGAGAGTTGAGAGACCTCTCCGGGACTTTTCCAATCTCGTTCTCCACTTGTAACAGCCCGACAAGTCTACTTCTAATCTCGGCCGTCCACGTGGCGGTGATATCTGGATTTCAACCATCGATCCCTCAAGAAGAAGAGACCACGTTTGCATAGACCTCCTCAAAAGTTTTCACTTTTTAGATAACATCCTACGAGTATTTTTATCCGAAAGAAGTCCCTACATAAGCGAGCCAGTCAAAGTGTCCACTGTCTACCTTATCAGCCGCCACGTCACGGGCGATGGCGTCGTTTACACAGATTTGATATTTTAAAGGAATGTTTTCCACATATATGCCGGGGGCTTTTTTGTAAAATTCCCCGATGAAGGGAAGCCGAAGGGGAGGAGCCAAAACGCCGGTGCCCTTCTTCTGCCTCTCCTCAGAAAGGGTAACCAGAAGAGAGAGAGAGAGAGAGAGAGAGAGAGAGAGAGAGGGAGACAGAGAAGAGAGGAAGTAGAGATATAGAGAGAGGGGGTGAAGAAATCCATAAGAGGAAGGTGAATCTATCGAAGTCCTGCTTCCCAATCCGTTCCAAACCCTTCAAATCCGTGTCACTCGTCAGGGAAGGAAAAGGAGGGATAGAGAGAGGTAGTAGGGGAAGAAGAGAGAGAAACCCTTCTGCTCTCTTCCGTTCCCTTTGTCCCCCCCCCTTTGGAGTACTGCAGGCGCCTGCATCCCCCGCCGAAGCCGGGGCAGCCCCCCTTTGCGGCGCAGAAAGTTGTAGAAGAAGGCAACGAGGAGGGGGACGACGGGAGTTGGCCCAGAGAGGGGTTGGGGGCGGAGAGAGGTGCTGGTGCACCAGGAGGAGAGAACCCGTGTCGGCTTTTGCTGCGTAAGATTGTTACCTGTGTTGCTGTCGGCTCTTGTGGTTGTATGTGTTGTTAGCAAAGGAAGAATACGGCGACGAAGAAGAGAAAGGTAGTTGTTGCTGGGGCCTCCAATTCGTCTGTAGAAAGGAGGGCTTCCGTCGGGGCCGGCGGCGGGGTTGCCCCCTTTCCCCCTTCCCCTTCCCCACAGGGAGGGGCGGTTGGTGGTTATCGTTTCTGGGCTCCTGTTGAGAAAACCTGTGTGGGTTCCAAGGTCGATATTTCTGAAGCAACGGAGTGTCTTTTCTTTTCCCCACAAGGGGGAGGGGGAACTGTGCCTCTTGGTGGCTGCCCTTTTCCTCCACCCCAATTCGGGCTTCGGTGGGGCGGGTGATCCCTTTCGTCTCCGTGAGGTTTCGTTCTTCATCCAATTTGATGCGGTGTTCGGGTGTTGTGTTCCTGTGGGTTTTGCAGGATTTTTAGGGTTTCCTTCCTCCCTCTCTGTCCCTCACACAAGCTATTCGGTACTTTGGGGTAGGAGGAGATGAAGATCTTTTAAGGGGAAGCCTCCCCGGGGATGGAGGCGTAGCGATTCTGTTGTCCTTTGGGTTATTGCCTGGATATCTCTTGAGGCCCGTCGTTTACTACATGCAGCTTATTGGTTTTGTGCATTCTCAGGTTTTTGTACAGGAATTTGCTTAACTCTGGTTTCCTTGCCTGTTTTTAGTGTGTGGTAAGAGGATCAGTGGTGGGTTGCAGCCCTGTACTGTGAAGAGGGGGCTTGGCAGTCCTTTTTGTGGTACTTTTATAGACAAATGACAATTCAGCTGGATAGGCTATATATGGTGTAGGATCAGTGAGGGAGAGGTATTACTCTTCTTAGATAATGTGCATTAATCATTATGGAAAATAGTGAATTAGAGCCAATAACAGTCACTCAAAGAAGGAGAAATGAACCAACACTTGTCCCCGAGTGGTTGAAGACGAATGGGGGCATTGGTGTCAGTGGCAGCTCAAACCACGTATCTGGACCATCCTTCCATTTAGGTACTTTTCTTTTCCACATGTCTGTTCCCTCAGTTATGCTTATTGTACTTTTCTTGCAAGACAGTTTCTCATGTCTATTCCCCCCCCACCTTGTTCTGTGTTTGATGGTATAGATGACCATGCAGCTGGGACACTATCACGAAACAGGCTGCCAGTCAATGTATCTGACCGTGACAGTCCCCGTTCTTCAGTCACCGATAGAAGCTCCTTGTCTTATCTTAGGAGTTCTAGTGCTAATGGCTTCTTGACTGATGACAAGGATATCTCGTCACACTCAAGTCCTTATAGTAGTTTTGGTAGGAGTCACCGTGATAGGGACAGGGAAAAGGATAATGATTTCCGTGACAAAGAGAAGTTGGTTAACTTGGAGAATGGAATCCATGATTTTCCTGACTCATTTATATCAAATAGGACTGATAATGAGACATTGAGGAGGTCACAGTCCATGATTGCGGGAAGGCGTGGCAATTTATGGGGTAAAAAAACTGGGAATGATACAATTAATGCTCTTTCTAGTGGGAGCATTGTAAGTGGCATCAATAAAGCTTCATTTGAAAGAGAATTCCCATCTCTTGGAACCGAAGATAAACAAGGGCCTCCTGAGATAAGCAGGGTTTCTTCTCCTGGCCTTAGCAGTGCAGTTCAAAACCTCCCATTATGTCCATCAGCCATTATTGGAGGTGATGGTTGGACCTCAGCTTTGGCAGAAGTACCCGTCATCATTGGAGGTAACGGTCCATTGCTTTCATCTGTGCAACAGACATCTCTTGCCTGTACTACAAGTGTTCTAACCGCCACAACTGGCTTAAATATGGCTGAGACATTGGCCCAAGTGCCATCACGAACTTCCACTGCTCCCAAGGTACATTGCCCCCATGATTGTGCTTTCAGTAGCTTGGTGTTGTTCCTTTTTGGTCACTTTATTTTACTTAATTTGTACCTTGATGGCAGTTACCTGTTGATACTCAAAGACTTGAGGAATTGGCTATGAAAAAGTCTCGGCAGTTAATTCCTGTGACCCCCTCAGTGACTAAAGCATCGGTAGGCAATACACTCCTCTATGCTTTTAGGATTTTAATTCCAAACCCAAGCTTGACTTATTTCAGTTCTTATGGTTGCTCTTCAGGCCTTATTATGACAACTTCTTTATTGTTTGCAACTAACTTAAAGAAAAAATTGCATTCCTTTAAGAGGCTAAGGATTAAAATTGCCCTGATTCTTTACACATTGGATCATTGTAGTTTGGTGGAATAATACTATTTGCCTTTTAGAGACGCGGCCTTTTTGTTCCACATCTTAATGGGATTCAAAATGACATTTTATTTTCAAGTTATTTATGGAAGAGTGATCATGTATGTAAGGATCTCCAGGTTCTGACCATTTTATGCATGAAGTTGAAGCAAACTTCTCATTGTGTTTGTTATCTTGAATATTGATGAGAATCAATGTCACCAGAATATGTCTAGATTTATTACAGGATAGCTATATTGTTATTGAAGATAGTTGGATGCTATGTCAGTACAGATATAACTTCTTTGTCATTTCTTTAATTTTGACCAACTGATTCTGCTTTCCATTTCTAATTTTCAGAATGAGTAATTTTTATATTTAAGTGGCTGAATTTAGTGCACAGCTTCATGGGTAAATTGTAGATGAAGAAATTTGTATAGAACTTAGGGTTTTTTTGAAGATGACCAAATGGCCACAACTCATTTTGTATTTCTTGATTCCATCATCTTTGTATTCTTTCCAAACCTGCCCCCCGCCTGTTGGAAGGTATGAATATAATTGATAAATATTCAACAGATAAGGCAGGTAGGCAGGGAAGTAGGGGTTTGGAAATGTACCAATTTCTTGCAAAATAAGTAATAAGAAGTATGCACAGGAGAGGAGATAATGGATAGAGGACACTTAGATAGGATTATTTTGTGCAATTGAATTGGTTTCTGATTAATGACAACTCAGGTGCATGTGCAATTGTCTGTGTGTCAGTCAATAATCAATCACTTCAGTCAATCAAGTGAGCGTATTGTCTGTGCTTCAGTCAATAATCAATCACTTGATTGACTAAAGTGAACATATTGTCCGTGTCATTAATCAATCAAGTGCTTCTATAGTCAAAACTCAGGTGCTTTTGCAATTGTTTGTGCTTCCTGTTATTCAACTCGAAACTTGGGTGAAGGCAAAAGTTTCACAATGTGAGAGGGGAGAGGTGAGAGGTCTCGGGGTACACCGCGGCCGCCTCCGGGCCAACTGGACCCTATTAGGCAGACGGGCAACGGCTGATCGTGGCCGGTGCAGGCAGCATCTGCCTTCTATAACTCCCAAGGCGTGCGGTGCTTCCACTACCTCAAGAGGGAGCACTTGCAGAGCTCCTGTAGAGGTAGCATCCGGTGTAGAGCCTGCGGCGAGGAAGGACACCGACAAGTCCACTGCACCAGGCCGGGAGCTGGGAGGGATCATCGTTCGTATGCGGAGGTGGTCGCCCAGCTCCGACAATCTCTGGCAAGTTGTCAAAGCTCTAGGAGGGATGCTACTGTGTTGTTGGTCACGGAAAGAATTCATTTGTTTAACATAAATGCACATTTGCCAATTATCTAAATAGCATGTGCATTACTAATTCTGTCTATTTAGTTTATCAGACGATTTGGGTTCGAGTGTTGGACTGTTCTCCATTGACCTCGGTCAGTGTTAATTTACATCGGCGTAAAGTCTGAACACCTTTGTTTAACTACCAAAGAAAAGTTATTGTCATTCACAATAACGATTATGATGCCGAGGGCAAAGTCGCGACAACAACAATAAACTCCTTTAAAAAGAGATGAGGTTTCTTATATCGTTATGATGGTAGAAATGTAATTAGGTTCAGGACATGGCGGGCCTATAAGCCTATAGGAATAGGAGTAGGTTGGGAATTTATACCAAGACTTAGGCATGGACCAAGGGTTATGCCACAGTTTAACCCTGTTTAGGGATTTAAATGAAACTTGGTTGGAGCAAGGGTATGTTCGCAATTTGATATCTCCCAGGATTTATTTGATACCGGTCGGGGGTATGTTGGGAATTTGGTGTCGACTATGGGTGTAAAGACAATTTGAACCTTAGGAGGGGTATATATGAAACACAAGGACATATATGCAACATGCCCTTGTTGGGTTTCAAAAATAACACAAGACACAAATCCTCCTTGGTTGGGGCACACAAAGCATAAGGCGGCAATCGGCGCTCTAGGGATTTCCTCCCGGTTCTCTATGTGTTCTGCCACCATGCGTCCGTCAGCGTAACATCGCGGATCGGCCTGTGCGGTCAGGTCGCAGGGGTCAAGGGAGCAGCGTCCCTTGTGAGGGGGATAAAATTTTCAATATGAGAAAGGGATTCACGTAATTGAACGGAAGCCAAGGTGTTTGCAATTCTTGACAAGAACAAGGGATATTTGCATGTAAGGTATATGACTTAGTCGACGAATTGCAGACTTTACAAGACTTTTCTACGGAAATGCGAGACATGTCTTAATTTTTGAAATCTGCAGGGTATTTTTGCAATTACAAGACATTGAGTATTTTCATATTTTTTGATTAATTTAGAAAATTATAATATTTTTATCGCCAAAATACATAGAAAGTTACATCACGGATCCCCTAGGGGCATAAGTACAAAACCCAAGGGTATTTATATAAATCATACACTTATGTGGGTCTTCACACAAACACAAAGAACAAATGCTCCAAGCGTTCCTTGCGATGCCTTCGAGTGTGCTTCCTTCGATCCTCTTCAAATGGGGCCCACAGAGAGGGATATTTATAGAGTTTAGGACTCACTTTGGACCCTAGGGATCTATCTGGGACCAAATGACCCCCCCCCCCCCCTCTTTTTTTTTTTTTTCTGGGCTGGATAGTCCCTGCAGGCCTATCTGGTCCGGAGGGTCCTATCCGGACCGGGTAAGTCCCCCGGTCCCATTAGGCCGGGAGGAGGGAGTGAGGGGGTGCGCCCCATATAAAAAGGGTTTTTTTGGCTTTGGTTTTGGTGCTTGGCCACGTGGAGAGGAGAAAATGACTCCTCCTTGACGCTTTGTGCTTTGGTTTGGTTGCTTCTTGCGCTGTTTGTTATATGGAGAGGTTCTGGTCTTCTAGGATTTCTTCCCGGCCAAACTTGGACACCTCGTAAGTTGCAAAGAATTTTTTTCTTGCATGATTCGCTTGCTGCAAGGGCATTTTTTGTTGCTATGAATGCCAGACAGGGGTTCCCGGGACTTGTGTTTGACCCGGTGCCATGACGTTACGGACTTTGTGTCATCTTGCGACCATCATCGGATTAATCTGAATTTTATTTTTCTCAATTAATTTGGGAAAATTAACGGGTTCAACTTGTGTCCTTCCAAGATGACTGGGTGAGGGCGAGGGCCACTTGGGTGGAGAACTGTTTATGGGTTTACCCTCTAGAAGGCAAGGCCGACCCAGATGTGGTGAAGGAGGCCTTGTTCAAAGCAGGGAGAGATGAAGGATGGCAGGTCTACTCTATGGGATCCTTAGGATTCCTAGCCATTGGAGAATTCGTAACAGCGGCGAGTAGAGTGGTGGAGGGGGGAATCCTTTGGTGAAACAATTGTCTTCTAAGGGCGACGAGATGGGAGAGTAGATGGGGAACCTATCCGGATCCCCGAATCATCTGTGCTTCTATAGTTCTCCGGGGGGGTCTGATTAATGACACCTGATCTATTCTCACTAATATGTTCACTTCAGTCAATCAAGTGGTTCATAGCAGTGTAATTTTCGAATTGTAATGTATTTAACATTTATCGCCTGCTTATTAGCTCATGTATTTTGTGTGTGGGTCGCAAGTGTCACACCACTTTATTGTAGGTTTTGCATCTGGTTTTTCTCCCCTCTGGGGGGTTTTGTATGTTGGGATTTTTTCCCTTGTAGGATTTTTCTCTTTTTTTTTTGGGGGGGGGGGGGGTTGGGAATAGTTTCTCTTTAATGTACTTGTACATTTCTGCTTTATTTTAATTTGTAAACGTTATACCTTTCTAGAAGAAATTTCATCAAACACCCTTACTGAACACTTTTTTTATTTGAAAAAGTGGATTGCACCACCACAGAAGTGATACAATCAAACAAGAGAGATTGCTCTTAAAAGGAATTAAGGACTACCTAAATTCCTAATCCACTCATCAGCAGACAAGTTGCATTAATGCCGACTCCACAAGTACAAGAAAGACACAGCTCGAAAACAAATATTTTCTTCAGTCTACTTCCTCGGATAAGAATGCTGTTGCACTCCCTCCAAATACTCCAGCAAATGGCATGCGAGATGATAGAGAGGATCTTTCTCCTGGGTTTGTTATGAGTCTGAAGTTTCAACTGCCTGAAATAAATCCACATCCCCTCTGGAGTTTGCCTGGAAATCCAGCACCTACCAAAGATCCTCCAGACCTTCCGAGCAACATCACAGACAGTGAAAAGATGGTCCACATTTTCCTGCTGGCGAGAACAGACCACAAGGGAAGTACCACAGCCTAGATTCATTTCCCTTTGTAGTATCTAATAACTATATCTTTTAAAAAAGTAACATCATGAAAGCCCTGATTTTCGATGGAGTCTTGACCTTCCAAAACTTCTCTGTACTTCGGATATCAATTGGAGTGGACTATCAATGAAGTTGTAAAAATTTTTGACTGAGAATTCCTCCTTCCAAAAGTAAAAAGAAAAGAGAGGGGGGGTGTTGATGGCAACCTCAGCAGAGTTGAGGGGAACCTCACTGCCCAACCCGTACTCTCCTGCAGCATGAAAACAGATAGAGATGAGAGAGACTCAGAGCTGGTACCTGCTGAGGCTGTTGAAAGTGGCGGTGGGGAAACAAGGTCATAGTGTTGTGGGGAAACATGATGACAGAGCTGGTGGTGAAATGAGGTTGCAGCACTGATGTTGTGGAATTCACCAGGGAGGAGCTCAGTGTTGTCTGCCTATTTCTCTGTCGAGCAGAAGCTGGTGTGAGCTTGGTGCATGGCGACAGAGAGGGGATGAGGGCTCGGGATCCGGAGACAAATAGGGCTGGGGGGGGGGGAAGTTGAATGATGCTCTGTCTCAGTGGTGGGGGGTATTTGTAAAGTGGGCGGCTCATCAGTTGGCCGATCCAGAATGAGGCAGGCTGAGTTAACTGCCTAAACATTTTTGGTACTTCAGATGATTGCCTAGGCTAAATGGGGGTGACTTGTCCTTGCCTTGCCTCACTTTATTGCTTGTGTGCTTGCCTCAGGTACCTATTATAACACAGCTTCCCTCTCATCACATAGATAACATATGGTCTTGATCTTGCCTGTCAGCTGAGCTAGCCAGTCACACTCAGGGGGGTGTTGCTTTCCTACTGGGGAGATTTAGGGTGCTGAAGACCACAGCCATTCACCTCCATATACTGTCTTGGGTGAAGGTGGGAAAAATGTTAAAGAAAGCATAACTTAGTCTCATTCTTGTGCTGGTTGATGGCATGGTGCACATTTTTTTGGTCCATCTTGGATCTGTGCATGCAGTAGCTGGATGGATGGCTTCTGTCTTGGATATGCATCAGTTTGGCATCAGAGAATGATGCCTGGTCCCATTAGTCTCTGACATCCACGACCTCTCCTAGTCCTTAATGGGAGGCAGCCATTATTATTTGATCATTTGTTACTTGGGTTTTCACTTTCTCTTGTTTATTTGCAGGGGATTGAGTATTATCCAGCTTGATGATGTGCTCTTCTTTTAGTTCTGACCTACACAAATTTTACATGTGGTTCCACGGCATGTTGCAGGGAGGGAGGGAGGGAAGGAGGGAGTTTGACTATTTCTGACTGATTTTTGACGGATTTGGACCTTGATTGACTCTTTGTGGCAGAGTTCTTCCTATGTGCTTGTCAATCTCTGTTGTCCAATAATTGTAGTCATTACAATGTGTTGTTAACATGGTATATTTATTTTATTTTGGTGTTGTTTATTTTGATGTACTTTTCCGTTTTTAGAATCACTAGTTTTAAAACCGGAGTGTTTCTCTAATTTTAAAACCAGAACTATTTTGTTTTGGATGACCGTAAATAAAACAAGGTTTTTATTGGTTTGTTGTGATTTCAACTAATCTTTTCTCCAGTTTTGGTTTTCGGTGGATCTGGACCATAAAACAAAACAAGAGAATCTTAGTGCCATGTGTGACCACTATAATTTAAGAGGTCTTGAGGTGGTGTGGGACGCCTTCTGTAAGCCTCATAAGGCATAAGTTTTAAGGCACAATGAGACGTAAGCCTCAATAGTCTAGAAAAATAATCTTAAAACTATCAAAAGAGCTAAAAACAATATTGATTTTCATGTGTTAATGCTATCTCAACTCAATGATAGATCCATGTTATTTCGAAGTACTAAATCTTGTTTTAAGGACAATAAAAGAAGGCGTACGTCTTGGGTCTACTATACAACATCTCATTGCATCACCTTCTCAATTGATGCACAAGTCTTTAGTAAATGGCTTGAGGTGGTGAATGTGTTGAGGCGTACCACCTCAATCAACAAAAGGCGTAAGCCTCAAGTAAAAGACCTGAGGTGCATGTCTCAAGGTATTTTTCGAGTCTTTCGCCTTGAGGCTTAAGCCTTAGTGCCTTGAGGCGTCGTCTTTTTAAACAGTGGTGACCACGTAATCCCATATACATTATTTTACAATCAAACAAACAACTGTAAAACGTTGTAAAATAAAACAACTATGGAGTTTTACAGTGTTTTACAATGAAACAAACAAGCCCTTTGTAGATAGGGGATGATTGTTTGTTGCTTGCTGTGGGTCAAGCATATGCCTTTGTCTTCTTTTGTTCATTTGAAATAGTCTATTAGAAGACTTGGACCTTGATTGACTCTTCATAACAGAGTTCTTCCTATGTGCTTGTTAATCTGTGTTGTCCAATAATTGTAGTCATTACACTAGACATGGTATCTCTATTTATTTTGTAGATATGGGATTGCTTGTTGCTTGGTGTGGGACAAGCATATGCCTTTGTCTCTTATGTTCATTTGAAATAGTCTATTACAAGATCTGTTAAATGATCTTTTTTGTCTCTTGTTCTCTCATTTGAAAATTTTCTTCTGCTATTATGCTAGAGAAATATTATAATGACCTGTAGAACAAGGTTTTTCAGTGGCTTGTTTGATCGATTTTAATGGGTCCATTTATATTACAAGTTTATAAGCACATCTACCAGAATGGTGTCCAGAGCTTTTTAAGTCAGACTTATTCATATTTCAATATTTTGATGTCCTATACCTCTTTCTTGTCTGGAGACCATTATTTCTGGTCATTGCCTCTATCCTTGACAATTTGTTATTTGGCCATGCAGTTAGGGGGCTTCTCTCACACATGCATTCCTTATTTTCTATCTTCAATTTACCAGATTTCTTTCATCTTCCGGAATCCTTGCATCCATATGTTGTAATTAAATCATCACAATAGTGGCATTTTTCACATACCACATGGACTCCTCATATCTTTGTCTAGAATGCAGGCATGGGGTCATACAAGTGCATTCTTGTGCAATTGGGTTCTCGTGCAATTGGGCCTGTTGGCATGCCCTCAAATGGTGGCTTGGGATGTGTAGTAAGCTGAAGGGAGTTCTCTCACTCCCTTTAGAAGATCTTTCATTACACTATACACTAGTATGACTAATTTAATCCTCGTGATTCCACTCTTTAGTTAAGATCTTAATGATTATTATGATTTTAGTTTTCAGTTAAGAGTTGACTAAAATGTTGTTGACTTGGTAATGATATCGGCCATGTCATACATGCAAACACATTTCGTGCACAAATCTGCAGGTTATTCTGTAACAATGGTATACATATGCTAACTTGAACCAAAAAAAAGGTACAAAAGAAAAAGGGGAAAGTCTCACTTTTCTGTCTCAAGAGAAGAGGAAAGGGATTTCTTATCCAAACTCTGTTTTCTGGGTTTGTTTGTGTCCATCTTGGATGCATCGTGGTGATTATTGTTGCTTGAATAGTGCAGCACATTTTCATTAACACGGGTTGGCAAGTAGAGATTTTAGTGGCATTTTCATTTGTCAGCTTCACCCTCTCGTTTTTTGGTATGTGTGTTCATAGTGTTGCTGTGTTCAGTGAGGTTTCAGTTGAAAAAAATATATTGTATGTCAAAATTAGCTAAGATTGATACTTCTCAAAAAATTAGCTAAGATTGATTGTCAGTGTTTTAACCCTATTTCTTTTTTAGAATGCAGTTGCCAATTTTTGAAAATGGGAAAAATATTCTGATAGTATGATATTCCTGTCAGGTTTTCAACTCTTCAGAAAAGCTAAAATCCAAAGGTTGTAGAGGTGGTGATATGAGTGCAAGGTTTGGACAACAGTCATCTGCTCAGCTTGTCAACCATGCTTTCCGTGGATCTAGCAGATCTGATCCCAAGCCATCTCAAGCTGGAAATTTGCAAGTTCTTAACCGTGAGAGGAATGGTATTTCACCTACTGTGAGAGATAGCCCTAGTCCAATCAATGCCCCGAGAGTTTTGAACCCACTTGGTGTTGTACCCTCGGCTGCAACTGTTCTCCCGTTGAAGAGTCCCAATAATCTTAAACTTAACGGCAAAGCAACTAATTTACCAGTCACCACATTCATAGAGAAAAGACCTGTTTCACAGCAGAACCGGAGTGATTTTTTTAATTCTCTTCGGAAGAAGACATCTGCAACCCATTCAACAGCGGCCCCTGATCCAAGCTCTGATCGATCTACCATTTTGGAGCAGTCAGATGAGCAGATAATTGGAACACCTTGTTCTGTTGGTACGCCAATAAAGGTCACTTCTGTATCAGATTGTGGTTTAGATTGCACATTAGGACATAGCGACAGTTCTATTGGAACTCTTGATGCATGTGAGAATGCTGAGAGTTTCCCTCCCTCCAATGGTGAAAAGAGTTCATGTCTTGATCCAGCAGAAGAGGAGAGACTTCTAAGGTTATTTGGATGGAAGGAGAATGCTGGAGAGGAAGAGGAAGCTTTGACTGCTGAGGAAATTGATGGTTTTATCAAGGAGGTAACATGCTCCTCCATCTTAAAGTAGTTTGAGAAGAAATAGCTTTGTCTTTAGCTTCTTTCCTTCTCACAATTTTGTTTCTTTGATCTCATTGATTAGTTTCTTTGCTGCCTTATGAGTGCACTCTAACGGGAGTTGCCAATTTGCTTGCAGTATGAGAAATTACGGCCATCTTCTAAATTTTGCCATCGTAATTTGCGGCTTGTGAAGACCATACTGCCTGAAGCTGGTGGTCGTGCTTCTGGTTTGAGTTGATCTGACCCCGAGATGAAGAATGGTCAAGTCTTTCAAGTTTTATAGTTGACAGTCTGTGGCAAAGATTCTTGTTTGAGGTTGAGAAGATATATCAGAAGTCTGCTCTTGGAAGAGTAGAGGGTTCATTTTCCCCCCTCTTGCTATCTGCATTATGTGAAAAGTGTAACAACTCATTTTGCTTCATCCTGAGTCCCTATATGTCTCTTTCACGGTTTCACCTGCCAGACTTGGTGTTTTCTCATTAGGCAGTTCTTTGTTGGCTGGTGGCATTGAAAGAGTGGACAACGGAAGCAATTGGTAGGAGAAAAAAAAGTTCACAGTTTGAGGATCAGTTTTTCTTTTCTTTTTTCTCCCTTACCTTCGGGATTTTTTTGCCCAATTAAAAGAAATATTATGTTTTAGTCTTTTTGAGAGAGAAAATCATAGCGATGCTAAATTTTATGTTCATCTTCCTCACGTACTTTTGAAACAGTATATCCAGGAGAGTTACCCTGTGGGGGATCAGAGATTTTTAGCACAGAGTTGTATGTGCATTGGGAGATCTGTAAATAGAAGACAGTACACACTGGAAGTTTCCCCTTACGGAGTTCTCCAACCTTGAGAAGTATGAAACCGCATCTTGCAAGAACATTGTCATTCTTTTGATGTCATCCTTGATGATTCCTCCTTCCAAATGTGACAAGCATGAGCTTGGACGGAGATTGGGGTTTTTTGACTGAAAAACTCTTCCCAGCATACAAATTATACAGGTATGTGATCCCCATTCCTGCACCCTTCAGATTTTACTGGACTCTGGCAAGCAAAGACCCCCTAGCCGAAGTTTTCTAGATATAAGCTGAGCATGGCCTTCAATCATATGTGCTGGCTTTTGTGAGCTCCTGGGATCAAGGAGTGTGAGCCCTGATGGTCTCTTTGGGAACTTCTGACTGGGTTGTGGCATTTGCTGGTTGAGTGTCAAGCTCCTTTATTATTCCATCCTTTTGGGGAAGGTCATAGATTTGTTGGTTATGTTGCTGATATAGTATGCTGTGACTTAAATGTGTTTGGAGAGTGAATTCTGGATGTCATCCCTGCAAAGAGCTTCCACCCTCGCTACATAGAATGCCCAGGTGAATGGAATGTCTCTGTGCTGTTCATGTAGTTGGAAATCGGCGCCAAGGAGGGAAGGAGGTCGCCTTCATCACTAGACCTGTAAACGGAGCGGATACGGAGCGGATAGTCTGATATTTGAATTCGTATCCGATTATAATCGGTTGGATATCCGAATTCGACACATTCTATTAGGGTATATTTTTGTCACTATCTGACTCCGAATTCGACGTATATTATCCGGATTCGGATATATCCGTCTATCCGATTAGGTGTAATCGAATAGTCGAATATCATCTGGATTCGAATATATCGACTATTCGATTAGGTATAAAAATATGTTATATGTTCATGATTTTTTAGTTTTTAAATATGTAAATATATATAATGAATTAAAAAATATAATAAATATAAAATATGATTATTAACTTAAAAATCTGAGTCAACCTAAAGTGATTCATGCATAATATCAAAAAAATTATATTTATATTCGGTCGGATAATATTTGACACGGATATCTCAATATCCGAATCTGAATTCGTATCTGATTAATAATTAGATATTTGATATCTGATTAAATTATTTATCAGATATTTTATTCGAATAATTATTTGATTAAACGAATTCGAGTTCGATTTAAATTATAAACGGATAAGTATTCACCACCATATGCATCTGAGAGCAGTGGCTGGCAGATCAGTAATGCACCTTAAATAAGGGGTTCACTAAAATGAATTACTTTTGCATGGGAGTCTCGTCCCATATTGTAGGGGCAATTTTGGGCTTTTGGCCGGTATTGAACATAGAAAGATTTTTTTTCCTTTTCTTTTTTTTTCACTTATATATTAAAGTGCAAATTTTTAGGGAATACTTAAGTACATCATTATTTAGACCCAAGAATTCTAACCATCTCTTTCTCAAAAAAAAAAAGAAAAGGAAAAAGAGCTTAAATGGGCCATACTGGACTGTCTACTGGGTTAAGAACACTCTTTTAACTGTAGAAACGGTTTCTCCCAAGAGTGGCATTTGCTACAAACTGGCGATTGCAGTGAAAGCAATGTCATCTTCAAACCATGTTCAATTAGTCCATACGCGCATGATGTGACCCCTCTTGGATGGAAGGGGGAAGTATGAGACAAAGAAAAGAGTTACAATCGGATTTGATAATTGATTTTTTATTTAATTTAGAATAAAAATAAAAAATATGAAAAAAATAAAATAAATAAGTTATATAACCTTACTCTACGAGATCTAAAATAATTAATTTGATATTTTTAGTTGAATAAGTTACTCGATTTTAATCTTGGAACAATCCACTCGACCATGACTAATTTACTCGTGCTATCAAACTCAATTAAACAAAATAATAGGATGAGTCGGCCTCTTCTAACCTTATTTGGTTATAAAAGTTGTCCTAATTAAAGGAGATCTAGAACTCAGGCTCAGTTTGATAATGCGTCCGCCGAATTTACATTTTAGAAAATCTATGTATCGTACAAGTTCACCGATAAAGGGTGGATTATAATGATGGCATAATCCTCCGAAGTTCTTTCTCCTCGAATTCGAAGGATTCGGGATAGAGCATGGTCACGTGTCTTTATCTCTCTCTTTCGAAGATTTTTTACAACACGTAAGTCAAGACATAGGGACGGGTGTCTGATAACACTTAAATGTTGTCGGAAATTTTAAATGTTAGAATCCCAACTCAATGGATTATCAAATGCGGGCTCAATCTCACATTTCCAATTGTACGGAAGAAGGGACAATTCTCTTAGGCCTTGTTTGTTGTTCGAACACGGTTACCGTGTTCGACCCAAAAGGGTAACCGATCCCGGGTAACCCAAAAGGGTCGAACACGGTAACCGATCCCGGGTAACTTATTCCACCTTTTTGTTAGAATATGTTTAACCCACCTTAACCCACTTTTTTGACCCTTAACTCACCTTTTTGACAAAATACCTTATTTCTACAACCAAAGAGGTTAGCGTGAATAAGACCACCTTAACCCACCTTATTCTTCAATCTTGAGGTCTCTTTGTTAATCGGTTAGGATATGCGAATATGGCATTCGATGAAAGAGAAATGTGGGAGACCCACACCCTCCATCTCACACACATGTCTCTTACCCAACCTCAAGTAAGATATTCGACCCAAAGAAGTCGAATAATTTCACCCAGCTCGATTTTCAAATAGGGTCTTATAGTCTCATGTCCGTGGGAGTCTATTCCCAAGTGCCTCACATGTGATGGGGGTCCATGAAGAGACTATTTCTCCCGCTGATCGGAACTCCGGACTCAAACTAATTGGCCCGAAGAAGCCGTAAATATTGTAAAGTGGGTAGAAAATTCTCTTTATTTAACAGAAAAAGTATAAACGTTGAGGGTTGTGGAGAGAATACAGAGATAATGGTTCCTGCAACTTCTGCTATCCTATTTTAAGATGTGAGTAATAAAAATTTAGGTACTATTTGGCCAACTCGGACACTCAAATAATCCTTAAACAAATAATATGGATTGCCAAATGTATGGCATTTCAGTTTTGTTCATAAATATAAGTAAAACAGAGGTTACCACCTATGTTCAAGGTCGGATTTTCAGTAGTGAACATATAATTTCGTTCGTGTTCATTCATTTATTTAATTAAAAATTTAAGAATAAAGTTAAAAAAATCAGACCCGTAGGAATATCCGAATACCGAACCACCTTTTTCTGAAACGGAATATCCAATTACATTCGGATCGGGTCCCGTTTGCATTCGTCTCGGCGTAGCGTAGTGCCTCGCGACGGTATCTCTCACGATCTGTATCTTATATGGATCGGACGGGAAGGAGGGAGACCACCGAATCAACGGCCGGGATCTTATCTCTGTCGTCGCCTTCATCAGATCGTCTGAGAGCGGCGGAACCTGGTGTGGTAGGAATCCGCAAGGCCGCTGCCGCCGCCATATTCGAATTCGCTGCCGCTGCCTCTGCGCCTCCTCGACGGCGGGCTCGTGCCCGGCGCCGCCGCCGCCGCCATGGAGGTCCTCCTCCCCCCCGTCGGTCCTCTGCAGGCCCCGCTACCTTCCCTTCTGCCTTCTTTCCCGGCCGTAGACGCCGTTTCCTACGGGAAGGCGGCCCCTTCCGGTCTCTCCCGCCGCGTTCCTCGCACGACGCTCTCCCTCGTGCACGTCTCGCCGCCGGCTCCACTCCGGTCGTCGCAGTCACGGCCGTCGGCTGCAGCAGTGGCGGCGGTTGGGCCGTCTGCTTCTCCGCGCAGCCGCTGGGTCGTGGTCATGGAGAAGCCGCCTGCGAGGGTCGGGTCGGCCAGGGCTGACATCATCGACTACTACGTCGAAACCCTGGCTAGGGTCCTTGGAGAGTAAGGTTCTTCCATCTTTCTACTCGATAGGAAGTTGGGGTTCTTCCTTGACCTTGCTATGGTCTTAACGCTTAGGAGGTGTTTTCATTGCCGCAAAATAGTATTTTTTTTTGGATTTTTGAAATCTCTGGACGACCATTTTGGATGAGAAACAAAACCGCGGAATCCTTTGACGAATGGGCAGTCTTGAATCCTTGGTTTCGGGTTTCAGTGTTTTATCTTTGGATTTTTGAAATCTCTGGACGACCATTTTGGATGACAAACAAAACCAGGGAATCCTTTGACGAATGGGCAGTCTTGAATCCTTGATTTCGGGTTTCAGTGTTTTACGTCAATCCAAACGGACGGAATCCAGATAATTTGTTGTTTTACGTCAATCCAAACAAATGGAAAATGGAGAAATCGTTGTTTTCCATCAATCAGGCAACCCCTTAGTTCGTTTACGAGGTCACTTTGGCTTGTTTGCCCGCTGATATGTTGGCCTTCAACAGCGAGAAGGAAGCCCAGATGTGCATGTACGATGCGTCCTGGCAAAGCCACTTCCGTTTCTGCTGCGATATTGATGAAGAGGCTTCCAGAGAGCTCGCAGGTACTATCTATGTCACTTCACTCCTATTTTTGTTGTCTTCTGTGCCTGCTGTTTATCTGATGGACTCCAACGCACGCGCCTCTTCTTCATTCGTGTTAAACTGAAATGCCAAATATTGAAACAATGCAGCCTTAGCATTCATGCACAAACTGGAATTTTTTATTTATTACATGTGGGTACTGCTAAAGAAATGTTCTATCGTCGTATAGGTCTGTCGGGGGTTTTGTCGGTTAGCCCAGGTACAGATCTTGAACCTGTCAAAAACGGCAGCTACTCAAATAGCTTATTGAGTTACCTTTCGAGGTCCGAAGGCCATGCACCTAAGTTTTCCTCTTCTGGAGATAATTCAAATTACTGGCTGGTGAGAATGAGGAAGCCAGGGGTGGAAGTTGTCACAAAGGCACAGATAGTAGATTATTATGCTGAGACCTTGACAAAGGTTCTAGGGAAGTAAGTAGCCTTTCCTGTGACATGTTCCTCTCTTTAATCTTACTGTTTTATTTTCCCTCCTTGAAACCTTGTTTGTGTTCTTACAGTGAGAAGGATGCACAAGCTTGCATATATCATATCTCTTGGGAGAGAGACTTTGGATTCTGCTGTCAAATTGATGAGGAATGTGCTCAAGAACTGGCAGGTGAGAGTTGGGACACATTTTATTTCAGAGATGTATATCAGGGCAATTTAAGAACTTCTAAAATTCATGACAGATGTCCCGGGGGTTATTCATGTTCATCCAGACACTAATTTTGACTCGAAGAATAAGGAATACAGAGGTATATTCTAGATGGACATAATTGTGCATCATTACTATTTTTTTCTAAAAGAACTCTCTATACTTCGAAAGTTGACCTTCGATAGGAATATATGGTCTATGATTAGTGTTACAGAGCATCATGTGTATCTATTCCTTTACATTTTTGATGCAATGGTTCTATCTTCTATCTCTTTGATCTTTTGTATGGGAACTACGATCTTTTATGTTTGTCCAATTTTTAAACTTCATTTTATTTAATGTTGTAAATATCTGGTATACTTTGATTTTTGCATGTTGGTGATCATCGCTGCCAGCAAATTAGCACTAATTAGGTATTTTAGCCTCTCTCAAACATGTTTCCTCCATGCCCATTAACAGTTGATTTAAAGATTTAACATATCCCCCCCACCCCCTCCCCCCCCAAAAAAAAAAATAAGCATAACAAATGGGTTTGACATTAAGCTTGTAGCTGGCTGGAAGGCCTTTTCAGATTCGGATTTCTTATTTCTTGGCTGACCTGAAATTGATGGGATGATAAGGCTTTATTATTATGATGGCATTTATAAAGAAAAAAACTGTGCGTGCGCATTCATGATGTTTAGTATGCAGTCATAGTAACATGTATTCTGTCTTGAGATGTAAATATTTACTACTAAATGCTTAAAAATATTAATGTCATTGCTTCTCTTATTGTTCAATCTTAATCCTAAAGGGCTTTGTGGGTGACCATGAGATCTTGGTATCGACTCCCACCATGGACATAAAGGCAGGGTGGTTACCGCTCAAGATCTACATGTCCTACATGATTCAGCAACCCAGTGTGGGGCAACCGTCTGAGAGCGAGTTTTGGCGGGCCCATTTCTCGATACCTGTTGATCATGTGCATGAGTTTACTCTCACGGTTATCCAAAAAAAGGGCATTCATTTCCCATCTCCACAAATCTTTATGCATGAAAGTGACCTATAAGGTTATTGTTCATCTTATAGGAGCTTTGATGCAAGAACAAGATTGGCTAATTTGTCAACAATTGGGTTTGACCGGTGGACATCTCAACGTCGACTCCGTGGGGAGCAATCATTAGATTTAATAGAGTTATTTTTTTATTATGTAATTTTGATTTTATTTAGATCTTGTTTTAGAGTCTACAGATAGTCTGATATCTTTGTCTTGGGCTTGTCATTTCTGTTAGGTTTGTAGTTAAATGGGCGTCATATGTTGGGGCCTTTTCTTTGATGCAGGGTAGTAGTCTTTTGCTGGATTTGTAGGGGTAAAAGCATCCTCATCACATGTGTCCTCCCTTATAAAAGGGGCTTCTGTATTTGTGAGATCAAACAGAATGAATGGAATGGAAAGAAGGCATCACTTTCTTTTGAGTGAGGAGCTCCAAATCTACTCTGTAAGAGAGTGCTCGTGAGGGGAGGGGTGAGAGGCCCCAGTCGCCATCTGATCTGCCCGTCCGCCTTGTCCTCGATCTTCCATCCTTGCTTCCTCTTCCACCTCATACCCACGGAGCAAGAGAATCGCATCTGGTCACCATCCCGTTCAGTTAGCCCATCAACACCATCTTCTTCTTCTGCCTCTCATCTCTTACCACCCAGCTCCAGCCTCCTCCTTTTCTTATTTTTTTCCCCTTGTACCAGGCTGCTGTCCATCTTCCCCAAGAGCTAGCAAAACACCAGAGTCCCTGCACTTAAAAAACAAAAACACTGGAGTCCCTGTTCTCTTCTCCCCTGCACACAACCCGCAGCTGGCAGCACGAGCAAGGGGCCAGCTGCCTCCCTTCTTGATTTCTATTTTTATTCCCCACCAAGAACCACAGAAGCCATCTCACTGTGACCATTTAATGTCTCCCCTTTTTTTGTTAATTTTATTAACACATTAAATGCTTGCTCTCCTTTCTTGAGAACACCCATTTCCCACTCCACCTCGTACTATTGTCCTTCCTCTTTCCTTTGTTCTTATTTTATTAATCACATGGAGGAGCATTAAATGCTCAGTCTCAGCCCTTTGCTCATTGTCCTCTCCAAGAGAGCATTAAATGCCCTTGCTCTTTGTCTTATTTTCAAATCCAATGAACCCGTACCTCTCTTCACCTCCTATTCTCTCTATTTCTCACGCTAGCACCACAGCAGAACTGAAACACATTGTGGACAGCAATCTCGGCCCAACATAGGCCCAGCAGCACCCAAGAGAGACTTAGTTCGGCCCATTTCGGATCTGTTGTCATTCCACATTGAGCTTCCAAAAGGCTTTTTCTTTAGTTATAGTACAAGCACTGTATATGGAGAGATTGTTAATCTAGATGAAATCCTAATGAATGTTGATTATTGGAATGAGGGACCATCAAAGGCTGTAGGGTGGGGTGGGGGAGGATTTGTGAACATCATATGAAATTGGATGTTCACTCCCCTGATGGATTATAGGACCAGATCAGGCCCCTGTGTCCCCTCAGCTCTTGTCTTGTTTGGGATGATCAACCAGATAATACCATCTACTGAAGTACAACCTTATTGAACAATCCAAAGACACATTGAAGAAAATGAGAAATTCAAAAAGAAAAGTGAGAAAGGAAACATGAGGAAAAACAAGAGCAATCCATGAAACCAGTAAAAGGAAATTATTAGAAAAAAAGAATGAAAGCCACATATAATGAAGTTAGATAGCACATATGAATATGCTGATCATGAAAAAGTCTCATAGTGATGCAGTCTTCTGAATGAAATGTAACTGTGTACATCATGCGGTACTTGTACACATATGGAGAAGAGGGCCTAATGAAGAATGATCATCAACATGTGGGTGTCTCTATAAACATACTGTATATCTCACCATATGTACCTATTGATAATGAGAGCGGATTTTATTCATTTGCTTTATCCTGTATGTGATCATGGGAGAGGTGGACTCAAAGGAATTAGGACAACTGATGATTTTGTAATGGTGTTTTGGCAATCTTGTAGAGATTGATGGGGATATGGTGCCTGCATAAGGGATGAAGTTTTATGTTCTACTTTTCTGTGTCTATTCTTTCTGTAGATGTCTTTTTATGGTCATTGTCTGTAGATATATAGACTAAAATTTGGCAGAGCAGGTGGGGATATTTTTTCTTCACACAAATGTTCAGTCAGCAGTCACACATTTTCTCAAAAATGTTGGAGCACCTTAGGAAGGGAATATCAAGCAACAATTCATATTAAAGTGCCTGCACAAATACCAAAGTTCTTTTTTTGAAAGTGGATGGTACCACCATTGTATTAACAAATACCAATGTTCTTATAGTTGAATCCTTAAAAGTTGTAAATAATATCATATCGATTGATAGTTTTAGAGTTATCAAACTAGTCCTCCATCGGAAAACACTGCTTGTCAGTTGCCAACAAAAGTACCTGATTTAATTTGCTAAAATTATTCATTGGCAGATAGTTGACTCTTTTATGGGCATTAGCCATTAGGAATCTCAATTCTTAACTCTGAACCCCCTTTGGCTGCTATTGCAAGCGTTCCCGCGGAAACCTGGAATTTTATCTATACGTTTAATTTCCATTACTTCCATTAATTCTCATCTATACTTGCTATTGGAAAATGTTCCTATGGTAACTTGGAGGTATCTTTTTACATTGTGTATCTGTAACTAAACAAGGCAGTCAAAGGACCTAAGTTATATTGTAGCTTTCCAGGTGCAAATGTGGTCATTAATTACAGGTTGATGTATCTTATTGAGGTACATCAACTTTTCTGGTGTATGTTTTAATATTAATATTTTTCACAGTCTACTTTTTTGTTTTCTATTAAGCCATTTAGTGTGTGTTTTACAGATTAATGTCATGATATAGTTTTACTCATCTTGATAATTGCTGAACAAAGTCTATAGGTTGCTCAATTGCGTATAATTACTTTTAAGAATCCAGATTATTTAACATCTGTGAAAATTTGCAGGTGACATTGTCCCACAAAAGTCAGAATTACCTGAATCACCTGATAGAGACCCGATTCCGAATATAAAAACAAAAAGGCTTTTTGTAACTGGTATGCTAAATTTATTATTATCATTTTTTAGTTGTAGAATGCTATCACTATTTTGTGTCTTGTATTTACTGCTATCCACAACAGGATTTTGTTACTGAGGTTAAGTATGATTGTTTCTTTAAATTGATCAGCAGAGAATTCTTTTTTTTAAGTGTGGATTGCGGGATCGACTGGGGATGAGGCTTGGATCGGCCAATCCAGATCAGCTTTTGGGCCACTAATTCGAGCCCGATTCCCGAGCCGGCCTTCCTTGTTTTAAGTGGATCATTTAAGCATATCACATGAAATATGGTACCAACCATATCAGTGGGGTCCAAATTTGCACGGTTGATCGTTCTATTAAGATTCGTGTTGAACATCTACCTTTGTTTTCATCAACCCATCATAGTTTCTAGATAAAATTATTTGAAATGTGGATTTTGCATCAGTATGACAACACAAGAGTCCAAATTTACATGGTTGATCATTCTATTAAGATTCATGTCGAACGTCTACCGTTGTTTTCATCAATCCATCATAGTTTCTAGATAAAATTGTTTGACATGTGGACTTTGCATCAGTGTGACAACACAGTTAACTTGTTATTCATATGGGCTTGATGAGTGTCTTTCATCATCATTATCATCAGATCCTTATTCCATTATTTGAGGTCGGCTATATGAATCTTGTTCCGCTAAAGAATTCTATCAAGTGCTATATTCGAATTTAAACCGAAGAACCTAATGTCCCTTCTAATAATATCACACCATCTCATTTTAAGTCTTCCACGGGCTCTTTTACTAGCATCCACTAAGATTTGGTCACATCTTTTAAATGGTGCTGAGTTAGAGTGACAGTGCACATGTCCAAACCATCTGAGCCTATTTTCTCTCATTTTACCATCAATTAGAGCTACACCCTAGTCCTCACGGATGCGATCATTCCTAATCTTATCTTTCTTAGTTTTATCACACATCCATCTCAACATCCTTATCTCCATCATCCACATTTTGTGAATGTGTTCCTTTCTTACTGCCCAACACTCCGTATCATATAACAAAGTAGGTCTCACAGCGGTTCTATAAAACTAGTCTTTAAGTTTCACAAGTATACAACGATCATAAAGGACTCCTGATTCGCTTCTCCATTTTAACCAACATGTCTTAATGTTATGCACAACATCATCATAGATCTCTCCATTCTTTTGAATAATAGACCTTAGGTACCGAAAACTAGTACTTTTAGGAATGCTTTGTCTATCAATAAGATCTGATGAGTGTCTTTATGATCTCAATTTAGTGCATGCATAGATATGGGTATATTATAGGCTTGTTGTGACAATAGAACGTGTAGATGCATTTCCTCACGTCCAATCTGTTATCTCTTAGTATTCCAGATTTGTGTGCTTGGATGACTGGGTTTTGAATTGGCATGAAATTATTTATTTGCTATCTGCAAGAAAGGATGGTTCTACTTGAATTACATGGCTGTTTGTCGTTCATGTGTTGGAATAATGTGCTGGAGATGAGTATATCCACTGTGACAGTGATTTTGGTGCCGGTTGTTCGCAGGACTGTCCTTTTACACTTCTGAGAAAACCTTACGTGCAGCATTCGAAGGATTTGGTGAGCTCGTCGAAGGTATGTTCAGCCTCTTTGGCATTCATCCATGCACAAATTTTATTCACTGCCCTGAACACATCCCAACAATGATCTGCGCCATGTGCAGTTAAAATCATAATGGATAAGATCTCGAAGAGGTCCAAGGGTTATGCCTTCATAGAATACACCACAGAAGCAGCTGCAAGCGCAGCTTTAAAGGAGATGAATGGAAAGGTACCTTGTCTTTCCGGTAGTAACCGCAGTATCAGAGCTTCTGGTGAGAAAAGTGGGCCTGCTAATTGTTATTGTTCTTGCAGATAATCAACGGCTGGATGATAGTTGTTGATGTTGCTAAAACAAACCCTCCCAGATACAACGGGGACCGCCGGCGCCCATCAGATTCAGCCGGTTCCCCGTATTAAATCCTGTGAACTGCAGGGTTGAAAGATGTAGAAATATGGGAGAATGTTGCACTGCCTGGTCCGAGTACGCAACATGCGTATTTTTTTGTTGGGTTGCCTTCACAGAGCCTAGGGAATTCCCGGTGTCCCCATTTCCCATCATGTTTTGCTTTATGATTAAATTCATCTGATGTCAAGTTGATGTAGTATCGTTTTTGCAAACTTTAATGTTTCAGATTGTATGTATCATGGTCGTTTCCAACTGGTCATCCGTGTTGTGAAACACTTCAACTGATATGTATGAAGAGATGTGATGGCAATACGAGCCAAATTGGTGATTCTTTTTGTTAAACATGTTTGTGGCCTATCAAAGTGACATTTATGCTCTCATGTCTGTGCATGTTTTTTGTTGGGTAAAGCTAGTTCATACAGCTCAAACCGTCGGAGCAAAGCTCTTTCAATGTTGGCTAGAAACCAAAACTCACGTGAATGGCCTGGGCTGGGTTCACGACCCATCCCCATTTACTGTCCTGATTATTGGATTATGGAAAGACTTTTTGTCTTGGACACACACATAGTGGTGTGGTGCAAAAGTGATTTCAGAAGAAATTTCTGATTATTGGAACCTCCAAATAAATGGTCAGATGATGCCTCAGATTCTTGGGCCTGTTTGATAACCGCATACGTCACCTGCGGGTGGTGTATTCGTCGGTCTCATGTTGATTCTCTCGATTTCTCTCTCATTTCACTGTGATAAAAGTGAGAATAACTCATCTTAGCCGCTTTTTATAAGAGAAAAACTCGAGTTTTTATAAGAGAAAACTCGGGTTTTCACATTCGTCTCCACGGAGTCGAATAAGTCAACCTAAGGATACGTCACCCCAACTTTAACCCATTCCGTTATCTAACAGGCTCATAAATACCACTTTGATAGTGGGTTAGGTTATAAGGTGATAACTCAATTCGGTTAACTTGTTCCAGAGTTAACTCACTTGATAAGAGGGGAGTCGATCCGGAAGTAAATAGATAAGTTAACTTATTTTTAAGTCAGCGTGTTTTGATATGTTTTAGGTTAACTTGGTGATAAAAGTTGTTGAATTATCATAAATATCCACCTCTTTTCACTTATTTAAACAGTGAGGCGTTCGAGTATAATTGATTTTTTATTTTATTTTTTCATGTTTCTTTTTTTAAAAAGTAATTATTTTCTTTTATCTGTTTTTCTTTTTCTCTCTTTATTAAGAAAATAATTTTTTGTGTGACCATTCTTACTCCGCAGAGGATGGGGGAGAGGTTGAGTGGGGGGTGGGGGAGTTGCGGACGATGGTGGGTTTCGAATTTCGGATAAAATGAGGGTTAACACATGTTTATTTTATTCCGACTATTCGAAATAAAAAAGATTAACTCTGAGATAAAATACGGGATAACCGAGAGATAACCTGTTGTCAAACAAACAGGGGTCAAAAGGAAAACTGCTGGTGTTCCGAGGACCGTGCAACGTGTCAACGAACGGGACGTAGAGTCCGCGGCCGAGGGAACGCTATCGCTCGGGGCCCGAAATGGGCGCACCGATGTCGGCGGCACCCGCCATGGCGCCCTCCTCTCTCGCCGCCCGCTCCTCCGCGGCGCTCGCCTCCGCCGGTCGCCGCTCCTGCCTACCCAGGAGTCTCGGCTCCGCCTTGTTCTCCGCTCTCCCCCGCGGTAACAATGCCGGTGTCTTCTATGCTCCCAGGGGCGTCTCCCGGGCTCTCTCTGTTAGGGCCTCTGCCGAACTCCTGGAGGTCTGCGTCAAGGCCTCCGTTATCTACCCGGACAAGCTCGGCGACTGTGAGCTCTCTCTCTCTCTCTCTCTCTCTCTCTCACACACACACACATTGTCGATTGACAGAACCGAAGGCCAGTTCTAGGCAATCCTCCCAACCTATTAGGATTTGGGGTCTTGATGAGACATAGGCTATTCGTGATTAGTGTAACACACACACGCACATTTTGCCTATCATATTTCCACGTTCTTCCAAATGATTTTTCTGATCTTTTTGATGGTTATAGAATGCACCTTTTTACTCATGCTGGACAGTACATAATAGAAATGCATATTGTTTTCAGGTCCCTTCTCACAACGGGTTCTACTGACGCTTGAGGAGAAGCGACTTCCGTATGACCTGAAATTAGTTGATTTTGCAAATAAGCCGGAATGGTAAACTGTCTTCTTTATTAATTTTGAGGGGGGAAATCTAGTTGAGTAAGAATCCAATCACTTCATCTTTTTTATGCTTTTCCTTCAGTTTTTCCTATTTTTATGCCTAGGTTTCTAAAGATCAGTCCAGAAGGCAGAGTCCCTGTCATCAAGCTTGAGGAGAAATGGATTACTGATTCCGATGTTATTGCCCAATCATTGGAAGAAAAGTACCCTGACCCGTCTTTGCTGACGCCACCTGAGAAGGCAACGGTGTATGTTATCTTACTTGAAGATTCCTGAAGATTGCTGCACTTACTGTGACACTCACCATATAGTTCTTTGAACTTCTCATAACTGAAGGTAGCTGTGAATCGTTCGGTAAACTTTATATTATGCTGAACATTCTGGTCTATCAAATTTGGCAAGCCTACTCACTTTCTCATTAGAAATTTTATTGGCATTTCACTGTCTCATTGCAATTCCCTTTCCAAATTTCATTTTAGTTCAGACCTTGTAATTCCTGCCTGAGATGTGGGATCTAGCTAAGTATCTACGTCCCTCTACGTTTGCACTATTGTCTAATGTAGAAGATAGCACATTCAGCCAAGGGTGTTTTTGGTCCTTTTGGCTTTGTTCTTGTTGTGCTAATTCACTGGGTCTGCTTGCTTTGTCTTTTTTCCCTGCCTTCAGGGGTATTTTAGTCCCATAAAAGTTTGAAAGAAGAGACCTAATAAAGCCTGTGCCTGTCTTGTTGGGAACCACTGGTTCCTCCTTGCACAACTTCTTCCACTATTGCTGTTCTTTTTCTCTCTTCCTCGAGATGTCGCCACACTATCAGAGCCAGGTTATGATGTGGGCTGTGCATCCGATCTTTGTCATCGCCCACATGACAAAGCCTAAGTTGGCCTACACATGAGGGGGTGTGTTCTTATAGTGCCACGTTGGAAAAGGGACAAAGTACAATATGTCTACTTTGCTTTGTCCCTTTTCCAATTTGGGACTGAGTGAAGAGGGCTCCACTGTTGTAAACATATTTTACTTTGTCCCTTTTTCAATGCGGATCCATTCTAGAACTATCCAGTTAATAGATGATGTGTCACAATGATAAATCATACATTTAATTAAAATTAAGATTTCAGGTGTTTTCCACCATTGTTACTCCTCTGTTGTAAATGATATGTTACAAATATGGACTGTAATTTCTGTTCTTTCTTTTATTTTCTCTCACAACAGTGTTACAAAAGGTGAATGGAAAAAATGATATTTGTGCATTACTTTTTGGTTTGAATAACAAAGTCACACTTACCCTTTCCCGCATATAGCCGCATTGTTCATGCCATGCTTCTCTCTCCTTTCTATACTCAATGAAGGGCGGGGAAGTGCACTTTTGGGCATTGTTCTGTGGAGTAAGTAATGGTCTTTCTATGATTTTGTTTTTGGTTTGCAGTGGGGCAAAAATCTTCCCCACTTTTATTGGTTTTCTGAAAAGCAAAGACCCTAGCGATGGGACAGAGCAAGCATTATTAACTGAGTTGACATCATTTAATGATTACATCAAGGAAAATGTAAGACTCCTCTTTCTTCATTCTTGTTATATTCTTGAGATAGCATTAAATATAAGCTATACATACTAGCAAGTAGCAAGAAAAGCAAACCATCATGTAATGTATTTGATCATGTGCTAATAGATGCTTCCTTCTTGAGAGACTGTAACTTTAAATTTTAACTTTTATGTTTAGAAATTGTAGGTTGTATTTCCATGAATTCATCTTCACCATATTCAATATCACCCCTTTTGCGCTCTTTTCCTCTTTAATGAGTTTGCTAGACAATTCCACATCTGGCTTATGTTTCCACCTGGATGAAATTCCACTTTGTAGAAGTCTTATACCAAAGAGATTTATGATGAAGGTCATTTATAGGAAGTTTCCTGCCGCGGCAAACATCCAACTGTTAGCTGGAAATTAATTTGTTTAAGAGGATCATTTTGATATTCGTGCTTCTTTTGGGCAGAAAAAATTATCATTGCCTTTTCCATTCTTAGTTTCCTTTCCTTTTTGGGAATTTTTTTGAAAAGAGCAAAAAAAAAACTTTCATAATATCTAATAGGGACTCTCTAAGTTTAAAGTATCTGTAAAGGGCACTCCTCCACAAACTACCAATATTACCCTCAAGTATTTCACAAACAAATTTTCTTTATCAAAATCTATGTGATATGAACTTTGTGTCCTTTAAAATAAAATATCTAACAAGTGATATCACTTATTATTGTATCCTGAATTCCATCTTACTCCCTCCAACTCACATCAGAATTTACACATAATAGTAAAAACATCATAACATAAATAAATATATCAAAATATAAAATGCTGTACACATGAAAATAACACTTCCATTTAATTACTTTCTTTTATATAATGATGTAAATAGGTTAGCTTTATATTTTGACCATAGCCAATATAATAATCATGTTCTTTTTTTATTTCATTTTGATATGATAAAAAATTACATATATAGATTTAGATTAGAAAACAATTAATTATGTTAAACAATTGAGGGCATTTTTGGTAGTATATTAGGAAAAAACATGTCTTTTGCCTTTATAGATATTAAGTTTATAGTGAGTGTCCTTTTTAGATATTTCAAGTTTAGAGTGCCTCTATTGGATATTCTAAACTTTTCTTGACCTTTTTAGTAATTTTTCCATGGCCACTGCATCTAGGATACGGTGTCCTTTAGGACTTCATGAGAAACTTCCTTTGTAAGCTTTAGTTAATAAATATCTTTGACAGTGCATTTGCTAAGCTCTCTAGGTCAGAAGCTATTGTGCATTCTTCAATTATTGTTTAGAGCAGGGTTTGCCAACCCGTTCGTACCGTCCGTCCCGGTCTTTCACTGGGACGGTACAGTACGGGTCGGTACCATTGCGTACCGAGACAAAAAAACATATTATATATATATGTTCTAATATAATGTAACTCAAATGTTTTTCTAGTTCAGTTGGCTAAGTGATATGCGGTTTAAGCAGGGGTGTCCACGGTTCGATTCTCGCCTTTGCCATCTTTTGAAATGTTTTTTCTAAAATAACTATCCAAAAACCGAATAAAAACAATGCAAAAAACATGTTCGAACCAAAGGCCTCATGTTTAAACATGAGGGCTCTCAACCAACCGACCTACAAGTGCTATTCAGTATAAAAAATTTAAAATAATATATAAAGCGTCCCGGTTGCGTCCCACAGACCGGTCGCCCCGGTCTGTGGCTGGGACGGGACTGGACGGGCGGTTCGGGCCGTCCAGTCCCGGTTTGGCAAACCTTGGTTTAGAGTAGGTCTTTCAACTCTTGTATATAGGTCCACATAATTAATTATGTTAATGAGTTACCGACGAATATTAAGGTCAGATTCCATCATGGACAAAATGCCCCCTTTGCTTCAAAACTGTCAATGGTGTAGTGTTTCTTTAAGTTATGGAGTTATTGATGTCATGTGGTTGGTTGAAAGTTCAGTTAGGATTCCTTCATGTGTAGCTCCTCTACAATATTGCCTTCATAATAGTTGTCTCCTGATAGACACAACATTCGAAGATTGAAGTACTTGATATGTGCTTCATGTATATAATATTTATGATGACTGCAATTTTCTGTTGATTGGGACAGGGCCCATTTATCAACGGGGAAAAGATTTCTGCAGCTGACCTCTCCCTTGGTCCTAAGCTTTACCATCTTGAGATTGCCTTGGGCCATTACAAGAAGTGGTCAGTTCCAGAATCGCTTGTACATGTGAGGAACTACATGAAGGTATTTGGTGTAACAATCTATAACTCCATGGGTTATCAGATTTCTCATTGTGAATTGTTTGACGAGTCCATTTCATTAACCCATTATTATATGGGACATTGGCATAAATGGACATCCAGGATTCACTGTTGTTATCTGTGCATTGCATTCTGTATTTTTTCCTTTAACCTCTTTAGATGTCGCTATAATTTTTGCATGTGGTAACCTCTGTTATGGGCCAGCTAAATGCCTGGGGAAGGCAGAGCACTCTGATGTCGCTATATTGATCTTCATTGTACAATTCTTTGATAAAGTTGAGAGCTTTAGTCTTGGATTATAGAATTGGATTAGGTCCTGGGATCAGCCATGTTTGATCTGATCAGGTTCAGGTTCAGCTTAGAGTCAACCGTGGATCTGTCATTTTTGGCTACTCTCTCTCTCTCTTTCTCTGTCTCAAGTAAAGGAGGGATTGGAAACCCCCACCCGCACAAGCGTTGGCTGTTTGTGGCCAATTCCATAGACCATATTTTGGCTGCGTTTATGGTACTATATGCATTGGTCTGTTATTAAGCTTGAAGTTGAGTATATTTGTGATAAACAATGGGAGCTAAGATTTTATGGACTTACTTTTTAACATGATGGTATATTGTCAATGTGGAATATTAAAAGTTCCTCAAGCTACACTCCATCCTCATTCTTTCTGCCTCTCCCTTTTCATCAATCTCGCTGTAGTGGGAGCAATGTGGCTTGGTGGATGCTGATGCAACGTGGAGATAGAGATCTGCATCTTTCTTTCCATCAATTTGTATCAACCTCACACTGTCCTCTTGTTCAGATGCTTAGGTGACGATGAGGCTTGGAAGGTGGTGGAAGAAGCTCACTTGAGTGCATGTGGAGGACATATGAATGGTCAAATGTTGACCAAGAAGATTCTTAGGCAAGCATCTTACTGGCCTACCTTGCAGGAAGATTGTGCAAGTCAAATATCAACTCCATGCTGACAAAATCCATGCTCCTACTTCCTCTCTTCATCCTTTGAACACCCCTTGGGCATTCTCCATGTGGGCCTTCGATATCATCAGTCCATTCAGTGATTCCAACTCTCAAGTCAAACAAAAATCTTTCATCTACAGTGCTACAAAGTACTTCACCATGTGGGTTGAAGCAGAGACTAATGTGGGAAATCAAAGAATCCACAGTGTACAAATTCATCATAGAGAAAGCACCAGTGTCACATATAATCAATTTGTGTCACAATACCACTTTCTCTGTGTAGCGACCCGGATTCCGGATACCCCGTGTGCCCGGTATAAATACCGAATACACGTGATACCACATGGGACCCGCGAGGCCTCCCAAGCGCGGGAAAGCGCCGAAGGGAAAAAAGGATTGTGTGGGAAATACATTGAAGCCAGCAGATATAGCAGTAAGCAATTAAATTTCATTACATTGAATTTCTAAAGTAGCAGAAATAAAATTACCTTTCATTAATAATTCAAGTTTTACAATTATACACAGAGTCCAGTCCAAAGGAAAGACAACAAGTCTATCACAGTACAGTCTGACAGAAAGAAACGTACACTGAAGTCGGGGGAAACCCGACGCAGGCACAGCTGGCAGCTACAACGAACGCACTCCACCAAGAACAGTAGAGGCAGACGGCGAAACCCACCTGAAAAGCAGCAGGGGTGAGTCTCAACAGAAACTCGGTAAGGGTCACGCGGATCCCCACTGGAAAACGCACAGAGCAACGGAAGCAACAACAAAAACAGCAGGTGCAGCAAAGCAGGAAAAGCTACACTACAAAGCTGCAAACAAAACAGGTACAGCAGGAGTAGGGAACAGGCAAGAGAGGGGAGCTCAACAACAAAGAAGAGCGAGGCCGTAAAACACGGGACAACGGCCACCGAGGAGAACTCGGCACCCTAAGCTACTCCAAACGGCAACGGACGGTCGACCCCGAACTCGCGCAGTAGGGTAACCCAATCCGTCAGCCAAAACAAAGGCGAAGGCGGACGCCGACGCCGAAACACAGACAAAACACGACAGGGAATGTCGTGCACAAAGCCCCACGCATGACTAGAACGTCATGCAAACGACAGAACACTGACCTCGAGTACGGCCATAAGAGGGCGACTCGCAAAGGTCACAGCGTGCAAGAAAACGCGAGAGCCACGCGTCACGTGACGGAAAACACCTCCTTACAAAGCCAGCCGCGTCCACTGACGTCTTACGCCACACCTCAAGTGTCTCACCTACAGTACTGCTGCTACAACAGCAGAGATGTAGACACGAGCTGAACCAAACAGGAACAACACAACAAGTAACTAGTCAGGGTCACGCCCGTCGACGTAAGTCCTCAGTCCCTGACCACGTGTGCACACACTGGCTATAGCCTAAGCCAGGTTCTCTAGCTAGTATTCTCCCTCGGTAGGACGCTACCGTTGGCTAGGAGCCTGCGGAACTAACTACAACCGCTCATCGGGAACACCCCTCCGCCATCCGCTAGCGGGTCGGCACCTCTCGGCCTTAGAGCAACAACAAGTGGAGGCTTCACACGACACAGAAACTCAAAACACAAGTGCTGAAGTACAAACGGGCAACCACGCCCCTCAACACGTACTTTGAGGCACGAAATGGCAGCATCGCCACTGCCGACATCTCAGGACAAGCAACTAGACCCCCTATGTAACGATCCTGAGTCGAACGACTCAAAGGCAGGATTGTCACAAACAGCGGAACAAGCCGCCAATCGGTCTAATCCTAGGCCAGAGAAACCACGCTCCGCAGAAAACAACACACGGAGACCTGAGGGAAACACCAAGAACCCTCAGCACGATCGGACACGCAAACCGAGGTAGAACAACACCTCGAAGCATCCAGAAGCAGTGTCTCGGACAGGACAGAACCGCCAAGACACGCACAAACAAGGTCACACGTCGACTACTAGGTCAGACCGGGTTGACCTGAACCAAACAATAACAACATACAGAAGCAGGATCAAGAATCCTACCACAAGTAAGAAGACTCCTGGCTACCTTACAACGTAGTCTTAACCCTTATAGGACGTCGGAAGACATCCACAGGACAACGGGCAGACCACTAGGCCAAGCCAAGACACACAAAAATCAACGGGCGGAAAACCAAGGCACAAGGAAAGTAACGCACGAGCCCTAGACCGCTACTAGCAAGCGACGGTCCAGGTTAGGGCCGTTATTTCCCAAACGACGGACGGGCAACAGGCCGTTGCCCACCACCCTAACAACCTACAAAGCCACACGAAAGCCAAGTAACGCACAACATCAGGCGCGTTACAAGCAAACGACGCACGGGGGGTGGCGCGTTATTCACAACGTGCATAGCCACCCAAACCAAAGGGAAGTAACGCGCAACGCCAGGCGCGTTACTCACAAACAACGCGGCACGGGAGACGCGTCAGAGCCAAACGACGCGCGGGGGCCTACGCGTTACTCTCAACGGCGCAGCCACCCTCAACCCAGCGCAAAACAACAAACGACGGCCAGAGACGAGCGCGTTATACCATAACGACGCACGGGGGCACTTCCGTTACTTCCAACGGGCACAACCACCCAAGCTCGGCCAAAACAGAATGTAACGGCCAGGGGCAGACGCGTTACACTCAAACGACGGATAGGGACACGACCGCTGGAGGCACCGCCTCAACAGGTCAAACGTCGGTCAAACAGCAAGTAACGGCCAGGACCAGGCCGTCAGAGGAACCGCCATACTCAACCCACAAAACGACAAACGGCATGTAACGCACAGGCTCAGGCGCGTTACATGGGTGTGACGCGCCAGACCAAGGCCGTCACACACCCAGAAGCCAAAACTCACGAGAACGCCAAATCAAACGGCGGTCTATCGTAGGACCGTCAGAAGCAAGTAACGGTCGCTGGCACGACCGCTACTTCCCACACGGCGGGAAAACAGGGGAATGGCCCAATCGGCCCGTTCCACGCCCCATTCACGCCGAAACGCAGGGGAGACAAACCACAACGACAAATAACAACACCAGGGGACTCAAAACCCCACATGCAAGCTCAAAAACGCAAGATCCGGGCGATTTCATCAAATCCACCCAAAGTGGGTCACCGAGGTTCCCGGGCTTCTACCGGCCTCGAATGAACACCAAATCACACGAAATCAACGTGGATGGGATGGTAGGATCCCAGCGGTCAGTTAGAAACTAACTACGCCGCAAACAGTCGCCGTTTACCGGCCGACCCTAAAAACCACGAAAATCACGGTTTAGGCAAAACAAGCCCAAACTCGACCGTTTCCTAGCCGAACGCCGTGCAATGGCAGGGAAAACGGAGAGGACGAAGTAAGGATCAGTCACCCTACCTCCACCGAAGAAACCGTGCCCCGAAGGGACTAAACCACGCCGAAACCACTCGCGAACCGATTTCACCGGCTTTGAATCCACCGTTCGGGATCGCGCCAGAATCGATCCGATCCTCGCCCCATCGCGCACCTCGACAGCTCCACGGCCTCGCCACCTCGCCCAGGCACGCCTCCGTCTGCAGCCGGAGCCGAAAAGGGGAGAGAACGAGAGAGAACGGGAGAGAGACGACGGCGGTGAGAAATGAGGAGAGAGAGAGGGAAAAGGAAAATAAAAAGAAAAGAGATTAGGAAATTTTCCTAATTTTCGAAAATGCTCCGAAAATGCACAAATTCAGAAAAATACGCAAAAATAGCCGAAACGACCGGCTCGAAGAGTACATCGTCGCTGTAGCATCCACGAGTTCGAGAATCGACAAACAAACTCACCGTAGGGTTCCGTAACTAGTACGTGAGAAAAACCCACACGGCTTGTCAAACCCAACTCGGAAGCCACAAAAGCGAATCGAAACTCAACGAAACCAATCCGAAACAGATCCGAAAGATCCAGCAAAGATCCAACAAGACCTGCAAAAAATCCATCAAGATCCAGGGCATTACATCCTCCCCTCCTTTAAGAAATTTCGCCCTCGAAATTAAGGACTAACAAAGGAGAAGCAAGGGAAGAACAACCCAACAGCACAAATTTCGGAAAACACAGCTCAGAGGAACACCGTCAGATCACAATTACAGGTACACCCTCTAGCTTCCAAGACAGCAAGTCTACAGCACGAGTACGGCACCAAAGTGAACACATCTGACACCTCCGAAGCAAGGGCAACGTCGTTTACGTCTCACCAGAAACGGAGACACGACAGCCACAACAACAGACAACCGAGAAACACAACAACAACACGGCAAGCGGCAGCTCACACAAGGAGACACAATCCTCACAGCTGACAGCTCGACCACGTCATCGGCTCCAGTGCCAAAAGGCAACAGGGAACACCTGGCACAGAGAACGCCAGCGACAACAACACCATTGGACCACAAGCACCATCAAGTCAGCACTCACTCAGATATCACATCTGATCGAGTCGCAAGCTAACTCCACCGGAGGAAAAGGGAGCACAGCAAAGCTAACTGACAAGACAAGGGTCCAAGACAAGAACACAAAATCATAAAGAAACAGCGCCAAAACAACACAACGGCAGCACCTGCAGAACTCTGGCTCCGCACAACACGCAGTGCCAAGGAACACATCTGCAAGTGGGGTCACAACAAGGCACAAAAACAGCTGAGCACACGACCAAAAAGACAGGTCACGCATCAGACTGCTCACCAAGAGAAGACCCACAACAACGAGAAACGACAACAATCTCGGGGAACGCAACTCAAGGACTAGCAACACGCCTCAAGAGCACAACACCCAAGAAAGAAAATACAGAGCAGAAGGTACTCAATCAGCAAGGAATGCCGACAAATTCCCCAACACTCGCACATGCCAATGCCAACACAAGAAAACCACCAACAATGGCACGGCAACTGACGACATCAAGGCACAAGAAGCCAAGACGAAGTCACATCGAGAAAGAAAGATTCCCTCGACGAATGGGTAGCCAACCCACACACTTCCGCTGCACTCTCCACAACATGCACAGGCAACAGAACAACCTCGGCAATCGCATCTCAGCACACACCAGCGCCATCGCAATCAACAAGATCGCAATTCACACGCCACGAGCACCGATCCAGCGAATAACCGAACACAAGGAGCCTAAGTGCGACAAGAGAAGAGCACCAGCTTCAGCACAAAGCACAAGGAAAGCATCAATCTCAGCTTACCTTCACGTCCCGAAAACGATAAATGAGCCTTCACAATACATCGGCCGTTAGACACAGCACGACAACTACGGTGCACAACAGCTCTTAACACCATCATGGAGTCCAAAGCCAAGCAACCGTACAACAAGGAGCGGATCAGGTTCAAAATAAAGCTGTCCACACTTAAGCAGACACAGGACAAGGTAGCACTAAGACAGCAATTCCAAGGCCAACCTCGAAAAAGCTTCACCAAGAAGGACGAGAAGCAACAAGCTCAACAACAGCAGCTCACCAGGAAGGGAAAATCCTAGGTTCGCTCGAGCAACTTCTCAATCGAGGCAACACGACAACGAAACAACCAAAACAACAATGCATCAGAAGCTAAGCAGACTCAAGCCGGGACAACTCAAGCAACGTAAAAACGTGCATGGCCATCACACCAACGCTCAAAGTCATAAGCTACCTGAGCAAAATACAGAAAACAGCTCGAACAATGCACTGCAGGTTCATGCCAACCGACAAACATTGCCGAGTGCAACACGATCGAGACCAACTTCAGAACCGAACGAAGCACATCGTCACATCCAGACGAGAGCAAAAACCATCTCGTATAGTGCCAACCAAGCACGTACAAGACCACACGCGAGAAGCACCGCGATAAACCATCGCAACACCTACGCCAGCAAGAGACTGTACTGGGCCTTATGGACTCTGGTAACTGTATATCTGGATTTCCATGTATTTCACACAACAATGCTCTGATACCAACTGTAGCGACCCGGATTCCGGATACCTCGTGTGCCTGGTATAAATACCGAATACACGTGATACCACATGGGACTCGCGAGGCCTCCCAAGCGCGGGAAAGCGCCGAAGGGAAAAAAGGATTGTGTGGGAAATACATTGAAGCCAGCAGATATAGCAGTAAGCAATTAAATTTCATTACATTGAATTTCTAAAGTAGCAGAAATAAAATTATCTTTCATTAATAATTCAAGTTTTACAATTATACACAGAGTCCAGTCCAAAGGAAAGACAACAAGTCTATCACAGTACAGTCTGACAGAAAGAAACGTACACTGAAGTCGGGGGAAACCCGACGCAGGCACAGCTGGCAGCTACAGCGAACGCACTCCACCAAGAACAGTAGAGGCAGACGGCGAAACCCACCTGAAAAGCAGCAGGGGTGAGTCTCAACAGAAACTCAGTAGGGGTCACGCAGATCCCCACTGGAAAACGCACAGAGCAACAGAAGCAACAACAAAAACAGCAGGTGCAGCAAAGTAGGAAAAGCTACACTACAAAGCTGCAAACAGAACAGGTACAGCAGGAGTAGGGAACAGGCAGGAGAGGGGAGCTCAACAACAAAGAAGAGCAAGGCCGTAAAACACGGGACAACGGCCACCGAGGAGAACTCGGCACCCTAAGCTACTCCAAACGGCAACGGACGGTCGACCCCAAACTCGCGCAGTAGGGTAACCCAATCTGTCAGCCAAAACAAAGGTGAAGGCGGACGCCGACGCCGAAACACAGACAAAACACGACAGGGAACGTCGTGCACAAAGCCCCACGCATGACTAGAACGTCATGCAAACGACAGAACACTGACCTCGAGTACGGCCATAAGAGGGCGACTAGCAAAGGTCACAGCGTGCAAGAAAACGCGAGAGCCACGCGTCACGTGACGGAAAACACCTCCTTACAAAGCCAGCCGCATCCACTGACGTCTTACGCCGCACCTCAAGTGTCTCACCTACAGTACTGCTGCTACAACAGCAGAGATGTAGACACGAGCTGAACCAAACAGGAACAACACAACAAGTAACTAGTCAGGGTCACGCCTGTCGACGTAAGTCCTCAGTCCCTGACCACGTGTGCACACACTGGCTATAGCCTAAGCCAGGTTCTCTAGCTAGTATTCTCCCTCGGTAGGACGCTACCGTTGGCTAGGAGCCCGCGGAACTAACTACAACCGCTCATCGGGAACACCCCTCCGCCATCCGCTAGCGGGTCGGCACCTCTCGGCCTTAGAGCAACAACAAGTGGAGGCTTCACACGACACAGAAACTCAAAACACAAGTGCTGAAGTACAAACGGGCAACCACGCCCCTCAACACGTACTTCGAGGCACGAAATGGCAGCATCGCCACTGCCGACATCTCAGGACAAGCAACTAGACCCCCTATGTAACGATCTTGAGTCGAACGACTCAAAGGCAGGATTGTCACAAACAGCGGAACAAGCCGCCAATCGGTCTAATCCTAGGCCAGAGAAACCACGCTCCGCAGAAAACAACACACGGAGACCTGAGGGAAACACCAAGAACCCTCAGCACGATCGGACACGCAAACCGAGGTAGAACAACACCTCGAAGCATCCAGAAGCAGTGTCTCGGACAGGACAGAACCGCCAAGACACGCACAAACAAGGTCACACGTCGACTACTAGGTCAGACCGGGTTGACCTGAACCAAACAATAACAACATACAGAAGCAGGATCAAGAATCCTACCACAAGTAAGAAGACTCCTGGCTACCTTACAACGTAGTCTTAACCCTCATAGGACGTCGGAAGACATCCACAGGACAACGGGCAGACCACTAGGCCAAGCCAAGACACACAAAAATCAACGGGCGGAAAACCAAGGCACAAGGAAAGTAACGCACGAGCCCTAGACCGCTACTAGCAAGCGACGGTCCAGGTTAGGGCCGTTATTTCCCAAACGACGGACGGGCAACAGGCCGTTGCCCACCACCCTAACAACCTACAAAGCCACACGAAAGTCAAGTAACGCACAGCACCAGGCGCGTTACAAGCAAACGACGCACGGGGGCAGGCGCGTTATTCACAACGTGCACAGCCACCCAAATCAAAGGGAAGTAACGCGCAACGCCAGGCGCGTTACTCACAAACAACGCGGCACGGGAGACGCGTCAGAGCCAAACGACGCGCGGGGGCCTACGCGTTACTCTCAACGGCGCAGCCACCCTCAACCCAGCGCAAAACAACAAACGACGGCCAGAGGCGAGCGCGTTATACCATAACGACGCACGGGGGCACTTCTGTTACTTCCAACGGGCACAACCACCCAAGCTCGGCCAAAACAGAATGTAACGGCCAGGGGCAGACGCGTTACACTCAAACGACGGATAGGGACACGACCGCTGGAGGCACCGCCTCAACAGGTCAAACGTCGGTCAAACAGCAAGTAACGGCCAGGACCAGGCCGTCAGAGGAACCGCCATACTCAACCCACAAAATGACAAACGGCATGTAACGCACAGGCTCAGGCGCGTTACATGGGTGTGACGCGCCAGACCAAGGCCGTCACACACCCAGAAGCCAAAACTCACGAGAACGCCAAATCAAACGGTGGTCTATCGTAGGACCGTCAGAAGCAAGTAACGGTCGCTGGCACGACCGCTACTTCCCACACGGCGGGAAAATAGGGGAATGGCCCAATCGACCCGTTCCACGCCCCATTCACGCCGAAACGCAGGGGAGACAAACCACAACGACAAATAACAACACCAGGGGACTCAAAACCCCACATGCAAGCTCAACACGCAAGATCCGGGCGATTTCATCAAATCCACCCAAAGTGGGTCACCGAGGTTCCCGGGCTTCTACCGGCCTCGAATGAACACCAAATCACACGAAATCAACGTGGATGGGATGGTAGGATCCCAGCGGTCAGTTAGAAACTAACTACGCCGCAAACAGTCGCCGTTTATCGGCCGACCCTAGAAACCACGAAAATCACGGTTTAGACAAAACAAGCCCAAACTCGACCGTTTCCTAGCCGAACGCCGTGCAATGGCAGGGAAAACGGAGAGGACGAAGTAAGGATCAGTCACCCTACCTCCACCGAAGAAACCGTGCCCCGAAGGGACTAAACCACGCCGAAACCACTCGCGAACCGATTTCACCGGCTTTGAATCCACCGTTCGGGATCGCGCCAGAATCGATCCGATCCTCGCCCCATCGCGCACCTCGACAGCTCCACGGCCTCGCCACCTCGCCCACGCACGCCTCCGTCTGCAGCCGGAGCCGAAAAGGGGAGAGAACGAGAGAGAACGGGAGAGAGACGGCGGCGGTGAGAAATGAGGAGAGAGAGAGGGAAAAGGAAAATAAAAAGAAAAGAGATTAGGAAATTTTCCTAATTTCCAAAAATGCGCCGAAAATGCACAAATTCAGAAAAATACGCAAAAATAGTCGAAACGACCGGCTCGAAGAGTACATCGTCGCTGTAGCATCCACGAGTTCGAGAATCGACAAACAAACTCACCGTAGGGTTCCGTAACTAGTACGTGAGAAAAACCCACACGGCTTGTCAAACCCAACTCGGAAGCCATAAAAGTGAACCGAAACTCAACGAAACCAATCCGAAACAGATCCGAAAGATCCAACAAGACCTGCAAAAGATCCATCAAGATCCATGGCATTACACTCTGCCTCTCCCTCTCTATCAATCTCACAAGGACAGCGCTGGCAACTTGTGGCAGTTAAGTCTGTGGTTTGAGAGAGAAGGCTTCTTCTCAGCCTCAAAGGATGAGGTCCCAAGGGGCCTCGCACTATCTAGGTTCACAGCCTGGAGCCCCACCTCTAATGCTTACCCCATTGCTGGCCTCTTTCCATCATGACAGTAAGGACAGAACTGGGTAATTACTCATTAAAACATCCCCAAGTCATGAATCATGGATCTGTCTCCCAGCAGCCCATGGGCAAGGCCCTGGTGCAATGGAGGGATCTCTTGACCCAGACCAGCTATAGCAACTCCCAGACGGAAGGATATGTGCCCCTGCATGATGGGGTAGTTCATTCATACCATGACTAAGTTAAATGGTTGGCTAATGATACTCAGGGTAGGTAAGGTACACTAACTTTTGGGTTACAATGGCAAATTCCTTATTCTGGGTGCATAATGTCAAATATGAAGAAATAAGGTCTATATAGACAAAAACCTAAACAAAGCTTATCAAGCAGGGATTTCCAGAATGAGATTGTCTTTAATTTTCAAAGCTAACCAAGGGAAAGTAACAGAAACCACGAGGGAAGAAAAATGAGAAGGGATGCTTGCCAGTCGTATTGGATCACGCAAGTCCCGCTTTCCACAACAACGCTGGAGTTTGGTCTTTTGATAGGAATGTAATATTCCTCGGCTTACCTTATTTCTCTCGATCTCTCCCGGAAAGAGTAGTAAGTCCCTCCACATTTTTTTCATCATCTAGGCTTCACATTGTTCTCATTCTGGTTAGTTCTTGGATATACTTTGCAAAATAAAAAAATTCTTGTTTAAATATAGATTCCTACATGGGCCAGCAAGTTTGGATGTTGGTAGTTAAACATTTCCTACATAGAGAAAGAAGAGGAAGGACCAGTTGGAGAGACGGGTGTTTCAGCATACTCAATGGTCATATTCATGCTGTTCCTTTTCCACATCAGTAAGCATATGCGCAGATGGTTGTGCATGAGTGAATCGTAACTGAGCTGCGCCTAATTTGGAGAAATTCGTCAGCTTGCTTCTATATTCCAGTTGAGAATTTAGTGCAGATTTGGCTTATTGGACTGAATTCTATCAGCAAATACAGTCGAAAGTCTTGCTTTCCTTATTGTTGGTCACTATCCATCATTCCATTATACTTGAATGTTTGCATCTGTTTACGTTGTCCTGTCGGTTTCATCGTACTAGTCTTTGGTTTTCCAGACAATTTTTTCTATGGATTCATTCGTCAAAACACGGGCATTGCCTGAGGATGTCAAAGCTGGATGGCTGTCAAAGGTGACCGGTTAGATCGATTGAGTACACAGCTACTGATTTGTTTGTACTGTTTATGGTTGTAAACGCAGGTTGTGTTATCTTTTATTTTGTTTTGTACGATGACAACGAATGCCAGGAAGGCAGCATAAATGTTGTGCTCCGCTTAAGTTTTGTATTTACTTTAATCTTGTACGAATAAAACAGCCTAGCGATCTTATAGGGTGTTTGGTTGCACATTTTTCTCTTTTTTTTTTTCTCAAACTTAAAAATAGGTGTATATAACTCACTACCAACGTTTGGTAGTTACTTCCCTAATTTTTGGAGAAAAAATCAACTACGTTCAAATCTCTTTCAAAAAAAATAACTCCGGAGCAATTTTTTTTAAGAATACTCGTCTATGTCGTGACCCCCCCTGACCTTTCTTCCTCTCGAGATAAACTTCTCTGCGAACGGACGTCCCCCTCCCCTCTCCCTCCGTCACCTCCCCTCCCCTCGCGTGTCCGTGTCCACCTCTCCTCCCCCTCCGTCTTCTGGCTGGATGCCGCGTTCACCTCCCCTCCCCCTCCCTACCGGCACCTTGCACGTCCACTTCCCTCTTTCGGCCGCCGTGTCCTCCCCCCCTCTCCTCCCTCTTCCGGTTGGCGCCTCGCGCGTCCACCTCCCTCTTTCGGTAGGGATTTGATCTTGCAGTCATTTTATCAGTGGCATTGCGCTGAACTACCTGATTACGTTTTTTTAGACATTTTAGTAGGTATATTTTCATATTTAATAGTTATATTTTCTTTTTATGAATGATATCAATCTATATCGAACTAGTTTAGATAATTTATATATTATTTTAATTTAAAAAAAATATCTGTCAAATAGATCTACATAATTTTTAAAAATTATGACACTGGTGTCAAATTGTAAATGTCAATTTTTATCAATTTTAAAATTTAAATCAAAAATTGACACAACATAATTATTTAGATAGAAATAAATTTATTTTTAAATTACAACCAAACATCCTATTAAGATCTTTATCGTAGAAAGTTCTCATGCTTTACATTAAAAATTCTCGTGTATTAGAAACTGCGATAATGTGTTGTCGATTTGCATGTGGATGAGATTATTGTGCTTCACGCCATTCTTTGTTACTTTGTATCCAGAAGTGACATTAAATACTTAAATCTCTGGATTTTGTGTTTTGTGTGTGTGTCTACATTGATAAAAACACTTAAATCTCTGAACTTTTTATGTAGGCTAATATAAAGTGGAGAATATTAACAAAAACACTTAAATCTCTGAAATTTTTATGTAGGTTAATATAAAATGGAGAATTTTAATATCAAGGCCAGCCATTTACGAACTACAATTTTTTAGACTTCTCAAAAAAATATTAATAGAATTATTTAGGGGGTTTTGCATATATAACTCTATTATGGGAAAAATACAAGATTACTACTACTCTTACAAATGTATTTCCTTATATACTCCCACTATCATAAAATACTTCTAAACTTTTAGTTTTGCTTTCGAGTTGAGTGTCATTTTTTTCAATTGGAATATTCCATATCTATCCCATTCGTGTGCTAACTTCTAAAATTACCAAACAACCCACCTGTGAGGAGAGGAAAAGGAAAGAAGACCAAAAGTAACAATAAACACATTATGTTATTTAAAAACATAGTTAAGAATTTAGTCACGCTCTCTTAGGCCGCGTTTGAAAACGTAACCAGCAAGAGAGATTTTTTCATAATATATCTATCGTACATGGCTCTGAAAGAAGGTAGATTTCTCGTACCGAGAAATCACTATAATCCTCTTCCCACCAGCTTTGAAAGATTAAGGAGATGAGTTATTTTTGTGTCTACTTCTCTTTCTTCCGATTTTTCAGCCAACTAACAAATCGAGACATGTCACGAGACATTTGTTGCAGCTCGAACCTTGTCGGCAATTCTTGTTATTGAAATCCATGTCAGTGTGATTTTTAAACGCACCCTTAAATTAAGAAGATTTTTTGCATGAAAATTATCGTTAAATAAAATTTTATAAAAAATCATTCATATAAATATATCATTAGTGTGTAAATCTGAATTGTGTAAAAATATAATATTTATTTGTAAACCTATCACTTCTTTTTATCAAAAAATTTGTAAAAAAATTATACCTAAATGGCATTTACCTAGTATTTGAATTAACTTAGTGATATATCTGTTAATATATTTTTAAGAATAATTTTTTTTACAAATTCATCTCTAATAATAGTTTACATGAAAAAAATTCCAATTAAAAATACGGTTAATCTATGATAAAGGTAATTTTTAAACTATTCTTAATGCATTGAGAGTACACAGAAAATGAGTTCATATGACTAATATTTATGCAGGACTGCAATTTCCTCTCTGATAGGGGCATATTTGCAAAAAAATCTAGCATTATATTGAATAACAATCTCAGCTATTTTTCTTTTATCAAAGTCAAGTAAATCATTGATAATATATTTTCAATCAAAAAGTTACCATATATATTTCTTGTCTCACTCATTAACCACAATGAGATATTAGGCATGCCCTTTTTCCTCCAACTAGTAGTTTAAGATATCAAATGATTATAAAGTTTCTCATAAATATTACTTTAATTTTATAGCTCTACCTCTAATTTTGTTATCAAATTCCACACTCCAAATTTGAACCGGCACCTCCCCGGCCTCTCAATAATCCACAGATAAGGCCCCTCGCAGTTGCTCAAGACACACCATTGGCGGGAGTTGCTCCTCCCGCTGCTGTCGCTGCTCTACTGCTCTTCTTCTCCTTGGGCCTCTTGACATGCCCACCATCACCACCCTACCTTCCACAGGAGGGGCACTGCCCTCCCTCGTCGTCTCCCCTCCAAGGCACCGCCGCCGTCCACATCCGGTCCGATCATGCACCCCCACGGGCGGGCATCCCCTTCTTCGTCCGCGCATTATTAGCCAGAAGATGGAGGTACATGGCTAGTTCTTCCTGTGTCTCTTCCAGTAGCATAACTACATCAAAGTTGAGAGCTTTTTGGTACTCGTGATTGATCGCTCCTGCCCTCTCTCTCCCCCTTTCTCTGTGTCTCCGTCTTCTCTGTGAAGCCTCTCGCAACAATGCCGGGCGCCAAGAAAGCTTCCAGCTTGCTGCTGCAATGTGGAGCGCTAATGGCCTCAGTGAGTGGAGGGCTCCCTCTCGCACTTGCTAGTTTCAGGTCGTGCATGTAATCTGTGTTACACTCTCTTGGGTTTCAGGTTGCCCAACCAGTGCTGGCAGTGACGGGGAACAACAACAACTTCGACGATGACCCTACATCGCTGCTGATTCAGGGGGCCATCGTCGCCTTCGGGTACTTCCTCGTGATGCCGGTGAGCCAATGGGATTAAAGGGGCAGTTGGGTTCCCTTACTTGTTGATGGGTGAGCTGTTAGTGCAAGCTTCTCCCAATTTTTTGTGTCTGAACTGGTGGCATTGCAGCCCGTCATATTTAATTGGCTCAGGCTGAGATGGTACAAGCGCAAGTTCTTCGAGATGTACCTGCAGTTCATGTTTGTGTTCATCTTCTTTCCAGGGTGAGCATGTTTAAAATATATAGTTTTTCTCCTTCATCTTATCCATTTTAATCATTTGCCTTACATCTGAACTCAGTGTCACTCATTTTGCATGGTGGAAAGAGAATTAGAAGAGGTGTTTGATTCTTATGATTAAATTTGTCTGACGCTCTGTTTTCCTTCTCGTTATCTAGAGATCTGTTCTAGTAATTAGATAGAAAACATAGAGGTGGGGTGAGGGAACCTGACAAGTCAAACGTTTTGCAAGGATTGTGGATCCTACAGCATTTATGATGTTCTAAAATTGATCAGCGAAACAGTGCTCGCCGACCTGTTAAATTTCCATAATGCAAAGCAGAGGTCTCCTTGCAAGAGTCCACAAATTGGGACAAGAGCCTGTATTCTGGTTCATCAATCTGTATTGCGTCAATTGGGGTCCGTTTAGGAAAGAGAAACCTAGCAGGGGCATGCATGCTTTAGGCATTGTGTTTCTCATAGGCTGTTAAGCGATTATCACAATTCTTTGAAGTTCATTATGGGTAAAAGATAAAGTAGAATACCCTTTCTGTGCATTTGGTAGGTCCAAATATAATCAGCAGCATTCACAGATTTCACAGTGAAGTGTAGGGATCAGAAATACAAAATAAATTGTACATCAATTGTATCATCTTCTTTTTCTAGATATTTAAAGGAGGCAGTTGTCATCATAGTTAATGACATGAAAAAAGCTTTAGCTGTTGGAAATAATGAAAACTTGTCTATGCTTGACTCCACAATGCCACGTGTATTATCTTTTAACCATGGAAAATCTACATTTTTAGTTTCCCATTCGATTACAGTTAATCTGTTACCGTATGAAACATCTTAATGATTTTTTATGAATTGTTAATATTTCCTTTGTCACATGTTATCCTTCTTTAGATAGGAAGTAAGTAGGCAACTATTGCCTCGTTGAGAATGGCAATTCTCTTGTATGTCAACACTTAGTTGGGCTCTCAACCATCCTTCTGTTGCATTCTTGTCATTCTATCATAGCATATTGTCATTTGTGCTTCCTGAAGGAGTGAGTTGAGCAAGGGGTTATAGATGGTATTTTACACAAACATTATAGAAAACATCTTTCTTTGTATCATCATCATCATCATGAAATCCAGGCGGGCTAGATTTCTCAGAATTCAAAGTTATTGTGAAGTTTCAGACTGGCTGCCATGTTTTATGTAAACCTCCATTTAACGACTATGGCTTTCAATAGGAGGTCTGTCAAAAAAATCATGTAAGACCAGTTAGTGTATGGAAATCTACCTTCTTGTAGTTTAAATGCATACAACCAAGAGATAATCCTCTAATTTCTCCAGACCTTGCCAGATGACGAAGGAAAGATGCAGAGGTTGGTGTAGGATGTATGATCCTATAAGGTTCTTTGAATGTACATTGGAATTCAATAGTTAACAGCAAGTGAATGAAAAGGCAAAATGTTAGAAGTTGAAGGCTAAAGGTAGAAGCACTTCTAAAATGTGGATGGATCATTTGGTTGCTAGGCTCCCAAATAAACCAGTTACTTAACCCTTCATCACCACTATCGGCATTAATAATGCTAGCTGCATCATTGAATGGTGCAGATAGCCCAGTCATATTGCAACATTGTTGTGATTTGCCCACTTGACTTGAGCTGCTAGAGGAGATTTAGGAGGAATTATGATATGGCCCCAGATTAGTGGAAATTATAAAGAGAAAGGAAAGAGGAAAGAGCTTGCAGACATAGAAAAGGAAAAATTACCACATGAAAGATAGAATTCTCTGGGCACATTGCACATTGCCCTCCCTTTCTTTCTCCCATTCCCATGCCATGTTTGAAGGAATCCTGATCTTTGATCCTCTCACTCCACTTGTACTTCTCTCTCCCCTGCAAACGGCCCATATGAATCACACAGCAAATGAGCTAAGCACTGGACTGACACTGCAGAAAGGACTAATCTCTTAGCACAGGAACCTAATGCCCCCACATCTAATATATTATCCCTTATTGTTTTCCGTTTCCCAATCCATTTTTCCTCTCCCTCTTCTCCTTTTCCTCTCATTGTTGTCTCCTATCTCTTTCTTCTCGGCTGCATGTGGTCACGGTGGCTAGGTGATGGCATGCCCAAGATAAAGTAGGGGATAGGGACAATAACCAAGGAAGGGACAGGGCAGCTAGTTCCCACATAATCTGATAGATTCGGATTTGTTTTTTCATTTTTATATTTTTTATTGGAATCGGATTAAGGAGAGGAGTGATTTTCCTGTTTATATTTATTAGATGTTCATTCCTCACTTCAGTGCTCATACAAGTGAACAAGTCATTACTTTACTTTCTTATGCACGACCTGTTACCATCTCTGACCTAAACCTTTAGTTGCTTCTTCAAACAGCAAACATTTCTCCAATCTCCTTGTTTATCCCCTTCAACAACTAAAATTTCCTTCAATAGCATCATCCAGGTGAGGGGCAAATATTATTCTGTTCCTTGGGTAGCCATTATTTTGAATAGTGTTCTTAAATAGCAATTAGCTAGCCATTAGTTTGATATCTTATCTATCCTATTGCTATGCCTATCAGAAGTTACAATTACAGATCCCTGCATTCTGTAGATTAGACGACTTTAGAATCTTAATAGGAATATAAGCGTCATTTTTTGTTGTAATAATTCCTGCTGTAAAAAATAAATTGCAGAATTACCACTATTGCTGGTGCATTTGCTTAATGCCTCTACAGTGCGAAAGTAGCATCAAGTTTGCCCTTCTAGTTTAGCATTGTGCCTTTCTGTTAGAATATTTCATTCATATTATGTTCATATTCTAGTCACCCTTTTAACTCACCAAATCAACCCCCCTCCAACCCCCCCATAGGGAGAGAAAAGGAAAGGAGATGAGAAACTAACAATAAACCCATTTTTCGTTTATGTAAAATGGTTGTTAAAGATTAATTCCACTGTGATTAAGTTAAGAAATTGTCAGGTCACAGCAAGAATAAATTTGAAGATATTTCTGTACCCTTGGGTTACATGAGCAAGTATGTTTGCAAGAGTTGCAATTTTTTTAAAAAAATGCATTTTCTTCTATAATAGTTATGTATGGCAAAATCCCTTTTTTTCTTTTTCACTGTTCCGTGTCCTGAGAGGTGGATATCCATCTGATCGACGTACTCATGCCACTAACCTGAATTCTGAAATTAGACTGTGATAATGAACACAAGAGTTATTGCAATGTACATTTTACAATTGAGATGCGTAGGTGTAGTTTCGAAATCTTCAAGTTAGATATCTTTACAATAATTGCTTTCTGGATTACTGACTTAGATGTCTTATCATGTGAAGAATGCTGCTGTGGGCACCATTTCTGAACTTCAGACGATTCCCAAGGGATCCCACCATGAAATACCCTTGGTCTATCCCTAAAGATATGTCAACGAATAACCGAGGATCATAATGCACAGCCATGTGGCCATTCGAGCCTTCACAATATACCCTATTGGTGCAACATTACGAGCAGCATTGTTTTCTAATTTCTTATGTAACTTTTGGTTGTGTTATATGATACTTGCATGCCACACATGCACTAGTGATGGACAAAATTTATTTTCTTCCGACTGAATGAAATCAGCGAAAGTTTGTATTACTACCATCCTCGCATCATTGTCTCCCAGCCAATTCTAGGCATCCCTCTCAAGATGTGAGATATCTGGTTTGCCACAGGAGTGGATCACCTATTCATTTGAGTATTGATCAGTATCTGCACTTGCAAAAGATCTCTCTTTGGCACCATTCTGTTGTGTTGAATGATCAAATGAAATTACTCTTCAATTCAGGAGTCTCACCAAACCCACCCATTAGAAGTGCAGATGTCAGTTAGCAACAGGTTGAATAGGTGATTTGTTCCCATACAGCACCCACAAGGGCATTTAAGACTGGGGGATGCAGGCGGGCAGACAACTTGCACAAGTAATAGCCAGGTTCCTTGTCATAAGAAAAGGAGTGTCATTTTTGGCTTGAGATAACATCAAATGCGAATATGAGAAGTGCTCGTGTGGTTCATCACCTCCTCTCGCGACGAGGAGATCGTGGGTTCGATTGTCCTCTAGTCCCCGGGTTATCTCCCTTCCAGACTGATATTAATACCCGCATGCTCCACAGCATGGCCCGGGTTGACATCCTTTCTCTAGTGCTCTAAACTAAAGCCAGTCTTCCTACTCTTTATTTTCTGGGTCAAATGGTTATCTCGTGGCCGCGACACAAATTTCACCCTCTTGATGTCGTGACTTTCAGGGTACTTAATCCTCTCTCAGTGGTAGGAGTAAAGGTATTCGGATTCTATCTGATTTAAATAAATATCGATCACTTGCAGTCGGTAGGGATGACATCCTACACCCAAATTCTCACATCACTTGATGCACCCATGCTCGCGGAACCCTTCCTTGATGCCAGCTTCCAAATACCTAGTCTATGTGTCGCCTTTCGTTCTGTTCCCGCGTGTCCTTGTCCCACATAAACAGTGGCGACGACTCATACTTGAACATCCCATTTTGTCTCCCAAGGTTAAATGGCCACCCTGTAGATCACCCCACAAGAAAGCAAATGAAGGTAAAGAAAAAAAGCCCAAAAGATATCATAAGTGCAAGAGGTACAGTTTGCATGACTACTATACTAAGAGTTGCAAGAATCCAATCAGTGCACCAACTCTGAAAATAGTCAAACACCTACTGCCAGGTAATCAATAGCTTTTTTTCCATATTCAATCCTACTATTATTATCCGATTGTCCGACTCTATTGAAATGTTGTTGATCCTAGGCCATCAGGCAGACCGAGGAAGCACACAAGCACCTCAAACACTGTTGTAGATGTGAGATAAACCTTTTGGTGCTCCCAAGAGGTATTGTCTCTAGAGCAGATGTAAGGTTTTATCCTTATAAAAGGGCCCTCTTGGGTTAAGAGGTGAATATCTGCATTATAAGTACTTAGTTGCTTTCTCAACATCTGTTGTGAGACTAATCCTGTGACCTTAGGTCCCACTACACTAACCTCCCTTGAGAAGGCAAAGAGTGTGAGCTCAGGGTTCCCACAGACGGCGCCACAGGAGCCAGTGCCGAACTTCCACTCGGAGCTCCACAGTCGACTGCTTGTGGCTTTGAAGAATCCTAATGCCGTCCTCGACCTCTTGGGAAATCGCCGAAGGCCTAGAGGGAAGCATCGGGTGGAAGTTCGGAAGGATCGGGAAGCCCAGGGGGAACCCTTGGAGTACTCTACCCAGAAATACTGGGTCTTCCACCCTTTGTGGGAGGAATCCCGGGAAGAGAGGGTAACGTAGCTCATCCCTCTCCTGGCCTAAAGAAAGAAGAAACCCTTCCTAGCCTGCGTGTGCTCTTTCAGCTCGTAAAAGGTGTGAAAGAGATCGAGGGATACAGAGATGCCACATTTGCGGCAGAGGACGATGAAAGATAAGATGAAGGTGTATGAGTTGGAGACCAACTGGACGAGAGCTAGTTGATAGAAGTCCAGTAACTGGACGATAAAAGGGTGGAGGGGGAGACGGAAGCCACACTTCCAGGCCAGAAGGTAGCTGCAGAAAACGCCTGAGCGAGGGCGAGTGCTCAGGCTTGACTCGTGTGGTTGGGAGGGAGAGAAGGAGTACCGCCAAGGCAGTTGGTAGTGGACTTCAAGCTCCTTCACCTCCGCCTCCATGAGCTCGCTGCGGAGTTGGTGGCATGACGTTGGGGCGGAACTTCTCGATCCTTGCTCCACCTCCTTGCCGCCGACGTCCTCACTGCGCTCCGTCATAGAGGATGCATGAGACGATGGAGAAATGCTCGAATCCGGGGAACTCGTGGGGGGAGGAAGCTGTCGAATCGCCTCCGCAGTGATCTCTGCAAGCTCCTCGAAAGCTCTAGCAATCTCTCGCTCTCTCTGGTTCCCCTCCTAGAACATGTGTCTCCCTAAGAACACGCGAAAGCGGGGGGAAACAGACAAACCCTAACGGGAAGGCGGGGAGGACAGGAGCCAGGGGGCACTTATAGCCCTATGCGACCCTGAGAGAACCGCCGCGACGTCTCGCAAGCTTGCGCACTCCGAGATAGCGCATTTGAACCGGCGCAAAAAGATGTGATCATCACGCTTGAGTCCCCACGCGCTAGGGCAACCGCATTTATGGACCCGAGAATCGAAGTTTGGACTGCTCATAATGGCCAAATTCCCGCCCTTGGCGAAAACCTTGATATATATATATAATTTCTACTTTTCGAGCCCATCGTTGGCTCCGGAGTAGGGGGGGCAAGTGGAGAGGGGGAGATTCGCGGCCCACCATATACAGGGCCCAAACAGCCCATCGAGCCCCGCTAGGCCCACCAAAGTGATAGCCCCCGTAGGGCCCACTTACTATGAGACCTCATTCGCTTAGGGCCAACATAGCCCATCGAGCCTTGACTCGGTCGCCCGATCGATAGGCCTCCCTAGTGCTCGAGAAAAGCCGATAGACGATCGACCGAGCGATCATAAGGCAGAGGAATGCTCTCTTAGGGGTGCCCGAAACCTTGGCCCCCCGGCGTAGGCAGGGGATACCCCTTACTTTTATGGATCAACCTGTCATTAGGACTCCACGGTAAGCTAGGGTGAAGTTCCCGCGACCGGGAGCTTATCCAAGCGGGTGTTACGTTGTTACCTGAGATTGGGAAGCTCAAGAGGATAGGGGGAGGGCGAGAGTCCTTGAACGGTAAAAGTCCCCCCTGTGGACGTAACGTCCCCCAGGCCCTCACGTTTTCTTTACCCAGAGAAGGGAGCCGGCAGCTATATAAATTTAGGGAATCCCTCCAGAAAGATAAGTCAATTCTTAGTCACTTCAATTGGTGGAGAGCCGTCTCGTGCCCTTCGCCTCTCCTGCCCCATTTTCACACCTTGTTCATACCACTCGTTGACTTAAGTATCGGAGGGTTATCTTCGGATTTACAATCCCGGGCCCCCTAATCGCTCTCTTCCCTTTTTACAAAATCTTATTCTGAAGTGATTGTGTCCCGCGAACACTCTAGATCGGATGACTCATGGCTTGGCATGAGATCTTGCCTCTTCAACTATCACTAGCAATACCAATATAAATACACATCCTTCAAATAGGTTCTTTGTAAATCTATTCCTATTCAGATTACTTGCTATTGCAAGGTGACTTGTTTTCTCTCCATTCTTTAAGTTAGTTGCTATTCCAAATTAGAGGTTGGATGTGCCTCCTGTTATCAGCAATGTGCATCGTACTGTGGGCACTCAAGCATTTTCTATGAGCAAGTGTCAGGTACTATTATCAATGTGCCTCTTGTTAGCAATGTGCCTCCTGCCAGTAATGTGCATCATGATGTGAGCACACAAGCATCCACGGGTGGAATATGATAGATGTATAAACGGCATTCCTATGTAACGACTTTTAATCGAAGAACTCTGTCTATTTTGTTGGTTGATGTAAGGTTCATTGGAACAAAAAATAATTATCTATTTTGTTGTATGTGTCTTGACTTTTACAGTACTAAGACTAATACTTTGGTTGTGCTCTATGTCATGTGTTGATGGAAATGTGGGTAGAGAATGTGTGCATGTGTGACATTGAAATATGATCTGAGAATGTGTACATGTGTGCTATGTATGTTCATTGATATGTTGACATTGAACATAGGGTTTACACGCATGGTTTGTGTTCCGTGTGTTCATTGATATCATTATCGACTGCTGTGCAATAGAGATGTGTTGAAAAGGACAATACAATAGACATGTGTTGAAAAGGGCAATACATTTCATTAAGAAGAAATAATCCCTCGATACATGATAATTGAACCCCTCAGATGTCATAAGAAACAACTGCTTACATAACACTTAAACTCTCATGAAAAGATAAACAATAAACATGCATGCAACCTCAATGATACATCTCTTCGGTATGGTTCTTATAGATTCTATCTTCTACTCTAAATGTCCTATTTTCTTTTCAATTCCCTCCTATAGTGTTACAATTAGGTACTTGAGATCCACAATCGAACGATGAAAATTATCTACCCAGTTAAAATAGTCACAATCATTTGCAACCTATATATAGTAAAATTAGTAGTTAGCCGTAGGAATTATATAAGACTATTTTCTAAAACTAAGTTACCAAATGCCAACTGCTTACCTCTACCTAGAGCATCCATAGAAACGCCATCTTTTCTTCTTTCCTAGGTAGAATTAAAAGTACTATATGGCCACTAACTTAAACATTAAGAGAGATTCAACTTGTGAATGAGATATTCAACAAGAAATCTCAATGGATGAAGAGCCTTGACTCATGTTGGGAATTATAATGAAAAATGAGAAAATGAGCGAAGAGAAGCTATCGAGGATGCCAGAGTTGTGAACCTGGGTGGCGGTGTTATGTAGAGAGGACCTCAGTTTGCTATTTCTCTTTGAATAATTGTGGACGCACTTTTTTTTTCACTTGTTATTCTCTTGTTGGTTTGTTCGTTTATTGAGTGCGTGGACGTGCCAGTCACAAAGTGACAATTTATTTGGGCTCCGAAGAGCCCATGGTGCGCTTGATCTGACTTCGTCAGACAATTGTGTGGTTCGTGTCGGGACCAAAATCCGCCGCGCCATAAAGGTCACGGTGTCGTTTACATCCCCCATACGAGGGAACACCCTTGATTAATCGCCGAGATTCAGGGCCTCATGGCCAAGAAATCAATTGCATGGAAGGTCTATTACGAGGTATTGAAATCCTCGCGCGAGGGCGAGAAGAAGACCCTTCGCGGTCATGTCAGTCGTGTACTGACCATTTAATGTTCGGACGAATGTCCGGCTCGAGAAGATCGCGGTTGTCGCGGGAAAACCGGAACGCATGTATGCCGATGTACGGCAAATCTATTGTTCGGAAGAGCGGAGAACGTTCGGCTAAACCTCGGTCAGAGCGGTCAGAAATCAGTAAATCTGTTGGCCCTGTGCAAGAGCAAGCTGCGACCATACTGCGGTGGGCCCCCTCGCGGTCGAAACAAGACTTGCATGAGCGTCATTAATATTTCTGGTGCCAAGGGGCAACGAGGGAATATCCCTTGAATCGGCTGAAAAGCCCTGTGTCTAGGGAAGCGGACGTTCGAAACGTGTCGGTCATTCGGGAGACCGTTTAATATTCTGACGGGAGTCCGGCTTGAGAATATTGTAATCGTCGCGGGAGGACCTGGGACATATGTATGTCGGGATACGGCAAGTTTATGATTCTGAGACACCGAAAACATTCGGTCAAATCTCAGTTAGTGTAGCAGGAAACCGGTAAATCTATTGGCCCGGTGCGAGATCGAGTCAAGACCATACCGGGGGCGCCTCCCATGGTCCGAACGAGACTTGCGCGGGCATCATTAATATTTCCGGTGCCGGAGGGCAACGGGGGAGAGTCCCAGGACTAGAGTTCAAAATCGAAAACGTGTTCGAAGGGAGCGGGCTGTAGACCGAGGATATGAGCCGAACGGCGATCACAATTGGGACGGACCCGAGGTCTAAGCGTGGCCCACGGAGGTCTTATTGATATTCCCATGGAAGGGGTCCAGGGGTGGCGAGGACCGCCTCGTTCTATTCCGATTTTGTCGGTCACTCATGGACCTTTTCATGTTCGGGCAAGGGCCCATGTTGAAAGTACGACGTGGATGGAAACGACCCCGTACAAATGTATGCAGAGTTTACGGCAGTTTCAATGAAAGAACGGGAACGAATCCCATTAGAATGAATCCGATTTAACGGGCTATCGGCTCGGAGCAATGCCGGCTCACGACCATGTCGGGGAGGGAGCCGTCGGCCATATTGGTTGCTCACGGGTCTTTTCATGTTCAGACACAGGTCCGTAATAGAAACGCGGCGAAAACCGAGGTGAACCCGTTCAAATGTCTGCCGAGCGTGCGGTAATTTTAGTAGTGGCTCGGAAGGGATACGGCCTGAGAAACGAGTCTGGCTTAATCGGAATGTCAGCCCGAGGCGAGGTCGGGCCATGGCCATTTCGGGATAATTCCCAAGACTCAGGCCCAACTTGGAGGGGCGACATTGTTGTTCCTTCAGCACCGGGTCACGAGAGAGACGGGGCTGCAAAGTGGATTTTACCATTTTTTTATCTGGGTTTTAAATTATATATATATATATATATTGCTTATTTCCCTCTCATGTATTTATTCTAGATGATTTCTCCATTTTGTTTATTATTATTACTATTATATCTTCCCTACCCTTTTTTACTATTATTATTATTATTATTTCACTTTTTTGTTTATTTCTCATTTATATATATATATATTCAGGTTTATTTGTTTATCATGATTTTTATTAATTTATTATCATTATCATTATCATGACATATTTATATACATATTTATTTTGGGAGGAAAAGTGGGCCGTTGGGGGCAGAAAGGGGTGTACCGGCGAAGGCTGGGAGAGCGTACCGGAGAGGGGCTGGGTGTAATGTCCCAAGTTTTTTTTCGGATCTTTTAGTGGGTCTCGGAGTGTATTTTGTGCTTTACACGTGTTTTTCCCTGATGTGCCTTCGGAACTCTTTGCAGGGCAAACCGTGGCGTTCTCCGACTCCGGGACGTTACCACTGCGTTGTGCTCTTCCCGAGGATCGCGGAGGTAATTTTTCATAATTTTCTGAATTTCTATAATTTTCGGGTTTTCCTATATATACTAACCCTTTTCTCTCTCCCCCTCTCATTTCTCTCTTCCCTCCCTCTCTCTTCTCTCACGCCCTCTTTCTCCCCTCTCTTCTCCGGCGGCCGACGGAGCGAGGCGGGGGCGAGGTGGAGGTGGCGCGGGCGAGGATGCGGGCGAGGACAGGTGAGGATCGAGGCGGAGGAGGCGCGTGGAAGCTCGGTGGCGCGATCGCGAGCTGGCGAGGGTTTCGCGGCGTTTCTTCGTGGATCGGCGTCCACGGTGCGCGAAATCTTCGGTGGAGGTAGGGAGATGGACCCTCAACCCGCGTACTTCATCTCCCGTGAGTTTTGTAGGCCGTGGTGAGCCGAGCGGGCTAAACGGGGCAATTTGGATAAAAATGCATGTTTTGGGGGAGTGAGCCGAATCTTGTGTTTTGATCGTGTTTTTGGGGTTTAAATGGGTCCCCTCTGTGCTAGGGAGGTTGGGGAATGTTTCCCCCTTTGTTTTCCCATCACCCGGGGGTGATCGGGGCGTGGAATGGATTCTTCGTGGTTCTCACCGTGTTTCGGGCGCGGACTCAGGTAGCGCGTTCTTGAGGGTCGCGCTGTCCCGACGGGGCGCGTTCATCGGAGAAGATGAACAGTAAGGCGGTTCCTGTCGCGCTATGGGGTCCCAGCGCGTTCTGCGTTGTCGCGCTAGGGGTCCCTAGCGCGATCATCCTTGTCGCGCTAGGGGTCCCTTGCGCGACCTGTCTGGTCGCGCTAGGAGAGCCTAGCGTGTTCCGTCTTGTCGCGCTAGGTGATCCTAGCGCGATCTTCCCTGTTGTCTCGTGCTCCCCTTGGGCTGTGTGTGTCCCGGACACCCCGTGGAGTTCCGTGACCGTGTTTTGGGGTGTATGGAGGTTCCGTTTACCTCGATTAGCGTGTCCGAGAGTTTAAGGGTCCGGGTGACCTTCTAGCGTTCCGACTGTGTTGCATTGATCTTCGGTCGACTCGGTTGTGACCCAGTGGCCGACCTTTGACCTCGTGAGTGTCCCAGGCACCCTGTGGATTTCGTGATCATGTTTTTGGGCTGTCTAGAGGTGCCGTGTTACCTCAATAAGCGTGCCCATGGGCTTGGTGGGTCCGGGTGACCCCAGGTGTTTCGGGTTTCCGTGTTCTTGCTCGATCGAGTCACCGTGTATCGGTGTGTGTGCGGTGGAGTTCCCCCGCATGTCGTGAGTCTTCCTGGAAGATGATCCCCGAGTGGGTCATGTGTTTGGCCGTGGGCGGTGCGTCCGTTTCTTCTCCGACCGTGGTCACCGTGCGATGGTGCTGGTACGCGGGACGGTCCCCGTACTTCGTCAGGTTCGGACGTTGTTTTTCGTTGTCTTGAGAGTCTACTCTCTCAGTGATCCTCCACTAGTCGTAGCTTCCTGCGCACGCGTGTGCTGACCCACCTGGGAGTGGTGGAGAGCGCGACCCGGTGAGACGCGGTTTTTAGGCTGGTTTCCGTCGACCCCTTGCCTTTGCCACCAGAGTCCGGTGGGGGGGGAAACCAGCTAGAGGACCCGACCTAGAGCAGATGGTCTGTGTGTGCACACGTAGTTGGGGGCTTAGGACACGCGTTGACGAGCGTGACCCCAGCTAGTCCTTGTTGTGGTACTGGTTACTGTGTGTGTCTGAGTCTCACGCCTAGGGCGTCGTAGCTAGACACTTGTGACGCGGTGTAAGACGTCAGGGACGCATCCGTCTGTTCTTCTAGTGGGAGGTACTCCTGTTCTAGATAGAGAGTGACAGACTGTCAGTCGCGTGACTTCGACCTTCGGGTTTTTGGTCGCGTTGACCGTTGAGTTTCGGTTGTCTCGCCGTGGCACGTGTGTCGATTTTTGTACCGTGTGACTGGTTCTAGTGTAGTTTGGTAGCCCCGTGAGTCTGGGGTGTGTTCTGGTACAGTAGGAGTAGTTGTAGTGCCGAGGTTTTGCCGGCCACCGTAGTTACTTTCCTGCTTTCGTAGTTACTTCTTTCCGTTGCTGTCTTGCTAGCGTAGCTTTCCTTCTGCCGTTGTTTCTCAGTTGGGGTTCCGCGGGATCCCTATTGGGCCAGTGACAGGAGGCTCACCCCTGCGTTACAGGTGCGACGGTTCTGCCTCGAGGTTCGAGGGTGCTGTGCGGAGGTTCTTAGTTGCCAGCTTGCCGGGCCGAGTGTTTACTTGGCATGTGGTACGTTTTTACTGCTTTAGACTGTACTTTCTGTTGGACTGGACTCTGTTGCAGCTGTAGTTGTTTAATTCTGTTAATTGTTGAATTATCCTGCTTTATTTCCTATTTCTTTGCACCTCCACACTCCTTTTTAGTCCTTCCGAGCCCTCCCGGCTCGTGGGCGGCGGTCCGAGCCTCGGGTTATCGGGCCTTCCCGGTAACCGGATCCTCGAGTCGTCACAGTTGGTATCAGAGCGTGGTTGTGGACGTACATGGGAATTCGAGATAACATTGATCAGAGTCCGTAAGGTCCAGTACAGTCAGCAGTTGGCATAGGGTTTCGTGCATGTTTTCCGCTTTGTTTCTCGCTTGAGAGCTTGAGTGCGCTGTGCGGCGCTGTGAAGGTGGTTGTTGTTCACGGCTTTCGTACCGGCGCGGGGTCTGCGGATCGAGGTCGAGAGTCTTCTCCCTCATCGGTGGTGGCCTTGGTTGTGCTGCGTTGGGCAGAGGTTGCTGGCAGGCATGAACTTGTGGCGTGTTGCAGTTCGAGGAATTGCAGTGGTGGTGCGTCGGCTGACGCTGTGATTGTGGTCCGACGGGACACTTGCCGAGTGTGTCGGAGGTGCTGACCTGATGGAAGCGATGGTTTTCCTTGGTGCTGGATGGTGATGTTTCCAGCATGTGCGAGGTGCGAGGTTAGGTCGAGCATGGAGTTCTTCCGTTGGTCGGAAGTGCGTTTGGCTTCTCCTTTGGTTGGAGAAATTGCGTTGGGCTAGGGTTCGTCGTCTTGCATGCTGTGTTCGGGTTGGTTGGCCTTCGTGCGCCATGAAGTCCGTGCAAGACGCGTCCCGCGTTTTGGCAAGGTGGTTGCCTGTGAGAAGCGTTGCCCGTTCCCTGATGTGTAAGGGTGTTGGCGCTGTTCCAGAAGGACGAGTGCCGGCTGGGCGGTGTTTTGAGATTTGCGGTTGGTGTTGTGGTTCCCGATGTGCGGAGGATCGGAGTCTGCGGGGTTGCAGATGGTTGTCGAGTTGGTGGATCCCGAGTTGGTGTTGTGGTGGCTGTACGTTTGGATCAGAGTGCGTGGATCGTAGCATTGGTTGCTGCGGGTGGGTTTCTGAGAAGGGTAGAGTAGCGGAGGATTGGTTCTTTGATGTGCGTTGTATCCGGCGGCGTGAGACGCGTTGTTGCCGTGCCGTTGCTTGAGATATTATGGTTCATGGCACTGGCAGGTGGAGAGTTGGGGAAATGTGCTGGCGAGGTTGCCGCATGAGTACCTTGTTCTTGCGTTGGAGGTTGCGTTCGTGGATGAGATCGTGTTTTGGAGAAGTGTGCCGTGGATTGTAAGAGGTTGTGTGTCCCGTGGCTCTGTGATAAGAGCGGGAGTCAGGGATTGGCAGGTGTCCATTTGGATTGATCGAATGATTTGATGAGACCAGATGGAAGAGTGATGCCTATGGGCGGAGGCCTTTTTCGTGAGATCGGCGTCAGAGGGTGGTCTCTGATGAGACGTTGACGTGGGATATTGATCCTCCGTCTGCGACCAGCAAGGGAGGATTCCCCGTAAGTCTAAGTCGAGTGACGTGAAGACCGAGGAGAAATGGAGTCATTGGGTCCCGCCGTGATCCCCTGAAGGGTAGAGTTGGCGCGGGGATCCATCTGGATATAGTGGTGGTCTGTGCGAGAGTCAACGGATGACTTGTCGAGGTTTGGAATGTTCCCTTCGGATCTGGTGGAGGACCAGGAAAGAAGGAAGAACCTGAGCAAGCGGAGGTTTTCTGTTGACAAATGTCTGGTGACCAGCGGATGGTCTTTTCAGAGACAGAAGATGCTGGTTGTTGGGGCTCGAGCGTGGCGACAGCCGTGTGCTAACGAGACCTAGGGTGGCTGTTTTCGAGATGTGCCTTTCCGGAAGGGATCTGGGTTGAGGTGACTCTCAACGCTAAGGTGACTCTCGGTGCTGAGCTGTTGTTCTGGTTGCAGTCTGTTGAGATGGCTGCGTGAGCTGGTGGAGGCTCTGTTCTGGTTGTTCCCTTGAGAAGGGTGTGCGACCGGTCAGCTAGTTGTGAAGTTGATGTGTGTTTTGTCTGCCGACCATTGGATGGATCGGTAGCTGTTTCTCGTGTCGAGGGTGTGTTTCCTCGATGGGCGAGATGGTGGCAGCGGTGCATGTTAGTTTTCGAGGTGTCTGAGGTGATGCTGGACTGTGTCCTCTGGTATATGCCTGCTCTGTTGGCCGGTGTGAACGACGCGCGGAGCGAGGTGTTGGTTGTGATTGTAAGTCTGGCTGTGTCCCCCAAGATCGGTATTTTTGTGAGAACCGAGGTTTTCTGTGCTGGGGCTCTGACAGCGTTGTCAGTTGGTTCAGTGTTCTTCCCCTGTGACTTCGTGCTAGGTCCTGAATTTCGAGGATGAAGTTCCTTTAAGGGGGGAGGGATGTAATGTCCCAGGTTTTTTTTCGGATCTTTTAGTGGGTCTCGGAGTGTATTTTGTGCTTTACACGTGTTTTTCCCTGATGTGCCTTCGGAACTCTTTGCAGGGCAAACCGTGGCGTTCTCCGACTCCGGGACGTTACCACTGCGTTGTGCTCTTCCCGAGGATCGCGGAGGTAATTTTTCATAATTTTCTGAATTTCTATAATTTTCGGGTTTTCCTATATATACTAACCCTTTTCTCTCTCCCCCTCTCATTTCTCTCTTCCCTCCCTCTCTCTTCTCTCACGCCCTCTTTCTCCCCTCTCTTCTCCGGCGGCCGACGGAGCGAGGCGGGGGCGAGGTGGAGGTGGCGCGGGCGAGGATGCGGGCGAGGATAGGTGAGGATCGAGGCGGAGGAGGCGCGTGGAAGCTCGGTGGCGCGATCGCGAGCCGGCGAGGGTTTCGCGGCGTTTCTTCGTGGATCAGCGTCCACGGTGCGCAAAATCTTCGGTGGAGGTAGGGAGATGGACCCTCAACCCGCGTACTTCATCTCCCGTGAGTTTTGTAGGCCGTGGTGAGCCGAGCGGGCTAAACGGGGCAATTTGGGAAAAATGCATGTTTTGGGGGAGTGAGCCGAATCTTGTGTTTTGATCGTGTTTTTGGGGTTTAAATGGGTCCCCTCTGTGCTAGGGAGGTTGGGGAATGTTTCCCCCTTTGTTTCCCCATCACCCGGGGGTGATCGGGGCGTGGAATGGATTCTTCGTGGTTCTCACCGTGTTTCAGGTGCGGACTGAGAACGCGCTACCCTCAGGTAGCGCGTTCTTGAGGGTCGCGCTGCCCCGACGGGGCGCGTTCATAGGAGAAGATGAACAGTAAGGCAGTTCCTGTCGCGCTATGGGGTCCTAGCACGTTCTGCGTTGTCGCGCTAGGGGTCCCTAGCGCGATCTTCCTTGTCGCGCTAGGGGTCCCTTGCGCGACCTGTCTGGTCGCGCTAGGAGAGCCCAGCGCGTTCCGTCTTGTCGCGCTAGGTGATCCTAGCGCGATCTTCCCTGTTGTCTCGTGCTCCCCTTGGGCCGTGTGTGTCCCGGACACCCCGTGGAGTTCCGTGACCGTGTTTTGGGGTGTATGGAGGTTCCGTTTACCTCGATTAGCGTGTCCGAGAGTTTAAGGGTCTGGGTGACCTTCTAGCATTCCGACTGTGTTGCATTGGTCTCCGGTCGACTCGGTTGTGACCCAGTGGCCGACCTTTGACCTCGTGAGTGTCCCAGGCACCCTGTGGATTTCGTGATCATGTTTTTGGGCTGTCTGGAGGTGCCGTGTTACCTCGATAAGTGTGCCCATGGGCTTGGTGGGTCCGGGTGACCCCAGGTGTTTCGGGTTTCCGTGTTCTTGCTCGATCGAGTCACCGTGTATCGGTGTGTGTGCGGTGGAGTTCCCCCGCATGTCGTGAGTCTTCCTGGAAGATGATCCCCGAGTGGGTCATGTGTTTGGCCGTGGGCGGTGCGTCCGTTTCTTCTCCGACCGTGGTCACCGTGCGATGGTGCTGGTACGCGGGACGGTCCCCGTACTTCGTCAGGTTCGGACGTTGTTTTTCGTTGTCTTGAGAGTCTACTCTCTCAGTGATCCTCCACTAGTCGTAGCTTCCTGCGCACGCGTGTGTGGACCCACCTGGGAGTGGTGGAGAGCGCGACCTGGTGAGACGCGGTTTTTAGGTTGGTTTTCGTCGGCCCCTTGCCTTTGCCACCAGAGTCCAGTGGGGGGGAAAACCAGCTAGAGGACCCGACCTAGAGCAGATGGTCTGTGTGTGCACACGTAGTTGGGGGCTTAGGACACGTGTTGACGAGCGTGACCCCAGCTAGTCCTTGTTGTGGTACTGGTTACTATGTGTGTCTGAGTCTCACGCCTAGGGTGTCGTAGCTAGACACTTGTGACGCGGTGTAAGACGTCAGGGGACGCATCCGGTTGTTCTTCTAGTGGGAGGTACTCCTGTTCTAGATAGAGAGTGACAGACTGTCAGTAGCGTGACTTCGACCTTCGGGTTTTTGGTTGCGTTGACCGTTGAGTTTCGGTTGTCTCGCCGTGGCACGTGTGTCGATTTTTGTACCATGTGACTGGTTCTAGTGTAGTTTGGTAGCCCTTGGCCGTGAGTCTGGGGTGTGTTCTGGTACAGTAGGAGTAGTTGTAGTGCCGAGGTTTTGCCGGCCACCGTAGTTACTTTCCTGCTTTCGTAGTTACTTCTTTCCGTTGCTGTCTTGCTAGCGTAGCTTTCCTTCTGCCGTTGTTTCTCAGTTGGGGTTCCGCGGGATCCCTACTGGGCCAGTGACAGGAGGCTCACCCCTGCGTTACAGGTGCGGCGGTTCTGCCTCGAGGTTCGAGGGTGCTGTGCGAAGGTTCTTAGTTGCCAGCTTGCCGGGCCGAGTGTTTACTTGGCATGTGGTACGTTTTTACTGCTTTAGACTGTACTTTCTATTGGACTGGACTCTGTTGCAGCTGTAGTTATTTAATTCTGTTAATTGTTGAATTGTCCTGCTTTATTTCCTATTTCTTTGCACCTCCACACTCCTTTTTAGTCCTTCCGAGCCCTCCCGGCTCGTGGGCGGCGGTCCGAGCCTCGGGTTATCGGGCCTTCCCGGTAACCGGATCCTCGAGTCGTCACACTGGGAGACTGTACCGGGTAGGTTAGAGGGTGCCGGAGAAGCGCCAAGAGAGTATGCCGGGGAGGGAGTTGGCAGGCGTGCCGGGCTAACTCGAAGTCTGTACATCGTCTGCTAGCACACGCGCAGAGTCTGTACATCGTCCATTTACTGCAACTCAAAGTCTGTACACTGGCTACTAGCACACACGAAGTCTGTACGTCCCTCAGCCCAAAGTCTATACATTGGCTGGTCGCTGCGACCCGAAGTCTATACATCGTCTGGTTGCTGCATACAAAGTCTGTACATCCTTCAGCTCAAAGTCTGCACATTACAGCTCAAAGTCTATACATTGGCCAGCCCAAAGTCTGTACATTGGCCAGCTCAAAGTCTATACACTGGCCAACCCAAAGTCTATACATTGTGCATTGGCAGCAGCTCAAAGTCTATACATTGTCCATTGACTGCAGTTCAAAGTCTATACATTAGCCAGCTCAACGTCTGTACATTGGCCAGCTTAAAGTCTATACATTGCAGCTCAAAGTCTGTACATTGCAGCTCAAAGTCTATACGTTGTCCATTGGCTGCAGTTCAAAGTTTATACATTGGCCAACCCAAAGTCTATACGTTGGCCAGCTCAAAGTCTATACATTGCAGCTCAAAGTCTATATATTGTTCATTGGCTGCAATTCAAAGTCTGTACATTGGCCAGCCCAAAGTCTATACGTTGGCCAACTTAAAGTCTATACATTACATCTCAAAGTCTGTACATTCCAGCTCAAAGTCTGTACATTGCAGCTCAAAGTCTGTACATTGCTTGTTGCTGCGTTCGTGCCTCAACTTGCCAAGTCTGTACATTGGTTTCTATTTCTAGGAGACGGTGAAAGAAGAGGTAAGATAGGGAGATAGATGAGGGAGAGACAGATGGTGTACCGATGGGGGGAGAGAGTATGATGGTGAGGGAGAGAGTCTACCGGTGAGGGGGGGGAATGGAGTGTGCCGGTGAGAGGGAGAGTAAGAAAGAGAGTGGGACGGTGAGGAGGTGTGTACCGGTGAGGGAGAGACGGTGGGAGTGTACCGGCGAAGGAGGATGGGAGTGTACCGGTGAGGGGAAGGTTGAAACGGAGGAGGAGTGTGCCGGTGAGGAGCCAAGAAGGTGTGCCGTTGAAGGGATAATAGGGTGCACCGGTGAAGGCTGGAACAGACGTACCGATGAAGGCCCACTCCCCTGCTACTTGCTTTAAGGCATTTCTTTTCTTCTTTTCTTTGGGTTTTGAGTAGTTTTATACAAATCTTTTCTCCTTCTTCTTGCAGTCTGCTGTTGCTCTATTTATTTGTTGCTTTTATTATCTTTTGGTATATGTTTGCTATCCCATTTGTTTATTGCACCCTTTTGCCTTTTAACGTCCTGTTATTTTCTAACGAAAATTCAGCAGCATCTCCCCTTGACCCGAGCGTAAGGGAGATAAATGGAACGCGCCCACATGGAGTGGCGGAACCCGACAACTGGAGGTGGGCGCCCGAGGGCGGCAACACCTTAATAAAACCTCGGAAAACACAGGGAAAACAACGAGCCGAAGACCTCTAAGACTGGACAGGGTGTACTGGAGAAGGGGGGGGGGGGGCAGGCACAGATGAAGGCACTGGGCTTTACAGGAGGAGGTTCGCGGCCTCAAACCATTCAAGCTGATGGCACATCCGGAGGAAACCGTCGGCATGAGGGATGAACACAAACACCGGAAAGTGAAAGGAAAGACGATCAAACGCACTGTGGCTCACAACCAACGAGACAAAGAGACAACCCACTGAGGGGGACGATCTTCATTCATGGGGGAGCAAAGGGCCGTAGCCGTCCGCATGCATTACAAAACACGCCCGAGCTAAAGCTACGGGCAAGAAAGAAAACCAAAGAACAAAAGAACGGAGAAGGAGAAAACAAAGAACAAAAGAAGAGGAGGTGTTGGGGATCGAGGCAGGGACGACCGTCCACTGCTCTTTCCCCCACCTTCCCCTGCTACATCAAGCCCTCTCCCTCTCTTACTCTCTTCTCTCTGCCTGGTGGTTGTCGGAAGACTCCATGCCGGAGCCCTCTCCCTTCTCTTCTCTCTTCTCCTTCTTCTCGTAGGTGGCTTTGTGTCTCTTCGTTCCTTCTCCCTGTGTGCCTCTTCCTCTGTGTATGGGCCTCTTCCCCTCTTCTTCGCCGGAATGGGAGTGGTTTTATACTCCCAGCAGCGGGAGCCCTCGAGCACGGTAGTCGGAGGCGGGAAGCGGCTGGTCATGATGGGGATTGACTTCCCCCGTCCTGGATGTCAGGGGAGTAGCCTGCGTGGCCCAACCTCTGGTTGACACCTCGGACAGCTCACTGCGCGCCAAGGATACGTAGGGCATGGGCGTCACGTCGTTCCGTTGAAATGCCTGCACGCTGTGCCGCTGGCGGGCTCAAGAAGTGTGCCGCTGAAGGCTTGAAATAGCGTGCCGTTGAAGGCTTAAAATAGCATGCCGTTGAAGGCTTAAAATAGTGTGCCGTTGAATGCTTAAAATAGTGTGTCGTTGAAGGCCCGAAATAGTGTGCCGTTGAAGGCCCGAAATAGTGTGCCGTTGAAGGCTTAAAATAGTGTGCCGTTGAAGGCCCGAAATAGTGTGCCGTTGAAGGCACATGGGGCGTGCCGCTGAAGGGCCCAGGGGCGTACCGCTGAAGGGCCAAAGGGCGTGCCGTTGAAGGCCCAAAAGGGGCAGTTCTGAGCCCATTGTGAGCATGAGTTGTGGCCCATTTAATTTTCTTCGAGGCCCATGGATTGTGGGGGCTCTTGGTGGTTGATTTCTCTTCACTGTCGTGACTCTGGAGACGGCTCCACGGTAGTGTGCATATTTGGGGAGTCCGGATGACCAGCCCCTCCGGGGCTTCCTCACTCGGTGCCGTTATTGATGCCGGGCCGAGCAGGATATCTGGGTGTGTAATTTTTGGTGTCCACAAATGCCCCCCACCCACGGGTAGCGCAAGCGAAGGATGAGCCGAGCGGTGCCCGCGGGTGTGCTGGCCTCTTTTTCTCATCGTCGGTGTCGCCGGGGTGTCGGGAGCTGACATGACTTATTTGTCTCCTCTTTTCTTCGTCAGTGCTGACGAGGTGTCGGGAGCTGACCTGGTTTGTTGGTCTCTTTGTCTCTTCATCAGCGTCGACGGGGCGTCGGGAGCTGACATGCTCTGTTGGTCTCTTTGTCTCTTCGTCAGCGCCGATAGGGTGCCGGAAGCTGACATGATGTGTTGGTCTCTTTGTCTCTTTGTCAGCGCCGACAGGGTGCCGGGAGCTGACCTGGTTTGTTGGTCTCTTTGTCTCTTCGTCAGCGTCGACAGGGTGCCGGGAGCTGACCTGGTTTGTTGGTCTCTTTGTCTCTTCGTCAGCGTCAATAGGGTGCCGGGAGCTGACCTGGTTTGTTGGTTTCTTTGTCTCTTCGTCAGCGTCGACAGGGTGCCGGGAGCTGACTTGCTCTGTTGGTCTCTTTGTCTCTTCGTCAGTGCCGACAGGGTGGCGTGAACTGACGTAGTATGTTTGTCTCTTCTTCTCTTCATCATCAGTGCCGACAGGGTGCCGGGAGCTGACCTAATTTGTTGGTCTCTTTGTCTCTTCGTCAGCGCCGACAGGGTGCCGGGAGCTAACCTGGTTTGTTGGTCTCTTTGTCTCTTCGTCAGCGCCGACAGGGTGTCGGGAACTGACATGCTTTATTGGTCTCTTTGTCTCTTCGTCAGCGCCGACAGGGTGCCGGGAGCTGACCTGGTTTGTTGGTCTCTTTGTCTCTTCATCAGTGCCGACGGGGTGGCGGGAACTGACGTAGTATGTTTGTCTCTTCTTCTCTTCATCATCAGTGCCGACGGGGTGCCGGGGACTGAGGCAGTATGTTGGTCTCTTTGTCTCTTCATCAGTGCCGACGGGGTGCCGGGGACTGAAGCAGTATGTTGGTCTCTTTGTCTCTTCATCAGTGCCGACGGGGTGCCGGGGACTGAGGCAGTATGTTGGTCTCTTTGTCTCTTCATCAGTGCCGACGGGGTGCCGGGGACTGAAGCAGTATGTTGGTCTCTTTGTCTCTTCATCAGTGCCGACGGGGTGCCGGGGACTGAGGCAGTATGTTGGTCTCTTTGTCTCTTCATCAGTGCCGACGGGGTGCGAGGGACTAAAGCAATATGTTGGTCTCTTTGTCTCTTCATCAGTGCCGATGGGGTGCCGGGAACTGACGTGCTTTTGTTCGTCTCTTCTTCTCTTATTTTTCTTCTCTTCTCTTTTCTCCTCTTCTATATTCCCTTGCACGTAAACATGGGGTGAGAATTTATTTAGTGTCCTCAAATCAGGGAAGTGGGCTGCAAAAGCCGAAATTTGGGGAGCAGGCTGCCAGAGCCAGACTTGGGAAAGCGGGCCATGGGGGCCGAGGTAAGCAGGCTACAAGTGCCAAAGTTGGGAAGCAGGCTACGGAAGTCAAATCGGGGAAGCAGGCTACAAGAGCCAAAATTAGGAAGCGGGCTGCAGGAGCCGAGATTATGGGTAGTGGGCCGTGAAGGCCGAATTCTGGGAAGTAGGCTGCAAGAGCCAAAGATGTTGGGAAGCGGGCTGCAAGAGCCGAAATTAGGGCGCAAGATGTGAAAGCCCAAATCGGGGAAGCGGATTATAGAAGCCGGAGTTGGGAGATTAACGAGCCGCGAGGGCAAGAGGTAGGCCATGGGGGCCAAGATTGGGCTCTACGAGCCAGCGCAGGGAAAGTAGGCTTCGATGGCCGAAATTGAGTTTATTGCATACGCACCTTCTTGTTATTTTATCGTTATTATACTTTTTTGTATTATTTTTATGTTGTTTTGTTTTGTTTTTTTTTATCATTTTTAAAGCATGCAAGCATTCATTAGCAGGCATAACATAAATATAAGTAAGGCGGCTCCCTCTATAGGAGATAGGATAGGGACGTCGCCCGTAATTCGTAGATGCGGTGCGGGCCGCGATGCACAATCGAGGGGTGGTGCACCCGTCAAGAGGATATCGCACGTCTTGCATGCATAGCCTAAATTCACGCATTTCACCCGAGGCAATTCTATGTGGCGTGACAGTGCAAATGTGTGAACAAAGAGCCCTAACCACAGGGATATGCGGGTTTTCCTGGTGACACTCGAGGATCGCTCTAGCGCCTACACATATGTTTCAGGCTTTCGACTTTCGGTAGCTTCACACAGCCCCCATCTGTTTATTTTGGTAGCGGATTTCACCATTCAGCGCGAGTCTCCTCATGTGTCTCAATGGGGAATCCCGGCTACTAGGATTCATCCTCATTATAATTCTATTACGGATTCCACCGTTTGACGCGAGTCTTCTCATGTGTCTCAATGGGGATTACCGGCTAATAGGTTTCATCCTTATTATAATTCGCTTCACCATTTCGCGCGAGTCTCCTCATGTGTCTCAATGGGGATTCCCGGCTACTCGGATTCACGTGTCTCTCTCTTTTCTTTTCTTTTTCTCTTTTTTTTTCTCTCCCTTTTTTTTTTTACAGTGGGGGTAGGCAGCTTTTTCCTCACGATTACCTTTCACGCGAGTGCAAGAATTCAAGTCTCCGTAGAGTGCTAAGAAGAAATTCGGGCAATCCCTATAGTCGAAGGCCATTGAACACATTAAGTGCTAAGTGTGGGAGCGTTGCCTCAGGTTAATTTTGTGAGTTGGGCTTAGCGATTCAGCCATGACTCTTCCCCTTGAAGTGTGCACTCGCCATAATCGGGCTCCCTTCGAGCGTACGCCGTGACACCCGTGCATCTGGAATCGGGGCGATATTATTATTTAGCAAGGAAACACGGTCCTAGAAAATTTCAAGGAGGTGTATTATTCTATATTAAGCAAGCATGCAAACAGGGCAATCAATCATTCTCTTCTTTTGTTTCTGTTTTCTTTTTTTGTGTGTGTTTGTTTTATTATTATTTTTTTTGGGGTGTTGTTTTTTTTGTTTTTGTTTGTTTTTTTTTATTTATTTTTTTTGCATAAGAAAATATTGTTGTTACGTATAAGTGTAGTGGTAGTAAAGGTATTAGGGAGGCAGACCGCAAAAGGGCTGAGAGGATATTAGGGAAGCGGGCTGCAAGAGCCGAAGTTATAGGATACGGGCCGCGAAGGCCGAATTCTGGGAAGCAGGCTACTAGAGCCAGACTTGGGAAGCAGGCCACGAAGGCCAAATGTAAGCAGGATGCAAGAGCCAAAGCTGGGAAGCAGGCTGTGAAAGCCGAGGGGAAGCAGGCTGCGAGAGCCAAAGCTGGGAAGCAGGCTGTGAAAGCCGAGGGGAAGCAGGCTGCGAGAGCCAAAGTTGGGAAGCAGGCCACGAGGGCCGAATTTTGGGAAGCATGCTACAAAAGCCAGGATCTGGGAAGCAAGCTACAAAAGCCGAAGGGAAGCAGGCTGCAGAAGCCGAAATTATGGGAAGCGGGCCACGAAGGCCGAATTCTGAGAAGCAGGCCGTGAAGGCCGAATCTTGGGGAGCAGGCTGCAAGAGCCAAGGATAATGAAAAGTAAGCTAAAAAGCCAAGGGATATTGGCGAGCGGGCCACAAGGGCCAAAGGTTGGGGGAGCAGGCTACGAGAGCCAACATTGGGAAGCAGGCCACAAAGGCCAAAGGGAAGCAAGCTGCGAGAGCCAGAGATAAGCAGGCCACGAGGGCCGAGTTTTGGGAAGCAGGCTACATGAGCCAGGATCTGGGAGGCCTTTGTCGGTTTAACGCCCCGTCGGCGGAAGGTCTAGTCGGTTTAACGCCCCGCCGGCGGAAGGTCTAGTCGGTTTAACGCCCCGTCGGCGGAAGGTCTAGTCAGTTTAACGCCCCGCCGGCGGAAGGTTTAGTCGGTTTAACGCCCCGTCGGCGGAAGGTCTGGTTGGTTTCTGTTTGTTGGGTGGCTGAAGGTCGGAGGTAAAAGTTCATCTCGTGACTCTTCTTTCTCTTCTTTTCTTCCTCTTTTGTGAGGAGGGGCGGGTGCAAAGACCATGTTTGCCTCGTGATCATTTCCTTCTTTTCTTCTCTTCTTCTTTTGTGTAAAGAGGCGAGTTCAAGGACCGTGTTCGCCCCGTGACTATTCTTTCTCTTCTTCTCTTCTTCTTTTATAGGGAGGCAGGTGCAGAGACCATGTTCGCCTCGTGACTGTTCTTTCTCTTCTTCTCTTCTTCTTTTATGGAGAGGCAGGTGCAGAGACCATGTTTGCCTCATGTCTTTTTTGTTTCTTCTCTTCTTCTTTTGTAGAGAGGCGGGTGCGGGGACCATGTTCGCCTCATGTCTTTTTTTTTTCCTCTTCTATTCTTCTTTTGTAGAGAGACAGGTGCAGAGACCATGTTTGCCTCATGATTGCTCTTTTTCTTCTTCTCTTCTTCTTTTGTAGAGGGGCAGGTGCAGAGACCATGTTTGCCTCGTGATCATTTCTTTCTTTTCTTCTCTTCTTCTTTTGTGTAGAGAGGTGGGTGCAAAGATCGTGTCTGCCTCAAAATTGCTCTGTTTCTTCTTCTCTTCTTCTTTTATGGAGAGGCAGGTGCAAAGACCATGTTTGCCTCATGACCATTCTTTTTTCTTCTCTTCTTCTCTTCTTCTTTTATGGAGAGGCAGATGCAAGGACCATGTTTACCTCGTGATCATTTCTTTCTTTTCTTCTCTTCTTCTTTGTGATGAGGCAGGCTCGAAGACCACGTCTGCCTCATATGTCTTCTTTTGGTTCTGCTCTTCTTCTTTTGTGTGAAGAGGCGGGTCCAGGGACCACGACTGCCTCATGTGTCTTTTCTTCCTTTTCTTCTCTTCTTTTGTGTGATGAGGCGGGTTCGAAGACCATGTCTGCCTCGTGACTCCTTTTTTTTTTTCTTTTCTTTTATGGGATGAGGCGGGCTCGAAGACCACGTCTGCCTCGTGTGCCCTTTTTTTTTCTTTCTTTTCTTCTCTTCTTTTCTCATTAAGGCTTCCGTGCTGGAGTGTATTTCTCTTAATGTGCCCCCAGGAGCGGGGTGTAGCTTCATTTGGTGTGCATCCCCCTTGAGGGGTGTGCTTTGCCTCTTTGCTTCTGTGCCCCCAAGCGGGGTGTATTTTTTTGGCTTCTATGTCCCCAGACCAGGGTGTGTTTTTTTAATGCCCCCGAGGCGGGGTGTAGCTCTCTTCAAATGCCCCCATGGTGGGGTATACTCTTCACGGCTTCTATGCCCCTAGGTGGGGTATGTTTCTTCTTCATATGCCCTTAAGCCAGGGTGGACTTCTCTTCATATGCCCCTGAGCCGGGGCATGTTCTTTATAGCTTCTAGGCCCTCGAGGCGAGGTATGCTTCTTCTTCATATGCCCCTGGTACGGGGTGTAGCTCTCTTCAAATGCCCCCCTAGGCCGGGGTATACTCTTCACGGCTTCTATGCCCCCAGGCGGGGTATGTTTCTTCTTTATATGCCCCTGGTACGGGGCGTGTCTTTTGTTTCTTATACCCCCCATAGCGGGGCAAATTCTGCTCTCTTTCTACCCCTGAAGGCGGAGGAGTGCTTCTCTTCATATGTCCCCGGCACGGGGGTGTATCTCTTGCTTCTTATGCCCCCTTGAGGCCGGGGTGCATCTCTTTACGGCTTCTATGCCCTCAGGCGGGGTATGTTGTTTCTTCAAATGTCGCTTGGGCGGAGTATATCTTTCTTCTTATGCTCCCAGATCGGGACGCATGTCTCTTCGTTTCTGTGCCTCGGGTCAGGGTAGATGCTTCTATTTCTTATGCGCCAAGGGCGGAGTGTAATTTTTTTTTGCCCCCAAGCTGGGGTAGGTGCTTCTGCTTCTTATGCGCCAAGGGCGGAGTGTATTTTTTGTGCCCCCTGAGTGGGGTGGACGCTCTGCATGTGTCCCCGGGTCGGGGTGCAGCTTTGTCTCCCATGGAGGGGGTGTGTTGTTTCTTCAAAAGCCCCCAGACCAGGGTGTATTCTTCTCTTTCTTATACTCCCGAGGCGGGAGGGGTTCTCTTCATGTGCCCCCGTGGCGGGATGTGCTTCTTTCTTCAAGTGTCCCCAGGCCGGGGTGAATTCTTTTCTTCTTCCCAGACACACCGGGGGGGATGTTTGCTTCTTGTGCTCCCAAGGTGCGGTGTATTGTTGCTTTTGATGCCCCCAAGGTGGGGCGCATTGCTGCTTCTGATGCCCCAGAGCGAGGTATCCCTTTTTTTTTATATGCCCCCGGCACGGGGTGTATTCCGCTTCTAGTGCCCCCAGAGTGGAGTGTATTGCCGCTTTTGATGCGGGGTGTAGTTCTTGCTTTTTATGCACCCAAGGCGGGGTGAATTCTTCTTCTTTGTTTACGTGCCCCCATATCGGGGTGTATTCCTCTCTTCATATGCTTCCCAAAGCCGGGGGATGTTGTTTGTTCTGCTTCAGATGTCCCCCCCCGGGGGGGTTAATGTTGCTTCATGGACTCCGAGCCTGGGGTATGCTCCTTCAAAGGTCCCTAAGCCGGGGTGGATTCTCTTTTCTTCTCATGCTCTCAAGGCGGGATGTAGCTTCTTCAAGTACCCCTAAACAGGAGCGGATTCTTTATGGCTTCTATGTCCCCTGGCGGGATATGCTTCTTCTTCAAATACCCCTAGGCCGGGGTGGATTCTCTTTTCTTCTCATGCTCCCAAGGCGGGATGTAGCTTTTTCAAGTACCCCTAAACAGGAGCGGATTCTTTATGGCTTCTATGTCCCCTGGCGGGGTATGTTTCTTCTTCAAATATCCCTAGGCCGGGGTGGACTTCTCTTCATATGCCCCTGAGTCGGGGCGTGTTTTTTATAGCTTCTAGGCCCTCGAGGCGAGGTATGCTTCTTCTTCAAATACCCCCGAGACGGGGGTGTGTTTCTTGGCTTCATATGCCCCAGACGTGGGGTATATCTTTTGTTTCTTATGCCCCCGAGCCGGGATGTAGCTTCTTGGCCTCATATGCTGCCGAGGCGAGGGGTATGTTACTTCATGTGCCCCCGGGGGGGACGCATTTTGCCTCTACTGCCCCGTGGCGGGGTACATCTCTTGGCTTCTTACGCCCCCAAGGTGGGGTGTGTTTTCTTCTTGTGCCCCCGGGGTGGGGTATGTTGCTTTTTGCACCCCAAAGGTGGAGTGTACTTATCTTAAAGTACCCCTGAGTCGGGGCGTACCTGTGTCTTACATGCCCCCCTGCGGGGTGAGCTTGGCTTCTTGTGCACCCGGGGCGGGGTGAGTTCTTCTCCTTTGCATGCCCCTGAGTCAGGGCGTGTTCTTTATAGCTTCCAGGCCCTCGAGGCGAGGTGGGCTTCTTCTTCAAATACCCCTGGGACGGGGGTGTGATTCTTGGCTTCATATGCTCCCAAGACGGGGTGTGACTTCTTCAAATGCCCTTAAGTCGGGGCGTATTCTTCATGACTTCTATGCCCCCTGGCGGGGTATGTTTCTTCTTCAAATGCCCCTATGCCAGGGTGTGTTCTTATACTTTTTGCGCCCCTCAGGGCGAGGTGCATTCCTCTCCATATGCCCCTAGCATGGGGTGTGCTTTTGTTTCTTATGCCCCCAGGTCGGGGTACGTTCCTTCTTCATATACCCCTAAGCCAGGGCGAGTTTCTCTTTTTGTGTGTCCCCAGGCCGAGGTGAATTCTTCTGCTTCTTCCGCCCCAGAGTGGGGTGGATTCTCCTGCTTCTTATGCTCCCGCGGTGGGGGTGTGTGTTTCTTTTCCAAACACCTCTAGAACAGGGGTGTATTCTCTTATGGCTTCTATGTCCGGGACGTGACATGTTTTGCTTCTTGTGCCCCTAAGCCGGGGTGGACTTCTCTTCGAGTGCCCCTGAGTCGGGGCGTAACTGTGTCCCACATGCCCCCATGCGGGGTGAGCTTAGCTTCTTGTGCACCCGAGGCGAGGTGTGTTGTTACTTCAGATGCCCCCACGCGGGGTGAGTCCTTCTTCTTCTTACGCCCCTCAAGACGGAGTGCGTTCCTTTTCATATGCCCCCAACCCGGGGTATGTCCTTTGTCTCTTATGCTCCAGAGTCGGGGTATACTTTTTGGCCTCATATGCTGCCAAGGAGAGGTGTATGCTGCTTCTTATGCCCCCGGGGTGGGGTGTGTTTCTTTTTTCTGCTGTCCCTAAGACGGGGTTTGCTTCTTTATTTATGTACCCCCGGGCCGGGGCGAATTCTTGCTTCTTAGTCCCCGTGGCGGGGCATGGTCTTTGCTTCTTATACCCTCATGACGAGGTGGATGCATGCTTCATATGCCCCCGTACCGGGGTATATTTCTTCCTCGAATGCCCCTAAGCCGGGGTGTGGGCTCTGCTTCTTATGCCCCAGAGCGGGGTATGCTTCTCTTCATACGCCCCTAAGTCGGAGTGTATTCTTTTGCTCTTTATGCCCCTAGATCGGGGTGAAACTATGTTGCTTCTTATGCCCCCAAGGCGGGGTGTGCTTCTCTTCATGTGCCCCATAGTCGGGGTATGTCTTCTGCTTCTATGCCCCTGGACCGGGGTATGTTCTCTTCTTCAAAGGCCCCTGAGCCGGGGTGTAGCTTTGTTGTCTGTTATGCCCCCGGATGGGGTAGAATCTCTTCATGTGCCCCCAGGAGCGGGGTGTATATCTTCTTTTGCCTCCTATGCCCCCATGGCGAGGTTGATCTCTTCTTATTATCCCCCCCATGGCGGGGTATGTGCATGCTCTCTTCGGGAGTGGTGGCCGTGCTTGGCCCCATTGCTATAAAGCATTCCCCACAGCGGGTAGCCATTCACCAAGCTACAATCGTTGCTCGTTGGGTCTTTTAACAACCACTCGGGGGGGCGTTTTGTGCCGGACGGAGGCAGCAGGAAGGAGGAATGGGCCGGGTCATTACACCACGGACTCAGGGCCTCCTAGAGTCGGGCGGGATACCGGGTTTCTTGTTGCTCTTTTGGTCGGCGATGCTGGCCGACTTTTCTTCTTTTCTTCTTTCTCTTTTTTTTTCTTCTCTTCTTTTTTGTATGATTGACCAGGGTGGAGGTGCAGGAGAGCGCTCACCCCCTCAGGGAGGGGATGAGTGGTTCGCTCCACCGCATCAACCCCACAGTGGTAATCTTTGTTCAGCACGGGTCTCGACGGACGTGGCCGTACAACCCTCTCTTGCCAATTCTTTCTCTTCTTTTTTTTTTGCTTCTTTGTTTTCTCTCTCTTTTTTTTCTTCTCTTCTCCTTTTCTTCTTTTCTTCTCTTTCTTCTTGAGGGAAACGGGGGGGATTGATTTCCCCTCCCTTCTCTTCTCTTTCTCTTCTCCCCCCTTTTTTATAACAGCCCCCATGATTCCTGGAAGCTGCATATGCTTCGAAGCAGCGTCCTCGAGGCCGCGAAGGCAGCTGCGCCGAGTCTGGATTTTCTCCCCATAGGGCTGGCGAAGACAGCACCTGCAATTCATCAAAGCAGGCAAACATCGTTTATTAGGGGGGGCCATGAGGCCCTGAATCCCAGCGAAGAGATGAAGGGTGGTTTCGATCTCACCGGGCGTGCCAGACTTGTGGACGCACTTTTTTTTTCACTTGTTATTCTCTTGTTGGTTTGTTCGTTTATTGAGTGCGTGGGCGTGCCAGTCACAAAGTGACAATTTATTCGGGCTCCGAAGAGCCCATGGTGCGCTCGATCTGACTTCGTCAGACGATTGTGTGATTCGTGTTGGGACCAAAACCCGCCGTGCCATAAAGGTCATGGTGTCATTTACATCCCCCATACGAGGGAACACCCTTGATTAATCGCCGAGATTCAGGGCCTCATGGCCAAGAAATCAATTGCATGGAAGGTCTATTACGAGGTATTGAAATCCTCGCGCGAGGGCGAGAAGAAGACCCTTCGCGGTCATGTCAGTCGTGTACTGACCATTTAATGTTCAGACGAATGTCCGGCTCGAGAAGATCGCGGTTGTCGCGGGAAAATCGGAACGCATGTATGCCGAGGTACGGAAAATATATTGTTCGGAAGAGCGGAGAACGTTCGGCTAAACCTCGGTCAGAGCGGTCAGAAACCAGTAAATCTGTTGGCCCTGTGCAAGAGCAAGCTGCGACAATACTGCGGTGGGCCCCCCCGCGGTCGAAACAAGACTTGCATGAGCGTCATTAATATTTCTGGTGCCAAGGGGCAACGAGGGAATATCCCTTGAATCGGCTGAAAAGCCCTGTGTCTAGGGAAGCGGACGTTCGAAACGTGTCGGTCATTCGGGAGACCATTTAATATTCGGACGGGAGTCCAGCTTGAGAATATTGTAATCGTCGCGGGAGGACCTGGGACATATGCATGCCGGGATACGACAAGTTTATGATTCTGAGACATCGAAAACATTCAGTCAAATCTCGGTTAGTGTAGCAGGAAACCGGTAAATCTATTGGCCCGGTGCGAGATCGAGTCAAGACCATACCGGGGGCGCCTCCCGTGGTCCGAACGAGGCTTGCGCGGGCATCATTAATATTTCCGGTGCCGGAGGGCAACGGGGGAGAGTCCCAGGACTAGACTCCAAAATCGAAAACGTGTTCGAAGGGAGCGGGCTGTAGACCGAGGATATGAGCCGAACGGCGACCACAATTGGGACGGACCCGAGGTCTAAGCGTGGCCCACGGAGGTCTTATTGATATTCCCATGGAAGGGGTCCAGGGGTGGCGAGGACCGCCTCGTTCTATTCCGATTTTGTCGGTCACTCACGGACCTTTTCATGTTCGGGCAAGGGCCCATGTTGAAAGTACGACGTGGATGGAAACGACCCCGTACAAATGTATGCAGAGTTTACGGCAGTTTCAATGAAAGAACGGGAACGAATCCCATTAGAATGAATCCGATTTAACGGGCTATCGGCCCGGAGCAATGCCGGCTCACGACCATGTCGGGGAGGGAGCCGTCGGCCATATTGGTTGCTCACGGGTCTTTTCATGTTCAGACACAGGTCCGTAATAGAAACGCGGCGAAAACCGAGGTGAACCCGTTCAAATGTTTGCCGAGCGTGCGACAATTTTAGTAGTGGCTCGGAAGGGATCCGGCCTGAGAAACGAGTCTGGCTTAATCGGAATGTCAACCCGAGGTGAGGTCGGGCCATGGCCATTTCGGGATAATTCCCAAGACTCAGGCCCAACCTGGAGGGGCGACATTGTTGTTCCTTCAGCACCGGGTCACGAGAGAGACGGGGCTGCAAAGTGGATTTTACCATTTTTTTTATCTGGGTTTTAAATTTTATATATATATATATATATATATATTACTTATTTCCCTCTCATGTATTTATTCTAGATGATTTCTCCATTTTGTTTATTATTATTACTATTATATCTTCCCTACCCTTTTTTACTATTATTATTATTATTATTTCACTTTTTTTGTTTATTTCTCATATATATATATATATATATTCAGGTTTATTTGTTTATCATGATTTTTATTAATTTATTATCATTATCATTATCATGACATATTTATATACATATTTATTTTGGGAGGAAAAGTGGGCCGTTGGGGGCAGAAAGGGGTGTACCGGCGAAGGCTGGGAGAGCGTACCGGAGAGGGGCTGGGAGAGTGTACCGGGTAGGTTAGAGGGTGCCGGAGAAGCGCCAAGAGAGTATGCCGGGGAGGGAGTTGGCAGGCGTGCCGGGCTAACTCGAAGTCTGTACATCGTCTGCTAGCACACGCGCAGAGTCTGTACATCGTCCATTTACTGCAACTCAAAGTCTGTACACTGGCTACTAGCACACACGAAGTCTGTACGTCCCTCAGCCCAAAGTCTATACATTGGCTGGTCGCTGCGACCCGAAGTCTGTACATCGTCTGGTTGCTGCATACAAAGTCTGTACATCCTTCAGCTCAAAGTCTGCACATTGCAGCTCAAAGTCTATACATTGGCCAGCCCAAAGTCTGTACGTTGGCCAGCTCAAAGTCTATACACTGGCCAACCCAAAGTCTATACATTGTGCATTGGCAGCAGCTCAAAGTCTATACATTGTCCATTGGATGCAGTTCAAAGTCTATACATTGGCCAGCTCAATGTCTGTACGTTGGCTAGCTTAAAGTCTATACATTGCAGCTCAAAGTCTGTACATTGCAGCTCAAAGTCTATACATTATCCATTGGCTACAGTTCAAAGTCTATACATTGGCCAACCCAAAGTCTGTACGTTGGCCAGCTCAAAGTCTATACATTGCAGCTCAAAGTCTGTACATTGCAGCTCAAAGTCTATATATTGTCCATTGGCTGCAATTCAAAGTCTGTACATTGGCCAGCCCAAAGTCTATACGTTGGCCAACTTAAAGTCTATACATTACATCTCAAAGTCTGTACATTCCAGCTCAAAGTCTGTACATTGCAGCTCAAAGTCTGTACATTGCTTGTTGCTGCGTTCGTGCCTCAACTTGCCAAGTCTGTACATTGGTTTCTATTTCTAGGAGACGGTGAAAGAAGAGGTAAGATAGGGAGATAGATGAGGGAGAGACAGATGGTGTACCGGTGGGGGGAGAGAGTATGATGGTGAGGGAGAGAGTCTACCGGTGAGGGGGGGAATGGAGTGTGCCGGTGAGAGGGAGAGTAAGAAAGAGAGTGGGACGGTGAGGAGGTGTGTACCGGTGAGGGAGAGACGGTGGGAGTGTACCGGCGAAGGAGGATGGGAGTGTACCGGTGAGGGGAAGGTTGAAACGGAGGAGGAGTGTGCCGGTGAGGAGCCAAGAAGGTGTGCCGTTGAAGGGATAATAGGGTGCACCGGTGAAGGTTGGAACAGACGTACCGATGAAGGCCCACTCCCCTGCTACTTGCTTTAAGGCATTTCTTTTCTTCTTTTCTTTGGGTTTTGAGTAGTTTTATACAAATCTTTTCTCCTTCTTCTTGCAGTCTGTTGTTGCTCTATTTATTTGTTGCTTTTATTATCTTTTGGTATATGTTTGCTATCCCATTTGTTTGTTGCATCCTTTTGCCTTTTAACGTCCTGTTATTTTCTAACGAAAATTCGGCAGCATCTCCCCTTGACCCGAGCGTAAGGGAGATAAAGGGAACGCGCCCACATGGAGTGGCGGAACCCGACAACTGGAGGTGGGCGCCCGAGGGCGGCAACACCTTAATAAAACCTCAGAAAACACAGGGAAAACAACGAGTCGAAGACCTCTAAGACTGGACAGGGTGTACTGGAGAAGGGGGGGCAGGCACAGATGAAGGCACTGGGCTTTACAGGAGGAGGTTCACGGCCTCAAACCATTCAAGCTGATGGCACATCAGGAGGAAACCGTCGGCATGAGGGATGAACACAAACACCGGAAAGTGAAAGGAAAGACGATCAAACGCACTGTGGCTCACAACCAACGAGACAAAGAGACAACCCACTGAGGGGGACGATCTTCATTCATGGGGGAGCAAAGGGCCATAGCCGTCCGCATGCATTACAAAACACGCCCGAGCTAAAGCTACGGGCAAGAAAGAAAACTAAAGAACAAAAGAACGGAGAAGGAGAAAAACAAAGAACAAAAGAAGAGGAGGTGTTGGGGATCGAGGCAGGGACGACCGTCCACTGCTCTTTCCCCCACCTTCCCCTGCTACATCAAGCCCTCTCCCTCTCTTACTCTCTTCTCTCTGCCTGGTGGTTGTCGGAAGACTCCATGCCGGAGCCCTCTCCCTTCTCTTCTCTCTTCTCCTTCTTCTCGTAGGTGGCTTTGTGTCTCTTCGTTCCTTCTCCCTGTGTGCCTCTTCCTCTGTGTATGGGCCTCTTCCCCTCTTCTTCGCCGGAATGGGAGTGGTTTTATACTCCCAACAGCGGGAGCCCTCGAGCACGGCAGTCGGAGGCGGGAAGCGGCTGGTCATGATGGGGATTGACTTCCCCCGTCCTGGATGTCAGGGGAGTAGCCTGCGTGGCCCAACCTCTGGTTGACACCTCGGACAGCTCACTGCGCGCCAAGGATACGTAGGGCATGGGTGTCACGTCGTTCCGTTGAAATGCCTTCACGCTGTGCCGTTGGCGGGCTCAAGAAGTGTGCCGCTGAAGGCTTGAAATGGTGTGCCGTTGAAGGCTTGAAATAGCGTGCCGTTGAAGGCTTAAAATAGTGTGCCGTTGAATGCTTAAAATAGTGTGCCGTTGAAGGCCCGAAATAGTGTGCCGTTGAAGGCTTAAAATAGTGTGCCGTTGAAGGCCCGAAATAGTGTGCCGTTGAAGGCTTAAAATAGTGTGCCGTTGAAGGCCCAAAATAGTGTGCCGTTGAAGGCTTAAAATAGAGTGCCGTTGAAGGCACATGGGGTGTGCCGCTGAAGGCACATGGGGTGTGCCGTTGAAGGCCCAAAAGGGGCAGTTCTGAGCCCATTGTGAGCATGAGTTGTGGCCCATTTAATTTTCTTCGAGGCCCATGGATTGTGGGGGCTCTTGGTAGTTGATTTCTCTTCACTGTCGTGACTCCGGAGACAGCTCCACGGCAGTGTGCATATTTGGGGAGTCCGGATGACCAGCCCCTCCGGGGCTTCCTCACTCGGTGCCGTTGTTGATGCCGGGCCGAGCAGGATATCTGGGTGTGTAATTTTTGGTGTCCACAGTAATGCTTTGTGCACCGCATGCGGTGCACAAAGCCACGTCATTCTGCAACTCATGGCAGCGATTGGTCCTGGCATATACCACTTCACCGGTCGGACGAACCGAGACGTGCTCTGACAGATTTGAAGACGTTGTCAACTCATTAGCATTAAATGGTGTCATTCCCGTGCAAGTCTCGATTTTTGACATACCGAAAATATAATATCCTGGACCTTTCGGATCCTTCTTCGTGGGTCACGGATCTGGTTTTCGGAGTGTCCGGCTCCGTTGTGTCCGAAATTTCGTTTCGGACATCTTTCGTGTTCGGATCGGCGCGATCCGGAGTCGTTTCGGAGGCCCGGAGGCGTTCCGCGGCTTTTCCGCGTGTGTTTTCCGATTCCCGGCGTGTATTTCGGCTTTTCCTTCGGACGCTCCCTGCGGGTTAACTGGGCCGTTCACCCGGGCACGAGTGGTACCGTTGCGATCGGTGCGTTCCGAGGATTCCGGAAACGTATTTTTCTATTTTTCGGTATTTTTCCGAAAATTCGGATTTTCTATAAAGCCTAATCCTTTTTCCTTTCTTTTTCCCTTTTCTCTTTCTTCTTCCTCTTCCTCTCTCTCGCGACCGTGAGCCCTCCTCTCTCTCCCTCTCTCACATTCGGACGCGGCGAGCCCCTCTCCGGCTACGGACGGCGGCGGGGCGACGGCGCGGACGCGTGGGCAACGGTGAGGCGATCTCGTGGGCGCGCGGCGAGCGTGGGAAGCGTGGGGAGTTCGTGAAGCTTAAAGCATTCTTCGTGATTCGTGATCGATTCGGCGGAGCATTCGCTCCATTGAGGTAGGGTGACGTTCCTTAGCCTCATGCCGATCTTTTCCGCGATTTATAGGCCGCGGGGAGGCCGAGAGGGGATCATTTGAGCGTTTTTGGGTTTTTCGATGATTTGGGGAGAGCTCGCCCGATCTATGGATTCAATGCATGGATTCGTGTTTTGAGGGCCTAGAATCATGCTAGGGGTCCCCAGGGGTCTTCCCCTTTGTTTTCCCCCTCTCCTATGGAGGTATGGGGGCGTGGTTAGAATTTTTGGGCGTTCTTACCGTTTTCGGCCGCTGACTGAGAACGCGCTATACTCCAGTAGCGCGTTCTTGGAGGTCGCGCTGCCCCGACCGAGCGCGTTCATCGGAGAAGATGAACAGGAGGCGGTTCCTGTCGCGCTATGGGGTCATAGCGCGATCATCCTTGTCGCGCTAGGAGGACCTAGCGCGACGGTCCCTGTCGCGCTAGGGAGACCTAGCGCGATCTTCCCTGTTGCGCTAGGGTTCCCTAGCGCGTTCTTCCGTGTCGCGCTAGGTATCCCTAGCGGGATTTGGCTGTTGTTGGGTGTTCCCCTTGGGCCGTGTGTGCGTCCCGGGCACCCCGTGGAGTTCCGTGACCGTGTCTTTGGTGTCCGGAGGTTCCGTTTGCCTTGGTCATGAGTTTGGCCGTGGGCGGTGAGTCCGTTTTTCTCCGACTGTGGCCACCGTGCGACGGGGCTGATGCGTGGGGTGATTCCCACACGTTGTCGGTTTCGGACGTTATTTTCCGTTGACTCGAGAGTCTACTCCTTCAGTGACCCTCCACTAGTCGTAGCCCACCAGTACGAGGTGCTGGTCTCACCTGGGAGTGGTGTACGGGCACCCACCTTTCGAGACGGTTTGTGGACCGGTTACCGTAGGCCCCTCGTCGATAGCCAGAGTCCGGCTACGGGGGAAAACCGGTCAGAGGACCAGACCTAGTGACGCAAGGTCTGTGTGTGCACACGTGGTTGGGGGCGGTTGGACCCACGTCGACGGGCGTGACCCCAGCTAGTTACTTGTTTGTGGTTACTTGTACGGTGTTTGCGTCTCGGGTAGGACCTACCACGTCAGGCGGTTCACCTGCGGTGCGGTATAAGACGTCAGGGGACGCTACCGGCTGTGCTTCTAGTGGGTGGTACTCCTGTCGAGTACGGAGTGTCGGACTGTCAGTCGTGTGTTTCCGACCTTCGGGTTTTACGATTCGACCGTTGGTTTCGGTCTTCTCGTACCGTGGCACGTGTGTCGGTTTGCGTGCCGTAGGGTCTAGTTCTGTAGAGTGCAGGGCTTTCCTTTCCGAGGTACTTTCCTACCGCTAGAGTAGTGGTTTCTCGTTTTACGAGGTAGGGTTCGAGTGATCCCTACTGAGTCTTGTTCCGAGACTCATTCCCTGCGTGTTTTCACCGTGTTTCAGGTGAGGCGCCACCTTCGGGGAGCGCGTCAGGAGCGCAGCGTGGTGCGGGTGCCCAGAGGTAGTGCCAGAGGTCAGAGCCGGGGGATGCCCCGTGTAGCTGTACTTTTCTTTCTTGTCACTGTACTAGTCGTGGACTGTTCCTGCTGTTATTGTTGTTCTCTATTGTGGACCATGTAAATTGTTAATTTATTTCCTGCTTAATATTATAACTGTTTAATTTCTGTAATTATTTGTGATACTTGTGTAGTTTCCACACCATCCTTTTAACCCTTCCGAGTCTTCGGGCTCGTGGGTGGCGGTGCGAGTCTCGGGTTATCGGGCCTTCCCGGTAATCGGATTCTCGGGTCGTTACAGAAAATACCTTTCTGTGATGGATATATTAAACCCTTCATTTTAGAGTAAAAAGTATTGCTCTTCATTTTATTACTACCGCGGGCTTCAGATTCTCTCTGTGGAGACAGGATGGAGGTCTGATCAGGAAACGTATTCAAGGCTCTGCGGAGCGAGTGAGGTAAAAGGAGAAAAATGGTACCTACTGCAGCATCTTCTCCTTCTATTTACTTTGTTTACCATTTTTCTCTGAAGTAAATGTGTAACTGAAACTGGAGGAAACGTATTCAATGTAAAATATATTGCAGCAGTATTAATGGCAGACGGTAGACTGTTATGCTGAAGAATAAATAGATGGAGTACTTGTTGTTACACATTAAATATGAAGCTCCAATTAAGATAGCCTATCTCATTAACTGGAGCCTTACTGGACATTATTCACTTTAAACGCCCATATGTCCCCCTTTTGCCATCTTAACAGGGGTGAAATATTTTGCATATTGCATAGGGGTGAAACATTTTGAAGTAGAGTGAAATATTCTGTTCCGTAATGACTCAGGCACCCTCAGTTATATTTCTTTTGCCTTCTTAACAAGGGTGAAATATTTTGCATACAACCGAAATTTTTTGCACAGCGGTGAAATATTTTGAAGTTGAGTGAAATATTCTGCTCTTGCATGACTCATGCAACCTCAGTTATATTTCTTTTGCCTTCTTAACAGGGGTGAAATATTTTGCATACAACTGAAATATTTCGCACATGGGTGAAATATTTTGAAGTGGAGTAAAATATTCTGCTCTTGCATGACTCAGGCAGCCTCAGTTATATTTCTTTTGCCTTCTTAACAGGGGTGAAATATTTTGCATACAACTGAAATATTTTGCACATGGGTGAAACATTTTGAAGTGGAGTGAAATATTCTGCTCTTGCATGACTCAGGCAGCCTCAGTTATATTTCTTTTGCCTTCTTAACAGGGGTGAAATATTTTGCATATAACTGAAATATTTTGCACATGGGTGAAACATTTTGAAGTGGAGTGAAATATTCCGCTATGTAATGACTCAAGCAACCTCAGTTATATTTCTTTTGCCTTCTTAACAGGGGTGAAATATTTTACATACAACTGAAATATTCTGCTCTATAATGAATATTTTAATAGTCATTCGAATTCATTTTATTTCATTGCTAGTACATTATATCTATTATCTGTACAAAATATTTCATTGATACAGTGCACCGATAATTCCTTAATTATGTATTACAGTCTTGTATAGTATATTTCATATATAAACAATATATTTTAGTATTGCAGATGCGATGGAGAAGCCTACACCTTTCGTTGACATCAATGAATGTGAAATTTTAAATACACCCACGAAAAATGTTGAGAAGCCTGCACTGTGTGTGTTCCCACCAGAAATAGGAATGGAATTTGATACAGGGGAAGATGTCCACAAATTTTATAATGTGTATGCAAAATTAGTTAGATTTGGCATCACTACATTATGCAGTCGGAGTTACAAAGGAATACCAAATTTCAAGCATTTAGGTTGTTGAAAATTTAAGATGTCAAGGAGAAATCCTAACAGTGAGCGCCCAAGAGACTCTCCAAAAGTGGGTTGTCCTGCATCAATAAAGGCAAGACTTCTCACAAAAAAAGGGAAATGGACAATAGCAGATGCAGTCATTGAGCATAACCATGACCTAAATCCACTGTCGGTGACATACCTTAGGTCACATCGAAAAATATGTACGTCGGAAAAGGTAGAAATTAAGAACATGCGTATGATAGGAATCCCAACATCTCAGATAGTGTCTGCACTTGCTAGAAGAAAATGTGGAATTCAACAGCTTGACTTTACAGAAAAAGATTGTAGAAATTTCTTAACCCGAGAGCGTTAGACGCAACTAAAAGAAGGAGATGTACAAAAATTGCATAACCATTTTTTCAAACAGCAAATGACTAGTCCAACATTCTTCTACATGATGGATTTGAATAATGATGGATAACTAAGGCATGTTTTCTGAGTGGATGCAAGGTCAAGACTAGCTTGTTCATATTTTGGTGATGTAATATCTTTTGATACTACTTATTTGACAAACATGTATGAGATGCCATTTACTCCATTTGTCGGAGTTAATCATCATGGTCAGTCAACCCTACTTGGTTGTGCACTATTTTCCAATGAGAAGACGGAATCATTTGTTTGTGTATTCAATTGTTGGTTAAAGGCAAATGGTGGAAATTAACCGACTACGATTATTACTTATCAAGACAAATCCATTGAATCAACAGTGAGGGAGGTCTTTCCTAATGCTAGGCATCGGTTTTGTTTATGGCATATATTGAAAAAAATGCCAGAGAAGATTGGGCATATATGTGTAGCAAACAAAGGTTTTATGGAGGACTTCGATAGCTACATCTATGATTCAATTTCTATGCACGAGTTTGAAGAGAAGTGGGAAGAGTTATTGTGCAAGTATGAAGCATGTAGAGAGAATGAATGGTTGAATTAGTTATACGAATGTTGTGTCAAATGGGTACCATTATTTTTGAAGGATACATTTTTCGCAGGTAAAACATGTTCTACTGGATTTATCTTTGCATTATAATGATACATTTTACACTGCTAGAATAGACTTTGTCCTAGATTGAAGCATAATGCACAGAAATGCATTGCGTTAGAATGGAGCATAGTACACTAATATTTTTCTGTAATCTTAATAAGTTGGTTTCATGTTTTTTTGCCAGGAATGTCAACTTCTCAACGAAGTGAGAGCATTAATCACTTCTTTGATGGGTATGTTCATGCAAAGACCACTCTCTCTGAGTTTTTTGAAAAGTTTGAACTTACATTAGAGAGTAGATATGATGCTGAGAATGAAGCTGCTGTTAAAAGCATGGAGACAATAGCATACCGGAAGACATCTTCACCCTTAGAGAAGCAGGCAGCCAATATATACACAAGGGCCATTTTCAAAAAATTCTAAACAGAATTGGTAGAGATTGCATCATGTCACCCAAAGGTAATTCACAATGAAGGTTCAAAAATCACATTCGAGGTAAAATCTTTTGAACATATTAAAGTCAAAGGAGTTGGAGCTGACATTGTTAAGGATTTACTGAACAATATACAGTGTATTGTGATGTAGTTAGTGAAGTTGTTTCATGCACTTGTCGATCCTTTGAATTTAAAGGATACTTGTGCAGGCATGCACTAGTGGGACTTCAATACTGCGGAATTTTTCAAATTCCTGAGAGGTATATTCTAAAGCGATGGACGAAGGCGATGCGTCAGCGTCACATGCTAGATGAATTTAACAAGCCAAGCGATGGAAAAGATTCAAGGGGGGGTCAGTATACACATTTGTGTTACCGGTCGATGAAAGTTGCTGAGATTGGATCAGTGTCAGAAGAAGCATATGAACTCTTATTAACTGAGCTGCCAAACGTAATGTCTACATTAATGGATGCAAACACTTCTCATATGCAATCAAAAACGATCAAAGATGTTGGTCCTTCAGGTGCAGTGAAAGACCCTCGATGTACCAACTTAGAATTGATTGTGAAAGATCCATCAATTACTGCAAGGAAAGGAAGGAAGAGAGAAAAAAGAATACAAAGTACAATTGAAAAGTGTCGAAGAAAATCTAAAAGAGTAAAGAAATGTAAAGCATGTGGCAATGATGATGGGACGTGCGTTCGTAGCTGCAAATTAAAGTCCAATGTTACTGTCAATGTCGATGTTTCAGGAGCAAATAATATCGATCATACCTTTCCTGTGTAAGTATGGACTACAGAACAATCTGCTATGATGACTGCTGGTACATGCACACTATTCAGCAATGTTATGTAGCGACATTGGTTGGATTATGTTGTGTCCCTGTCCCTGTGGTTTTGATGATGTCAATCTTTATGACTCATTCTTTAGATAACCTTCATGTAACCTTGTTGGGTATTGATGATGACAATTTAAATGACTCATTTTAGATATAATTTTAATGCATTCATGAGTCTTTGATGATTGTTTTGATATGCATAAACGCAAGTCAACGCAAGAAACTCAACAGTCAACGCTAACTGACAGCAAGTCAACATCACTGGTCAAATGTGAATAAGCCGCTAATGACTGATAATGGATTTGCGGATCCAAATGGCCTAGTGATACTGGACCAACGGCTGATAATTCAGATCAACAGAAGAGCTAGAATCCACTATAGTGTTTCTGATGCCATGGCACATTATCTGCCTTTGCTGATCTTGTTCATCAGAATCAATAACTATGATTTTATTGCTTGCTATCTCATCCTGGTCTCTCTGATAAGAATCCCCACTGGTTGATGACGGCCATGATGCAAACAGATAATTCATGAATTGTGTACATTGCAAATGTAGTTTTTCATGTTCCTTTGTGACACTTCCATGTTTTCCTTGGCCAAGCCCTCCAAAAGTTTGAGTAGAGTAAAAATATCACTATTGTTTGCAAAATGACCTGATCTTGGTCTATTGTCGGCGCGGTTGCTTTCGTAAATGTAATGTAAAGACCCAGACTCTTTAGAAGAGTTCTCAACATTGAAGTTTCTCATTCTGTATACAATCAGTGCTCTCTGTGAGGCCATTTTCTATTCAAATCCCACTTTTTTTTGAGAGGCTCATCACCCTTTACTGGTTTCATCATTTTTTTTGCTTCCCCCCCCCCCACTCTCTGCTTTGCTCACCCATATTTGTGAGAATTTGGGTTTGCCACAACATCCCATTGCATAGTCAATGAAGCTTCCTTTTGGTATCAGTTGCAAGCCAGTCTGATTTCAACAATCTCAGAGATTGTGCTGGTTATTAGAGCTTCATACACATCAGTCCTCATCAATTGGAACTTCACGTTCAAATGATCCTGTGCAATTATCATGAATTCTCATGTTGTAGAAGCTCATGTTTGGTCTGGGAACTCCCTCCCCTTTTCACCCATGCATGATTGCATATGATTGTTCATAGTAGGTACACATTCAAAGCGGGCTTTGATCTTCTCAATTTTACCTAAGCATCAGCCCTCCACATGTGTTTATTTCCTACCAGCCACCTCCTTGATTTCACTAAGAACTGGGATGTGTTCAGTCATTGGATTCTTCTTGATGTGCATTAACCCGAACCAGAATTCCGCCCTTGAATCAGTGAATCCTGTGATCAGAATTCATAATTTTCTATTTTGCTTGCTTTATTTCCAATTTTGGTTTCAACGCTAGAAGGTCAGTGCATGTTACTGTTTCTTTGATAGAAGGTCGTTGCATAGTTTGTATGTTTGCATACAAAGTCTTTGGCATTAGAGTCTGTGTTACCTTGCACTACTCTGAGCATAAGGTATGTGTTAGTGGACCATTCCTTGAGCACTAGGTCTATGCGAGTTAGCTATGGTTTAGGTTAAAGTCTGTGCTAGCTCTTGCATTCCTTGAGCACTATTTCATGCAGAGAGTCCCTTTTCTTTTTTTAAAAAAAAAGGGGGTGGGGGTGAACTGATTTTCTGAAAATGGAGTGAATTTGGGAGCCAATCTTGTTGTGTCTCCTCTGATTTGGTGTCATTCATGTCTTGTTTTAATGATTGGCAATAATGGTTTGACCACTCGTTGACTTTGGCAGCATCATCTTTTTATAGGTCATATTAAGTCCCAGTTTCATTTTTGGCTCATTACATTTTTAGATTTGAATAGAACCTCATCAGTTGAATGCACAGTCATATGCACACATTAAGGTCAGTGCATGTTTCCAGCTAGTGCATATAAGGTCAGTGCATATTACAAGTAAGGTCAGTGGCATTACTTAGCTGCTTGCATGTAGGTCTGTGCATGATGCACAAGGTCAGTGCACTTAGTGCTATACATGGTTCGTGCAACATTCAAAGTTCGTGCAACATTCAGTTGTATGCAAAATATTTCATCCCTGTTAAGAAGGCAAAAGAAGAATCCAACTGAGACTGCCTGAGCCATTATATAGCAGAATATTTCACTCCAGTGTAAAATATTTTACCCCTGTGCAAAATATTTCACCCCTGTGTAAAATATTTCACCCCTGTTAAGAAGGTAAAAGAAATATAACTAAGGCTGCCTGAGTCATTACATAGCAGGATATTTCACTCTAGTACAAAATATTTCACCCATGTTAATAAGGTAAAAGAAGAATCCAACTAAGGCTGCCTGAGTCATTAGAGAGCAGAATATTTCACTCCAGTGCAAAATATTTCACCCCTATGCAAAACATTTCAGTTTAGAGCAAAATATTTCACCCCTGTTAAGATGGCAAAAGAAGAATCCAACTGAGGCTGCCTGAGTCATTAATTAGAGAGCAGAATATTTCACTCATGTGCAAAATATTTCACCCATGTGCAAAATATTTCACCCCTGTTAAGAAGGTAAAAGAAATATAACTAAGGCTGCCTGAGTCATTACATAGCAGAATATTTCACTCCAGTGCAAAATATTTCACCCCTGTGTAAAATATTTAACCCCTGTTAAGAAGGCAAAAGAAGAATCCAACTAAGGCTGCCTGAGTCATTACATAGCAGAATATTTCACTCTAGTGTAAAATATTTCACCCTTGTGTAAAATATTTCAGTTGTATGCAAAATAGTTCGCCCCTGTTAAGAAGGCAAAAGAAGAATCCACCTGAGGCTGCTTGAGTCATTACAGAAACCCCTGTGCACATCACTGTAGCAGGTCGGTGCATACAATGCTCAAGTCTATGCACGTGCATACTCGGGTCCGTGCATATCACTGTTCACATGCACATGAAGGTCTGTGCACCCACTTATAAGGAAGTCCGAGCACATTGATGCCCAGGGTCGGTGCACATTTTCTATCAAGCACATAAAGGTCGGTGCACCTTCTGTCTTATGTATGAAGGTCAGTGCATGTCTTCATAAGGTCGGTGCATACTTATAGCATTTGGATACGCAAGTCGGTGCATGTTCCTGTAGCTTGTTCATGAAGGTCTGTGCACATCCTCAGCTAGGCAGAGCAAGGTCGATGCACGTTACTGTTTTATGCATAGACAAGGTCGTTGCTAGCCACGTCTCATGCAATTTGATACCATTACGCATTTTCGATATAATTTAAATGACTCAAAATATTTCACCCATGTGCAAAATATTTCAGTTGTATGTAAAATAGTTCACCCATGTTTAAATGACTCAAAATATGTCCCCCTTTTGCCTTCTTAACAGGGGTGAAATATTATGTACATGGGTGAAATATTTTACACAGGGGTGAAATATTTTACACTGGAGTGAAATATTCTGCTATGTAATGACTCGGGCAGTCTCAGTTGGATTCTTAAGCCTTCTTAACAGGGGTGAAATATTATGTACATGGATGAAATATTTTGCACAGGGGTGAAATATTTTACAGTAGAGTGAAATATTCTGCTATGTAATGACTCAGGCAGCCTCAGTTGGATTCTTAAGCCTTCTTAATAGGGGTGAAATATTATGTACATGGGTGAAATATTTTGCACATGGGTGAAATATTTTACACTGGAGTGAAATATTCTGCTATGTAATGACTCAGGCAGCCTCAGTTGGATTCTTAAGCCTTCTTAATAGGGGTGAAATATTATATACAGGGGTGAAATATTTTACACAGGGGTGAAATATTTTACACTGGAGTGAAATATTCTGCTATGTAATGACTCAGGCAACCTCAGTTGGATTCTTCTTTTGCCATCTTAACAGTGGTGAAATATTTTGCACTGGAGTGAAATATTCTGCTATGTAATGACTCAGGCAGCCTTAGTTATATTTCTGCCTTCTTAACAGGGGTGAAATATTTTGCACAACGGTGAAATATTTTACACAGGGATGAAATATTTTACACAGGGATGAAATATTTTGCACTGGAGTGAAATATTCTGCTATGTAATATGAAACTGATTACACAATTCATTGACAAATAATTATATTTCATTGACAACTAATTATATTTACACCCATGGGTCCTTTACTTCCTTCCAACCTTCCATGCCAACAACAACACATGAATACTGCGTCACTGGCCATGCCCCAAGACACCGACCTTCAAAAGACTTGCTGTCAGCACTCCTCTCATTTGTTGGACATCTTCTACTGTGAAATCCCAGTTCACTGGGCCATCTACTGCATGGGACAGGCACTCTATGTACTTTAAGCAATACACCCCACAGTCCAGTGAATTGGGTGGCTGAGAAGGAGATTCCTCGTCAAAAATTATTTGCCATGACTTCATGAAGGGGAATGACTGCCTCCATAGTGCCACCTGCACAGATGCAAGAGTTATAGCTGGCGGACATGTGAAGGTGAAAGTTATATAACTTTAAATTTCAAATAATACATATAAGATCTCTTACCCAATTCCTTACATCGGCATTATATTGAGCATTGCCCTTTATGGGGTTGTACGAAATGAAGGATCACCTCTTAAAGTTAATAGCAAACAAGTGCCAATGGCTCGGGGAATGTAGAATACAAAACAGATAATCCTTCTCTTGCATGTCCTCTTCCTTAAGGAATTGAGTCACATAACGCTTCAATAAGCTTGCCTTAGCGAAGAACTTGACGGGCTGAAGCTGAAGAAAAGAGGATTGCACCACTGACATGCATAAATATTTCACTGACGCGGATGGGGAGGAAGCATGATTTCTCATAAGTAATTCCAGACAGCAGTCGATAACCTACAGCATATTACCAATAAATCACTGTGAATGTTGAATCTATGTAGGGGCAAAAGAAGGCACACATGTTAGAATACACTTACATCAAAGTCAATCATCTTCCCAATCAACAGTTCACGTAGCTGCAACCTGCTAACCGAACCCCCCAGTGGTTTTTCACAGCTGGAACACTGTTCAGAGATATAAACATATCAAAATACTTGGACATCGGTGGGGAAAAAAAAGAGATATGTGATTGGATTACTTGTTCATTTCAACCGATAAGAAATTATTAATGATGCTCTCATGTGAGTTGGAGAATTTTTTCAGCCCACAGTAATCCCTTCGGACTTCAATGTATGCCTGCATTATGTATGAATGAAACATATTGCACTGACAATATTTACAATTTATACAGAACAGAAATATATTGCACAGAACATCTCAAAACTGTAACAGGGACTAACACATTACAGAGGAGTGAAACATATTTACAGTGTCAAAGAAAACAGAGTGCACAAATCTAAAACAATTTGCAGCACAATTATTACATACTGCACATGGATAAACCATAACTTCATAAAATAAAATATATTTCTCTTAAAATTAAACAAAGTGCATAGTACTAACACACAAGAGTTATTACAATAAACAAAGTTATAGATATCGAACGATCAAATTTTACAGGAATTCATAATATTTTACATTTCTCCCAGTTTCAGTATTAGGACCCCCTGGTGGGACAGGCATCGGATCAAGTGTCAATTTGCCTGTGGGACCTTCTTCTTCATCTTTTGACACTGGGGCTGATTTCTTTGCCTTCTTCTGGAGCATAACGTACGGGGATTTTATTGAAGTAGAGGGCTACCGTTTACCGCGACGCTTTACAGCTTTGGAAATGGAGCTTACCTTAACAGCCTCAGCCTCCTCCTTTGGCCTAACCTACTCAGCCACCATTACCATCGCAGCCTCCACCGGATCCTCTGACTCCTCCTCCTCCTCCCCATGCTCTGCCTCCTCACCCTCCTCCTCCCCCACCTGAGCCTCCTTCCCCTCCCCAACGGGAGACAATTTTGTCTTCAGTTGCTGCACTTCATGGATTAAACCCTGCATTTGTGTCCTGAAGTGAGCAACATCTTTCTCCCTCTTCTCTTCTGAAACTCGAAGGGCTTCCTTAAGGCCCTTTATCTCGTCAACCAATGATTCCATTTTCATTTTCTCATAAGATTTTGAAATTGGGCTAACAGAAACCCGCAGAAGCTGTTCATGCTCCCCCTCTAGGAGCCATTCTTCTGACCTATGCACATGAAGCTTCTCGATTACATGTTACATCATATTATATTTGAATGCATTAGAATTACTATGTAGTGAAATAAAGTACGAACCACAAGTATAGAAAGTAGCATGTACCTCAGGTGCAGTCAAGGATGAAAAGGAGCGCCCGGGTTTCCTCTTCAGTTGTGAACCCCACCTCATCAATCGTGAGAATGCACTCTTGTCCTTGGGCTTCTTCAACTTACTGTGCTCCAAACCCCAAACCTACATTTTTCAACATAATTAAAATCAATGTAAGCAAACTACCACAAATGTCGTTTAAAAAATAGGTTCAGAAACTTAAACAAAGAGCAGCAGTACAGCCCAATAATGTTTTAGAGCTTCCACTTTTCTCAGACAGGCTTCCCTTTTTCCTCTCAGATATGAAACATAATCTGACCATTAAAACCTCAGGGACGGCCACAGCCCATGAGTAAGATCCAATAACATCAATCTCATCAAGACAATGCAGCATCTGCTTTGGACAAACATAGCTGGTATACAGACAAATGAAAGTCGACAGCATCAACACAATCCATAAGCGGACTATGTCTTCAATGTCTTCCTTCTTGTCTGACTCCTTCACAGAATTGATTAGGTGGACCACAGCATGTCTGTTAGTGGTCAGCTATTTCCCAAACCTCTCTTTCAAATGCGATTTTTGGGTCCGTGAGCCGGCGTGCTCGATCCTCCTCCCAATATATGGGAGTCCTAGAATTAGTGCAACATCCTGTGCAGTAAACTGCACTTTGCATTTGTCAAATCGGAAAATATTGTCCTGCACATGACATGATAATATGTCCTCTAAAAAAAATCTGTCAAAGACAATGGGAGGGATATTCATAAAGACACGGAAAGGGGTCTTATTCAACAAAGTTTTGTGACAGTCCCTGAATTTGATTTCTTGAACACTCTTGGAGTAAAAAGATATGAAGCAACGATGGTTGATTCACTTTGGAATCTTCTCCATTTTCTGTTCAGTTCTTTGCCTCTTGGCCAACAACTTTCTTCTTACATATCCTGAAACAAAAGAAATAAAATAAGACTTACAGAGAAATATAAGTTACTAGGCAAAGAAATATGCAAAACATTTCACTTATATGCAAAACATTTCACTTATATGTAATAAAATAAGACTTCCTGAAACAATTCACTTATATGCAAAACATTTCACTCTTGTTAAAAGGCAAAGAAATATAAGTTACAAAGAACTAAGGCTGCCTCAGTCGTTCTAGGGCAGAATATTTCACTCCAGTTCAAAATATTTCACCTGTATTCAAAAACTTTCACTTATATGCAAAACATTTCACTCTTTTTAAAAGGCAAAGAAATATAAGTTACAAAGAACTGAGACTGCCTCAGTCGTTCCAGGGTAGAATATTTCACTCCAGTTCAAAATGTTTCACCTCTGTTCAAAAACTTTCACTTATATGCAAAACATTTCACTCTTTATAAAAGGCAAAGGAATATAAGTTACAAAGAACTGAGGCTGCATCAGTCGTTCCAGGGCAGAATATTTCACTCCAGTTCAAAATATTTCACCTGTGTTCAAAAACTTTCACTTATATGCAAAATATTTCACTCTTTTTAAAAGGTAAAGAAATATAAGTTATAAAGAACTGAGGGTGCCTCAGTCGTTTCGGGGCAGAATATTTCACTCCAGTTCAAAATATTTCACCTTTGTTAAAAAACTCTCACTTATATGCAAAATATTTCACTATTTGTAAAAGGTAAAGAAATATAAGTTACCAAGAACTGAGGCTGTCTTAGTCATTGCAGGGTAGAATATTTCACTCCGGTTCAAAATATTTCACCTCTGTTCAAAAACTTTCACTTATATGTAAACCATTTCACTCTTTTTAAAAGGTAAAGAAATATAAGTTATAAAGAACTGAGGCTGCCTGAGTCATTCCAGAGCAGAATATTTCACTCTAATTCAAAATATTTCACCTCTGTTCAAAAACTTTCACTTATATGCAAAACATTTCACTCTTTGTAAAAGGCAAAGAAATATAAGTTACAAAGAACTGAGGCTGCCTCAGTCGTTCCAGGGCAGAATATTTCACTCCAGTTCAAAATGTTTCACCTCTGTTCAAAAATATGTAATCGTTTGGTTACAGACCCCCACCCCCACGCCCACCCATGCTGCCAGTATGAATGAAATAGGTTGCATGTAAATGAAAAGATTTGCAGTGGAATGTCATATATTACATTCTAGTAGAACATTGCCTTACCTTGTGTCTGTTGCTGTTGAGCCATTCCTCTCTGCGCCTCTTCAAGCGATGTTGCCAAGCATACGGTTTCATGTTGCCTTTCTTCTTTAGCAGCCCTTGCAGTGGATGGGGCTTCCTCTCCCTGTGGCTCTGACTTCGTCCTCTCCTCTGCTTTTTCTACTTCCTCCTCCCCAAGCACATTGCCTCGTAGCATCTTACTCTTCCCCTTGCCGGTCTTAGGTGCCATAGCCAACCCTAAACCCTCGCTGACGATGGACTGACTCGCAGATGATGGGCTGACGCACAGACGATGGCCTTCTCCTTCCGCGCATGTTTCCGCTCCAGTAATCACTACCGCCGACGGAGAAGATGAGCAACCGAAGAAGGGGGCGGGGGGAATCGACAGAAGAAACAGTCAGTTGACAATGCCACTGGAGGGAAAGACGCTGCCTGAAGTTTCATGGCGCCTTAATGCACAATGGAGGGAAAACTGCAAGGGCATTTTTGGTAAGTTGAAATCGTGGCCCTGCTAATGAGTTGACAATGTCTTCAAATCTGTCAGAGCACGTCTCGGTTCGTCCGACCGGTGAAGTGGTATATGCCAACGTGGACCATGTTGTGCCCCTTGTGCTTTGATGATTATGTGGTGTTTTAATGATAGCAACATGAATGAGTCACCATGTTACTTTGCTAAGAAAATCACATTGAATGACAGCAACATGAATGCATATGACTGATATATTTTCTGGAGATTGCATGAGTGTGCCATGTCTGATTTGTGAAGAATGCATGTGTATGCTTAAGTCATACTGTGATATGTTCATGCTGTAGTTCATCAAGTCTCAAAGTCCATACATTGCATTGCATTGGCTAAGTATGTACAACGGACTGTTCATGCATTACACGAAGGCATCTAAGTCTGTACACTGGACCGTCTCAATGAGCGTCTCATGCAAGTCTATACATTACTGTTCATGCATCAGTCTTCATAAGTCCATACATTGGACTGTAGCATGTATGTGTCGAAGGCATCGCAAGTCTATACACTGGACCGTCTCACTTAGCGTCTTATGCATAGGCTAAGTCTCCAAGTCTGTACACTGCATCGTCTCAACTTGCGTCTCACTGAGCATCCATTCACTGTAAAGTCTATACAGACTTCATCGTCTTAGAGAACGTCTCATGTCTTTACCAAAGTCTGTACATTGGCAGCCTTTTACCTACGTTGCACTTCGAAGTCTATAGATTGGGTTTTTACCGACGTTGCATATGTTAAGTCTATACATTCGTTGCCTTCTAGTGCATGAAGTCTGTACAGCCGTGGCTTCTGCCTCAAAGTCTGTACATTCGTTTCTAAGGCAAACTCTATACATTGCATCGTCTTAATTTGCATCTCATGCATCGTCTCTCGAGCATTCAAAGTCTATGCATTGAAGTCGAAGTCTGTACAGCCATGCATCTCAAGTTGCGTCTCAATGCACCGTCTCTCAAAGTCTGTACATACTTAGTCTTGATCGTCTTGTGCATGCATTACCTGAAGTCTGTACATCGTTGCTTTGCCAAAGTCTATACATCGTGTGAACCTTCAAGTCTATACAGACCTTACTTTGTTCAAGTCTATACATCGTTCAGTTGTCTTTAACAAGTCTTCACATCGTGAAGTCTATACATTCAATTGCCCTGCATCGTTCATCAAGTCTGAACAGCCTTCTCTTTGGTAAGTCCATACAGTGAAGTCCATACATCGCCAGTTGTCTGTCAAAGTCGTTACATTGCCTAAGTCCATACATTGGCTGCCGTTCTTCATAGTCTGCACATTGCTTTACACTTCAGTAAGTATGTACAGCCGTTGCCTTTTTATATGAAGTCTACACATTGGGCAAAGTCTGTACATTGCATTTCCATTCATGAAGTCTGTACATTGCATTCGAGTCCACAAGTCCATACAGTCTGAAGTCTATACAATGCATTGCATTCTTCAGAGACTGTACAGGGTTTATACTTAAACTGATAATCCGATACTCTGTCTGACAGGGACTGTTCGAGAAGCTTTATAAAGGGCACGTGATCCTAGGAAGGACGAGGTGCCCAGATGATGACACGTGTGCTGAAGCCTACTGGATGCTGCCACGTGGTCCGAATTCTTTGGGCGGGAATCATGGAGAGCACACGCCCTAGTTGCTGCTGCCATAAATAGAAGCCTTCCTCCATCTGAAGAAGGCAGATCGTGATCAACTGAAGCAGAGGCAGAGTGAGAGCTTCCACGATCCAGAAGAAGAGAGAAAGAAAAGAGAGAGCAGAGAAGAAGCAGAAGAGAAAGAATAAAAGGAGAGAGATAGAGAGCTCGAGCAGAGTGTGAAGAGAAGAAGAAGAGAGAGAGAGAGAAGTAGTTCGTTCTTCAGATCTTTGGTTCAAAACCAGATCTGAGGTTGCTCATTGTTTGAGCTTTATTCCCTGCAGGGATATCTTTTGTGCTTCAGTGTTTACAGCTTTCCGGTGCTGTTTTGTTTCCCTTTTGTGTTTTCCTTTTATACCTTTATTCAAGTTGTTAGTCAGCGGTTGCAGAGGTGCTGCCTCTGGACGGGTAAGCTGTAATCCCCAGCAGTTTGCAGAGGTGCTGCCTATGGATGGGTTAAGCTGTAATCCCCAGCAGTTGTAGTGGTGGATTCCACTGGACAGCAAGCTGTGTTGCTCAGCAGGCGAGGAGGATTCCTCGGACGGCAAGCTGTGTTGCCCAGCGGTTGTATGGCAAGCTGTGATGCCCAGCTGTTCAAGCTGTGAGTCAGCGGAATCCACACTCTGATTTGAGTGTGGGGTGGATGTAGGTCTGCTGGACCGAACCACCTAAAAACCTCTGTGCAGTGGTTTGATTTCTTCATCTGTTTTATTGCTTCCGCTAGATGCTTGCATAGGGGCGCTTCATGTGTTTGCTTCCAGTTCAATAGAGTTGATTAGCTGCGCACGCTATCTGTTTAACACTGGTATTGTGTGTTGTTTGAATTGTCTAATTGCTGCGCTCATTAGATGTCTGCTTAGGAGTACTCTGCCTACAGGTTCACAGATGACTGAACTAGTTTTTCTTAGTTAGTCTTAGTGATGTTATTCCGCTGTTCTGAGCATTAGAATTTTTATTTGAGCGAATATTTTTTAAAGGGTATTCATTCACCCCCCCTCTGAATACATAGCACCAAACCCAACAATGATGTCATTCAATGTGATTTTCTTAGCAAAGTAATATGGTGACTCATTCATGTTGCTATCATTAAAATACCACATAATCATCAAAGCACAAGGGGCACAACAATCTCCCCCTTTTTGATGATGGCAACATGACGAGTCACACTGACTCATCAAACTATTCTCCCCCTTTGACATAAGCAAAAAGAAGGGAAATTGATTGAGAGACAAATTTAGCACACAAATACAGCACATAAATTCAGTAAATGAATCATGGTTCATTAAAATGAAGTTCTCTCTTATGACAATGAAACAGCTCTCCCCCTATCAACATGCATGATTGACTACTCTCCCCTCAGAAGCAAATAAACCATAACTCCCCCTGAAGTGCAGGATTGAACTCTGGTTATCCAATAAATCAATCTGAAATCAGCCATTACAAAGAATCTGAATTCTGGTGAAAAGACCACATATGCAAGAACAGGATGAACATGTGGAAAGTCCACAGAACCAGAACTTATTGCAGAACAAGATGGAAGATTCCAACAGTGTGGAGAGTAAAGTGATTGATGACAGAAGGGCAACAGTAGACAACAATCATCACAAGACATCTCAATGAATAATCAGACTGAATCTGATCAGGCTATCTGGAAAATCTGATCATGAGGGATTTTAATGCATACATCACTTCAATAAGTCTTAAAAGGTGTAGACTCTTCTATCATACAGGGTTATGAAGTGGCAACTTAACCAATCTGATTTAATTTTGATGTATACCAAATTTGTCAAATTAAACTCAATACTCATATCTGAATCCAAGTTTTAATAAATGTGAACCAAATATTCAGATAACACTCAAAATCAATCATCTTTTATCTTACACATATGAACTCAATAGCACCTTTGAAAGATACACAGATTAGTACTGAAGTTAAACACTTTTTCAAGAGTATGAGTTGACAAATTTTTTCAAGACAATTTCATCTGAAGCACATTATATTTTTCCCGAGCAATTTAGATTGATCAATACCTTTTTACATGAGGCACAACACGTCTCAGGTGAAGTGACCCAGTTACTCAGTGTGATAACTGTCATTTCCTCTCACTTTGAGAACAGAGTTAGCAGTATTAGTGTCTTTTTACATGAGAAGACACCTTGATTAGAGGCCAGACTCCCCAGTTACTCAACACAAATAAGCCATTGCTCTGTCAGGTTTTGTTTTACTAAATTTTTATCAGAGATAACTATGGCACCTCATGACATGCGTTACTTTATTTCATTGATAAAGAACTCAGTTTCTCAGTGACCGAGTCATTGCTCTGAATTCACAATTTTTCATTTGGTCAACATTTTCAAGTTAATGTTTAACACCAATACACACTCTATGCATCTTAACCAAGGTAGCCCTGAAATCAAATTTTCAGATATCTGATGAGAGAGTCTAAAGTTTACATGACACATGTGGTTAAAGTTTATTAAACTTTATCATTCATATATTTTTAATTCATTTAACTACAAATCTGAGAATACATTAATCTTATATCAGTATGATTCAGTGATAATTCTTAAACCTATATGATAGGAGTTTCTACCAAGTTCTCAGACTGAATTGCATGACATGCAGCATAAGTTTCTCAGATCAGAACAATGAATTCAGCAGCCAACAATCAATAGTTGAAATAGATCAGTCACACCAGCTGAGAAGAATGTGAAAGGTGAGTATAAGCTGGTGCAAGAGTAAATCACCAATAGAGAAATATTTCAGAAGAGTGAACATCAACACACGGTAGCTGAGTCGGGAATTCAGACAGATCAGCTGACAGATAGTATCATGATGGGAGTTGAAAGAAACTCTTCTTTAACAGCTCAACAAATAGAATGCAGAAGACTTTTTCAAGAGAGAGAAATGACATCAGATGAGAGTTGATCAAATGCTAGACAAGAGGTGTTTAAGATGCGACAATCAAAACACCAATTCTAAATGCTCCCCCTGTCTAGATGCAATGAAATTTATTGAAGCACATCACATGATATAAGTTTTGCATTCAGATATGATTCATACAGATTAGACAGAATAGAGTTACCATAAATCTGAAAGATTCCTGTGAAAACTGTCCAAATATGAAAAAGTCTTATGATGCATGCATGCTAGATGTTCAGAATCTTAAGAAACAAAATGATTCTCTAAAAATTGAAAAACAAACATACTTGGTATCAGAGCGGGTTGCTGTGCATAGGATCTAACAATCCGCAGCAGTTCCTGCTAGCTTTTGGTGCACATCAGAGTGGGCTTCTTCTGCTCGTTGATTTGTTTCACTATCTTACTGCTTTACTTTGATCATCTGGTTTAGTGCATTTCTGTTTGGTGCATTTCATAGTGTGCTTTTTGTGTTCGTTATTTTGTTTCTCCGACTTAGTGCCTTGCCTTGCTCATTTGGTCTAGGTGCTTCAGTTTCTCTGTGCTTTCAGATTATTTGTAATGGAACCAATCGTGATGAAGGCTGGCTTCAGCAAAGCAAATAGATCCAGCCACAGTGGATCATTAAGCGAGAAAAGCAGCTTCTCGGGGTCTGAAATTAATGTAGACCACATTGCAATGCTGACCAGTGAATTCAAGAAATTTCTGAGAAAAGGAGAAGGAAAGCTTGGTGATGGCAGAAAGCAAATAAGGTATAGATCTAACCCTGCCAAGATTGTTGACACTAACGTTTGCTACACATGCAGGAAGGCTGGCCATGTGAAGACTGACTGTCCAAAATTCTCAAAATTCAAAGGGAACACCTCGGACAGTGAAGAAGAAGGAGAAAAGTCAATATGCTTAATGGCCAATCGGGAAAATGATGATGAGGAAATCTCATCTCAGGTAAGCTCCGGATCAGATGGAGTTTCTTTTGATGAATTGATAGTGATGTATGAAGATATGTTCAAAGTGTCCAAAAAATTAAAATCTGAAAATAAAAAATTAAGAAAAGACATGATTCTTGAAGTCACTCGGTTGAAGGCAGAAAATGAAAACTTGAAATCTGAAAATGAGAACCTCAGAAATAAGCACATTAGAGAAGATGATTCTTGTAAGGCATGTGCTATTTTAGAAGACATGATAAATGAGTTTGATCATGATGGTAATTTGCAAAAGGAATCAATCAAATCCCTGAAAGAGGAAAACAAATTATTGTTAGAAAAGAAAACTGAAGAAATTGAAAGTAAAATGCTTGAAGAAAATGCTCATATGAAGGAACAAAATAAAAAGTTAATGGTTCTTAACACTATTTTCAAAATAAAAAGTTAATGGTTCTTAACACTATTTTCTCTGAAAGATGGATGACGATTGAAAAAGAGAAATCAGTATTGAAAGAGTGTATCAATTGCAGTGATGAAGAAATTGCTAGTTTTTTAATACACACTACTGATTTGGAAAATGAAATTGTGTTATTAAAAGAAAAACTGGCTGGTTGTGAAAAGGAGAAAGTTGATTCAGAAAATTTTATAATCTCCTTGGAAAGTAAAATTACTGAGCTGAATGGTACTTCATCTAAGGTTGCTAAGGATAAAGGTAAAATGAAAATATCCTCGGAAGATGTAGTAAGTGATCAATGTGAGGAGATTGATAACATTTCTGAAATTAAGCAAGCTAAGAAGAACCAGCTGTACACCACTTCTATTCGTAACTCTGGTTTAGTAAGCACTTCAGCTTCTTCTTCAAATATGCATGCTGCTAAGGAAATTCAAAAATGAAATAAAAATCAGAAAACCTCCAAAACTCAAAGGAACAATCTGCATGCTAAAAACTCATCTGATAAGTGCCATGTTTTAAATAAATCTAATGGTTCTTGTTCTTGTCATTATTGTGGTAAGCATGGACACTTTATGAGTGAGTGTTTTGTGATGAAACAAGATGACAGAAAGCATGCTAGAAAAGTTCTGTCTGATCAGAAAAAGAATAATCTGAATGTTAAATAATTTCATGCTAGAAATCATGTTTCTATGAGACAGAATCTAAATTATTTTTGTTGTGGGAAGTTTGGCCACATTGTTGCTCAATGTTGGCAGAATCCGAGAAAGAGATTCAACTCTAAACCTATTAATTTTCATGTTAACAAAAAGATGTTTGACAGGAATAACCTTGGCTCCAAAGGTAAGCACCCAAGGTGCTTCGAATATGGGAGGCATGGCCACACAATCAAGGACTGTTGGCATGTATACATTGCATTAGCAAGTCTATACATTGTCAGGACTAATGTAGGAGCCAAGGCTATTTGGGTCACTACAGGATCAAAATTATTGTCTTGCTGCAGGTGTGCCTTGGAAATGAATAAAAGGGGTTGAATTTAGCCAAGACACTCAAAAAGGGAAAACCCCAGGATTCAATTCTTCAGGTCAGTTCTGAACTTTGTTTTAAATTCATTATCTGAAAAATTACTTGTTTGAAATGAATGCATATCATAATGATCTGTCTATGCTAAATTGATCTATCTTGAAAAGTTGATTGCTCTCTCATGATGCTATTGGAATAAAGAATGTTATGATGTTTGAGTAAACATTCTGCATAGCATGTTAAATCTGATTTTTAAATCTGTGTTTTGCACATTCTTACATGTTCATCATTGTCAGGTTTAGATTTTATGAATTCTCCTCATACATGATTTGCATATTGATGATTATCTGAAATTACATATGCATACATATAGTGAATGCATTGCGCATCATCATACTGAAAACTCCAAAAGAAGTAACTGTCTACATATAGAACTGCATTGGCACTGCAATTGTCATTCATGGCCATCATGGTATATTAAATGGAACAGTGCTGAAGGGCAGATGGAGTATGTCTTGATGCTACTGCCATGTGTGAGGTGGTCTTTGGACCAAGTCATCCGCCTAGTACCGTGGGTCCTGTCTTCATGTAGAGCAATGTCCTACATATAATTAAATTTGAAAAATCTGAAAAATTGAAATGAAATTGATGCATTTGATAAATTTTCTCTCTGATTGAACAAAGCATGAATTCCTCTTGAGCATTATCTAAAATCATGAGCAGTTCATTAACTGTATTTCATGCACTTTGTTAAGGGGAGTTTGACTGATGTTGCATATGAAGGGTAGTGCATATCATAAATTTTTTTGAAAAACCTAAAAAGAAATTCATTGCACTTAGACAGGGGGAGCATTCCCATTTCATATCTTCTTCACCTCATGAACTCCCTTTGTTTAAGTAACCTGACTCATTCTATTGACTATGCGCTATTCAACTGAATTCTCTGCTGATATCTCTAAAATAGCTGATCTGTCTGTATTCCAGACTCAGCTACTGTCTGATGATAAAATCTCTTCTGATGCTCTTCTCTATCGCTGATTCACTCTTGCACCAGCTTATACTCACCTTTCACATTCTTCTCAGCTGGTGTGACTGATCTATTTCAACTATTGATTGTTGGCTGCTGAATTCATTGTTCTGATCTGAGAAACTTATGCTGCATGTCATGCAATTCAGTCTGAGAAATTGGTAGAAACTCCTATCATATAGGTTTAAGAATTATCACTGAATCAGACTGATATAAGATTAATGTATTCTCAGGTTTGTAGTTAAATGAATTGAAAAATATCTGAATGATAAGGTTTAATAAACTTTAACCATATGTGCCATGTATACCTTAGACTCTCTCATCAGATATCTGAAAATTTGAATTCAGGGCTACTTTGGTTAAGATGCATAGAGTGTGTATTGGTGTTAAACATTAACTTGAAAAATGTTGACCAAATGAAAAATTATGAATTCGGAGCAATGACTTGGTCACTGAGAAACTGAGTTCTTTATCAATGAAATAAAGTAATTCATGTCATGAGGTGCCATAGTTATCTCTGATAAAATTTAGTAAAACAAAATCTGACAGAGCAATGGCTTATTTATGTTGAGTAACTGGGGAGTCTGGCCTCTGATAAAGGTGTCTTCTCATGTAAAAAGACACTCATATTGCTAACTCTGCTCTCAAAGTGAGAGGCAATGACAGTTATCACACTGAGTAACTGGGTCACTTCACCTGAGACGTGTTATGCCTCATGTAAAAAGGTGTTGATTAACTTAAATTGCTCAGGAAAAATATAATGTGCTTTAAATGAAAACATTTTGAAAAATCTGTCAACTCATGTTCTTGAAAAAGTGTTTAACTTCAGTACTAACATGTGTATTTTTCAAAGGTGCTATTGAGATCATATGTGTAAATAAAAGATGATTGATTTTGAGTGTTATCTGAATATTTGGTTCACCCTTATTAAAGCTTGGATTCAGATATGAGTATTGAGTTTAATTTGGCAAATTTGGTATACATCAAAATTAAATCAGATTGGTTAAGTTACAAATTCATAACCCCTTATGATAGAAGAGTCAAATCCTCTTAAGATTTATTATTATGATGGATGCTTTAAAATCTCTCATGATCAGACTCCTTCCAGATAGCCTGACCAATATAAATCTTGCTATTGATTGATTCATTGAGATGTATTGTGCTTTGACTATTTCTCACCCTTACCCACGGTTAATCTTACATTATCAGTTGATCCACACTATTGGAATCTTCCATCCTGTTTCACAATCAGCTCTGGTTCTGTTTCATTCTGTTCATGTAATCAGAATTCAGATTCTTTGTAATGGCAGAATTTAGCTTGATTTATTGGATAACCAGAGTTCATTCATGTGCTTCAGGGGGAGTTATGGGTCATCTGATTTTAAGGGGAGAATAGCTAATATTGCATCTTGATAGGGGGAGTGATGTTTCATTATCTTAAGGGAGTGCTGATAGTTAATGAACCATGTTTTATTCTGTGCTGCATTTTGTCTCTCAAACCATTCCCTCTCTTTTTGATTATGTCAAAGGGGGAGAATAGTTTGACGAGTCAGTGTGACTCATTATGTTACCATCATCAAAAAGGGGGAGATTGTTGTGTCCCTTGTGCTTTGATGAGTGTGGTGTTTTAATGATAGCAACATGAATGAGTCACCACATTGAATGATAGCAACATGAATGTTTATAACTGATATACTCTGTGAAAAATGCATATGAATGTGACTGGTATATTATCTGGAGAATGCATGTGTTCTGTCTGCATAAGTCTATTCACTGCATGTGTTCTGTCTGCAAGTCCATACATTGCATTCGCCAAGTCTGTACATCCATCTGCTTGCATTGAGTCTATACATCGCTCACTTGCATGATCATCAAGTATGCACATTGGACTTTTACTCAAGTCTGTACATTGCATCATATTGTTATGCAGTGTCTTGGTGAAGTCTATACAGACTGTTCATGCATTCAAGTTCAAGTATATACATCGTTCGTCTCATGTAAGTCTATACAGATTGTTCATGCATTCAAGTTCAAGTATATACATCGGTCCGTCTCTGTTAGCGTCTAAGGCTTTGGGCAAAGTCTATACAGACTTCAGCGTCTCATTCTGCGTCTTATAGCATGTCTATACATTGCATCGTGGCGTTTATGCTCTAAGTCTATACACTGCATAGCAAGCTCAAAGTCTATACATTGAGCGTCTCATTGAGCGTCTCATGCATCATTCTTCTAAGTCCATACATTGGACTGTAGCATGCATTTGACGAAGGCATCGCAAGTCTAGACAGTGGATCGTCTTTCCCAGCGTCTCAATTGGACTAGTCTGCAACGGCTAAGTCTGCACATTGGACCGTCTTCATTAGCGTCTTTGCCAAGTCCATACATCGTCCATCGTCTCATGAAGTCTGTACATCGCATTCACGTTTCACAAAGTCTATACATTATGCATGTTTGAGTTGAAGTCTATACACTGGTTCATATATCAAGTCTGCACATCCCTTACAGCAAGTATATACATTCGTTGTGCATAGTCTTGAGCATATAGGAAGTATGTACATTGTTCAGTGCATTGCATGCATCATGGTTGAAGTCTACACAGTGAGCTGAAGGATGCCTAAGTCTATACGTTGGCTACTGAATGTTATGCAGAGTCTATACATTGCACTGCATTCACATAGTCTATATAAAGCATAGCCTTGCATGAATGAAGTATGTACATCGTGCATCTAGTGCTTCAAGTCTATACACTGCTGCACATTGTGTTCTTCAAAGTCTGTACATTACCTTTGGACCTCAGAGTCTATACATAGTCTGCATCCTCTAAAGTCTGTACATCCGATTGCCTTTGCTTTGGTCAAGTCTGTACAGCCATGGAGACTGTTAAGTCTATACATTCCTTCACTGTAGCTGACACGAGGTGAAGTCTATACAATGGTCTTAACTTTCCAAGTATGTACATTGGCCTCCATGCCTCAAGTCTCTACATCGGATTGTTTGGCCAAGTCTGTACAGCCAACGCCTTCATTGATTCCAAGTCTGGACACTGGTCTTCAGGCGTTCCAAGTATGCACATTGATTCAGGTTCTCCAAGTCTATACAATGAAGTCTGAACATTGCATTTGCATTCACAATGTCTTCACACCTGAAGTCTATACATTGTGTCGTTCACATCTGCAAGTCTAGACATTGGAAAGTCTATACACTGCATTGTGCATACTATGATGTCTGTACAGGGTTTATGCTTAAACTGATAATCCGATACTCTGTCTGACAGGGACTGTTCGAGAAGCTTTATGAAGGGCACGTGATCCGAGGATAAGGACAGTGCCCAGATGAGGACACGTGTACTGACAGCCTGCTGGATGCTGCCACGTGGTCCGAATTTTTAGGGCGGGAACTGTGGAAGCCACACGCGCCCTGGCTGCTGCTGCTGCTGCTATATATATGAGTCTTCATCTTCAGATGAAGGCAGATCGAAATAGATAGAGCAGAAGCTGTGAAGAAAAAGCAGAGTGCAGAGAGGTCTTCGATCCAGAGAAAAAGAAAGAGAAGAGAAGAGAAGAAGAAGAAGAGAAAGAAGAGAAAGAGAGAAATAGAGAGCTTGAGCTGAGAGAGAGAGAGATTGAGTTGTCTGGCTTTTGGATCAAATCCAAGTCAGAAGTGCTCTTCGAGAGCTATATTTGTGCTTCATTGTTTCAGCTTTCCGATTGCTGTTTATTTCTATTTTCTATTTTCCATTTTACACCTTCTTCAAGCTGTTAGTCAGCGGATGCAGTGGAGGTCTCCACTGGACAGGTAAAGCTGTAATCCTCAGCTGGCGAGACTTGGTCTCGGACGGGTTAAGCTGTATTTCCCCAGCGGTTTGCAGAGGTGCATCCTCTGGACAGCAAGCTGTGTTGCTCAGCGGGGCGATGAGTATTCCTCGGACGGCAAGCTGTGTTGCCCAGCGGTTGTAGGCAAGCTGTGATGCCCAGCGGACGCAAGCTGTGTTGCGCAGCGGTAATCCACACTCGGGTTTGAGTGTGGGGTGGATGTAGGTCTGGAGGACCGAACCACCTAAAAACCCATTGTGCAATGGTTTGATTTCTTGTGTGGTTGGCGCTAGATGAATGCTTAGGGGCGCTTTGGTTTGATGTTCTATAAGTGTTCGTCTATTTGCTGCGCACACTATATGTTTGACTGTGGTTTGATTTCTTTTATCTGAATTCGCTAGATGAATGCTATGAGCGCCTCAATTGGGTTTTCTGTCTGAATGCTTTAAGGCACAAGCTCCTTTGATTTGATACAGTCTACAGTTTAGACTTGCTTAGGTTCGCTCTATATATCTGCAATTGTTTTTTAATTCCGCATCTCTGATTGCTTAAGATTTAGTTTGAGCGAAAAAATTTAAAGGACATATTCATTCACCCCCCCTCTGAATACTGCACCGAACCCAACAATTGGTATCAGAGCGGGTCTCTGACTGAACAGATCTAACAATCTGCAGAGGATCCTGCTAATTGTTGGTGCATTTCAGAGTGGGTCTTTTGGAATCGTTTGTTGATTTACTGTTTTAGTGCTTTACGTTGATAATCTGGTTTACTGCATTTCTATTTGGTGCATTCCAGAGTGTGTTTTCTGTGTTCATTGTTTAGCTTCACTGAGTTAGTGCTTTGCCGTGCTTATCTGGTTGTGGTGTTTTCTGGTCGATTACTTTGTGCTTTGAGTCTGCTTGTTATCTGCTTTGATGGTTAATCCTCCGATATTCAGAGGTGATGACCTTGGCCCATGGCTGGAAAAGTTGCATCGGTATGTAAGCACAACCGATCCTGATTTGTGGAAGGTAATGACTCACGGTCCATACAAACTGTCAAAGGATAAATCCAAATGGACCAAGAAGGATAAGCTGAAAGACTCTGTCAACACTAGAGCTGTAGTTTTATTAAAAGAATCAATTGACAGATCTCTAATCGAATGCATTTCCTCCTGCAGGTCTGCCAAAGACATTTTGGAAAAACTAAAGCTAATCAGGAATCACAACAAATGCTTGATGGCTGATCGGAGAAATGCTAATGATGAAACTTCATCTGAGGTAAGCTCTGAATTTGGAGAACTTTCAATTGATGACCTATGAAATATAAATGAGGAACTCAATAATAAATGTGAACAATTGAAATCTGAAAAGAAAAAATTGAAAAAGGAGATGTTGTACGAAATAAGAGAACTCAAATGTGAAAATGCAAAACTAAGAGATAGTCTGAAAAGCGATGAAAATTCTTGTAAGGCATGTGCTATTTTAGAAGACATGATAAATGAGTTTGATCATGATGGTAAATTGCGAAAGGAAGTAATCAAATCTCTAGAAATTGAAAAACAAACATGCTTAGACAAAATGTCAGAAATTAAGAATCAATTGAATGATAAGAAAAATGAGCATCTAAAAAGTATGCAAGAACTGACTGAAGTTAATTCTGTAATGGACAAACTAATGCTTGAAAACGTTAGGGGTCAAAAGGAAATTGAAGAACTCAAGGCTAGAATAAATGAAATCAATGGGGAGGCTTCACACTCTTTTTCTGCTAAATCAAACTGTGATATGTGCTCAGCTCTAAGAGAACGTAATGAAGATCTTTATAGTGAGAATGAGTGGCTGAGTAAACAAATTGTCTCACTTAAAGAGGATCACAAAAACTTGGAGGCTGAGAAAATTAAAGTGGAGGAAAGAGAAGAGGAGCTAGTTGAAAAGCTGGAGCTGATCTCTGGAAATGGAAAATATAATGAAGGAGTCATGAAGCTATCTGAAGAAACAAAGAATTGAGGGAACAAAACAAAAAACTGATTGTTTTAAATACTGTTTTCTCACAGAGGTTTCTGACTATAGAAAAGGATAAATCGGTTTTTAAAGAAGCTCAACCTCAAAATTTTGAGAAGGAAAACACTGAACTGAAAGCTGAAATTGAAAATTTAAAGTGTTTAAACACTGGCTTGTCTGAAAGACTCCTTACCACAGAAAAGGGAAAAGCTGTCTGTGATGATGAATTAAAAATCTTGAACAACTTGGAACAAGAAAATGAGAAGTATAAAACTGCAAACAAAGTTCTAAGTGAATGTGTTAATTGCAGTGAACAAGAAATAGTCAGTTATGAGCTTCATATAGCATCCTTGGAAGATAAAATTCATGATCTGGAAAACTTAGCATCCAAGTCTGCAAAAATTGAAAGAAAAATAAAAGCTGTTGTGAAAAGGAAGGATGATTGTAGCACCCCATATAAAAATATAATAATAATGTTATTATTATTATTAGTATAATTATTATTTTAACTATATACATATATAACTTATAAAAATTTTATAGAAAACATAATTAAGTGGAAGTAGAAACATAGAGTAATCATATGCAAAGAGTATCCACTTATCAATTGATTTCCTAGAGTAGTTGGTTAAGTGTCTTATCCTTCACCTTGAGGTCTACTGTTCAAAACCCACGGTCTACACATATCCTCATGCGATCGTGAGGTTTGCAGAAGGGCTGTGGCTCCTGTGTTCGTTGCAGAGTTTTCTTCTTCTTCTTTTGTCTAAAACCAACAGGAACAAGTAGGTGTTCTTAATCTCCTAGCTAAATTAATAGTTAGTAAATTATTCATCTCCATACGTTGTTTTCTACATATATTGGCATGTATTAAACTTAATTGAGTAAAATACATCATGTAGTATCCTCATATTAGATCATAACCAAGCCTTAATTCCATCCGTTAACATGCATCTAAAATATTTAACTTAAACTTTATTATGTTAATTTAAAGTTGCAGTTGATGTAAGGATCATTAAGATTTTTTTATATACCCTGCTAATAACGTACATATCTTATTAATGTTAGCATTAAAATTAGTGATTTGTGGTTTATAAAAGCACGTGTAGCAAAACCTGAGAGGAGTTTAATCAGCATGTTTTGTTTAAAAGTTAAACTTTATTATGCTGATATCTTATTAATGTCAGCATTAAAATTAGTGATTTGTGGTTTGTAAAAGTACCTGTAGCAAAATCTGAGAGGAGTTTAATCAGCATGTTTTGGTTAAAAGTTAAACTTTATTATGCTGATTTAAAGTGGGTGTATGTGTTATTAATGAAAGGATCATGATAATATGTTAATAATGTATAGATCTTATTAATAATCTTGTGTTTTATGGCTGAAAGAATAGCTGGTAGCAGAACTGTAAGTGGGGTGTTGATATTGTTAAGCAAGCAGTATACAGTTTATGTTTTGAACAAAATTAACTATGTACAGGGTCATAGCGAAGGTTTAAGTGTTTATGTATTTGTTTCAAAGTGTTAATACATATTATTTTAAGTACTTGAAAAATGTTAACACATCTTCATATGCTTCATTAGTGAGATAAACCTTTCTTTGGTGGCAAATAATGTTAAATACAACATGATTAACATTGTTAAAATAAGTGTTAACAGCATTAAAACAGTGTGTCAATATCATAGAAATGCTTAAAAAAAAGTATATAGATCCAAATATAGATTTTTCCTAAAAATACTCAAGAAGATAAAAGTGTTCTATAAATACTGATGTATCATTTTCTTATTTTTATACATTTTTGTAAGATAGTAAAATTTCTACGTGAATAGTGTTTTCCGAAGTGAATAGTGATTTAAGTCATGCTTAAAAAAAAGGTATATAGATCCAATTATAGATTTTTTCTAAAAATACTCAAGAAGACAAAAGTGTTCTATAAATACTGATGTATCATTTTCTTATTTTTCTACATTTTTTTGTAAGATAGTAAAATTTCTACGTGAATAGTGTTTTCCGAAGTGAATAGTGATTTAAGTCATGCTTAAAACACTGATTTGGTCTTGTAAACAATTTTATTAGGAATAATCATAGAAGACAAAAGTGATCACCAATATGTTAGCATTTTAATTACTATTTTTATAATTTTTTTTCAAAATTTTTGTTAAACAAGAATATAACAATATTTTCATTAGTATATTAATGTCGTTAACATTGTTTAATATGGTTTAACAGTATCATACATGTTCATTACAGCATTATAATACGCTCATTAAGTATAGTAATCTTGTCAATATAAATCTTTTAAACGCTTTATTAGTAATATTTTCACTAGCACTCTAACATTAACCCTTTAAGTATGTTATGGTGATTAATATTTTTATGAAGCATAATGGCACTGTCAATTAATATTTGAAGCGTTTTAACAATGTTAATAATATTTTCGATCCTTTAAAAACACCTTAATACAAATTTTAGTTGGGTTGTGGTTAAAAGAGGAGGCAGCGTCTGGCCTTCTATTGGGTTGCTGGAAGACCCTTCTATTGGGCTTGCTGGATGGCTCTTCCATTGGGCTTGCTGGATGGCCTTCTATTGGGCTTGTTGGATGGCTCTTCCATTGGGCTTGCTGGATGGCCTTCTTTTGGGCTTGCTGGATGGCCCTTCTTTTGGCTTGCTGGAAGGCCCTTCCTTTGGCTTGCAAGATGGCCTATTTCTGCTTAAATTGTAAATGATCAGCATGCAGTGGCATGTTAAATTCCGGTTTAATGCATACATAATATTGATATTGTACACGAGTTAGTTAATGTTCACATACTGATATTGTACACAAGTTAATTATTGTTTACAGCTAATTAAGCACGGTATACATGTCTAAAACCTAACATAATATTGTACACCATTTAATCATGTACAACATACATATTTAATCTGACGAATGTATATGCATGATTAATATATATATATATATAACCCATCTTACCAATGTTTAAATTACTGATGTTATAACTGCATTTAACAAGGTTTAATATGTTTTTAGTAGTATTTCATTTATTGTAACAGTGTATAAATGAACACTGTCACCATCGAGCTTGTAACGGGTACTCCTGACCAGGGTGCCACCTTCTATAAACCCCTATATACTCCAAGAAAAAGGATGACAGCAACAGTGTAATAAAAGGGGACGTAATGGAACTCATTAACTTAGTAAATCTGCACTAGTTAGAATGGATAACTAATCATACAAATATCAATTCCCAGCATTGGTTTTACTTTATCTGTACCTTTGGATTCCAAATCTACCTTATAATCCTACCGGTCACACCTTGAATTCTATATTGGCTATAAAGAGTGAATGTCGCAAAAATATGTCTAATAATGCTGGCAAATAAGGGCCCGGTCTGGTCCTGGGAGGAGCGCCCAAAACCCGAGGGAAGATCTCTTTCTAGTGGTGTCTCGCATTGCACCGAACCACATTCTAGATTAAAGACATTCCATCACTCTCTCTCTCTTTACTTGACTTACTTGACTTGCGTGACCCGAATGGGTAATTACTTGAATGAATTGATAGATTTATGTGTATAGCCAATTCTAATTGCTGCTTGAACTTACTTGTTTATTGTGCTATCATGATTATTATTCCAGTTATTCACTGCTTGATATTGATTGCTATTCCTATGTGGAATTGATCTATAATCTCACTTTTACTCCAGTCGATTCCTTGTTGTCTACCTGTCTGCATGCATATACATATTTTTTTCTTTTACATTAAATGAATGTGTAATTCACTTATAGTATGTTAGAAATTGAGATGTAAATCCTACTGGGCGATTCGCTCATACAGTTGCTTTCTAACCTTTTCAGGAAATGTGGAAATCGATCAGGACTCAGTTGGGGATGAGACGGAGTGATGTAGTTTTATGTCTTAGATTTAAACCCTTTAGTTCATTTGTCATCGTCTGGTTTTGTAATAAGGGCTTGTAGCCTAATGGTAAAGAATGACTTGGATCAGTTGTAATCATCGGTGTTATCATTTTATGGAATTTTAGCAAATTTTGAATTAAATTGCGCACTCTATTCATGGTTCGATGGTAGGATCTCGAACGGTTAGATTAGCTCGCTTTGGTTCTATATAAAGGACTGTCGCGCCTCGGGTATACTTCCGCGCTCGGGACGTGACAGATCTTTCTTGGTATCAGAGCCTTAGGTTTCAAACCTAGGGAACTAGTAGAAATGAAAACCTGAGTCCGAGGATAGAAAAGGTCTAAGGATTGGTTGATTACTATTTAAAATCCTACCTAGTAAGTGGGGTAGAGCCAAGGGTTAAAGGAATAACGATAATTGACCCTTAACATTAACTCAAACTCCATATTCATTACACCTTGATTCTTTTGTAGGAAATGGCCGCTGAAAGAGCACAATGGCGCGAGATGCAGCGCACCGTGCAAGGATTTACCCAGGCGCTACAACAAGTGGCACAAGGTGGTGCTGGCGGTGCTCACCGCGGAGCTGGTGACCTTCATCGGGATTTCCGCAACATGAATCCACCAAGGTTCGCGGGATCAGTGGACCCCGATGACGCAGAGCATTGGTTGAAGGAGATCGAAAGGATTTTTCGCGTGATGCAGTGCGCGGATGATGAAAAAGTTTTACTAGCAACATTTCAATTGGAGCGGGACGCTCGATGCTGGTGGGAGTCCGTGGAAGCAACATTACCCGACAACCATATCACTTGGGCGGAATTTGTTGAGCACTTCAACAATAAATATTTCTCGGATCGGGTACAAGAGAGGAAAGCTGCGGAATTTGCCGCGTTAAAACAATGGACCCGAAAAGTGGCCGAATATGAGGCCCAGTTTTCAAGACTTTCCCGATATGCACCACATTTGGTGTGTACGGAAAAGATGAAGGCGAGGAGATTTCTCAACGGGTTACGACCCCAATATATCACCCAGCTAGCACCGATGGACATCCAGGTCTACTCAGAGATGGTGCGGCGCGCTCAATTGCTAGAAGATGCCACAGAATTCTCAGATAAGATCCGAGGGAAGGACAATAAGGCACATGTTACAAGTCCGGGAAGCTTCAAACCGTCATTCGGTAAGAAGCGATCTTTTAACGGAGGGGAATCTTCCAAGGAGAAGAAATTTCATAAAAATAACAAGCCCTTCTTCTCTAACAACAACAAGGCTTTAGCAATCACTGGACCTTCCAAGGACATTTGCAAATATTGTGATAAGACTGGTCATAAGACCGAGGATTGTTGGAGGAAGCTGGGAGCGTGTCTCCGATGCGGGAGTCGAGAGCATCGAATTCCCGATTGCCCTTTGATGAAGGAACACTCCAACCTGGACGAGAAGCGTCCGGTCAAGAAGCAAGGCCGACTGCAAGCACTGCAAGGGACAGAACCTATGGAAGGAGGAATCGTGGAAGGTACATTATCTATTTGCTCTAAACCTGCTAAAGTTCTATTTGACACTGGAGCAACTCATTCATTTATTTCCAAGAAGTTTACTGCATCATTTATTAAGGAACCTGAACGGTTAGACTTAGTCATTTCTACACCTCTTGGAAAGAAATCAGACATCATGCATCACTACCCAGATTGTGAGGTTAAGGTACATGGTAATAATCTACCAGCCGACTTGATATGCCTTGACATGGAATATTATGATGTCATATTGGGAGCTGACTGGTTATCAATCCACCAAGCAACAGTAGATTGCCGACATGGCAAGGTAATTTTTGTGGATTATCCCGAGTTAGTTTATAGCGGACCTCGGAATAAATCTCCACTCATCTCAGCTCTCCGAGCTAGTAAACTGGTGAATAGGGGATGTATGGCTTTCTTGGCTTTCGTGACTACCACGGAAGTCGATAAAACAAAAGTCGAAGACATTCGGGTGGTTCAGGACTACCCCGACGTATTCCCAGAAGAATTGCCTGGTTTACCCCCGGAAAGGGAAGTGTCGTTTTCCATCGACATTATTCCTGGTGCTGGCCCTATTTCTAAAGCACCCTACAGGATGTCTCCTGCTGAATTGAAGGAGCTGAAGGAACAGTTGATGGATTTACTAAAGAAGGGTTTCATCAGGCCGAGTACTTCCCCTTGGGGAGCACCCGTGCTGTTTGTCAAAAAGAAGGATGGAACGATGAGGCTATGTATCGACTATCGACAGCTAAATCACCTCACAATCAAGAACAAATACCCGCTGACGAGGATCGACGATCTATTTGATCAATTATCTGGAGCCTCTTATTTTTCCAAGACTGATCTTCGTTCTGGTTACCACCAATTGAGGATCAAAGAAGAAGACATTCATAAAACTGCATTCCGGAGCAGGTATGGGCATTACGAATTTACTGTTATGCCTTTCGGACTAACAAATGCCCCTGCAGCCTTTATGCAGTTAATGAACAGTATTTTCAGGCCCTATTTAGACCAATTTATTGTGGTCTTTATTGATGATATTCTGATCTACTCTAAGACTGAAGAAGATCATGAAGAACACCTCAGGAAGGCCCTACAAATATTAAGGGACAACAAGTTGTATGCCAAATTTAGCAAATGCGAGTTCTGGCTTGAGGAAGTAGCCTTCCTGGGTCATATTATTTCAAAGAATGGAATTGCAGTTGATCCGTCAAAGGTTGAAGCTGTGAAGAACTGGGATCAACCCACTAATGCAACAGAAGTGCGAAGCTTCATGGGTCTAGCTGGTTATTACCGGCGTTTCATCAAGGACTTCTCCAAGATTGCGGTACCTCTATCCAGGCTAACCCGCAAAGAAGTGCCATATGAGTGGAATGGTGACTGTGAAAAGAGTTTCCAAACCCTTAAGGATCTCTTAACCACTGCTCCAGTCTTGTCACTACCAATTGAAGGAGAAAAATACAAGGTATATACCGATGCTTCTGGTATTGGCCTCGGATGTGTATTAATGCAGAATGGGAAAGTTATTGCATATTCTTCACGTCAATTGAAGAAGCATGAGGGGAATTACCCGGTTCATGACTTGGAACTGGCCGCGGTAGTTTTTGCTCTGAAGGTCTGGAGACACTATCTCTATGGAGAACAATTCACTGTGTACTCTGATCATAAGAGCCTCAAATATCTATTTTCCCAAAAGGAGTTGAACATGAGGCAAAGGCGTTGGCTTGAATATCTCAAGGATTTCGACTTCATTATACAATACCATCCTGGTAAGGGTAACTCTGTAGCAGATGCCCTCAGTCGAAAGCCAAAGGTAATTTTGGCCAACTGTATGATACAAGAATGGAAGCTGTTAGAGAAACTTGCAAAGCTTGACATCAACACAAACGGGAAGAATACATGTATTATTCTCTCTCATGTAAGTCTACATCTCGACTTACTACCTGAAATTACAAAGCTACAAGAAGAAGATCCTATGCTAGTAGAGATAAAAAGTAAGCTGGATGAGAAGCCTGATTTCGAGATGGCATCAGATGGAAGACTGCTATTTCATAAACGGACATGCGTCCCCGATTGTCCGGAATTGAAAAGAAAAATCCTAGAAGAAGCTCACAGATCGAGGTACACGATCCACCCTGGAGCTACTAAAATGTATCAAGATTTGAAAAGAACTTTCTGGTGGCCGAACATGAAAAGGGAGGTAGCAGATTTTGTATCTCGTTGCCTCACATGCCAACAAGTGAAGGCGGAACATCAGAAGCCTGCTGGAAAGCTACATCCACTGGATATCCCAAAATGGAAGTGGGAAGACATTGGCATGGACTTTATTATGGGATTGCCCAAGTCTAGGAGCGGATATGATGGTATTTGGGTAATTATCGATCGACTAACAAAATCGGCCCATTTCTTACCAATTAAAAGCCGATGGTCAGTCGACGTACTGACTGCCTTATATATGAAGGAGATTGTTAGATTGCATGGCATCCCCGTCTCGATCGTATCAGACCGAGATCCCCGTTTCACCTCTCATTTTTGGAAGAGTCTACAACACTCTCTGGGAACGAAGCTCAACTTCAGTACGGCTTTCCACCCCCAGACAGATGGACAGACAGAAAGAACAAACCAAGTTGTGGAAGACATGTTGAGAGCAAGCATTATAGACTTCGGCGGAAGCTGGCAAGACCACTTACCCCTAGCAGAATTTGCATATAATAACAGCTACCAATCCAGTATACAAATGGCCCCTTTTGAGGCATTGTATGGCAGGAGTTGTCGATCTCCCATATGCTGGAATGAAATTGGTGAAAAACAGCTTCTGGGTCCCGACATAGTAAGGGAATCCACGGAGAAGATTTACCTAATTAGAGAAAGGTTGAAGATGGCACAGTCCAGACAAAAATCATATGCTGATAACAGAAGGAGAGATCTAGAATTCCAAGTTGGAGACCATATTTTTCTCAAGGTAGCTCCCGGTCGAAGTATCAGAAGATTCGGTGTTAAGGGCAAGCTTACACCAAGGTTTATCGGTCCATTTGAAATATTGGAGAGAGTAGGCGAGGTGGCTTACCGTATTGCCTTGCCCCCTCAACTCTCGGAAGTGCATAATGTATTTCATATATCGATGCTGAAGAAATATGTGCATGACCCTTCTCACATCATCAATTATGCTGAATTGGAGATTCGGAAAGATCTTACTTATGACCAAGGACCGGTGCGGATTCTAGACCGTGAAGTTCGAGTTCTAAGGAGCAAGGCGATCCCTATGGTGAAAATCCAATGGAATCGATGCTCGGAGCAAGAAGCAACTTGGGAGACCGAGGAATCTGTGAGGAGAAGATATCCAGAGTTATTTTAAATTGTAAGTATGGTATACACCCTGTGTTATCCTTACACAGTAAAAATTTATCCTCATGTAAGGGAATTTGGGGACCAAATTCTTTTAAGTAGGGGAGGGTGTAGTACCCCATATAAAAATATAATAATAATGTTATTATTATTATTAGTATAATTATTATTTTAACTATATACATATATAACTTATAAAAATTTTATAGAAAACATAATTAAGTGGAAGTAGAAACATAGAGTAATCATATGCAAAGAGTATCACTTATCAATTGATTTTCTAGAGTAGTTGGTTAAGTGTCTTATCCTTCACCTTGAGGTCTAGTGTTCAAAACCCACGGTCTACACATATCCTCATGCGAATATTTTGCCCATTTCACCTTAACTAATCCATCTTAGGCTAATTAACCCTAATCAATTTAGAAACAAACCTAATTAATTAGGGAAATGGCTAGATGGTGTAAGCATCGCACCTAATACTATCCTACTGGAAGATCATGGGCTGAGGTGGACATTGTCCCTTTGTTCCCCGTAGAATTAAATCCAGTAGCCTTTAATACCCACCTAGGGGCTAGACCTCCCTTCCACCTGCTGTTGAAGGGCTGGATCGTAAGGTTTGCAGAAGGGCTGTGGCTCCTGTGTTCGTTGCAGAGTTTTCTTCTTCTTCTTTTGTCTAAAACCAACCCATTTCACCTTAACTAATCCATCTTAGGCTAATTAACCCTAATCAATTTAGAAACAAACCTAATTAATTAGGGAAATGGCTAGATGGTGTAAGCATCGCACCTAATACTATCCTACAGGCTGGAAGATCATGGGCTGAGGTGGACATTGTCCCTTTGTTCCCCGTAGAATTAAATCCAGTAGCCTTTAATACCCACCTAGGGGCTAGACCTCCCTTCCACCTGCTGTTGAAGGGCTGGATCGTGAGGTTTGCAGAAGGGCTGTGGCTCCTGTGTTCGTTGCAGAGTTTTCTTCTTCTTCTTTTGTCTAAAACCAACAGGAACAAGTAGGTGTTCTCAATCTCCTAGCTAAATTAATAGTTAGTAAATTATTCATCTCCATACGTTGTTTTCTACATATATTGGCATGTATTAAACTTAATTGAGTAAAATACATCATGTAGTATCATAACCAAGCCTTAATTCCATCCGTTAACATGCATCCAAAATATTTAACTTTAAACTTAAACTTTATTATGTTAATTTAAAGTTGCAGTTGATGTAAGGATCATTAAGATTTTTTTATATACCCTGTTAATAACGTACACATCTTATTAATGTTAGCATTAAAATTAGTGATTTGTGGTTTATAAAAGCACATGTAGCAAAACCTGAGAGGAATTTAATCAGCATATTTTGTTTAAAAGTTAAACTTTATTATGTTGATATCTTATTAATGTCAGCATTAAAATTAGTGATTTGTGGTTTGTAAAAGCACCTGTAGCAAAATCTGAGAGGAGTTTAATCAGCATGTTTTGGTTAAAAGTTAAACTTTATTATGCTGATTTAAAGTGGGTGTATGTGTTATTAATGAAAGGATCATGATAATATGTTAATAATGTATAGATCTTATTAATAATCTTGTGTTTTATGGCTGAAAGAATAGCTGGTAGCAGAACTGTAAGTGGGGTGTTGATATTGTTAAGCAAGCAGTATACAGTTTATGTTTTGAACAAAATTAACTATGTACAGGGTCATAGTGAAGGTTTAAGTGCTTATGTATTTGTTTCAAAGTGTTAATACATATTATTTTAAGTACTTGAAAAATGTTAACACATCTTCATATGCTTCATTAGTGAGATAAACATTTCTTTGGTGGCAAATAATGTTAAATACAATATGATTAACATTGTTAAAATAAGTGTTAACAGCATTAAAACATTGTGTCAATATCATAGAAATGCTTAAAAAAAAGTATATAGATCCAAATATAGATTTTTCCTAAAAATACTCAAGAAGATAAAAGTGTTCTATAAATACTGATGTATCATTTTCTTATTTTTATACATTTTTGTAAGATAGTAAAATTTCTACGTGAATAGTGTTTTCCGAAGTGAATAGTGATTTAAGTCATGCTTAAAAAAAAGGTATATAGATCCAATTATAGATTTTTCCTAAAAATACTCAAGAAGACAAAAGTGTTCTATAAATACTGATGTATCATTTTCTTATTTTTCTACATTTTTTTGTAAGATAGTAAAATTTCTACGTGAATAGTGTTTTCCGAAGTGAATAGTGATTTAAGTCATGCTTAAAACAATGATTTGGTCTTGTAAACAATTTTATTAGGAATAATCATAGAAGACAAAAGTGATCACCAATATGTTAGCATTTTAATTACTATTTTTATAATTTTTTTTCAAAATTTTTGTTAAACAAGAATATAACAATATTTTCATTAGTATATTAATGTCGTTAACATTGTTTAATATGGTTTAACAGTATCATACATGTTCATTACAGCATTATAATACGCTCATTAAGTATAGTAATCTTGTCAATATAAATCTTTTAAACGCTTTATTAGTAATATTTTCACTAGCACTCTAACATTAACCCTTTAAGTATGTTATGGTGATTAATATTTTTATGAAGCATAATGGCACTGTCAATTAATATTTGAAGCGTTTTAACAATGTTAATAATATTTTCGATCCTTTAAAAACACCTTAATACAAATTTTAGTTGGGTTGTGGTTAAAAGAGGAGGCAGCGTCTGGCCTTCTATTGGGTTGCTGGAAGACCCTTCTATTGGGCTTGCTGGATGGCTCTTCCATTGGGCTTGCTGGATGGCCTTCTATTGGGCTTGTTGGATGGCTCTTCCATTGGGCTTGCTGGATGGCCTTCTTTTGGGCTTGCTGGATGGCCCTTCTTTTGGCTTGCTGGAAGGCCCTTCCTTTGGCTTGCTAGATGGCCTATTACTGCTTAAATTGTAAATGATCAGCAGGCAGTGGCATGTTAAATCCCGGTTTAATGCATACATAATATTGATATTGTACACGAGTTAGTTAATGTTCACATACTGATATTGTACACAAGTTAATTATTGTTTACAGCTAATTAAGCATGGTATACATGTCTAAAACCTAACATAATATTGTACACCATTTAATCATGTACAACATACATATTTAATCTGACGAATGTATATGCATGATTAATATATATATATATAACCCATCTTACCAATGTTTAAATTACTGATGTTATAACTGCATTTAACAAGGTTTAATATGTTTTTAGTAGCATTTCATTTATTGTAACAGTGTATAAATGAACACTGTCACCATCGAGCTTGTAACGGGTACTCCTGACCAGGGTGCCACCTTCTATAAACCCCTATATACTCTAAGAAAAAGGATGACAGCAACAGTGTAATAAAAGGGGACGTAATGGAACTCATTAACTTAGTAAATCTGCACTAGTTAGAATGGATAACTAATCATACAAATATCAATTCCCAGCATTGGTTTTACTTTATCTGTACCTTTGGATTCCAAATCTACCTTATAATCCTACCGGTCACACCTTGAATTCTATATTGGCTATAAAGAGTGAATGTCGCAAAAATATGTCTAATAATGCTGGCAAATAAGGGCCCGGTCTGGTCCTGGGAGGAGCGCCCAAAACCCGAGGGAAGATCTCTTTCTAGTGGTGTCTCGCATTGCACCGAACCACATTCTAGATTAAAGACATTCCATCACTCTCTCTCTCTTTACTTGACTCACTTGACTTGCGTGACCCGAATGGGTAATTACTTGAATGAATTGATAGATTTATGTGTATAGCCAATTCTAATTGCTGCTTGAACTTACTTGTTTATTGTGCTATCATGATTATTATTCCAGTTATTCACTGCTTGATATCAATTGCTATTCCTATGTGGAATTGATCTATAATCTCACTTTTACTCCAGTCGATTCCTTATTGTCTACCTGTCTGCATGCATATACATATTTTTTTCTTTTACATTAAATGAATGTGTAATTCACTTATAGTATGTTAGAAATTGAGATGTAAATCCTACTGGGCGATTCGCTCATACAGTTGCTTTCTAACCTTTTCAGGAAATGTGGAAATCGATCAGGACTCAGTTGGGGATGAGACGGAGTGATGTAGTTTTATGTCTTAGATTTAAACCCTTTAGTTCATTTGTCATCGTCTGGTTTTGTAATAAGGGCTTGTAGCCTAATGGTAAAGAATGACTTGGATCAGTTGTAATCATCGGTGTTATCATTTTATGGAATTTTAGCAAATTTTGAATTAAATTGCGCACTCTATTCATGGTTTGATGGTAGGATCTCGAACGGTTAGATTAGCTCGCTTTGGTTCTATATAAAGGACTGTCGCGCCTCGGGTATACTTCCGCGCTCGGGACGTGACAATGATAATTCAAAAAGGGGAACAAACTGTAATTCTGATGTGAAGGAAATCTCTTAAAACCAGCTGTATGCCACTTTTGTGAAAAGCTCTGATGTAGCTGGTACTTCAAGGCAATCCCCAAAACAAAATGAAGATCAGAAATCACCTTCAAAATCTGTCTTTCAGTTCAAAGCTCTGAAAATTGAAAAGCAAACAAAACCTGTTGAGGATAATCAGAAATTGAAAAGAAAGAGTCAAACAAAAAGGGCAAAGAATAATTCTGGTTATACTCTGAAATTTGTTAGCTCTGCTGAATCTGATGGGTCAATGCAAAATGCTCATACTTCTTGTACTCATTCGCATGCATCTAAGAAATCATCTGATAGAAACCATGCTCCTAGGAGCTCTGATACCAATTGTTGGGTTCGGTGCAGTATTCAGAGGGGGGTGAATGAATATGTCCTTTAAAATTTTTCGCTCAAACTAAATCTTAAGCAATCAGAGATGCGGAATTAAAAAACAATTACAGATATATAGAGCGAACCTAAGCAAGTCTAAACTGTAGACTGTATCAAATCAAAGGAGCTTGTGCCTTAAAGCATTCAGACAAAAAACCCAATTGAGGCGCTCCTAGCATTCATCTAGCGAATTCAGATAAACGAAATCAAACCACAGTCAAACATATAGTGTGCGCAGCAAATAGACGAACACTTATAGAACATCAAACCAAAGCGCCCCTAAGCATTCATCTAGCGCCAACCACACAAGAAATCAAACCATTGCACAATGGGTTTTTAGGTGGTTCGGTCCTCCAGACCTACATCCACCCCACACTCAAACCCGAGTGTGGATTACCGCTGCGCAACACAGCTTGCGTCCGCTGGGCATCACAGCTTGCCTACAACCGCTGGGCAACACAGCTTGCCGTCCGAGGAATACTCCTCGCCCCGCTGAGCAACACAGCTTGCTGTCCAGAGGATGCACCTCTGCAAACCGCTGGGGAAATACAGCTTAACCCGTCCGAGACCAAGTCTCGCCAGCTGAGGATTACAGCTTTACCTGTCCAGTGGAGACCTCCACTGCATCCGCTGACTAACAGCTTGAAGAAGGTGTAAAATGGAAAACAGAAAATAGAAATAAACAACAATCGGAAAGCTGAAACAATGAAGCACAAATATAGCTCTCGAAGAGCACTTCTGACTCGGATTTGATCCAAAAGCCAGACAACCCAATCTCTCTCTCTCTCAGCTCAAGCTCTCTATTTCTCTCTTTCTCTTCTTTCTCTTCTTTCTCTTCTTCTCTTCTCTTCTTTCTCTTCTTCTTCTTCTCTTCTCTTCTCTTTCTTTTTCTCTGGATCGAAGACCTCTCTGCACTCTGCTTTTTCTTCATAGCTTCTGCTCTATCTATTTCGATCTGCCTTCATCTGAAGACGAAGACTCATATATATAGCAGCAGCAGCAGCAGCCAGGGCGGGTGTGGCTTCCACAGTTCCCGCCCTAAAAATTCGGACCACGTGGCAGCATCCAGTAGGCTGTCAGTACACGTGTCCTCATCTGGGCACTGTCCTTATCCTCGGATCACGTGCCCTTCATAAAGCTTCTCGAACAGTCCCTGTCAGACAGAGTATCGGATTATCAGTTTAAGCATAAATCCTGTACAGACATCATAGTATGCACAATGCAGTGTATAGACTTTCCAATGTCTAGACTTGCAGATGTGAACGACACAATGTATAGACTTCAGGTGAGAAGACATTGTGAATGCAAATGTAATGTTCAGACTTCATTGTATAGACTTGGAGAACCTGAATCAATGTGCATACTTGGAACGCCTGAAGACCAGTGTCCAGACTTGGAATCAATGAAGGCGTTGGCTGTACAGACTTGGCCAAACAATCCGATGTAGAGACTTGAGGCATGGAGGCCAATGTACAGACTTGGAAAGTTAAGACCATTGTACAGACTTCACCTCGTGCCAGCTACAGTGAAGGAATGTATAGACTTAACAGTCTCCCTGGCTGTACAGACTTGACCAAAGCAAAGGCAATCGGATGTACAGACTTTAGAGGATGCAAACTCTGTATAGACTCTGAGGTCCAAAGCCAATGTACAGACTTTGAAGAACACAACGTGCAGCAGTGTATATACTTGAAGCACTAGATGCACGATGTACATACTTCATTCATGCAAGGCTATGCTTTGTATAGACTATGTGAATGCAGTGCAATGTATAGACTCTGCATAACATTCAGTAGCCAACGTATAGACTTAGGCATCCTTCAGCTCACTGTGTAGACTTCAACCATGATGCATGCAATGCACTGAACAATGTACATACTTCCTATATGCTCAAGACTATGCACAACGAATGTATATACTTGCTGTAAGGGATGTGCAGACTTGATATATGAACCAGTGTATAGACTTCAACTCAAACATGCATAATGTATAGACTTTGTGAAACGTGAATGCGATGTACAGACTTCATGAGACGATGGACGATGTATGGACTTGGCAAAGACGCTAATGAAGACGGTCCAATGTGCAGACTTAGCCGTTGCAGACTAGTCCAATTGAGACGCTGGGAAAGACGGTCCACTATCTAGACTTGCGATGCCTTCGTCAAATGCATGCTACAGTCCAATGTATGGACTTAGAAGAATGATGCATGAGACGCTCAATGAGACGCTCAATGTATAGACTTTGAGCTTGCTATGCAGTGTATAGATTTAGAGCATAAACGCCACGATGCAATGTATAGACATGCTATAAGACGCAGAATGAGACGCTGAAGTCTGTATAGACTTTGCCCAAAGCCTTAGACGCTAACAGAGACGGACCGATGTATATACTTGAACTTGAATGCATGAATAATCTGTATAGACTTACATGAGACGAACGATGTATATACTTGAACTTGAATGCATGAACAGTCTGTATAGACTTCACCAAGACACTGCATAACAATATAATGCAATGTACAGACTTGAGTAAAAGTCCAATGTGCATACTTGATGATCATGCAAGTGAGCGATGTATAGACTCAATGCAAGCAGATGGATGTACAGACTTGGCGAATGCAATGTATGGACTTGCAGACAGAACACATGCAATGAATAGACTTATGCAGACAGAACACATGCATTCTCCAGATAATATACCAGTCACAGTCATATGCATTTTCCACAGAGTATATCAGTTATAAACATTCATGTTGCTATCATTCAATGTGGTGACTCATTCATGTTACTATCATTAAAACACCACACTCATCAAAGCACAAGGGGCACAACAATTGTCATGAGTTGCCGAATGACGTGGCTTTGTGCACCGCATACGGTGCACAAAGCATTACTCTTTCTCTTTTATCCAATTCTTCAACAGCGAGTCAACAAGCACATGTGGCTGACGGGGTAGGGAGAGAGATGGGAGGAAGAGATCGTCCTCCCTGAAACCCTTCGAAGAAAGTGTATTTTTGTCGTTCAATGACAAAGAAATGAGAATGTTAGAACGTTTCTAGAATATTTGTCATTTCATTGATATAAATTGTAGAGGAGAGAAAATGCTATCTCGATCCTTGTATCATACTTTTAAGATTTATTTAGTTAGAAAAGGACGTCCAATCGCCTGTGGAAACCTACAAACACTAGAAAAGTGACGTCAGAGGAGCCCTGGACGTTATCTTAGGGGACAACCCTCCGATGCTTAACTCAAAATCAAGTCGATGAGAAAGATAGTAGGAGACACAGAGAGAGAGAGAGAGAGAGAGAGAGAGAGAGAGAGAGAGAGAGAGAGAGAGAGAGAGAGAGAGAGAGAGTAGAGCATGCAAGTCTAGGGACAGGAGTCGGATTGCTGGAGGTGCTCACCGCATCCGACGAGTGTTCGGAGAGTGCTCGTTGGGCGCAAGACGTGCTCGAAAGCTTGCTTCTTCTTCTGTTCCTCTTCTTCCTCTCTGCGTCAGGTTAGATCCCAGTGTCCCGATCTCCGTATGTCGTGGAGGTATACATCTTTGTATGTGTCCTGTCTTCGTGCGTCCGGAGGTTTATTTATGGGTCGTCCTGGAGATGGGGTCCGTTCCTTAACGTGAGAAGGCGTGAGTCATGGGGTAACGCCTCCTTGATCGTGGGTGAAGTTTTTTGTTGTGCTCTTTGCTTAACCAAGAAGTGTGACCTCGCGACGAGGATCTGGCGTAGTAGGTGTGACCTCATCACCACCGGAGAAGTGGTTTGTAACGTGGGGGGGGGGGGGGGGGCGTACGATTACTGGAGAGTCGTCCGGTGTCCTAGACGTCCGTATTAAAGTCTCCTATGGGCTTGCAAATCTTCGATATGCCCTTATTGGGCTGTCGAATTTTGGACTGTCAATAGGCCTTCGTTGGTCCAACTGGATCGGGCTGAAGCGTGCCCGACGCTGGTGGGCCGCAATAGGCTTAGCAGATTTTACTCTCCTCATAAATTTAATTATTATAATATTTTATCAAAAATAATAATATGGATGTTAATATATGTTCAAGAATGATATTTTTATCATTCCAACTTAATATGATTTGTATGCAAAAGCTCAAAATAAAATAAGAGGGTGGATGGGCGGAGGGAGGTTCCGGTTAGTTGGACTTTGTCCGCCGTCATCATCCCCCCCCACTCGCCCAGACCGGACGAGCCACCTCCAGAGAAAAAGCCCCCTCCAACTAGGCCGGGGCCCCACGGCCACCTCCACTACCTTCCCCCTACGTACCGGCTATTCAAATGCCAACCAATTTTTTGTACTCACGACCCACCTAACACCCCCGTCCATCCATTGGCGAAACCGACTCAGTGCCGTCGCCCGTCGACGTCATCCCCAGGGTTCTCCCAACAGCAAGTCGCGGTCCGAAAGTTGAGTCGACTATTTGCGTCGAACGTTTTCTCGACATTCCGGTCCCAACTCTCGCGCCCTTTTGTCGTTGCCGCCTGCCCGTGCGGTTCGGGCGACCCCCTTCTCCCGGTAAACACCTCTAACACTTTTCCCACTAAGCCGACCCAATCTGAACTCGCCACGATACCGAACTCACGTCGGGTGCACTGTACGAGGGGGCATGGGACGGCCCGCCATCCTCCATAGTTATGGCTGCCCCGCCTCGTCATCGTCGTCGCTCTCCGCACTCTCTCTCTCTCTCTCTCTCTCCACCACGACCACCACCATTTCTAAAAATTTTCTTCCCCCCCCCGCCCCAACCAACACGCCACAGTTCCTCACAGTCTCTCTCTCTCTCTGTGTCTGGAGTAAACAAAGGAGAAAGATTCCCCACACAGAGGTCAAGTTCCCAGTGTGCCGACGAAGGCGGGGGAAGAAGCGGACGAAGAAGAAAAGGGGAGGACGGCTGCTCCGCGGGTTCGGATGCAGGCGGGATCGGCGGCGGACGGATCGATCCGCACGCATCTCCGTCTTCGCTATGCAGCAACAGCAGTTGTAGGGGTATCATCCGCCTTCGCCGCCGCCACTTGAGGAGTAGGGGGTTGCTGGTTAGGGAGGGGGTGTGGGGGCAGAGGGGAGGTGATCTTCGTCGTGGTCATCAGCATCTGCTGCTTCGTCGTCGTCGTCGTCTCCGGAGGAGGCGCAATCGTTTGGTTCGATCGGCTTGCGGCGGCCGGGGCCCTTTCTGTGCGGGTGGGGCCGGGGCATCCGCTATTGGGGGAGAAGTGGTGCTGCTGTTGCTGTACTAGTTGTTGTTGTTTGTTATCCCCTAGCGTTTTTCCCATTTCCCCTTTCCTTTTCGTCTCCTCCCACTTGTTCTCTCTCCGCTTTTCGGCGAATTCCTTTCGGCTCTTGCGCTCGCAATTCCATGGCCGACCGCCTGGCTAGAGCGGGGGGGAGGCGGAGGAGAAGGGCTGGTGCTAGAACAGATAAAGCCTTGGTCTTTCTCTGAAAGGAATCGCCGGACAGGAGGGCAATTGCAAGGATTTTATGGGTTTTGCCCACAATAAGTGAACAAGTCGGAAGTGAGGGGAAAAGTGATGAAGAACATCCTCAAGAAGCTGCACATCATGCCGAACCAGTCTGATGACGCCCCGATTACCGTTGCGGATGGGTCGTCCTCCTCCTCCGCGTCCAAGGGCGGGGGCAACAGCAGGGGCAGAACTGCATCGCCTTCTCGCCGTCTTTTCCCGGTGCACTCGGAGCAGAAGCCCTTATCTGGGCTTTCCAGCTGGTTGAGCTCTGTAACAAGCAGGCATGGCTCGTCGATTTCGCCCCCGGCGACCATGACTAGTACCTCCTCCTCGTCCTCGTCCTCGCCTTTGGATGTCAGTAGGGACAAGGGGAAGCACGGGGAGGGTGTAGGTGCCCATCCTTTTAGTGGGTCGGAGGTAGTACTGGATGTGTCAGCTGGATGTTCTGAGTTGAGCAAATCGACGGATGTGGATGTGGAAGAGTACCAGATACAACTTGCCCTTGAGTTAAGTGCAAGGGAGGACCCAGAGGCTGTCCAGATCGAGGCCGTGAAGCAGATAAGCCTTGGGTCCTGTCCTGTGGAGAATACACCGGCAGAAGTCATCGCTTATAGATACTGGGTAAGTGTCTTTCATTTCGTTCTTCAGTTGTATGCTTGACATCCTGAATTATAGATGTTATAAGCAGATGTTGTCTGTTTGAGTTTCTGACATTCTCTGTTTCCTTAAGTTAGATGCTTTAAACTGATTATGGTTGTTGATAAATTGCAAATGCTAGATACCTGACCAAAGTATTTCCAGTTCACTGATTTTTTCTTTGCAATTCTCTGCCCAAATCATCAATCTGGATCTATAATGCTCCATCTTTTCTGGAAGCTTCAACTCCCTCCAAGGAAAAATTGATCACAATGGAGTATGTAACCTATTAAAAGAATCCTCTTTAACAGTACATGTACGCTGTGAAGCACACCGGAAAATCTTGCATTGCTCAACATCAATGAATCCATCTTTATCTCGGGTAATTTATTTTTTTTATGAAGGCAGTTATATCATTATTTGACCCCCACCCCAACACACGCATAAAAGGAAAAATCAAGGAAGATGAATGGGATGTCTCTCCCAAGCACTGCCATCCAGCAAAAGAAAGGGGGGGATATTTCTTCCAAGCACTGGATAAAGCATGGTCAACACCCTTTCTTTAGATGTTGCATGTGAGCTCCAGCCATTAAATATTGACAGGTCACTTGTCTGCACAGAATAAGTGATTTGCTTGATGCAGAACTTTTCCTGGTCAGCCATCTACCATAAATTTCTTGGCTGTCTTCTGAAGCTTGCTTATTATTTCTATACATATCTACAGTCACATAGATATAGTAGAAGAATCATATCATACCAAGTCATGGAAATACAATGAGCCAATATGAGCTGAGCCAATATGTATAAGGTTTATTTTGAGAAAGGAGAGACAACATGGTTCTGACTTGCTGACAAACATGTATATATAATATAGTGGTCTTTCACTTTCAAAAAAAATAATATAGTTGCCGTTAAGACATCTTTTTCCATTGGTTCATTGAACATCTTACTGGGATCAAGTCCATCTGGGTCGTTGTTGACAAGGTACGAGTAAAATAGATTTGAGTTAGTTTTATAGAAAAGTTAGTTCAAGTTGTTGCAACAATCAATGCTGCTTGGGTAATCCAAGCACATACTGATATCCAAAACTGTCCAAATATTGGAACTTAATTAGATATACTGTTTCAATGTTGGTGAAAATATTGGGGGTCTTGGAATGTTCCTCACCCCAAAAGCCTGACTGAAAATAGTCGACAAGAAAGAGCACTCTGGCTCCACCTCCAAATATGAGGGCATTTCTTCTCCAGAACAATAAAAGCTAATGGAAATGACATTGTAATAAACTACCGAAATTAATTTTGAGATAAAAACAACAGTAAAAATGGGACTTTTAGAATGAAGAAAATACTAACTTGATGTTTGCCAATTTCTTCCAAAAATCTGCAAATCATGCTTGGAACAACATTTGTATAATGTAAACCATATACCAAGAGAAAAAACCATGTGCCACTGCAAAAAAAAATTCAGAACGTACCAAATTCAAATGAAAACTTAAAATGCTCAATTAATAAATTAGTTAGAAAGAGAGGGAGGAAGAACCCCCCTTGGGCTCAGGTTTGGGGGAGGGGAGAGGTGTAAAACAGTGAGAGTAGAGAAGGGAGAGGTATGAGAGTCTCTCTGTCCCACTGTGAGACAGAGAGAGAAAGAGAAGGGAGACAGAGTGAGAGGTGGGGAGGGGGAGAGCGATAGAGACAGAAGGGGGTGGGAGAGATAGATAGAAAGTGAGAGCTCTCTGTCTCACTGTGAGACAGAGAAAGAGAGAAGGGGGCGTGGGGGATAGAGGGGGGCAGGAATGGGGGGGGGGGAGAGAGAGAGGGAGGTGGGGGTGGCCAAAGCCCCATTGTTTGTGTTTGTGTGTTCACTGTGCACAGTGAGAGAGGGGGACTGAAGCCCCACTGTGTGTGTCTGTGCAGACACAGAGAGAGAGAGAGAGAGAGAGGCCGTGTGTATTGTGTGTATGCCTGTGAGAGGGGGAAGAAGCCCCTTGCATGCGCGTGGTCGCGCGCCCCCGTTTGTGTGTGTGAGAGAGAGAGAGAGGTGAAGCCCTACTGTGTGTGTGTGTGTGCGCGTGTGCGTGTGCGCTGAAGCTCCACTGCGTGTATTTGTGTACAGTAATAGAGAGAGGGAGAGAGGAACCTCGCGGTGATTGGTGGTGGGAAAAGACGGAGTTGCAGTTGTTGGCTGCCAACGAGGGTTGACGACGGCAACGACGGTTGCAGGTCGGCAATGACGGTGGTGGAGGTTGGCGATATCGTCTTCCAACTTGAAACCCTAAGCGCAGGTGGGGGTATCGAGGGGGTGGGGAGAATGGGGTTGAAATGGTCGGAGGGGAGGTTATAAGAGATCTACCTGGTTGAGTTCTGGGCTTTGGTCGGGTTAGTGAACCCAAGGCGTAGAGGTGACCGCCTTGGGACGCCCAACCCTCCAAAGCGCCGCCTTTTCAAGGCCTATTAAGGTGTGTGCTTGCCTTGGGCTTGGGAAACCGCCTTCCCGCCTAGGCAGGCATCTTGACAACTATGGTGAATGCAATTTGGGTACATTTGAGTAGGTTACATTTATAATTCCATATTCAAATACATAAAAGATGCTTCCTCAATGTTTTCTTGTCATTGCAAATAATGTATTTGTAGGTGCACACAAAGAAAAGGAATAGGTTGGAGTAAAAGTGACTGAATGATTTGTCTTTGTGCAATATAATCGACGCCTCCGTGCTTTTCATTTGCATTCTCAGCAAATTGACCTTGTGGTGAGGACACCAGAGTGCGGGTCCGGCTTGACCCGACTCACGTTTACCACAGTCGGAGACTTCCAACAGCGACATCAACATCTCTTTGGCTTGATGATGATCCATTATCATATTGATGTATTTTCTTTTGATTAGTTGACTATTTATTTGAGAGAGAGGCCCATTAGGGGCCCATTTGAGGTATGTTCCTTTTATTGTATATTTTTTGGTGTGATTTTTACACTATTTTAGGTCCCAATGATATTTTGGTCTTTAAGCATGAGAGGGAGACCACAAGGGTTTTCTTCCCCTATAAATAATGTTGTAATCTCATTTTTTTTGGAGGAGGAAGGAAGCATTGAAAATTATGAGATGGGCACCGTCGTCTTCTTCCCGTGAAGGGTTTAGGTGGAGAACGAAGCCCTAGGCGTGAAGCCTATTCCCTTCTTTGTGTCCCTTCCTCCCCCTCTCTCTCCCAAGTTCAAACGCATTTACCCTCTTGGCCCAACGTGCTCCCGCAATTCCCCACGCCACCACCCTCTTTCCCCATGCCGTCTCCTTCTATTTTGTTGCCCTGTTGCGTGGCCCCTTCACGAACCTAGGACCGTGGCGACCACCCATCGCGAACCAGAGCATCCAGTTGGTCGTCGGCACCACCGACTGTGCCGCAACGCCTTGTCGTCCTTGTGGCCGGGATCTAGCGGCTACAGGCTTGCCCCCTACTGTCGGCCACCTGCTTTCCTCCACTGTTGTCGGCCAAGGCTGTCTCCCAGAGCCTTACATCCACCGCCAGCTAACATCGTCGGCGGCACGCACCCACCGTTGCCACTGCCACTTGCGATCCGAGGATGGCCCCTGCACTCCCCCACATCAGCCCTGCAGCTCCTTTCCTGCCGGTGGGGCTAGGCTCAGTGCTGTCATGCCCGGTTGCCCTACCGCTAGGACTCCACCCCGCCATGGTCGTCCGCCACCGCTGGCTGCCTAGCAGTCGCTGCCTGCGCACGGACCCAGACCACCAGTGTGGCCCTCGCCATCGGAGCCCGAGCAGTTGACGTCATCATCCCTTGTCGTCCCGTTGTCATAGGCGGCAGTCGCTCACGTCCTTCTGTCACAGCAACTTGCGACCACCCAGGTCAGTACACCTTCTACGATCGGCTCGGAGCCCCCGTGCCCCACGCCACTTGGGTCACCGGCCCCTGTAGCCGTTGGCCAGCACCACCCTGCGGCCATCCACCTTTCCTTCCTCTCGGTGTGTGTGGCCTTAGTACGCGCCTCGCCCTTCAGCGAGTAGGTCAGTGATGGAAGTATGCTCCTTTAATTTGCTTATATAGTATTTGTCACATTTGCCACTGTGAGTGAGTTAGGATGCCTAGCTTGTTAAATTATTTTGCTATCTGCTTGTGAGTGTGTGAGTGTTTCATATCTCGGGGAGTGCCTATTTGAGTGCGTTGTATGTGCGTGATTGATACCCTAGGCCGGGGTAGTCCTATCTACCGTTCGGTTTGACGTTTCTCACTGTGAGGGACGATTTTCTAGAGCGTAGCTATTGTTATTTCGCATATTTTATCTTTTGGCATTCAAGTAATGTCGGAATATTAGTCGATCTATTGTAGCGAGTTTGTTGATCTCATTAGTCGCCTAGTCAGATTCGTTTAGGTACACCGTCCCGTGTCAGTTTTGGTATCAGAGCCTACGTTGGAAGTCTAGGGTAGTCACCATTTTATCATTCCATGTCTTGCATTTATTGTTCAATCGTTTGCATCGTGATAAAAAAAAATTATTCGCATCCCTTTCACATGATAGTGTGTTGGTGTATCGTAGTGTAGTCCCGTCCTGTTTCGTATGCCCACACGTAGCGGTGTTGTGTATCACTTGCCAGCGCCGATGTCAGCTTCACACCCAGACATGTCAGGTTCACACCCCGACTTGTCAGGTTCACACCCGAGCATGTCAGGTGCGCACGCAGACCCCCGGGGAGGTCCCGACTTGACCGAGTTAGTGTACCAACTCAGGGCTGAGATATAGATGATGGACCAACGCCTTGGCGAGGGTCTAGTAGGCATAGAGGATAGGGTCACAGAGTCTGATCGTACTGTACAGGGGATGGTTGGTCGCATCACTGCTCTGGAGGGGGTCATCCAGGATCAGAGGCACAATCAGGCAGTAGATCGCCCTCGGCCATAGCATCCACATTCTCGGGCTGCGCCTCAACCCCCACCCCCTAGGGTTGTTTGCGCTGATGACTGGCGTAGTCATGTTGAGGATTTTGACAGAAAGTCTTTTGAGGAGGAGGTGGATGAGACTCCTAGGGCCCCCGCTGCCCGGGGGTATAGGAGGTTTGATAGGAGGCATGACCAGGAGTTTGATGATGAGCGGAGGGCATACCGAGACCGGGACTAGGATATTCAGAACGCCCGCATCGAGGCTCCCAATTTTGACGGTTCCTTGGAACCGCAGGTTTATCTTGATTGGGAAGTTAGGATGAACCGCCACTTTGATTGGATGGTGATGCCCGACCCTAGGTGAGCGTTCTTCATCAAGACGATGTTGTGAGGTCGAGCCCAGACTTATTGGACGAACCTTGAGGATCGTCTTGTGCAACGATATGAGGAGCCTATTGACTCGTGGGAGGAGATGAAGGCGAGACTTTGGGAGAAATACATCTCTGTGGCGTATCAACACTGGTTGATCGATAGATGGCAGAATATCACTCAGGGTACTCGATCTGTTTCGGAGTATATCGACGAGTTTGACAAGTTCCTATTGAGGTGTGGAGCTCGCGAAGAGGGCGCGTTGACCCTTTCCCGGTTTCGGAGGAGACTTCGTCGGGTTTATCAACAGGAGCTGTTCCACCAGCGTGTGATGACCATTGATCATGCCTCCCAGGTCGTACGTGAGATGGAGTAATTCGAGTTAGAGAGGGATCCTTCCTTTCAGGCGAGACCCACATATCAGCGCACTTATGAGCAGCGTGCTGTACCAGTGCCATCCCAGAGGAGTCTGGCCTTCAGACTCCCCAAGGCCCCTTCCCAGGATCTTTTCCCTCCCCCTCGTCCTTTTCTCGCGAGAGAGCCTGTGTCGACCTTACTTGCCCCTCCCACTCGCCCTCAGGTTAGTGCGTCACCTGTCAGGCGAGATGAGAAGGGGAAAGCCCGTATGGTGGGAGGTTTACCTCAGGACAACCGTTCTCGTAACTGCCGCTATCGATGTTAGGGGCTTGGTCACTATGTCTCCTCTTGTTGTACGAGGGCTCTGGTCATTGAGAGTGCTGATCAAGAGGATCCTCCACCAGTCCCAGTGGAGATGAGTTATGAGGCTGGAGTTGACATGGCCGATGAGTTTCAGTTAAAGGAGGGAGCAATCGGCTGTACCTAAGTGATTGGCAGTGAGGACATGCCGGGTGATGATAAGCTTGGTGTCGTTTGCTGCATTTTGACCCAGCCGAGGGAGAGCGACGATTGGCGCTGTATTGCGATCTTCCACACCTACAGTCGCCTAGGTGGTAAGGTATGCAAGATCATCATTGATAGTGGGAGCCGCATTAATGCAATCTCTATTGGTACAATCACGCTCCTTGGGTTGACGCCTGTGGAGCAACCTTACCCCTACCATGTGTCCTCGGTGGACGTGATTTCCATACTTGTTTGGTCGAGATGTCTTGTACCGATACATTTTCACCCATATGAGGACCAAATTTGGTGCGATGTCTTGCTTATAGAGGTCGGGAGTATTATCTTGGGAAGGCCATGGATATTTGATGTAGATGTGACTCTCTATGGTCGGTCCAACACTTGTGTCTTTGAGCATGGCGGTCAGCGTATCACCATACATCTCTCCCGACCACGAGTTTCTATTACTCTACAGGAGGGCACCCCGCCCAGTGCCACAGCTGTTGCTGGCATATCACAGCCATGCGCCACTGTTGTACCCAGTACTACGCAGTAGGGCACGACCTCCGTCCCCTTAGCTTCCCAGTCTAGTAGCATCCCTACACCTCGTGCTACTATCTCAAGTGCCCCAACTTCTAGGACTTTGCAGCTGATCACCGCTTGGGAGTTTGAGCAAGACAGGTGTGATACCATGTATGCCTTAGTTGGTAGAGAGGTTACCGAGGTGATCGCTGAGGAGGCTTCGAGCGAGCACCCCGTTGAGATTGTCTCACTCCTCCACGAGTTTGCAGATATCTTCCTCAAGGATCTTCCGGATGGATTGCTTCCTATGCGTGATATCCAGCACGCCATTGATTTGATTCTAGAGTCCACGTTACCGGTTACCCAACCTGTCACACTATCGCATGAACCCGGCTGAGCATGCTGAGTTACAGAGGTAGGTTGCGGAGTATCTAAGGGAATTCGTGAGGGGCCCATGCGTCGTTCTCGCATTGCTAGCTCTAAAGAAAGATGGCACTTGGAGGATGTGCATGGATAGTTGTCCGATTAATTGCATCATGGTGAAGTACTGTTTTTCCATTCCCCACTTGGATGACATATTAGATATGATGGCGGGTGCCATATTGTTCTGGAAGATCGATCTGAAGAGTGGTTATCATCACGTCAGGATCCGACCTAGAGATGAATGGAAGACGGCCTTCAAGACGAAGGACGAGCTTTATAATGATTGGTCATGCTCTTCGGGTTGTCCAACACCCCTAGTACTTTCATGCGACTCATGACCTAGGCATTGCGACCATTCATTGGGATGTTCCTGGTCATATATTTTGATGACATTCTTATCTGCAGTCGCACTAGGGATGATTATGTGGGCCATTTATGCCAGGTGTGTCTCAGCCTTTGTCATGAGAGCTTATATGGCAACCTCAAGAAATGTGCCTTCCTGACTGATCATGTTACTTTCTTGGGGTTCTGATGGGGACATCTTCCCCAATTCTCTCTCACTCGAGACTCGGATGATCATCGGCAACAAGAATTCGAGCTCATCATCTTTTTCTGGTCACATTATGTATTTTCTTCATTTTTTCGGAGTCATATAAATGTAATTTTTGCTTTTATTGAGTCAAGTACCTAGATTAGGTAATTATTTATCTAAGTTCCATGTCAATTGGGCCTTAGTCCATTAGTTAGGCCCATAGTCTACTCTATAGGACAGACTTGGTCTTTTGTTTAAATGTCGGGGGCAGTTTGGTCATGTAAAGAGTTGAGCTCCTATAAATAGGACCCAACTCCCCCCATTTGAAGCTAATGTTGAATGAATGAAAAATTGAGAGTCATCTCTTGTGTTTCTTTATTGGTGGATGCCAATAGCCTAGGGTGGATTCCCTAGTGGGAGTGGATTCTCCCCTTATCTCTCTTTCTCTCTCTACCCCTCTCTCCCCCAAAGAAACTTGCGCCCCCCACTCTCTCTCTTCCCAAGAGAGAGGGCCGCTCCCTGCCACCACACCCCTCCACCTCAGCCCATCCCCTTCTTGCCACAACACCCAACTAGTGCCACATCACCCGCCACCTCATTGTGACCCCTCAAGTTCCCCACCCCACCATTGATTCCCCCACAGTCCCCTAGACAATTTCCCAGCCCCAACACACCCTTCCCACTCCCAACACACCCCTTCACCACCCAAGGCACCCCTCCATATTCCCAAGGCCTCCATTGATGGTCCACATTTAGTGAAAATTCAAACAAAGAAAATCTCCCACCCCCAAGCCCACTTGCGCCCTCCCCTCTCCCCACCACCCTCTAGCCAAGGCCCCCCCCTCCCTATCCCCTTCCCCCCTCCTAGCTGCGCCCCCTCTCTCTCTCCGTCCCCACACCATCTCCCCTCTCACCAGGGAAGACCCCCAATCCCCCTCCCACTCCTTCCTCCCCCTATTCTTCCTTCTTCTCTCCCCATCTCCCACTGACTGTCTAGACAGTAGCAGCAGCAGAACCGTCCGTCCAGTTGCAGAGCCGCCCCGACCTCCCCTTTGAAGCTTCTATTGACAAGTCCAATACCGGTGGATTCCTCTCCAAACTAGCTTTGCAACGAGAGTTCGAGCGCTATCTTCCAACATCGGAGCTGTGCGGGAGAGCTGTTCCCATCCGACTGCGCAGACTGACTTCGGCGAGCGACCAGAGACGAGTTGCAGAGACCCCCACGACCTCCACACCGAGCTTCTGGACGCGCGCTTCGACCGAGGTGTTCCCCTACGAGTCCCCTTCCATCACCAGGAAGAAGGAGTCCCATTTGGCCAATGGAGCACCCCAGATCGATCATTTTCCACGGCGTGCGCAGACTGCTCGCCCCCTGCTCAGGTTGGACCACTCTCTGCCTTTGGGTCTTTTGATGCAACCTCCGTCCCCGAACTGGACCGTACCTCCTACCGCTTGTAGTAGATGTGTCCACGATCAGTTCTACCCCGGTCCCGCCCCTTTCTGCGATTGGAGGAGCTGGTAGTGCCCCTGGCATCGCTGCGCTCGTCTGTTGGGTCCTGCAGGGTCATCATGACTGCTCAGTCTCCCAACGACCAGAACCAGCCCCATACGTTGTCAAACGGACCCGTTCCTTCTACAGTACGACGAGGGCTCAACCGCGGACGATTCGGCAGCCCCGCCCCCAGCAGCGGCCGGAGGAGCTGACGGTGACTCCGGGAGTACTTCTCTGTCCATCAGAACCCAGTCCGGACAGATCCGTTCAACTTGGCGTCCATCGGCCCATAGTTGCGCGAGACGACCCCGCGAAGCTACTCTAACGTCCTAGAAGCTCTTGATCTGACCCCTGAAGGCTTCTCCGGCGCCCGACCACCCCAACATCACCCGAGGAGCGGCGCGAACCCATCGGTGAACCTGCTGCCAACAGTTTCCGTCGACGCTCGGTCTTAGTCTACATATCCCCTCCCCGTGCCTGGCCGGCTGGAAGCCCCTCCCTGCGTGGAGGTACATTTTGGTTCTAACGTCTCCTCCCCCACCCCGGCGTCTTGTTTTGTATAATACAGGTCGCCGCAAGCTTCACCGGCCATGGATGGCAGTATCGGCCGAAACCGATACGTTTCAGCCAAAACGTATCGGTTTCGGCTTATCCCGAAATCGAAACGGACCTTGTCATTGTAGCAAATCCGATACCAATAAAAATTTAATTTTTTAATGGTTTCGGACCGAAAACATCCGGTTTCGGTCCGAAACTGACCGAAATCGGACCGAAACCGTCTGGTTTCAGCCGAAACTGGACTTGCTCAATAATATTTTTGACTTTTCTAACTGTTTTGAACCTGTTTCGGCCGAAACCGAAACCGATACGTATCGGTTTCGATACCGACTGAAACCGGTACCGAAACCGATACTGCCATCCTTGTCACCGGCGCAGCGTGCGGGGTTCCCACGCTTCCCCGCTCGCCCTCGTCTTCGATCGGAGTCGGCTTCTTCGAAGCCGGCTTCTTCGAAGCCGGCTAGGTGAGCTTCTCCCCCTCTTCCTGGCCGTTCCTGTGGTTCATTATCGTTTCTGAGCTCCGCCGATGAGGAAGAGAGCGCCAGGCCCCGGCTAACCAGCTACGTTGTGTGGCCATCGCGGGAGAGTGTGTGAGCGCTACCCGTGCCCCCAAGGCGCGTGGTCTGTCCCGTTGACACGGGAGCTTTGAATTCTAAGGGAGGGTCCCATCTCAGCCTTGCCATCACCCCAACCAACTAGGGTCTGGTCTCTGGACTCGACCTTCCATCCCCAAGTCACCCCGGGAAGTGGGATGCGCCGTGTGATCTAGTCCGCCGAAATCGAGTTCGTTGCCTTACTAATGTGCTTGCGACGGCAGGTCCGAGGGTCATCGTGTCATCACGCTGCTCCCCTAGGTCGTGTCACGTCAGGTTCGTTGTTCCTCGTGAGGGTGTCTCCACTGACCCGGAGAAGGTCAGGACGATTGTAGAGTTACCTGAGCCGCAGACTATCCATGATGTGCGTAGCTTCCATGGCTTAGCCACCTTCTATCGTCGATTCATACGCAGGTTTAGCATTATTATGGCTTTGATACAGACTGTATTTGAATGGGAGCTTTTGTTTGGACGAAGGCTGTTGCTTCAGCCTTTTGTGACATCAAGGAGCGGATAACTCAAGCACCTATACTTCGACTGTCGGATTTTTTGAGGGTGTTTGAGGTCTCATGTGATACTTCTAGTGTCGGCATAGGTGGAGTGTTGGGTCAAGAGAGCCACCCTGTTGCTTACTCCAGCGAGAAATTGAATGATAAAAAGCTAAAGTATTCCATCTATGACAAAGAGTTTTATGCGATAGTGCAGGCTTTGAAGCATTGGAAACACTATCTACTGCTGCAGGAGTTTGTGTTGTATTCAGACCATGTGGCCCTCAGATTTCTCCATACTCAGAAGAAGCTCAACCCCCGACACAGTCGATGGGTAGAGTACCTTCAGGCCTATACATTCCTCCTCGGGCATCGGGCGAGTATGGAGAATCGTGTGACAGACGCGTTGAACCACCGATCCTTGCTTTTATATGTTGTCCACACATTGATCACGGGGTTTGAGGGGTTTCAAGAGGAGTATCCCAATTGCCCAGATTTTGGTCCAATCCACGCTGCGCTCTAGTCAAGACCCTCCAGAGAGTACAATGCTTACTTCTTTCAGGAGGGTTACCTTTTTCGCGGGGATAGGTTGTGTGTCCCGCGGACCTCTGTCCGCGAGTTTTTTATTTGGGAGGTTTATGGAAGAGGTCTCGCCGACCACTTTGGCTAGAATAAGACCATTGAGTTGGTGGAGTACCGGTTTTATTGGGCTAGCTTGAAGCGCGATGTGGCCCACATCGTGGCCCAATGCCGCACTTGCACTCAGCTAAACAGCGAAAGCAGAATACCGGTTTGTACACTCCCCTTCCTGTGCTAGATTATCCGTGGCAGGATGTTAGCATGGATTTTATCCTAGGGTTGCCATGTACGGTATGTCGGCACAATTCCATCATGGTGGTGGTTGACAGGTTCTCTAACATGGGTCACTTTATCCCTTATGCTAGGACCTCCGATGCGTCTAAGGTAACCCGTCTCTTTCTAACCGAGATTGTCCGTTTGCATGGGCTACCCAAACTGTTGTTTCAGACAGGGATGCACGATTTACGAGCTATTTTTGGAAGGTCTTATGACACCTTATGGGCACCAAGGTCAAGTTCTCCACAGCTTATCACCTCCAGACCGATGGGCAGACTGAGGTAGTTAACAGAAGTCTGGGTGACCTCTTGCGATGTGCAGTTGGAGAGCATGAGCGAGGTTGGGATCTGATCTTACCTTTAGCAGAGTGTGCGTACAACAACTCAGTCAATAGGTCTACTAGCATGAGTTCCTTTGAGACAGTTACTGGCTATAGACCTAGGAGGCCCATAAATCTTGTCCTTATGCCCCGTCTGGTCCATGCTTCAGAGCCAGTCGAGTTGCTAGCTCAGCATATTAGGAGGCTTCATGATAGTATCTGTCATCAACAATGCAAACTATAAGAAGTTGGTAGATGCACGTCCTCGATTCCAGGAGTTCCAGGAGGGTGACTACGTGATGATCATGATTAGACCTGAATGGTTTCCCTCGGGAATAGTGAAGAAGCTACAAGCTCGGGAAGTCGGTCCATTCAAAGTGTTGAAACGTGTCTGGCCCAATACGTATGTTGTAGATCTACCACCATGCCTATGGTATTAGTTCCACATTTAATGTCTTAGATCTGGTGACTTATCGAGACCCGACAATGATTCCCAGTGATCCTTTTGAGCCTTCTCCTCCCCTTGTGAGTGACCCCACCCTTAAGTGTCCACCAGTAGCCCCAGTTACAGCACATCCTGAGCAAATTTACCATATATTGGATCAGCAGATTCTTACCTCACGGAGCGGAGCTTTTCAGTGCTACCTAGTTCGTTGGAGAGATCGGCCACCTACTGAGGATGCGTGGGTCACACGCGAGGAGCTACAACAGATTGACACCGACCTTTTGGAGTGGTACCAGAGCGGCCAAGGACCTTACTCGATGGGGTCGAGTTCTTCCCAGGTGAGGAGGATTGTTAAGGACACCAGAACGCGGGTCCGGTTCGACCTGAGTCGCATTTACCACTGTCGAAGACCTCCAACAGCGACATCAGTATCCCTCTAGCTTGATGATAATCCATTATCATATTGATGTATTTTCTTTTGATTAGTTGACTATTTATTTGAGAGAGAGGCCCATTAGGGGCCTATTTGAGATATTTTCTATTTATTGTGTATTTTTGGGTGCGATTTTTGCACTATTTTAGGTCCCGGAGATATTTTGGTCTTTATGCATGAGAGGGAGACTACTAGGGTTTTCTTCTCCTATAAATAATGTTGTAATCCCACTTTTTTGTAGGAGGAAGGAAGCATTGAAAATTATGAGATGGGCGCCGTCGTCTTCTTCCTGTGACGGGTTTAGGTGGGACACGAAGTCCTAGGCGTAAAGTCTATTCCCTTCTTTATGTTCCTTCCCCCACCTCTCTCTCCCAAGTTCAAATGCATTTATCCCTTCTTGGCCCCACGTGCTCTCACGATTCCCCATGCCACCACCCTCTTTCCCCACGTTGCCTCCTTCCTTCTAATTTGTTGCCTTCTGGTGTGGCCCCTTCACAAATCCAGGACCACGGCGACAGCCCAACGCGAACCAGAGCATCCAGGTGGTCACTGGCACCACCGGTGGTCCTACATCGCCCTGCCGTCATTGTGGCCGGGCTCTAGCGGCCACTGGCTCCCCCCCTGCTGCCAGCCACCGGCTTCCCTCCACCCTCCCCATGCCACCAGCTTCCCTCCACTCTTGACGGCCAAGGCTGCCTCTCAGAGGCTCACCTCCACCGCCAGCTAACACTATCACCGTCGCCACCACCACCTGCGATCTGAGGATGGCCCCCGCTCGCTCCCACACCAGCCCCGCAGCTCCTTCCCTACCAGTGGGGCTAGGCCCAGTGCTGTCATGCCTGGCCGCCCTACTGCTGGGACTCCACCCTTTCCCGGTCGTCCGCCACCGCTGGCCGCTCAGCAGTTGCCAATGCCGCCGCCTGCGCACAGACCCAGGCCACCAGTGCGACTACCTGCCACGCTCGCTAGACTTGTCAATGGAGCGGATACAAAGCGAATACATGGTTATTCATATTTGCTCCGTTTTAAAATTTGAATTATCCGATTTTGATCTGCTATCCGATGAATTATTATATTATTTGTCCATATTATTCGAATAAAATTTTCTAATGATTCGAATTAACTACTTTGATTTTAAAATACTCCACAAATGTAATATATTCTACGTGAAATTGTTCTCAACTTTATTAAGATGATGAATTAGAAGGAGAAAAAATAATACTAAGTCAAAAATATACATTTTCTTCCACATTTTACACTTTAGAATATACTATTAAAAATATACATACTATATGATATATGATATTACAGATGGATATTTTACGAAACAAATAGTATGATATTTGTATCCGCTCCGACTCAAATTCGGATATTATCCGTATCCGAGAAAATGGATACGAATTCGAATATTATCCGCCAATACGGACTCAGACTTAAATCGGATCCGGATAATATCCGGATCCATTGGCGTTGATAGGCCTAACCCTCGCCATCGGAGCCTGCGGCAATCGACGCCACCATCCCTTGCCGTCTCGTCGTTGTCGCCAACGGCCGCTCATGTCTTTTTGTCACAGCAGCTCGTAACCACCCCGGCCGGTGCACCTTCTGCAATCGGCCCCGAGCCCCCGTACCCCACACCACCTGGGTCACCGTCCCTTGTAGCCGTTGGCCAGCGCCACCTTACGGCCATCCACCTTCCCTTCCTCTCGGTGTATGTGGCCTCAGTACGTGCCTCGCTCTTCAACGAGTAGGTTAGTGATGGAAGTACGCTTCTTTAATTTGCTTATATAGTATGTATGTCCCATTTGCCGCCGTGTGTGAGTTAGGATGCCTAGCCCATTAAATTATTTTGCTGCTGGCTTTTGAGTTTGTGAGTGTTTCCTGTCCGGAGCGTGCCTATTTGAGTATGTTGTATGTGCGTGATTGATACCCTAGGCCGTGTAGTCCTATCTACCGTTCAGTTCGACGTTTCTCGCTGCGAGGGACGATTTTCTAGAGGGTAGCTACTGTTATTTCACGTATTTTGTCTCTTGGCATTTGAGTTCCGTTGGAATATTAGTCGATCTATTGTAGCGAGTTTGCTGATCTCATTAGTCGCCTAGTCGAATTTGCTTAGGTACACCATCTCGCGTCACCTTGATCCTATTCCTTTGGAGTGCATTGATGATTGTAATGAGTGGATAGCTCATCCTCTTGAGCAACAAGGTTTTGTGGATGAAGATGAGGACCTCACATGACTAGATGTTGAAATTGTTGTGGGTGTTAACGAAGAGGAAGGTCTAACCACAAGGTCGGCAACTCAAAAGCGTCACTTAAGAAAGGGAAAAGTCATTGCCACAAGTTCCCATTCTCACTTGGAGTCCATAGATGAGGTAGATGTTGACTTTGAGGGGACACCGCCATCGGAGAATGAGCTTTCAACTCAAAATGATGGGGGCTCCGACTCTTTCATGAGTGATGAGACTTGAGAGTTGAGAGAGAATTATGTGTCATTGGGTTGTAGTTCGACTTTTGTAGTAGTTAGTAGTGCTCACTTTCAAACAGTGTTACTCTTGTTTAGTGTATTTGCAAATAATGTTTTATTTTCGTTTATTCTTGTTTACTGTATTTGCATGTATGAGTGTGAATTTGATAGTTGCAATTTGATTTGTTAAATTTGACATGAATTTAGTGAGTTATAGAATAATTTGACACAGGAATGAATGGATTTATTAAGTATATTGGTTTTTTGCATTCATTTTTTGTGATATTTAGATATATATTTATATTTTTGAATTTTATTTTGAAGGGGTCGCTTCAGGCGCCTCTCGCCTCGTACTACGTAGGTTGGATGTGATTTTGACCTCCCCTAAGAGATTCAGTTTGAATCCCTTCAATTCACCTCTATCCACTTTCCAACTTGCACGTAGTGACATGATAAAATTGAATTTGAATGTGATTTTACATGTACATTACCACCACTGAGTTCTTCAAAGTAGCAGCGCCCTGACATTGCAAAACTGCAAACTTCAATTTAACGCTACAGGTTGGGAGCAGAAGTGGGGAATCCTCGTATTTAAGGTAAAGGCCCCACTATCATTATCTGATATTAGGATTGAGCACAAGGAAATGGGCTTAAACTGTGCTCACTTGACCTTCAACCACAACTAGGCAAATATGAGAAACTGAACGAAGAAGTTTGCGAACTCAAGATCACTTGATTTGGTTGATCAATTCCACAGGTTGGAGACCCACCGTGTCTTCGTTCAACATAGGAAGGTGCATCACCTGATTGGGAAATGGGGAAAAGTTGGCTTCTTTAGAGGTGATAGAACCATTTGGTGGTTAATTCTTCATGCCACCCTTTGGTCTTTGTGGGGGGGAATGAAATAACAGGATTTTCAAGGGAGGTTAGAGTTGAGGACACTGTTGTCTCTTTTGTTTGTGATAGAGTGAGGGAATGGGCAGAGTTTCTTTGTAGTGAATTCCCCAAACTCTTCTCTTTTTGTTTTGTTCGGGGGTGAGAGTGCCCACACTGTCTTGGTGTGTCCTCCTCATGTACAGGGATTTTTTTGGGAACTTATTGACTATGCATCCCTTTTTTCATTTAATACAATAGTGGTATCACCCACTTTCAAAAAAAAATTTCCACAGGTTGGAGAGAGGAAAGACATCCTGAACCAGACTGCATGTTTCTTCCATGGCATTGCACTTCTTTTCTTCACTTTAAAAGCACACTTATTCATGTCCGATGTGGAGTATATGTCATTAGCTTGTTACTCACATTATATTTTAGTTTTATATTCTTGCTTTTGCATTGCCATCTAGATGTCCCAGTTGGGGTAGCTAAATTTCAGTTAAAATTGGAAGCACTAGCTTTAAAACTGTCATTTTTTTCATGTTTACTGAATTTCTAACATATCTCATCATATGTCCATGCTTCACAGAATTACAATGTCCTCAGTTATGATGATAAGATATTGGATGGTTTCTATGATCTATATGGGATTTTGGCTGAATCAACTTCAATGAAGATGCCTTCACTTATTGATTTGCAAGAAATACCAGTCTCTGATGCGATCTGCTGGGAAGCTGTACTGGTGAACAGGGCAAGTGATGCTGATCTGTTAAGACTTGAGCAGAGGGCACTTGTGATGGCTGTGGAGTCACGGTCTGGGTCTACTGATTCTGTAGGCAGTGACTTGGTGAAGAATCTTGCTGTTTTGGTTGCAGACTACATGGGTGGTGCTGTTGGGAATCCTGAAGTCATGTTGAAAGAATGGATGAACCTAAGCAACCGCCTAAGAACAACTTTGGGGAACATGATTCTGCCTCTTGGCCGTTTGACAGTTGGTCTGGCTCGTCATCGTGCCTTGTTGTTTAAGGTGAGTGTATTTCGTTTTTTGTCTTTGAGGCAATTACTTCTTTCTTGTCCCTTTCTCTGTAAAGAACAAATTCAGTTCTAATGTTTGGGGACATTTTGTTGCTTGTTTTAGATAATTTTCATGGATATTTCTGTTGTCTCACAAATTGCCTCGTTACTGGTCTAACCATTCTCGTTTCAGAATGGTGGTGTTTCATGTGCCTATATTGATATATTCCTTTTTGTGAAGTAGTTCTGACTTTTCCTTCAGAAAGTCCCTTTTTTAAAAAATTATTGGATAATCTGATGACAAAATTAGATTGTATGTTATCTGATTTTTGTAGACTATGTTTTGTAAATCCGCTATTGTATTTGCATCCCTTTTTTCATTTAATACAATAGTGGTACTACCCACTTTCAAAAAAAAATCTGCTATTGTATTTATGATGAGAGATTGAATGGAACATTTGAACTGATTTTATATAATCCTCTCATAATCACTTCCAAGCACTCTAGGTTGCGTTTTAAGGATTTAATCTGTTTTTTTAAAGCTAGAAAGCATCATTATATAAGGTTTCCCTACTTACCATCCATATTTTGTGAAATAATCAAATGCGACATCCATGTCGTGATTGTGGTGGTCTGCATTAGTGCATTATCTAGGTGGGTGGGGCAGGGTTGAGGGATGAGGGATGAGAATCATCTAGTGTTCAGTGTTTTGCCCTTCCTTCTGATGATCAAGTGTGATTGCAGGAAAAGAATTGTTCATGATCGTTGTCATTACCATAAGCCTTATTCAATCAATCTGGGGTTGGCTAGACCTAATGGCGGAACCGAGGACTTGTGACTGGCTGCTTTCCTTGTCTCAATCCTCTACAAGGTGGTGCCAAGCTCCTGACCATTGGCAAGAGGAAAAGAGAATTTATAGTGGGCAATGATATCATGGATGGGTCAGGGAACCTAAGGAATGGACTGTAACACAATGTTTGGGGTTCTGCAATTTCTTAGAGATACGTTCTGTGGGGCATGCTATTTTTTTGTCATTGGGATTAGGACATAGATAGGATTCTTGGTTTGTTGGGGGGGGGGGGAGTTCACACCGTATGCAATGTAGATGGGGCTTATGGGTTGCTTGAGAGCGGTGGGGGATACATCATCCTTTTCGTCCAAAAGGGGGAAAGGTTGTTTGGCCAGACAAATTACCTGGACTGTTGGAGATATCATTTGTCAATCAAACATAAGTCTCATACCATAATTCTGGGTTAGCGAGGATCTAACATGGATCCAACTTATCACCTATTTGACAAGAATAGTGACAGGTTGCCAACCCTCAATAAGTTCATTACGGGCTAGAATTCATCTATGTTTTCTTACATCAAGGTAAAAACAGTATTATGGGAATATAAGACAGCGGAAGTACCTGTAACTCAAATAAGCTTATCTTGATTTTTGGTTACTCTAGGCACTGGGACATTTTACTTGAGATGGAGATGCTATCCCAACATGGTGATCACTTCCCCTACAAGATGAATTCCACCTTCCACCAGAAGAACTAGCACCAGAACGGAAATTTGTTATAAATTTCCATTGGACCCCTTTTTACATCAACAATTGGGTTGTACATGATTCGGTTGTCTCAAAAGTGGTAAGTCTTCAGAGTCTCATGTTTGACAAGATTCAGTATGGACAAAATATTTGGGAACAACAGTCATATCAGTCAAATTTTCTTTGGCCATTTCCAGGTCCTCCAATCAGACTCTTATATTGTATATGAGAAAAGTACAGCTAATCCTATTTTTGTTGTCATGCTTACTTTCTTGAAGGTGGCAGAGAAACCACTATACATTAAATAAAATCAGAAATACGCATCAGATTGTTGTGATTTCATGGTTTCTTGAGGAAGAGGTTTTGATAACAATGTTTCACAGGCCCATCAAGGAGGCAACCCTTGGTTTTGGATAAGCATGTCAATGATGTTATCTGCAGTTGCTGTGCCAAGCTTTTCCCAGAGGGATTTATGCCATTGGTTTGATATATTCAAATATTTGTGATGCAGGTTTTGGCTGATAGTGTGGGCATTCCTTGCCAGTTATTGAAGGGGCAACTGTATACAGGTTCAGATGATGTGGCCATCAACATTGTTAAGATCAGTGATGGAAGGTATTCCCTTCTTTCTGCCATCATCATATCCTAGATGCCTCATCATCATACCAGTAGGTAAATAGGAGATCCATTAACTATGTCAAGTTGTGATGGTAATTAATGTTTAACCATACATTGAGAGTCTTTTCCCCTCTCCCTCTTTCCTGAAACCTAAACACTGATCTGTTTCGTGGAATCCTTTTTTTTTTGGTTGATACCACTGAATATATTAATAAGAGGGATTTACAAGTATGGATTGTGAAATCTCAAAATATCCCTAGACTTCCTATACAAAAAGGTCATATCAAGTAGATGTGTTTTCCCCTAGCCCCCCAACAATGTCAAAAGAGATAGTTTCCTCTCTCTGCTTTACATAGAATTTTAGCCCACAATATTACTCTCTCCCCTACGAAATTCTTTTGAGTCTATATTCTTTAAGCATTTTCTTATTTTTTCTTTGGGAGTGTGGTAGATGCATGTTTGTGACCGCTTTGTTGTCAATGGCCTCTAGTACCCAAAGTTGCGGGCTTGGATAGAATAATGTAAGCTTGTTCGCTTTTTTTTTTTTAACGCGGGTGGTACCACTATATATGTTAAAAGAGAAGAAGATGTACAAGTATAATAAAAAAGCTCCCACAAAAGGGCCCTTTACAAAAGTCCACATCAAGGCGGTGTAGGACAATCTACCCCCCCCCCCCCCCCCCCCAACAAAGCAAAAGAGGTGTGTTGAGGGCATTCACATTACATATCAACTCTGCCCATTCCCTCACTCTAGTACAAATGAAAGAAATAAGAGCGTCCTCCACTCTAGCCTCTCTCTTGAAGATCCGGTTGTTCCTTTCACCCCATAGAGACTAAAGAGTGGCATGCAGCATGAGTCACCAAACAACACGATCCTCTTTGAGGGGCCAACTCCTGCCCCAGAACCCAATGAAGGACTGCACATTATACTGTTGGCCAAGAACACACCGAGCTCTCGAAGTCACACCCTCCCACACTGCCTACGAGTAGGGACAGCCTACAAATAGGTGGTCCACGGGCTCGTCATCCTGGCCCCATAAGCAACAGGTCGGCTGTACACTTGAAAGGAAGCGAGAGAGCCTATCTCTTGTGGGAAGCCTCTCGTGGGAAATCGTCCAGATCAGAAGCTTCACCTTCATCGGGCTCTGCGGTCTCCAGATGTGAGAAGCAAGCCTGTGTCGCACCCTGCCATCAGAGATGGAGTAGGCAGACCTAACAGAGAATGACCCCCCCCTCGGGTCAATCCCACCCAGTGTTTTAAAATCTGGCCCGACCCGGCTTGTCCGAGCTGTCAACCCGCCACCCGGTCTCAAAACCGGGTTAAAGCAATGCTTAGACCGCCCAAGACTTAAAACCCGTTCAAACCCGGTTAACCTGGCCCAACCCTGTTGACTCGGCCCAACCCGGTAAAACTAGTGTGACCCAGGTGGGTCAGAGACATATTTTCTATTTTTAATTTCTTATCATTAGTTTAAGTTTTAATTTTAATTTAATCTTTTAACCTTATCATTTAATGATATTAATGAAGGATTAATATGACTTTTGGAAGTTGAAAAGACTTGGGCTCTAACCTTCTAACTTTTAGTCTTTCTAATTCTAGCTTATTCCCTACGTGAGTACGTGCGGTCTGCAAAACAACAGAAGGAAGAAGATGAAGATCCGAGAATACTCATAAAGGGAGATGAAGACAAGGAATAAGACGAAGGTCCATTGATATATGAAAATTTAGATGAAGAAGAAATTTGACTTCACGCACCATGAAACTTTCATTTTATGAGATACTAATTGTAGTTGATAAATTGTCATATGTAGTGTTTATTTAATATATTTTTTATTTTTTAGACTATCTTAGTGGTTGTTTAATGGATTTATTTTTATTTTTACAATATATGTTAAAGTGTATCTTTCATATTTCTAACTTAAGATATATTAAAATTCTATAGCTATAAATAATATTGATATTTACTGTTCTAGTATTACGGGTCACGGGTTAACCCGAATGGTTAAACCATTGACCCGTGACCCACTAACCTAACCGGGTCAAGGTCCGGGTCAGGTTTTAAAACATTGATCCCACCTCCAAATCCACGCATCTTTCCTAAGGGAGTGCAGGATAAAGTCAAGGAGGAAAAAGAGGAGGTCCTGAAGTTGCTCCAACTCGTCACACCTGAGGTCTCTCCCGAAAGTCGACGCCCAGGTGCCCCCAGAGAGGTGGGGGCCGAAAGCCCGCTCAACCATTCCGAAAGGATCAGCCGAGATCGCATACAAACTAGGAAAGGAGGCCTCCAAAGTGAAGTCGCCGCACCATCTGTCCTTCCAGAAAGGCAATGGTTGCCTGTCCCTAGATAGACCTAAACACCGGAAGAGATGAAGTCCCTGCAAGTGAAGATGTCGCGCCAAATAGGATACGTTTGGGTTGTAGCTGAAAAGTCCAAGTCACACACTGTCCTCTTGCCGTAATACATTTGCTTGATGAGTGGAGCCCAAAGGCCTTCGTTGCCTGCCCCCCACCTCCAAATCCACTTACTCAAGAGGGCCACGTTGAAGTCACTTACATTCTTGATCCCAATGCCTCTTTATTCCTCGAGAGCAGCCACCCTCCCCCACTTGATGTCGTGCAAGCCCCTACACCTCCCTCCACTCCCATGCCAAAAGAACCTCCCCTGAATGTCCTCGTTCTTCTTCAACACAGTCTTCGGGATCCGGAATATAGAGAGGTAGTAGATAGGTAAGTTGTCCAACACCGATCTGCACAACACCAATCTCCCCCCATAAGATGGTAACCTCACCTTCTAGCTAGTCAGCCTAGCCTCATATCTCTGGATAATAGAAAGTCAGTCAGCACATTGAAGAGCCCCAGTGGTGAGAGGGAGGTCCAAGTAAGAAATAGGGAAAGCCCCTATCTGACATCCTAAAATACGAACAGTCCTGTGAAGTGGCTTGGCCTCCATGTTAACCTCAACGATCAGACTCTTGTTGAAGTTGACCTTCAAGCCAGTGGTCTCTTGTAACAGCTCCGACAAAATTCTTGCCACGTTCATCTGTCTTTCATCCTCTTCCATGAACAAGATGGTATCATCATCATACTACAAATGGGTGACAGAGAGACCGCGACCCAAGATCCAGATACCGGGAAGGCCCGATACCATTCGAATCCTGGCCCGCCGCCCACGAGCCGGGAGGGCTCGGAAGGGCTAAAAAGGAGTGTAGAGGTACAAAGAAATAGGAAATAAAGCAGGACAATTCAACAATTAACAGAAATAAATAAACAACTACAACAGAGTCCAGTCCAACAGAAAGTACAGTCTAAAGCAGTAAAACGTACCACATGTCAAGTGAACACTCGGCCCGGTGAGCTGGCAGTTAAGAACCTCCGAACAACACTCTCGAATCTCGAGGAAGAACTGCCGCACCTGAAAAGTAGGGATGAGTCTCCAAACAGAGACTCAGCAGGGGTCCCGCGGAACCCCAACCGGAAACAACGGCGGAAGCGGAAAGCAACAACAACAAGAACAGCAGTAACAGCAAATCGGTGGCCGGTAAAAACTCGGCGCTACAGCTACTCTTACTGTACAGGAAAACCAACACCCCGATCCCACAGTCGAGGACGACCGAACAATGAACCACCCTAGTCACGCTACTAGGAAAACGACCACTCGTTGGGAACTCGACGCTGTCTAGGGGAAAGCCCTCGGTGACGCTCACCGGAACCCCTAGACCTCGGCATTGGAAAAACACCCGAGAACTGCACGCAAAACCACGTCTTGCAGACGTTAAGTGGAACTCGACTCACGAGGAAACTCACGTCACGTGACGGGAGTACCGCCCACCAGAAGAACGACCGGATGCGTCCCCTAACGTCTTACACCGCGTCACAAGTGTCTAGCTACTACGCCCCAGGCGGAGACTCAGACACACACAGTAACCAGTACCACAAAACAAGGACTAGTTGGGGTCGCGCCTGCCGGCGCCGTCCGACGCCCCCAACCTCGTGTGCACACTCAGACCATACGCCCTAGGCCTGTCCTCTAGCAGGTAATTCCACCTAAGCCCGGACTCGGCTGTACGTGGGGGCCCTACGATAACCAGCTTACTCACCGTCTCTCTCGGGTCAGCCGCTCCACCACTCCCGGGTGGGTCAGCACATGCATGCCGTAAGAAGGCTGCGACTAGTGGGGGCTCATAGAACGTGGACACAGAAAACCACGCACGCACCCATCGCGAGTAACGCGAAGTAACAGGTGGCTCAAAGCCACCCGACTCTGGACAGCCCACTAGACCTACTAAATCCAACGGACTTTGAGTCACAAGACTCGGGGTCAAGACCGTTGCACACGACAGCACTAAGCCGTCGATCTGGCCTAATCTCTAGGTCCAAAACCACAATGCAATGACTCACGAGGCAGTTCACAACTGCCGAGACCCATCCCTCGAGGAGGGAAACTTAAGCGACCTCCAGCCTCCGGCTGGGAGATTGGACTCACAGTCCAAGGCCACACACATGGCCCACTCGGAAACCACCTTCCGGAGAAACCACGACGTACGGGGAAACCTCACCGCACTCACACCGATACACGGTGACTTGATCTAGTAAGAACACGAAAGCCCTGAATACCTGGGGTCACCCGGACCCACCAAACTCACGGGCACGCTTATCGAGGTAACACGGTACCTCCAGACACCCCAAAAATACGGTCACGGAACTCCACGGGGTGTCCGGGACACACACGGCCCAAGGGGAGCATGATCAGTCGTAGACTGCCCGCCCTGGGCTGCTCGGCTGGTCACCTCCAAGAATGCGCTATCTTTGCATAGCGCGTTCAAACAGAACGCACTATAGGTCCATAGCGCGTTCAAACAGAACGCGTTAGGACCCTATAGCGCGACAAGACTGGTCGCGCCATAGACCTATAGCGCGACCAGTCCAGATCGCACTATGACCCTATAGCGCGACAAGGACAGAACGCGCTAGGACCCTATAGCGCGACAAGAACCGCCTTACTGTTCATCTTCCCCGATGAACGTGCTCTATCGGGGCGGTGCGACCTCCAAGAACGCGCCCACCTGGGCTAGCGCGTTCTCAGTCCGCGCCCGAAAACGGCGGAAACCGCAGAAAAACCCATTCCACGCCCCGTTTACCCCCAGGTGAAGGGGAAACAAAAGGGGAAACCTTCCTCAAGCCCCTAGGCATGCATCTAAACCCCTGGGTCGGCCAAAAATGCCGCAAAACGGGAGATCCGACTCACACCCCAAAAACACGAGTTTTCCCCAAAACGTCCAAACGAGCCCGCTCGGCTCACCACGGCCTACAAAACTCGCGGGAAATGAAGTACACGAGCTGGGGGTCCATCTCTCTACCTCCACCGAAGATTCGACACGCCGTGGACGCCGATCCACGAGGAAACGCTGTTTAAACCCTCGCCGGTTCACGATCCCACGAACCGCCTCCACCATCGCGATCCTCGTCCCGTGCCCGTCGCTCCACATCCCACGAGCCACGCCGCCCCGCCCTCGCCGCCTTCGTCGGCCGCCCGGAGTGAGAGGGGGAGAGGAGAGAACGTGAGAGAAGAGAGAGGGAGGGAAGAGAGAAATGAGAGATGGGGAGAGAGAAAAATGAGGTTAATATATAGAAAATCCGAAAATTCTCAAAAATACCGAAAAATAGAAAAATATACCCCCGCGATCCTCGGAACACGCTGATCGCCGTGGTAACGTCCCGGCGTCGGAGAACGCAACAGTTCACCCTGTACGGGGTTCTGAAGGTCTGACAGATGGAAAACAAGCGTAAAACCCCAAAACGCAATCCAGGACCCACAAAGGCGCTCCGAAAATTCCCGAAAATTACCGGCGTGGTCCTCACAACGCCACGGACCCAAGGAAATTCACGGGCACACCACCAATGGGTCCGACAATCCGGTATAAAAAGTCCGAAACTCACTCGGACACGATCCGCAACCCGCGAACAGACGATCCGAAACCCACGGATCCTGATTCGAAAAATATCTGAAAAACCCGGGGCACTATAGCCCTCCCCCCTTATAAGAATTTCGTCCTCGAAATTCAGGACTAGTACCGAGTCACAGGGGGAGAACGCCTCGACCAACTGACAACGCTGTCAGGGCCCCAACACAGAAAACCTCGATACTCACAAAAACCACGATCCTGAGGGACGCGGCCAGACAATGATCACGGACAACGCCTCTCTCACAACCCACGACACATCGATTATCAGAGCAGGCGCATGCAAAAGAGCACAAGTCTGGCGTCACCTCAGCCAACACGAAAACCAACCACCGGTCAACGCCCATGCTCGGCGGACCCACCAAACGTCAGCTTCACAACCCGCTGACCGATCTCACGTCCTGCACCAAAGACAACCAACATCGAGCTCCCACCAGCTCGCACCCGGCAAGCTGCACACCCTCAGCAATATGGCCAACTCTGCCAGAAGACAAGCTTCTCTCAAACCCCCTGATCCAAACCGGGACAAAGCACACCTCATGATCAGCCACCCAAGGTCTCACTGGCATACGGCTCTCGCCACTGTCGAGCCCCAGCAACCAGCATCTTCTGTCTGTGAAAGACCATCCATTGGTCACCAGACATTCGTCAACGGGAAACCTCCACCGGCCCAGCAGGTACGATCTGACTCACGGTAGGTCATCTGCTGACTCACACACAGACCGACACCACATCCAATTGGATTCCCGCGCCAACTCTACCCTTCAGGGGAGCACGGCGGGACCCAATGACTCCATCTCCCCTCGGTCCTCACGTCACTCGACTCAGACTTACGGGGAATCCTCCCTTGCTGGCCGCAGACTGAGGATCAATATCCAACGCCAACGTCTCATCAGAGACCTCCACACACAGGCATCGACCACCATCCTGTCTCATCGAAACCTCCATCTCAATTAATCCAAGAGGACGCCTGCCAATCCCGACTCCCGCTCTTATCACAGAGCCACGGGACACACAACCTCTTACAATCCACGACACACTTCTCCAGAACCGACAAGTGCCGCCTGCCACCACAGCAAGCAGGTCGATGGCGCAGCGACCAATGCACCTGAGTCCCCCGACAATACACGTCTTACCACGGTCGACAACTCGGTCAACCTGACCAACCACTCACGGCCGCCGTCCGGGACCCATAATCTCTCAGAGATCACTTCTCTAAAACACGATCTCATCCGCGAACGCAACATCCAACGCAAGAACATGGTACTCATGCGGCAACATCGCCAGCATATTTCCCCAACTCTCCACCTGCCAGTGCCATGAACCACAATATCTCAAGCAACGGCACGGCAACAACACGTCTCACGCCGCCGGAGACAATGCACATCGATGAACCAATCCTCCGCTGCTCTACACTTCCTCAGAAATCCACCCGTAGCAACCAACGCTACGATCCACGCACTCTGATCCACACGCACGGCCACCACATTGACAACTCGGGATCCACCATCCCGACAACCATCTGCAACCCCGCAGATTCCGATCCTCCGTACATCGGGAACCGCAACACCAACCGCAAATCTCAAAAACACCGCCCAGCCGGCACTCGTCCTTCCGGAATAGCGCCAACACCCTTACACATCAGGGAACGGGCAACGCTTCTCACAGGCAACCACCTTGCCAAAAACACGGAACACGTCTCACACGGATTTCATGGCACACAAAGGCCAACCAATCCGGACGCACAATGCAAGATGACGAACCTTAACCAACCGCGATCTCCTCCAACCAAGGGAAAAATTCAATACACTTCCGATCAACAGAAGGAAAACTCCACACTCGACCTGACCTCGAGCCTCGTGCATGCTGGGAATAGCACCTTCCAGCACTAAGAAAATCATCACTTCCGTCAGGTCAGCTCCTCCGACAACACTTACCAAGTGTCCCGTCGGACCACGATCACAACATCTCTCGATGCACCACCGCTGCAATTCCCCGAACTGCAACACGCCACGCCAAGAGCCGCAACACGAGCCATAATCGGCAACCGTCAACGCTCATCATCGAATCCCGAACTCGCCACGAAACCTTCACATCTCGAGCTAAATCCTGGGCGAACACAACCCATTCGCACGCAGAAGCGCAGGAGCGAGAACTTTCTGGGACACCACCGCCCAATCCTACCTCGAAATTTGCAAAAATAATCAGGACCGACACGTCAATTCTAACGTCATAGAGCACGACAAGAACATCGGGCTCGACAAATCAGCTCTTAACAGAAAGTCCTCCGCTCACCCGAGCATAATTCTCGACCAGAGCACCCGCTCTGTCACCTCAAACCACAACCTCAGTGCATCAGGGGCTGGACAATCCTCAGACTGGAGTGGCCAAACTCAATAACAGCTCCCTCAGAGCACACTCACAGCCACTTAACGGCGAATAGTCCTCGCCAGCCACCTGACCTCGCTGCAACTTCCTCGAACGCAGCACCACCGCAACACGCCTACCGACAAAACTCTGCCCAACGCAGCACGACCGGGGCCACCATCGATGAGGGAGAAAGCTCTCAACCTCAATCCACAGACCCCACGTCGGCACTCCGACGAAACAGCAACCACAAACACAGCGCCAACGCCGCGCATTCAAGCTCTTACACGAGAAACCAAACGGAAAACAAACACAAAACTCTATGCCAGCTGCCGACTGTACTGGATCTTACGGACTCTGATCACTGCAATATCTCGAATTCCCAAGTACGTCCACAACCATGCTCTGATACCAACTGTGGCGACCCAAGATCCGGATACCGGGAAGGCCCGATACCATTCGAATCCTGGCCCGCCGCCCACGAGCTGGGAGGGCTCGGAAGGGCTAAAAAGGAGTGTGGAGGTACAAAGAAATAGGAAATAAAGAAGGACAATTCAACAATTAACAGAAATAAATAAACAACTACAACAGAGTCAAGTCTAACAGAAAGTACAGTCTAAAGCAGTAAAACGTACCACATGCCAAGTGAACACTCGGCCCGGCGAGCTGGTAGCTAAGAACCTCCGAACAGCACCCTCGTACCTCGAGGAAACGAGCTGGCAGCTAAGAACCTCCGAACAACACCCTCGTACCTCGAGGAAGAACCGCCGCACCTGAAAAGCAGGGATGAGTCTCCAAACAGAGACTCAGCAGGGTCCCGCGGAACCCCAACCGGAAACAACGGCGGAAGCGGAAAGTAACCACAGCAAGAACAACAGTAACAGTAGGAACAACAAACCGGTGGCCGGTAAAAACTCGGCGCTACAGCTACTCCTATTGTACAGGAAAACCAACACCCCGATCCCACAGTCGGGGACGATCGAACAACGAACCACCCTAGTCACGCTACTAGGAAAACGACCACTCGTCGGGAACTCGACGCTGTCTAGGGGAAAGCCCTCGGTGACGCTCACCAGAACCCCTAGACCTCGGCATCGGGAAAACACCCAAGAACTGCACGCAAAACCACGTCTTGCAGACGTGAAGCGGAACTCGACTCACGAGGAAACTCACGTCACGTGACGGGAGTATCGCCCACCAGAAGAACGACCGGATGCGTCCCTTGACGTCTTACACCGCGTCACAAGTGTCTAGCTACTACGCCCCAGGCGGAGACTCAGACACACAGTAACCAGTACCACAAAACAAGGACTAGTTGGGGTCGCGCCTGCCGGCGCCGTCCGACGCCCCCAACCTCGTGTGCACACTCAGACCATACGCCCTAGGCTTGTCTTCTAGCTGGTATTTCCACCTAAGCCCGGACTCGGCTGTACGTGGGGGCCCTACAGTAACCATTCTACTCACCGTCTCTCTCGGGTCAGCCGCTCCACCACTCCCGGGTGGGTCAGCACACGCATGCCGTAAGAAGGCTGCGACTAGTGGGGGCTCACAGAACGTGGACACAGAAAACCACGCACGCACCCATCGCGAGTAACGCGAAGTAACAGGTGGCTCAAAGTCACCCGACTTTGGACAGCCCACTAGACCTACTAAATCCAACGGCCTTTGAGTCACAAGACTCGGGGTCAAGACTGTTGCACACGACAACACTGAGCCGTCGATCTGGCCTAATCCCTAGGTCCAAAACCACGATGCAATGACTCACGAGGCAGTTCACAACTGCCGAGACCCATCCCTCGAGGAGGGAAACTTAAGCGACCTCCAGCCTTCGGCTGGGAGATTGGACTCACAGTCCAAGGCCACACACATGGCCCACTCGGAAACCACCTTCCGGAGAAACCACGACGTACGGGGAAACCTCACCGCACTCACACCGATACACGATGACTCGATCTAGTAAGAACACGAAAGCCCGAAATACCTGGGGTCACCCGGACCCACCAAGCCCACGAGCACGCTTATCGAGATAACACGGTACCTCCAGACACCCCAAAAACACGGTCACGGAACTCCACGGGGTGTCCGGGACACACACGGCCCAAGGGGAGCACGATTAGCCGTAGACTGCCCTGCTGGTCACCTCCAAGAACGCGCTATCTTTGCATAGCGCGTTCAAACAGAACGCGCTAGGACCCTATAGCGCGACAAGACTGAACGTGCCATAGACCTCTAGCGCCAGATCGCGCTATGACCCTATAGCGCGACAAGGGCAGAACGCGCTAGGACCCTATAGCGCGACAAGAACCGCCTTACTGTTCATCTTCCCCGATGAATGCGCTCTATCGGGGCGGCGCGACCTCCAAGAACGCGCCCACTTGGGCTAGCGCGTTCTCAGTCCGCGCTCGAAAACGGCGGAAACCGCAGAAAAACCGATTCCACGCCCCGTTCAGTCCCAGGTGAAGGGGAAACAAAAGGGGAAACCTTCCCCAAGCCCCTAGGCATGCATCTAAACCCCTGGGTCGGCCAAAAACGCCGCAAAACGGGAGATCCGGCTCACACCCCAAAAACACGAGTTTTCCCCAAAACGTCCAAACGAGCCCGCTCGGCTCACCACGGCCTACAAAACTCGCGGAAAATGAAGTACACGAGTTGGGGGTCCATCTCTCTACCTCCACCGAAGATTCGACGAGCCGTGGACGCCGATCCACGAGGAAACGCTGTTTAAACCCTCGCCGGTTCACGATCCCACGAACCGCCTCCACCATCGCGATCCTCGTTCCGTGCCCGTCGCTCCATGTCCCACGAGCCACGCCGCCCCGCCCTCGCCGCCTTCGTCGGCCGCCCGGAGTGAGAGGGGGAGAGGAGAGAACGTGAGAGAAGAGAGAGGGAGGGAAGAGAGAAATGAGAGATGGGGAGAGAGAGAAAAAGGAGGTTAATATATAGAAAATCCGAAAATTCCCAAAAATATCGAAAAATAGAAAAATATACCCCCGCGATCCTCGGAACACGCTGATCGCCGTGGTAACGTCCCGGCGTCAGAGAACGCAACGGTTCACCCTGTACGGGGTTCCGAAGGTCCGATAGATGGAAAACGCGCGTAAAACCCCAAAACGCAACCCGGGACCCACAAAGATTCTCCGAAAATTCCAGAAAATTACCGGCGTGGTCCTCACAACGCCACGGACGCAAGGAAATTCACGGGCGCACACCACCTATGGGTCCGACAATCCGGTATAAAAAGTCCGAAACTCACTCGGACACGATCCGCAACCCGCGAAAAGACGATCCGAAACCCACGGTCCTGATTCGAAAAATATCTGAAAAACCCGGGGCACTACAGACCACCTCTCCTAACCTGGAATCCCTCGATCAAACCTGTAGACCTTGCTTTCTGCCATACCCTCCTTAGAACATTAGTCACAAGCACAAAAAAGAGAGGGGACATAAGATCTCTCTACCTGAGTCTCTTGCCACTAAGAAAGGAATAAGTCGGCTTTCCATTAACCAGGATCACAAATGAAGCAGAAGAGATACAATACCTGATCTAGCCGATCTATTTTCCCCCAAATCTCATCTTGTTCAGCACATCAAAAAGACGAGACCAATTGACCCTATCATAGGCCTTCTCAAAATGTAGCTTCAGGATCGCCCCTTTCTCTGAGTCTTCATGTCATATAAGCATTCATGGATCACCAAAAAATTGTCCTGTATGTGACGTCCCCTGATAAATGCTCCTTGGAAGCAACTGACCACCCTATCCATGGCTCTCTCCAATCTCGCTGTCAGCAGCTTGGTGATGCCTTGCTTCTTAGGGATGAGAATAATGAGGGTTTTGTTAATTCCCCTCAAGTGTGCCCTCCCTTCATGAAATTCTCTAACTATTGCCAGAAGATCAGCTTTGACCACATCCTACCATTACTGAAAGAAGGATAGAGGGAAACCATCTGGACCTGGAGCTCTATCCCCTGCAAGAGAAAAAATTGTCTGTCGAACCTCATCCTCAGTAAAGCTCTGTGATAAGTCATCCCACTCCTCCTAGGAAAGATGTGGAAGAAGGTCATCTGCAATCCTCGGTTTGAAGTAGTTTTCCTCAGAAATAGCATGGAATAGTAATCCCTTGCCATAACCCTGATATGCTCATCCGAAGAGAGAGAGAGAGTTCACCCACCCGGATACAAGCGATGGTATTCACTCTTCTTCTCTCGAGACTAAGCGTTGAAAGTAAGCAGTGTTTCTATCTCCCTCTTTGATCCATCTGTCCCTTGATCTCTGCTTCCAATAGGTCTCCTCTCTGGCTAGGATCTCATCGAACTAGCACCTCAGAGAGTCTCTCAGCCTCTTGTCCTCTGCATTCAAGAGTCCAGCCTCCTCTAAGCTATCCAACACCTCAATATGCTAAAGAATTTTGTCCTTAGCCGCCCTCCCCGAGAGGGTTCTGCTCGCCCTTGGTCTTGAGAACATGAGTAGTATGCCTCAATCTGGAGACAAGAGACACTATAACGGAGCCGTCGATAACCTGTGAAAACCAAGCTCTCTTGACAGTATCCATGAAGTCTACCTCCCTGAACTAAAACTTCTCCAACCTGGTGGGCCTCCTGTCCTGCGGTCAACTAGTCTTCTAGAGGATGAGCTTGTGATCCGATACAAATTTTGCCAATGGAAGCGCCTACACATGAGGATAGTGATCCTCCCAATCAGTAGAGATCAAGAATATGTCTAGTCTCAAACACGAGGTATCAGCTCGTATGTTGGACTTGGTAAAACGACCATATACCATGCCAATATCCACCAGAGTTGTCACCTCAATGAAGGCAGTGAAGTCATCCATGTCCCCCGTGTGAGCACTATCCCCCGACCTCTCCCACAGGGCCACCACGGTGTTGAAATCCCCTCCAACACACTATGGTCGCGCTAAAGAAAGGTGTAGGCTGATCAGCTCCTCCTATAAAAATTGCTTCTCCTCTCTCCCCTGTGGCCCATACACCCCGGTGAAGTCTCACGAGAAGCCATCCTTCACCGAAGAGAAATGGAGAGAAATGACCCACTTGTTAGTTTGCTGTCCACCACCACCTCATCGATCTCATAAGGGTTCCATAGAATCATGATGCCCCCTGACCTGCCTACCGTTGGGGACACAACACCTCTGGAGAGTCTAGCACCCCCTAACTCTCTCATGAGACACTCCCCATCCCCTTCACACTTGGTTTCTTGAATGCAAAGTATATCAATCTTGCATCCCCTAACCAGCTCTTTTACTGCCCTCTTCTTTTCCACCCCTAACCCTCTTACATTCCAGGAGGCTATCCTCATGGAGACACAATCGGAGCTCTCTCCTGCCCATCCTCTTCCTCCTTCCTCACCCCTCTTCCTAACCCTTTCCTCTTGCAAGATAGTTGCACACCACCTCTTGCAAATATTGGTATATGCTTGTTTCACACGCGAAAATTCTTCAGAATTTAAAACATCCATTTGTTGGATATATAAGCATATATTTTGGCATATCGTTAATTCAACGCACTTGATTTATCAGACGATTAGGGTTTGTGTACTGGATTTTTCCTAATCGACTGGAGTCGGTGTTAATTTATATCGGAGCAAGTCTGAATACCTTTGATTAACTGTCGAAGAATGTCTTTTGCCTCTATCCGTTGCGATACATACTCTTGTAAAGAAATTTGAAGACTTTATTTCTTTGAACATATGTAATTTAAATTACAATCGGTCTTTCAAGACCTTTACATATGGTCCCAATTATATAATTAGGTCTTCGGGATTACATCTGGTTGTAACAAGACCTTTTGAATTTGTTTCAGTCTGCATTTGGACCTTTGAATTTGCTTTCGTCTTGATCGGGTCATTGAATTTGTTTGTCCCTTGATCGAATGGTTGAATTTGAATTCCATCACCATTAGACTCTTGGATCGCCAAGATGATCACTGTCAGTCCGTCAGATCTGCTTCTTGTCATACTCTAGCTATCTAATTTGTACATGGTTGAGATCTGACTCTTGAATCTATTTTGGATCAAGATGTGACCGTTGGATTGGTTCCTGGTCTCGATTTGGCCATTAAATTTGAATGTGGTCAAGATCTGACCATTGGATTTGTTCCAGATTGATATCTGACCATTGATTTCAAATTTCATCCCGATTGATACGTTGGATCGCCAAGATGATACTATCGAACCGTCGGAGATGTTTCATGGTCATGATCACTCTTTTGATTGTGGTCGGACTCTTGAGTTGACTTGATGTCTATAAAGACATTTCCGCCTGAGACGAAGTATATTTGTAATTTTTTTCCTCCATCAAAGGATTTCTACAATTCCCAAACATCGGGGTATTCTTACATTTTCATAAGAACTCTAGACATTTCTGTCTTTCCAGACCTTTTTGGGTATTTCTATAACTTCTAACTCTTTCTAGGTATTTTTACAATTTCAAAACTTTTTAGGATACTTCTGCAGTTTCTAACCCCTTTCTGGGTATTCTGTAGTTTCTAACCCTTTCTGTGTATTTTTGTTATTTCTGACTTTTTTTGGGCATTTTCGTCATTTTTTTGACTTCCTCGAGACGTTTCTGTCATTTCTTGACTTTTCAGAGTATTTTCGTCATTTACTGACATTTCTGGGTATTTTTGTCATCTTCTGACATTCCGAGATAATTCTGTTATTTTCTGACATTTCGAAGCAGCTCAGTTATTTCTTAACTTTCTAAGACATCCATGTCATTTCTTGACATTCTGGAGCATTTATGTCATTTCTTGACATTCTAGAGTAATTTTGTCATTTCTTGACTTTTCGGGGTTCATTTGCAGTTTTTCGACTTTCTTAGGCTTCTCCCTTGGACTTATCAGTAATTTGTTGACCTTTCAGGATTTATTTGCAATTTTATGACCCTTTGTGAATATCTCTATAATGTCTATATCTTTCTAAACATATCTACCATTTCTTGGCTTTCCAAAGTTTGTTTGCAATTTCACCCATTTCTTGGGTTTATTTGCAATTTCTCTGTCAACATGAGTATTCCCATAATTTTTCTGAATATCAGGGTTTCTGGGTTTGACAACTCTTGGTCAGCCTTAAGTAGAGTGTAGGAGAGCACACACCGCTTCAGGAAAGTGGCATGATCTTGCTCCACTGAGTCGTGCAAATGGCGCGACTATGGACAAGAGTATTTTGATAATTTTTGAGCAAGTCAAGATCTTTGTGTAATTTTTGGACTGAACATGAGTTTTTATGCAATTTTTCCACAAGTGGGGGATATTTCTGAAATTGTTGGACAACAGAAGGGGTATTTCTATATTTTTCTCATTATCGGAGATGTTTTTGTAATTTGTTCACCATCGGTGATATTTTTGTAATTTCTCCACTATCGGGAGGGGGGAGTATTTCTGTAATTTTTTTTTACTATTAGAGGTATTTCTATAATTTTTCCACCATCAGCATTTTTTTTAGAGTTTATTTCCAATCTCCTGGAACTTCTGGATAGTTTTGCAATGTTTAGATTTTTTGACAGTGTCCTGTGATGAGGGTATGTCTGCAATTTTAGTTTGCAGAAAATACCATGTGGTAGAGGTATGCTTGCAATTCTAATTTCCAGAAAATATCCCATGACAAGGGTATATTTGATTTTCAGGAAATATCCCATGGTAGGGATATATCTGTAATTTTGAATTCTCAAAACACACTGTGCAGCATTGTTGGCAGTATCGGCCGAAACCGATACGTTTCGGCCGAAACGTATCGGTTTCGGCCTATACCGACACCGAAACGGGCATTTACACTGTAGCAGGGCCGATACCAAAAATAATATATATTTTAATGATTTCGGACCGAAACCATCCGGTTTCGGACCGAAACCGACCGAAACCGTCCGGTTTCGGTCCGAAACCGGCCGAAACCTAACATGTTTTCGCCGAAGCCTAACTTGTTTTCGGGCCGAAACCTAACATTTTCATAGATTGCCCCCTTTTCTAACAGTTTTGAACCGGTTTCGGCCGAAACCGAAACCGAAACCGATACCGAGTCGTATCGGTTTCGGACCCGGCCGAAACCGAGTCCGAAACCGACACTGCCATCCTTGCTGTGCAGTGACAGGGGCTGTCGCGTAATATCATATGATTTCTGATGTTTTACATATTTCATAGACTTTATGAGAATAAACATATTTTTTCCTTCTCATAAAATTGCACATTGGCAGTAAATGCACATTTTTCTTTTTTTCTCACATTTTCTTCTCACAATATGGCACAAGTGCAGAATGCACAGGGTTTCCTTTTGACTCCATCGAGGAATAGAGGGCTGTGATGGCAGTAGAATTTTCTTCTCAAGCTCCATCAGTCAAGGATGCCAGGGCATTTATCCCCTTTTTAAACAAGGCAAGGTGGCAATGAGCTTTATTCCCTCAAAATCATTCCATCGGTCAAAGACAGAGTAAAAGAGAGGAGAGGGGAAACCTCCTCCATCTCCATCGGTTAAGGCTTGTGGGACCTGACTGGACATTTACTTCTCTTTTTAATCTCATAAGGGCATCTTACTCCCTCTTAAATCCATCGGTTGAGGTGAGATGGCGGTGGGATTTATTCCCTTTCCCCAATTCCTTATTACCCTTTAAAGCCATGGTTAAGAGGCCAAGGGGGAGAATGGGTGCACAAGTTCTCTTCTTCTCAAAAATCCCTTGATTATCATTTGATTATCCCCCGATTCCATTGGCCACGAAGGGAGCAGTGCATTTGTTGCCCTCCCAAATCCATCGGTTAATCTTTTAAAAGGAGATAAGAGAGAGGTAAAAGGGAAAGATCCCCCCCATCTCCATCGGCTAAGAGCTTGGGCTGTTGGGTTCTTCTTATGACTTTCAGACATTTCTATTACATATCACAAGGCAATTTATACACACATATATCCTTTGTGGGTTTTCTTCCATGCTTGATGCTAGCTCCTTAGTCCTTCATGGATGATTATTTGGGATTTATTTCCTAATATATCTATTAAGATTTTAGGATCAACACACATATGTGAACATACCCTTAGTGGATTTTATTCATTCAGTAAACAAAGCTAAGAGTCCCCTCTTTCGTTTTGAACAAACCAAACAATTCTTGGGGGTTGGGCGAACCAAACCTTATCCTAAATCTTCAAGGCTTCTTCAAAGTCCTCCCAAGTTTTAAAAGATTTTTTTCGCAATCCTCTTGCATGTGCTCTTTGGTGGATGGAATTGAGAGAAGTCTCGTGTGTATATCTGGAGAATGAGGCCACCTCCTTTTATGGGAGAGCACACCCAAGTGGGGGAACCCCATGGTACATTAATGGGTGATGCATTGACTGCACCTTCGGTTCCCCCGCCGCCTTGTGGGGATGGAAGGTGGGTATGGGGTTTCATCGGTAGAGAAGGGACCATGGTCAAGTCTCCATCCCCCGTTTTGACTAGGGAGGTAAGCTCACCTCCCCATTTAATTTCTCCCCTTCTCTTCTTTTTTTATTTAGAAAGATGAGAGGAGGTAGGAAGGTGGGGTCCCCCCGGTGGCACCCGGGGGTGGAACCCAAGCCCCCCCTGTGCAAGTCAGTGGTGGAACCCCACCCTCGCGTCCCCCCGGTTGGGGTGTAGAGGTGAGGGTGGACCCTTGGGTCCCCCCGATGGGTGTTGGTGGTGGAGGTGAACCATGGGTTCTCTCGGTGGATATTAGTGGTGGAGGTGGGCCCTTGGGTTCTCCCGGTGGTTATTAGTGGTGGAGGTTGACTCTTGGGTTCCCTCGGTGGGTGTTGGTGGTGGAGGTGGACTCTTGGGTTCTTCCGGTGGATATTGGTGGTGGAGGTGGACCCCCCCGGTGCCTGCGCACATGTGAGAAGGCAGGGGAGGTGGAGGTGGACCCCCCCGGTGCCTACGCACAGGCGGGAGTAGGGGGTGGCGGCTCCCCCACCTCTACTCTTGCTGTAGTCGGCCCTAGGGCCTATAAGAATAGTCCTTTGACTATTTAATTTATTTTTTTGTTTTCTTCTGCTGTGCAGTCCCAAGCTGCATGTGGTGCTTCTTGTGTTTTGTGTCATTGACACAGTCTTGATGTCCGGATCACACCGTAGTGACCACGCTTTTTGAAGTACCGAAGATAGTCCCTGGGTAATAAAAATGACATTATTTGTTGATTGTTTGCACGGGTGTGTGGCTTCATGCCACCCGTCAAGTGTTTGACATAATTCCAGTGCATAGAACACGCCTTAAACATGCACATTTATCTGTCGAGCGAAACCTCAGAATGCAACGGCGATGATTTAATATCATATGTGCTGTTGTGGAATTAATTTTATTTTTTTTCTGGTGGCACTAACCATGAAAATTGTGAGGTCCAACAATGCTCCTCCCACATCTTTCTAACCCCACCTTCTAAGGAGATACACACTTGTCCAGCCATGACCCTCACTTGGTCCACCATCATCTCATGAGCAACTGCCATCATTTCCCTCACTTCCTCCCTAGTCATGTGATACTTCCCCCTCTGCTCCCCCCCTTTAGTGATCAGAGTCACTGGCCCCTCAGGCAGGGCCAGCATGTTAGCTACTACCTCAGGAAGCTCATTGTCGACAGGCTCGTGCGCATCCGACCCTTGAACCGAGTCTCCTGAGCTAGTCCCGAGGACTCGCTCTACAACCACTACCTCCCGGAGTCCGACATCCTCAGTAGGACCAGCCTCTCGGACCCCCACTAGATTCTCCCCCGCCTCTGAAACCTGCACCAGAAACTAGGAGGGCCATCCCTCCTCCGATTGCTCCTCCTGTTGACATTCCAAGCCGCTAGCGCTGGCCACGACTGGAGCCAGGGCAGAAACTGGAATGACCACTGCTTGAAGACTGCTGGGAAGGGGCTCTGACTAGGAGCGGTTATCCCCACTCCCCGAGGAGACAGAGAGGGGTACTGCTTCCCCACTGGCTGGGGCGACCTCATAGAGCATGGGTGACGGCACCGGTTTTTTCCCCATCCTGGAGCAACGGCCGACCTGCTCCCCGAGAATCCCATTGTCGCCTTAGCAGCGAGGAGGCTCCCACTTGAGGGAAGACCCCACTGGCCACCGGCGGAGGAGGAGGAGCCGACAAACCACCACCTACTGCCGCAGAGTTCAAAGATTGAAACTGTTGCCTGGAGGAGTTCGGGCAGGAGAGAAGACTCTTATCGAGTCCCACACACCCAATACACGGATCTGAAGGGAGCTCGGGTAAGTCATGGGTCTTCTTCTCAGACCCGTACCCAAAACCGGACTCTTGCCTGACCGCCAACCTGCTTGAGGATCCAGACGTTGTGAACCGGACAAGCCACTGAGCCGGCTCAGCTGCTTCGTTCGGAGTTTTGAAATTGAATTGCCCACCACCTGGTCATCCCCTACCTCCAGACACCCCCTCTGAAACTCTAGGAGTGGCGGCGTCGGACCAGATACTTCTTCCTTTACCTCAAGACATAGGATGTAGACCAAGCCTGCGAGTTTCACAGTTGTAATAGTTGGAATCACGACCGGCCCAGCCACCTGGATGGTGGCAACCACCATTGCCCTCGAGTCCACTGGGGAGAAAACCAGCGAGCCCTGTTCGACGCTCCCAAAGCTATTAATCATGAAGCCAACCCCTCCCTCGTTGTAGAGGACGATGAGAATCCTTCAAGCACCCTTGGCCTCTGTCGGAACTAGAACCTGGTCAGGGTAGAAGCGCCTCATATGGCCCCGTCTGCCACAATCGAAACACGTCGGAGCCTGCACAGATGGTCGACCCCTGGCACCCAGGCCGGAAGCAAGGTTTGACAAACCGGTACAGTACGGCCCATACCGCACGTATCGGACTGTACCGGTCGGTGATCGGTACGACCAGTGCGTGGTACATAACCGATACACTACATGTGTTATTTTAAATATTAATTATTTTCTTTTATAATAAATCTCTTTTGTAGGTCGGTTGGTTGAGGACCTCACGTTTGAATGTGAGATCCTGTGTTCGAAACACACTTTTGATGCGTTTTTATTCTGTTTTTTAGAACGTTGTTTTAAAAAAATCGTTTAAAAAGGTGGCAGATGTGAGATTCGAACCGAGGATGCCCGTTTAAATCACGTATCAACTAACCAACCGAGATAGAAGAGCATTTGAGTAACTTTATTCTATAACATATATATATATATATATATATATATATATATATATATATATATATATAATGTGTTTTTTTGTCTCGGTACGGTACGCAATGGTACCGAACCGTACCATATCAGTGAAAAACCGGTAAGGCCGATACGAACGGGCCGGCAAACCCTGACCAAAAGAAGGCTTCGGGGCAACCCCCCTGCCTCCTTGGGAGCTACCGGAGAGATTCCTGCGAAGGCCAGCACCCAGAGGGATGCAGTTCGGCCATGACGGCCACACAATCGCCGAAGCTTTTCTCACTAGAAAAGCTAGAGAGAGAATCTTCCCTCCCTTTTCTTCAATAGCAATATTAAGCTTGTTCCCTTTGGAGAAAGGTAGACCCGAACTAGAAGCCTAGAATGGCCACTGTTATCTAATATATTATTTGATGCTGAGTATGTGACTTGTACATACCTGAGAATCATATGCAGTACACAGTTGATGGGTTATGTAGGCTGCATAATTTGAGACTGCTGATGGAATATCTGCACACCCCCAATCCCCAACCCCACAAAAATAAAATAAAATAAAACTGCAGTCTGCAGCTGATTGGCCACTTGCTGGATATCTTTTACTTCATTGTGGATGGAGCTTAACACCACATAATTTAACGCTTTGGCTTGTTCATAGGCACACATGGTGCTAGTGCTCAAGAATGACTTCAGTTTGTTGCATAGGTGATGAGTCACGTCTGCAGTAAGTTGTACATAAGGGAGCCCTTTTTATTAAAAGAACAAAGAATAAAATCTTATTTGAGATCAAGCTGCCTTTACTTAGGCTTTGGCTAGGCACCGTCTTAAAAGTCAGCTGCTTATGCTACCTAGGTGCCTTGGACAGGTCTGAATTGTCAATGAGAAAAGGGAGGAAAAAGGACCTAAGAAATCAATAAATTGCATGGAACCTTCATTCCATCTAGCCTCATTGCACTTTGTGTTAGACTCTGCAATCACAGGCTATTGAATTGTGCCTTTCTTCCTCACTAGTATCATCATTTTTTCCCCACAACATACTGATTTTTTCCTTTTTTTCCCTAAATGTTTCTCAATGTTTAATCATGTTATGCACTTATAGGATGTGTTGTATTTCTTTATACTTTATTTAAAATCTGAGAATAGGTCTTAATTTTCCTTTATCATGCACTCATGGTCAAATATTAGAAACATTCATAGCAATTAAAAATATGTTTAGTTGGATCAAACATTACATGGCCATCTTGTAGAACATCAAAAATTGAAGAAAAATGATGGCCTCATTCATCAGGCCCCTGCTTCACTGCTTAGGTGGTCCACTGATATCTCGCGATGTTCATCGTTAAAAACACCGTTTGACCAATTTCAAAATTATTGAACTCGCAACAAAAATAAAAGCACGTAAGGTAGTAGCAAGCACGGGTTGAATCTACGGAGAGGTTAGAATTTCAAGTAAAACTTTGAGTTTCTTTTTAAGCAAAAAATGGATGATCGTTTCTTTTGAGATTTTTGGAATTTAAATGAACATAAAATAAATCTATCTAATGAAATTGGAGGGTTAAGAGAGAGAGAGAGCAAGATCTAGAGAGAGAAAATCAAACTAATTTTATTGCCTGAAAGAAAAAGTACAATATGAAAGTGCGAAAAATAAAAATTACAACTCACAAAATAAATTTCTAAATAGAACAAAAAAATGAAGAACTATGGAAGAAGATATAACCATGATGGGGGAGATGATGGCGTCGTCCTCTTTGAACCTTCGATCACGAGTCGTCTTTGACAGCCCGCCGCCCACACCGAAGTAGACACCGCCTTTGGAAGGAAGTTTTAGAGAGAGGAGAAATAGAGAGAAAAGAAGAGATGGCGCTACGTACGTGGAAGGAGGAAGAAGAAAAAGAAGTAGAAGAAGGACGTATCTATCCTACGTACGGGAAGGAGGAAGAAGTAGAAGAAGAAGAAGATGGAGGCGTAGAAGATAGAGGAAGAGGATGAAGGAGGGAGGAGAGAACTAGTCTACTCCTATAACTAAAGAAGAAAACTAAAAGAAACTAAAAGAATAAGAGCCTCCCTGTACAACCATCGTGAGTGCCCATTTATAGGCAAAATTTCTTTGCCCAGGTAGGGATGTAAATAGATCGGGTTCGATTCGGGTAGTCCAATACCATATCCTATTTGTGAAAATTTTACAAATACCATATTCAGATAGTACCCTATTATTTTCGTTGGTATAGATACGGATATATCCGTCACGAGTATGGATATACCCTTGGATATCCGTATCTGTCTATAAAACATGAGTCCATGTCCACGTCTAAGGAAATATGAGATTTATGAGGAGTGGAAAAATAGAAGTCTGGTTAATTCTTTCCTTTCCAAAGTAATTTTTCTGTTTTATAAAAACATCCTTACAATTTTAGCAAGAAGTCCAAACTTGCAAAACCCAACAAGATGGGCAACGGGTTGAGTTCATGTCAAAATCATAGGCCTAACATGCACAATGAGTTATTAAGAACGGGTTTGGATCGGGTATGGGTTCGGGTGCATTAAATCCATACCCTATCCGAATATGAAACATGTATTTTAAACATATCCGTACCCGAATTTATATCCGTTTATTCGAGTATTACCCGACCTATCATGGGTCGGGTGATGTGGGTAATCGGGTTTGCGAGTATTTTTGACATCCCTATGCCCATCCAAGAATCCTACTCCAATCAACCTTCTTGCTAATAGAGACCACTTTCCTTCACGTTTTTGTGCGAATCATGGCATCATTTCCTTCGAATGGTAGCCCATTTTTGAAGAGGAATTGCAATGGAGATGGATTGGAAGAGTAGTGTATTCAAATCGCGTCTTCCTTAGATGACGTGTTTCATGATTTACGTCCACCTCCTTTGACGCTTGTCAAGCCCGCCACTTCAAATCGCGTCTAGGTACAAAGATGTTACTTCTTTAAGAACGTGGTTGCCTTGAGCGTTGTGTTCAGATCGCGTCTAGGTACCCAGTCGCGTTCTCACCCGAACTCGTCCACCTAGAGAGCCGTGTTTCAAAAAATGCGTCTAGTTGGTTTGACGTGATTCAACAATCATTCAGGGATATCTATGCAATTAAAATTAGAATTTTAGTCTCTCAAATAAAATAATATTGTCAATAAAAACTCAAAATTATATAATCATGCAATATCTACCTCTTCCATGCATCTCAAATCCCACATATTATTTTATGTCTCGAAATATAATTAGTTTCACGAAAATCCAAATTCAATGTAAGACTGAGATTAACTATGAAAATTACATAATTTTTTTATTATCAAAGACTGGCCAAGTTGGAGCAAGGACTCGTCGAGTGCACCCTTCCTCAGAGAGGAAGAATGTTCTCACTCCCCCAGGCTACTCTAGGGCCCTAATTTTATTTATTCAAACTGAAAGAAATACAGAGTCTGGGAGGGCATCCCCCTGAGTTACATAAGGCCATTTATCAAAGGCCCTGAAGAAGGACATTGTCAAGGATTCAAAGAAAAATGCACCAATTGATATTAATTTCGGAAGGCAGGCAGGCCTGCCTTGTCTATCTTGAGGGCGCCCCTCGCCAATCTTGGAAGATTCTCTTCCCGGGTGAAGAATGAGTTAGCAGAGGCTTCACATGCGAAGGAGGCTAAGGAGTCAGCCGTTTGGTTGCCTTCCCTGTAGGTATGTTGAACACAACATCCATTTTTCTGCAGTAGCAATAGAGTTTTGTTCCACGAAGGGGTGATCATCCAATTGGGGATTACTTTCTTCTTAATTGCTTCCACAAGAACAAAACAATCTGAAAATATTGCTTCCAGCTTTATGCCACACTGTTTAGCAATGGCTAAACCATCATGTATAGCCCTCAACTCAGCAACCAAGCTAAACCCCATGCCATAAGAGAAAGCGAAAGCCACCAGCATCTTTCCTGCAGGATCTCTTATGCAGCCTCCACCCCCACTTCTACCGGGGTTTCCTTTTGACGCCCCATCAATATGTAGGGTATAACCCTACACTGCAAATTTACAAAAAACAGCAGTGGGTAGTTTGATAACAACCCGAGGGACAATTCAAATGTAGCTAGGCAATTAAACTGGCCGGGAGATAGGGGCCTGTGAAAACACAATTTGTCCAAAGTCGCAGAGATTGAAGATATAAATTTCTTTTTGATTACTGCTGGGGTTATTGTAGCACCATCAAATCTTACTGCACATCTGGATTTCCAAATTACATAATTAATTACATTAAAGCTCAGAAATAATGTGTGTGACATAAATAATCATATGAAAATGTGCACTCATCACATCCCTCAATTTACTCGTTGCTAGTCCTTTAGCAATAGAAACAAGTAAAAATTAAGGACCAACAAGAGTTTAAAATTTTCATATCTCATTTCAAGATTATCTTTCATACAATTAATCAGGGATCAAGACTTGGGAAACATTAATGCACACTAGCCTTTAAATCGGAAATTAATGTTCACTGCTTAGAATACACCCAAAGTTTTATAGCACATGTACTTGTGATATCTCTAAATCCACAGCGGGACAATTACATCCTCCATATTGCCATTCAAATTAGGTGTCTTTCAACTCTACATCTCTAAGATCAGAACGTTGATCATGGTAACTTTTACTCTACCTTATTTTTTCTCTTTTTTTATTCATTTTATTATTTTCAAACACATGGTGTTGCACATCCTTTCGCCGTTTGACGCGAATCTCGAACACTTGCCTTAGGTGAAGAGACCCAGTTACTAGGTTCAGAGGTATTTTTCATGGTTGTTTCTTTTTTTCTCAAAAATTTCTCACACTTTATTTGGCAGGTAGTTTTTTCCAAAAGTATTTTTTCTACTGGAAAATGTAGAGTATCAGGTACTATATCAGACTACAGAAGACTTGTCCTGCTTGCTTCATTAATGTGCAAATGTACTTCTTTTTTTCTTCAGTGCTAATGGACTTTAGGAGATTCTAAGTCAGTTTTCATGGCTAGATCATAGTTTGCCATATTGGATCTCGGCTTCGTCTCGGGGGGGGGGGGTTGGAGAGGAGATCTCGGAGAGATCTTAGGAAATTCTCGGGAGATCAGGTTCGGGGATTTCAGAACATTTTATCATATATATAGTCTATTTTTAAAAAAATCTTAATTCTTTTATACTAACCACTCAATTTCACAAACATATTTTTTGTAATTGGCAACTCAATTTTACCAAATAAAGAGTAATGATAACAATAACAAATCTATTCACATGCACTAATGCCAATATACATCAAAAGTTACACAAAAAAGAGATACATAAAATGGTACGTGAATCACAAATGGAAGAATACATCAAAAATTATCAATAATAAAAAAGATAACTGACACAAAAAATTGACATGAAAAAGTCAAATGAAGGCAGGTGGTGTTACAAGATAAACTATTAAATTATAGAACTATTAAAAAATTCCCAGACCCTCTCCGTCTGTCTCGCCCCCTCTGTCTCTCTCTCTCTCTCCACTGTCTCCGTCTCTGTCCCCCCCCTCTCTCTCTCTGTCTCCCCCCTCTCTGTCTCCCTCTATCTCAGACAGATAAGAGGGAGACGGAGGGGGGAGAGAGACAGACAGAGAGAGAGGGTGGGAGATAGAGAGAGAGAGAGGGTGAGAGAGTGTATGTGTGTGAGGGAGTGTGGAAGGCGGAGAGAGGGTGGGAGACGGAGAGATAGAGAGGAGGGAGAGATAGACAGAGAGGGACAGAGAGAGAGAGGGCGGGAGGATAGATCGGGGGCCAGGGGGAGAGACAAATAGAGAGGGACAGAGAGAGGGTGGGAGACAGAGAGAGGGCCAGAGGAGACTCGGGAGAGAGACCGGGGGGGAGAAAGAGAGAAAGTGGATGGGATCTCCCCCCCCCCTTTCTCTCTGTCTCTCACGTACACTCACACTGGAGAGATGGGGGGAGACATGGGGAAGGAGGAAGACGGGGGCGGGGGGGGGGGGGGAGGAGGAGGAAAGGCATACCGGAGAGAGGGGAGACACCCGATGCCGATCGCCCGTCCACTAGGAGATCCGACGCTGGCGAACTTGGTCGTACACCTATCGTCGACGATTGACGCAATCGGCGGGAGGGAGAGCCACCTAGGGTAGCTCCGGCAACCTCGTGCGAGAGTGTGTACGAGTGTCTGGGAGAGAGAGAGAGAGAGAGAGAGTCGGGGTGGGGGAGGCGTGAGGGCTCCACGGGGGTGGGGTTTAAGGATCGACCGGTTCGCGTTAACGCGTCGGTTCACCCGTTCGCGCCCGACAGATCTTGCCCGCACACGACGAACTGAAACACGTTGACTCGCCGGCGTTTCGCATCTCGTGGACGCGTTGAGACTGAGATCTCGCGAGAATGCATTCCATGGACTAGATATTAAAAATATTTCATTATCCTTCTTCTTAGCTTCTTCCATTTCAGATTCTCTTTCATGAGAGCATGAATCATGAAAACTCAGTTGAGATTTTTTTAGTATTTTTTTTAAATATTACAATAGGTTGTATGTAATTTTAAAATTTGATTCCCTCCTCCCCCAACTTAAATGACATTGTCCTCAATGACATGAATAATAAGTAAAAATAGAACAATGTAGAAATGAGCTTTTGGGAAGGAAATGTAGAAATGAGCTTTTGAGAAGAAAAGGTACAACCTGGGGCATATAGAAGTGGTCCTCCAAGGGCTTCCTCACGAGTAGCTGCACTTGATTCTTACAGACACAATTAGAAAATAAATTATTAAACGAAAGTATTGAGTTGTCTCCCAAAAAGTGCTAAGTTTACCGTCGTTAGTCAGACACAATATACCTCCATAACTAATGGGTGGCATTAAGAATCAGTCACCACGTGATCTTATCCCCCTTTAAGTTCCAACCTTTTTACTATCGGAGGAAAATATTTTGCATGTATGTATGTGAGTGGCAATATGATGGATTTCTTCATTATTGATTGTAATATTAAGAACATAAGTTAACAACTTCTCTTCTGTAGGGGTCATAAAAATCAACAGCCATTATTTGTGTTTTGGTTGGCGTTACAAACCATGGTGGGTCTAGCAATCCTAAAGGACCCCCCGTCACGTAATGGTAGGGAACTATCATGATTATAAAATATTTCTCTTCCTTAAGGTCTTTATGGGGACTTTATTATCACTCAAATTTTCTTCTCCAACCTCAATTTTAGGATTTACTTGCATATTTTGGAGGTGAGAATGGATTAGAGGGTAAGGGACTTTTGGAGATTCCACCAAATGATCAGTGTCAATGATAAGTGGATAATCGGGAATGAAATATAAGTGCTCCTCAACCCAAGAATGCTCATAATGCTCAAGTGCATTTGACCAATCCACTAATTGCAAAATATCTCGGATGACTTTAGATTCACCGAGGTCAGGAATAGATAAAAGATTCATATCCTCCCCTAGATCAAGAGATGCCCGGTCAAAGTTAATTTCAAGCGAGATATCCGACTCCTCCCTTACGCAAGAAGAATGGTTTATGAATATACTCAATTCTTTCTCCACCCACATATTTTCTTCATCTCTCACTTGGAGCAAGATTGTATCAAATTCAGGAAGGACAATCAATGGAATTTGATCATTAATTGGTGCATCCACTTTCTCTTCTTCTCCCCGCAACTTAAGATCAACAGACTTATCATAACCCTTTTCACATATGGAATTGGGCTTGGGCTCCTCGGGCTGCTTTTCTGGATTGATATAATGACTACTGCTAGCTCCCTCTAATTCCTCCTGGTATGACTCCTCTATAATCCCCTTATTGTCTAAGTCAATAGTGATATGAGTGTCTGTGGACTGGGGAATCATTGGTTGATTATATGGGCCTTCATGATGGTCAAATCCAGGAAGTTGGTATTCAGGGCTTGCATTGGGATAGTTTGACAGTTGGTCCACTTCTATTCTCTTGATGCTTTCAACAAGTCAATCCAATCGGGCCTGTATCTGGGAAAATGATTGTTGCATGATTTGTTGTTGGGTTGAGAAAGATTGTTGTCGAGCTAGGATAAATTGATGCAAGTGATTAAACCTCTCCTCCTTGTTGAGATCTGTATATGGAGGAGATGGATATGTGGGCTGAGAGTCGGACTGTGAAGGATAGTAATTTGAAGGGTAATCAGTCTGATAGTGAGGTGGTGAAGAGTATATGGGTTGCCCTCCATATTGGGCTTGATTATAAGAGTTATTTGTATATTGAGTCCAATTTTGACAATTTTGGTCGGGATGACTTTGTGCTTGGTCTTGATAAGATTCCCCCAAAAAATTATCTTGGTCTCCGACCAGAGTTAAAGGTATATGGGCATGGGTCATAGTAAGGCGTGGAGAGGCCTTGAGACATTTGGGCTTGTCCTTGGGTGAGAGATGGATCATGGGCCCCTTAGAAGAACTGAGTGGTTTGGCCTTGATATTGGGTAATTAATGAAGACTGAGCCGTCATAAGTAATGGGCTCTCATTGTGGGCCGACGGGTGGGGTTAGGTTAGGTCAGAGGTGAAAATTAACTTGGGAACTTATTTACATAATGGGCCGGTTTGGCCCACATGTGATTATTCTCCTTATGAGTAGGTGCTATGAAGATGTTTGGGTTCATGGTCACGAATTGATCAATTTTATGGGCCAATCGGTCCAATTTGTCCAATTTGTGTGTCCAATCCATAGATAGGAATTATTCTCTCACCAAGATTTTTTTTGTTATGTTTTTTTTCTTTGGGCAAACTACCTCCAAGGATCTTCAATAGTACAATCATCCCAATGATTAAAGAGGGAATCCTTCGATGTCGGGGACTTACGGAGATCTTAGTGAAGGAGATTCTAGCCCGACGAGAGGAATTCTCGATCGGAGGGTCTTTCCTTCACCAAGAGCGATGTTTCCTAAATTGCCCTTATAGTGTTTTGATCATTTTTTTGACAATTTTTAAAATATGAAAACTAACTAAATATAGAAAGACAATTAAAACAAAATAGGGAAATATAAAATATAACTTAGATAGCAATCCCTCGTCCTTATATTTTTTTTAAAAAACAAAGGAAAGGAAAAATGGGAGAAAACATATCTCATTTTTTTTTCGGATTTTCTGCTATTTTTTCTGCTATTTTTTGTTTTTCTGTGATTTTTCAGGATTTTATCAGATTTTCAGATCAGAATCTTTATTTACACTTTCCTTTTTTTAGTGACAGATCATTTTTCTTGTTTTTCCTGAATTTTGCGATCTGTGCCTACACTTTCTGCTTTTAGCGACACTTTGTCTGACAGTTTTTTTTTGCGATTCTTTGGTCTGATTTTCTTTTTTTCCTGCAAAACATAAAAAAGACAAAAGTTAGTACTAATATATACACAAGAAACACAAAGCTATCGGCTTAAAACTCAAAATCCTCTCCGACGATGGCGTCAAAAATTGATATCTCGCGATACTTGTCGTTAAAAACATCGTTTGACCGATTTCAAAATTATCGAACTCGCAACAAAAATTGTAGTGAAAAATAGAGTTGTAGGGGTAGGTTTGGAACTGATTTATTTCTTTTCTTCCTTGTTGGGCTGCAGGTTGTTTATTGGGTCTGGATCTTATGTTTTTATATTGTTGTATCAGTATTGAGTCTGGTTAAGTCAAGGGTATTTTAGTCATGTTAACCCTGACTTAACCTAACCTAACATCTTTTAAGAAGGGGACTAGGGCGGCTGGCAACCTAAGGGAGTCTTTTGGCCCCCAGCCTCCTTTCCAGTTCAATCTCCTCCTTTTCTCCTCTTTTCCTTCTCCCTCTGGTCCTGTTGGATTCTCTACATAGTATCAGAGCAGTAGAGAGAAGAAAACCCTAAAAGGGAGATTGTCCGGCAGGGGAAGCTTTATCCTAGGCCTGCGGATCCATCCTCCCTGTGGTCTGATCCCCTGCTTTCTTCTCTTGTTCTCTGGAGGTTGTTCTCGGGTCTGGAGGTGCAGAAGACTGCGGATCCATCCTCAATTGCAGCTGCCCTCCTCTGGCACCTCTCCTGCAGATCAGAACCTTCTCCAGCAGATCAAAACCCTCTCCAACATCTCTTCCGCAGACTGGACTGCTGTTCTTGACTGTTCTTGACCGATCTGAGCAGAGCGCAGGCTGATTGAAGGGTAACGATGTTTGAAACAACTCAAGAAGTCTCCTCCAAAGGAGAAAACCTAGGGGAAAATATCCATATTCAACTCCCCCCAGTGAAGTTGAATGATTCAAACTATTTGGATTGGGCAGCAACAATCAAGACTTTTATTAGTGCGAGGAAGAAGGTGGGTTATATAAATGGAAAGGTAAATGCTCCTTCTACTGAAGATCAAAAGTATGAAGAATGGGAATACAATGATAGCATTGTTAGAACCTGGATCCTTAGTTCTGTCACAGATGGACAACTGAAATACATAGTGAGAAAATCAAGTGCTAGAGAGATGTGGCTTATTATGGAGGAGATGTATAGCGAAAAGTCTAATCCAGTGAATTTATACGACTTGGAGGTAGCAATCCATGATACCAAACAAGGTACACATTCAGTCTGTGAATACTATCGTGCCCTAAGAGCTTTGTGGGAAGAACAAAACTCATTTGACATTAAAGATTGGGACAATGTTGTTGATCACAAAAGATACCCGAAACACATTCACGATACAAGGGTTCTCAAGTTTCTCCATGGTCTTAATTCTGAGTATGAGGGACTGCGATCTCAAATTCTAAATTTTGAGGTCATCCCTTCACTTGAACAATGCTACAAGAAAGTGGTCACTGGAGAACGGCGAAGGAAGACTATGCTAGTGGATACAGGAGGAGCTACTACTGGAGATCATTCAACTTTAGTTAGCTCGAAGGTTAGCAGTGTAAAGACGGGGGAAGGTACTCGCAAGGAGTCATATAAAGGGGATAAAAAATGTTCACACTGCAGTCGACAGAATCACTCAGTAGAATTCTGCTGGGAATTACATTCAGAAAAGAAGCCTTTAAAATTCAGAAAAGGCCAGCAAAGCAAGGGGACCAAGGATGGCAAACTCGGTTTCGGACTCGGTTTCGGCCGAGTCCGATACCGATATGACTCGGTATCGATTTCGGCCGAAACCGGCCGAAACCCATTTAAAAGGTTCAAAAAAATCAAATTAATTCTAAAAAATTACTCCAAAAATCATAAAAAATATAAATAAACACTTAAAATCACAAAAACTATTACACATGCATTCGACTGTATAAGTTAGTGCAATAACCTTGAAGTAGACAACTACGCATCGAACTTCAAACATTGAACATGTGAAAGTTAAACCAATATTCCATTGTACATTAATACAAGCAGTACAATAAACCAAATTAGACAAAATAAATGTTACAAAAATTCATTGATTCTTACCTAATATGGATAATAATTACTAGAAGAACCTTCTCCCTCATCGTCTGGCCTTTGATGTCGATATCCATAACCAGGTTGCATGTATGGTCTATATTCACTATAACCAAACAATGAGGTAGCCAAGTCCTGCATCCCTCTTTGGATCCCTCTTGGAGTGTTTGGTTGGCTTGATTCGAATCCAGTATTAGCATAGGAATCGTGAGGAAGAGAAGAGGAACTGGTCGGATATGGATGGAACTTGAATGATGGTTCATAATTCCACGACCCATAAATAGCTGCTTCCTGTTGGCCACCTTCATAACCTGGTGAATCATATCCTCGCTGACCTTGACTGTATCCAGTAGTACCACCTGCATCACCTGTACCACCTGCAACACCTGCATCACCTGTACCACCTGCAGCACTAGTACCACCTGCAGCACCTCCGGGATGATCACCATCATCATCATCACCACAAGAAATTAGTCGCTTTTTAGCCATCGGGGATGCTTTTTTCTCTTGTGGTGCCAATTTTTCAGTGATCTTTGACATGAGTCCTTTATCCCTTGGCGTGTGCCTCACATAAATCTGCTTCAACTGCTCAATTGTCGGGTCCTCTCGAGCAGCAGCATTTGTCCTCTCAGTTTGCCCATGCACTGATGTACTTCTTCTTAAGGAGACCGGTGGCTTGACCATTCTAGGAGTGACTGGCCTGCTATCTGTATCTGAGTGTCTAGCTGGCTCAAACTCGAACTGCTCCTTAGTGTCATCAACAACCCTAGACTGGTGCGCATGAGTATCTCTAGCCCTCTTTGATGTTCTTTTGAATTCGGGATCTCTTGCCTCATCTTCATCAAGTATGCCCTCTGCCCATGCTCTATCATCAACATCAAAAACGGGCTCATCAACCTGCTCTCGTGTCTCCACCCAAGACTGCAAGGGATTATCATCATCAAACAAGGCATCCACATCAATCTCTGCGGCGGCATCCTCGGCGACGCCTTTGTCTCGCAGCTTTTGTCTCAACCTCATATTCATTATTCTCAACCTCATATTGTAGTGGCAGTACACTAATTTCTCTAATCGATCAGCCTTTAGCCGATTGCGAACCTTTGAGTGTATAAGGCTGAACGTGCTCCAATTTCTTTCACATTGGCTTGCTGATGTGGTTTGACTCAACACCCTGATTGCAATGAAAGCCAATGCAGAATTGCCCAATTTTCTATTGTTCACCATGATCCACCAGTCAGCTGTTACACCGACCAACCATAAACAAATAAATATAAGTTGTAAATAAAAATTAATTAAGGAAGATGTAATTGCAAAGAAAGCACACAGATGAAGTATACCTGGGCTCACTCTTCCCATTGCGTATTGCAATTGGGAGTCAGAATACGTCCCAGTTCTCATTCTATAGGAGTTCATCTACAAAAATTACATAATAGATTAGCATAACTATTTAAGTAAATTCTATACCTCTTATTCATGAAATCAAACAGGCCAACCTCTACTTCCGCCTGAAGCCTCTTATCTGGTGTCCTCGATAAACGACCAATGACTTTTAAAGTGCCTTGAAGCACCTCGGCATCAACATGTGCATTGACATTGTACATTAATCGAGGGTTCAGAAAATAACATGCATTTGTATATAGTTAATGTATGGTTAATAATATATGAATACAAATAATCACTCACCAGCTGCATGCAAGTCGTGGTGTAATGTGGTGTCCCATCTATGGTCAATAATCTTCCACCACTTTGCATGTTCTTTGGGAAGGGACTCCTGCAACTCCAATTTCGCACGGTCCATGGCCTCATACAGATATCCCATATCATTTTTGTCATCGCCATCCACCAATCTTAGGACCTTCACGAGGGGGGTGACTACTTTCATGTATCGTGTTACTCTGCCACAGAATTTGTTGTCGTCCACGATTTGACAGACATCCAAATAATCCATCTGAGAATCAACATTGCCCTTGTCGATGTATTCCCGCAGGGTATTGTGGTACATGAAAGCTTTCAACTCATTCTTATACCTGTGCAAAGAAATAAAATTTGAATCAAATACGGATCATAACTATAAGGATAAAGAAGTAATAATTGAGTTCAACAGTATACCTATGCAGAGACTCCAAAGAAATGAAATTTGAAGCAAATCTGGTTGGCCCTGCACGGATAATATCTCGCCCCCACTTGCATGCTCCCTGAACATGTTCAATATCCTAAGATGCTATAAATATACTGGATAATCTTTTGTGCCCTTTCAATCGTCTTCTTCACATGTTTGTCCTTCCCTATGTCTTCAAGTATGAGATCAAGACAATGTGCTGCGCATGGGAGCCAATATAAATGCCTGTGCTTATGCATCAATTTCCTCCCTACAGCCTTATAACTGGCTTCATTATCAGTCACAACTTGTACAACATTTTCTTCACCAATTTCGTCTACCATGTTGTCCATCAAATGAAACAAATAATTGGCAGTTTTTTCAAAATTTGATGTATCTACAGATTTTACAAATATTGTACCTTCGATGCAATAGACCAAAAAGTTAATCATGGACTTTTTCGTAGTACCAGTCCAACCATCACACATAATAGTGCATCCTCTCTCCATCCATATATGCTTGAAGCTTTGAACCCAGTCATGGAGCTCCTCAACCTCTGCCTCAAGCCCACGTCCGTATATGTCCCGACGTGACGGCGCCTTCAAACCAGGGCCAGCATCTGCTATGGCATCCAACATAGGTTGAAAATATTCACTTTCAGCAGCATGTGCAGGGACACCTGCATGAAAAAATCATTTACAGATGCTTTTAAATGCATGCCCTGCAACTTCTGCAGATTTTTTGACCCGTCTTAATGCACTTTTGATCTTAGGTTGTGTAGCCTGGGGCCTTCTGTGGAGATAACTGTCCATGGGGCCTGCTCTCTGCGTCTGCGGGGGCGGGGCAGCAACATCAGGACGTCGTGCAGCTGTACTGGAGTAGGTCCCTCCTGAACCCATGGGTGCATTTCCTTTCCTTCGAGCGGCTTCTTCACGCTCCCTTGCTTCAGTCAGCTCCGGATCAGAATCTTCAGTGCCTTCCTCATCATCATCCCTCCTAACCCTTCTGCCAGAAATCTCCTCAGCAATTTCCTCCTCATCCTCAGCCCTTTGTTGCACACTCTCCTTTTTCCCCAAAAGGCACTGGCGCATCTCCTCTCGCACCTCTCGTGGACAGTGGTCCCATTGTCTCACCTCTCCTCGTACCCCTGCCAAATGTTACTTTCCTCTGGTAATTCCGCCATACATCTCCCTACCACAATAATTACATTTAACCTTCCTTCTCTTAGCATCAATTAAGGACATGTGAGCCCACCCCGGATCCTCCTGCCCTTGCTGCTCCTGTGTTTGCTGACGTCTAGGCATGATGCTGCATTAAGATAGTCAAAGAAAAATAGTATAGTTGTAAGTACATTGGAAAAATTACGGCTTAATTATCAATCACCCTTGGGAAAAAATAATTACCCGCGTGCTCCCACCCTAAAATCCTCAATGAAGTTTAATTTAACTTCAATTGAGCCTAAGCAAATCAAAATAGACAAAAGCCCCAATTTCTATGACCTAATTAGGGCTTAATTAGCAATTAACCCTTAATCTCCCTTGGGAAAAACTAATTACCCGCATGATCCCACCCCCAAAATCCTCAATGAACCTTAATTTAACTTCAATTGAGCCTAAGCAAATCAAAATAGACAAAAGCCCCAATTTCTATGACCTAATTAGGGCTTAATTAGCAATTAACCCTTAATCACCCTTGGGAAAAATTAATTACCCGCACGATCCCACCCCAAAATCCTCAATGAAGCTTAATTTAACTTCAATTGAGCCTAAGCAAATCAAAATAGACAAAAGCTCCAATTTTTATAAACTGATTAGGGTTTAATTAGCATTTAACCCTTAAGCCCTTAATCACCCTTGGAAGAAACTTAATAAGCAAGGCTTGCTCACCCCAAATTTTTAACCCAACCAAAATAACACAACAAAACAATCAAACAAAACCCAATGAAATTAACCTCAAACAAAACAATCAAATCCTTGAAGTTGTGTTGGCCCCCGGTGTGCGCAGCAAGGCTCCCTCTCGGCCTCTCCCTGTCCACCTCCAGCAGGCGTAGCAGTCGCAGCAGCCGCGGCCCTTCACCCTTGGTCGCACGGCACCAGCAGCAGGCAGCAGCCGCAGCACAGCTGCACAGCAGCAGCACAGCAGCGGCAGCAGACAACAGCAGACAACAGCAGCGGCACGGAGACAGCAGGGGGGAGGGTTTCGACCGAAACCAGTGGGTAGTGGGGTTTCGGGGGGGGCATGACAACAAAGCATAAAGGCCTTAAAGGGGTTCACGTGTTTCGGCCGAAACCGACCGATTTCGGGTGAAACCAATATCGGTTTCGCCCGAAACCGATACCTCTTTTAAGTTTCGGATTGCTACAGTAATAAAGGGCCTTTTCGTATCGGTTATGGCCGAAACCGATACGTTTCGGCCGAAACGTATCGGTTTCGGCCGAAACTACCAACAATGAAGGGGACAGCTGCGGCAACAAAGGCAACAACTCATCCCACTGAATCAAATGCTGAGGGAAGTATGCAAACAGTTACTCAAGGAAGTTTCGTGGGGCTGTCCACTTCGGATGTAGCCAACCTTCAAAAGTTCCTGACCCAGTTGAATCCATCCTCTGTCACTACTCAGCCAGGTATCTCCGGGGCAGCACTCAGCGTTGCCTCAAACCCTAGTGGGAACTCTTGGATTATTGATTCATGAGCCACTGATCACATGGCGGGTACTCCCTGCCTCTTTTCTATATATACTTTGTGCTCAGACCAGGATAAGGTGACCATTGCCAATGGTACTTTGGCTACTGTAGCAGGGAAGGGAAATATTCCCTTAACTGATCATCTTACTTTGTCCTCTGCTCTTCATGTTCCCAAACTGTCCTTAAACTTACTTTTTGTGAGTAGTCTCACAAAATCCTTGAATTGCTCAGTTACTTTTTTCCCTTCTCATTGTGTGTTTCAGGACTTGAGGACAGGACGACTGATTAGGAGTGGGCATGAGGCAGGTGGCCTCTACCAACTTCAGTCCAAAACGATTGCTGCCCTTCAGTCCTCTATAGCAGAAGATGTCATCTCAAGGCAAATAAAGGAGATACAATTGTGGCATTTTTGTCTAGGACACCTTTCTTTTCCAGCTATGAAGCATTTATTTCCCTTACTATCCCAACAAGTGGGCATTCAGTCCATTAAACGTCAAATTTGTCATTTAGCCAAGCATTGTAGAACCCAGTTTCCCTCTTCAATGAATAAAAGTTCGGCACCTTTTGAGTTGGTTCACTTAGATGTCTGGGGTCCTGCATCTGTCCCTTCAATTGATGAGAATCGTTATTTTATTACATTTATTGATGACTTCTCTCATTGCACATGGGTATATCCTATGAAGTCCAGAGAGGAAGTGCCCAGAGTGGTTCAAGTGTTTGGAAACATGGTGGAAAATCAGTTTGAGAAAAAAATAAAAAGATATCGGTCAGACAATGCAAAAGAATACTTTGAAAAAAATCTAAATGTATTTTTTGAGGATGAAGGGATCATACATGAGTCCTCATGCCCTTATATTCCTCAACAAAATGGAGTGGCCGAAAGAAAAAACCGCCACTTACTTGAGACAGCTCGGGCACTCCTCTTACACCATAACCTTCCAAAAAAATTCTGGGGGCAGAGGCGATACTTACTACTGCATATGTCATCAATAGAATGCCTTCTCGAGTTTTGAAGTTCAGGACACCATGTTCTATTCTTTGTCCTCGTCATCCACTCTTTTCTTTACCATTGAAGGTCTTTGAGTGTTTGTGTTTTATTCATGACTTTGGCCCAAACAAGTCTAAACTTGATGCCAAAGCCATTCGGGGTATTTTCCTCGGTTATTTCCCAACCCAAAAGGGCTATAAGTGCTATGATCCCCAAACAAGAAGGAAATACTTGGTCAAAGATGTCACCTTTTTTGAGGCCCATCCATACTACCATTCTCATGTTGTGCCAGAGGGGGAGAATGTTCAGAAGTCTATCACATCTTCGTATCATCCATCTCCTATTGTTTTTGATACAACCACCACTACATCGTTGAATCATCTTGATATACCTGATGTTGATCCTCCTAGAAAGGATGCCACAGTTGAGGAATCTCAAGAGACAACAGAGAGAAATGACATTGACACTAATAGGACTGATTTGGGTTGCCTTCCAAGATATTATGTGCGAAGGCACAAGACTGGGACTGATGCAGTAGGGCGCTCTCCTGCTGATCCCCCATTCTATGATGTCAGTACTGTCTCGAGTTCTAATTCTGAACCTGTTGGTCCTGTTGAATCAAACACTTCAGCTGAAAGTGATCAGGATGACCCTGATCTGGAGAAGCCTATTGCTGTTCGAAAAGACGTACGAGAGTGCACCAAACATCCTATTTCCAAGTACATCTGCTACGCACAACTTTCCCAATCCTATAAAAAAATCATTGCTGCACTTTCATCTTGCTCAAATCCTTTAACCTTCACTGAGGCCATCAAGGACTAGAGATGGGTAAAGGCTATGAAGGAGGAAATGGATGCCCTTGAAAGAAACCGTATTTGGGAGTTGGTTGACCTTCCTCAAGGAAAGAAATTGGTAGGATCAAAGTGGGTGTACACTACAAAGTTCAAAGCTGATGGGAGTGTAGAAAGGTTTAAAGTGAGGCTTGTTGCAAAGGGATTTACTCAAACGTATGGGATTGATTACGAAGAAACTTTTGCTCCAGTAGTAAAACTGAACACAGTTAGAGTTGTGCTCTCACTGGTTGTCCACTATTCCTGGGATTTGCACCAGTTAGATGTCAAGAATGGTTTCTTAAATGGTGAACTCAATGAAGAGGTGTATATGCAGCCACCCCCAGGATTAATCACGAGAGGGAAAGTGTGTAAACTGAACAAAGCCTTGTATGGCTTAAAACAGTCCCCTAGAGCTTGGTTTGAACGGTTCAGAGTTGCCATGGTCAGATATGGTTTTGTCCAAGGAAATGCTGATCATACCCTTTTCACAAAAGGGGTAGATGGGAAAGTGGTCATCTTGCTGGTATATGTAGATGACATGATTATTACTGGAGACAACAAGGCTGCAATAGCCAAGTTAAAGAACAATCTGGCCAAGGAGTTTGAGATCAAGGATTTAGGGCAGCTGAGATACTTTCTTGGCATTGAGGTTTCACGGTCAGCAAGAGGGATTCATGTCTGTCAACGTAAGTATGCTATTGATTTACTGAAAGAAATAGGAAAACTTGGATGCCGGACTGCAAACACTCCTATTGAAGCTAATCACAGATTAAGTATCTCAGATGGTGATGCCTTGTCCGAAGAAGACAAGAGGAGATATCAAAGATTAGTGGGGAAACTTCTCTACCTATCCCTCACTAGACCTGATATTTCCTATGCTGTCAGCATGGTTAGTCAGTTCATGCATGAGCCTCGCACATCTCATATGGCAGCAATAGATAGAATTCTGAGGTATATAAAGTCATGCCCAGGAAAAGGCCTTCTATTTTCTAAGAGTCATGCTCTCACAGTAGAAGGATATTCTGATGCTGACTGGGCAGGGTCACAAGATGATAGGAGATCTACCACTGGATACCGTATATTTCTAGGGGGAAATTTGGTGACTTGGAGTAAGAAGCAGTTTGTTTGTGTCAGATCAAGCGCAGAGGCAGAATATAGAGCCATGGCACAAGCTATGGCTGAGCTTACCTGGCTGAAAATTTTGTTGAAGGATCTTGGTGTGGATGTTCAGTTGCCCATGAAGCTCTATTGTGACAATAAAGCTGCCATTAATATCGTTAATAATCCCATTCAACATGACATGACTAAACATATTGAGATAGATAGACATTTCATCAGAGAAAAAATGGACAAAGGAGACTTGTGTCTGCCTTATGTCAGATCTCGAGAGCAGCTAGCTGATGTTTTTAGAAAAGGCCTATCAAGAGAGCAGTTCTTACTGGTTATTGGCAAGCTGTGCATGCTGAACATCCATGCTCAACTTGAGGGGGAGTTTAGTGAAAAATAGAGTTGTAGGGGTAGTTTTGGAACTAATTTCTTTCTTTTCTTCCTTGTTGGGCTGCGGGTTGTTTATTGGGTCTGGATCTTATGTTTTTATATTGTTGTATCAGTATTGGGTCTGGTTAAGTCAAGGGTATTTTAGTCTTGTTAACCCTGACTTAACCTAACCTAACATCTTTTAAGAAGGGGACTAGGGCGGCTGCCAGCCTGAGGGGGTCTTTTGGCCGCCAACCTCCTTTCCTGTTCAATCTCCTCTCTCCTTTTCTCCTCTTTTCCTTCTCCCTCTGGTCCTGTTGGATTCTCTACAAAAAAAAAGCACGTAGCATAATAAGAAGTACTGATCGAATCCACGGAGCTTAGAATTTCAAATTGAAAACTTTGAGTTTCTTTTGAAGCAAAAATTGGATGATCGTTTCTTTTGAGATTTTTGGAATTTAAATGAACATAAAATAAATCTATCTAATGAAATTGGTGGGTTAAGAGAGCGAAAGAGGGGGGGAGAGAGCAATATCTAGAAAGAGAAAATCAAACTAATTTTATTGCTTGAAAGAAAAAGTACAATATGAAAGTAAGAAAAATAAAAATTATAACTCTCAAAAATAAATTTTTAAATAGAACCAAAGATAAAGAACTATGGAAGAAGATGCAGTCGTGATGAGGGACATGATGGCGCCGTCCTCCTTGAGCCTTTGATCACGAGTTGTCCTTGACAACTTACCGCCCACACCGGAGTAAACACCGCCTTTGGAAGAAAGTTTTAGAGAGAGGAGAAGTAGAGAGAGAGAGGAAGAGGGAAGTAGAGAGAGAGAGGAAGAGGTGGTGCTACGTACGTGGAAGGAGGAAGAAGAAAAAAAATAGAAGAAGAAAGACATCTATCTTACGTACGGGGAAGGAAGAAAAAAGAGGAAGAAGAAGTGGAAGAAGAAGAAGACGGATGCGCAAAAGATAGAAGAAGAGGATGAAGGAGGAAGGAGAGAACTAATCTACTCCTATAACTAAAGAAGAAAACTAAAAGAAACTAAAAGAAGAAGAGTCTCCCCATACAATCATCATGAGTGCTTATTTAAGGCAAAATTCTCTGCCTAGCCAAGAATCCTACTTCAATCAACCTTCTTGCTAATAGAGACCACCTTCCTTCACGTTTCTATGCAAATCATGGTAGCATTTTTTTCGAATGGTAACCCAATTTTGAAGAGGAATCCCAGAGGTAGCGGAGATGGATGGGAAGAGTAGTGTATTCAAATCGCGTCTTCCTTAGATGATGTGTTTCATGATTCACGTCCACCTCCTTCGATGCTTGTCAAGGCCACCAGTTCAAATCGCATCCAGGTACAAAAACGTTACTTCTTTAAGAACGCGGTTGCCTTGAGCTCCGCGTTCAGAATGCGCCCTAGTACCCAGTCACGTTCTTACCAGAACGCGTCCACTCAGAGAGCCGCGTTTCAGAAAACGCATCTAGCTGGTCTGACGTGATTCAACAATTTTTCAGGGGCATCTGCACAATTAAAATTAGAACTTTTAGTCCTCAAAATAAGATAACATTGTCAATAAAAACTCAAAATTATATAATCATACGATTTCTATCTCTTCCATGCATCTCAAATCCCACATATTATTTTATGCCTCAAAATATAATTATTTTCATGAAAATCTAAATTTAGTGTTGGCTGAGATTAACTATGAAAATTGCAAAATTAATTACATTAAAGCTCAGAAATAAAGTGTGTGACATAAATAATCATATGAAAATGTGCACTTATCATCCACCTATGCAGTTTTTTTCTTTTGGTTGGGGGGGCTGTTTCTCTATGGCCTTCTCCTTCCTAGGCGTTTATAAAATGTTGGGGCCAGGTTTTGGTGATAGCAACATGATGTGTAAAAAGCGGGCCTGGGCTTGATGTTTTTTGGTGGGTATGACTTGGATTTGACTAAACCTAGGCCAATATCACCATTTTTATAAACCTAGTGTTGTCACTCACCCCACTTTAGGGATTTAGACATTCGAAATTGTCTGTTGACTCATCTGAAAACCCATGTGTGTGCAACCCCTCTGTTCCTTGTGTTCTAGCTTTTGGATGATTGGATTTGCTGTGTCTCATGCTCACCTCCATCAAGGCTCGGCAGATTTGTCCATGACTCCTTGTAAATGATGTTATAGGGGGATGATATGAAGAATTTGTCAATGTTTTTCATATATGTCGGTATTTATTTGGAGCACCAGTCAGGGAACCTTTTACCGATACTTCTACTGCTATAAATTTTTTTTTTGGCATCATTTGTTGATTTTGGTGGTTAAATGGATCTGGTATGTGGAGCTACGATCAATATGGTTTAACAATCTGACAACTTCACATTGCAGGGAGTACATTGTTGACCTAATGTCAGACCCAGGAACTCTAATACCTTCTGATGCAGCGGGGCATCAGAGAGAGTATGATGTAGGTTCTTCTTCAGTTTGTTCATCCCTCAGGGATGTGGAAAATTATCATGTGGCTTCTTCTTGCGGTGCTTCAAGTTCTATCAGCTGCTTTTCTGAGAATGAGACAGAGGACAAAAGATTATCTGTTACCTCAGAAAGTGAAAGAGCTAATTCAGCTGCATTGTATCAAGAAGAACAGAGGTTGAAATCTTCTCATGATGAACTTTCAGCACAGGGGCCTGTAAGTGACAAGTCAAAGATCTCAGAAGATTCTAGTGATTCTTGTAGTAATCAGAGAGTGCCAGCTCATAAACCATCTCCTAGGCCAAATCACCCTTACGCTCTTGCAAGATCTCCTTCTTGGACAGAAGGCATTAATTCCCCAGCAGTTCGGCGGATGAAAGTGAAGGATGTTTCACAGTATATGATTGATGCTGCTAAGGAAAATCCACAATTGGCTCAGAAACTTCATGATGTATTACTGGAAAGTGGTGTTGTGGCACCTCCCAATCTGTTCACTGAAATCTGTACTGAGCAGCCAGATTGTGTAGTTTCTAAGGATGTGATTCCATCCAATAGCAAGAATGAGATAACAAAGAGGAAGGATGAATCTAGGCAAAAATCCCAAGCTGATCCTAGTAATCGTAGGTTTAATCTTTCTAATGATGGCATGCAGACAAAGGTTCCTTCTAGACCTCAGTTGGACCATCTGAAGCCTGTGGAAGGTCTAGGAGTTCCCCGACCACTGGATCTTGGAGACACAACAGGAATTCCTTGTTCATCACAATCTGAAGTAGCTGGCCAGCTACAAACTTCTCCAATAAAGTTCATCAAGAGCATGCCTGTCGCTGCTGCAGCTGCAACAGCAGCTGTGGTTGCATCTTCAATGGTTGTTGCTGCAGCTAAATCAAACTCTGATAAAAATATTGAAGTCCCTGTTGCTGCAGCTGCCACCGCTACTGCTGCAGTTGTAGCAGCAACAACTGCCGTCGTCAGCAGGCAGTATGAACAATTAGAATCTCCTGCCCCTTCAGCTGTTCCATGCCGTAGTATTATAGCTTTTACCCAAAGGGGAAGTGAAGAAGAGGTTGCAAGTAATGAGCAGATGGTAAGTGGACATGACTATGATGGTAGTGCTGAGCAGGAGCATGATGCCTGTGAGCCTCATCAAGAAAATGAGAGAATTTCTGACAAGTCTACCGGAAATGAAAGCGCAAAATCTGATGTTGCACTCAATGATGTTGCTGAATTTGAAATTTCATGGGATGATTTAATCTTAGGAGAGCGGATTGGGTTGGGTACTGCTCTTAATCATTCATTTATACTACGTAGTCTACCTTTCTGAAGTTCTATGCTGTTTCTTGATAGTTTATTTTTTTTATCTTCTTTAGGTTCGTATGGGGAAGTTTATCGTGGAGACTGGCATGGAACAGTAAGTCATTTCCTTATACTTCTGAAGATTATTTCCATGTGTATTGGTTTAATAGTTAATTTACTTATCTACTTGATGCCCTTTCATTTACATGTGCATGGTTATCATGGTTCATATCAGAGATTCACTTTTCCATTGTTGTGGTTGTTACATATGGTGGCTTGCACGGAGATGAATTTTTTTGCTATCTTAGCTTAATGTAATACACTTTTCATCCAGTGTTTGTCCAATTCGCACATCCTGCTCCTCATCTGCATCCTTTACCCCCTTCAACTTTTTCTTCTCCATACCTATCCACAAGCCAACTTTCCTGCTTTGGGCGTCTCCTAAACTGCCTCAATGGATATGCCATCCTCAAGTCTTTGGGGCTTTGTCTCTTCATAATTTGCCATAAAAGAAAGAGTTTGCAGATGTCGTTAAGGAGAGCTGCAAAGCAGGCTAAAAATGGGTTACGTCTGATTAGGTTATTAGTAACATTCCTGTGGAGACGCGAGGCGCTCAAGGCATGCACTTCCTTCTAGGTTGTGAGGATCAGCTTGTTGCAAACTCTCCACAAGTTGTGGAGTATAAATAGATCAGATCAAGGGGGACCATGCCACCATGGTCAAGGCAAAGACTAGGTTTTGAGTTGATAAATGAGTGGATGTGATAAGGGTTCCTAGGGCTGTAGGCAACGAAGGCAGTTTTGGTTTCGGTGTCGGTTTCGGCCGGGTCTGAAATCGAAACGGTTTCGGTTTCGGTTTCGGCCCAAAATTAAATAAAATATTGTTTTTTTGTCAACTGAAGGAGTTTCAGTTTCGTCCGGTTTCGGCTGGTATGTTTTGGATCGTTCCGGTCCGAAACCGTTACGTTTCGGCCGAAACTGCCATCCATGGCTGTAGGGTTTATATAAAGGACCCAGGTCATTGGAGCACTGAGAAAGTGGAGTATGTGAATGTTAGTTGCCATCTAGTAGGATTGTAGAATCATATTACATGCTTAGATCTGCGAGGTCCACTGATCCAGATTGAGTTCCGACTTTGTCCCATCCGAAGTGGAGGTCCGATCTAGTTAAAAAAGAACATGTTTATAGATAATGAATTTTTGTATATATATGCTAATGTAATTAAAGGTGAGCTGATTGTTAGGGAGGTGCTGTATGTATGCCCGTCTGGGTTGTTCACTTGCTCCTTTGGATATGTTGTATGTTAGTTTCTGTCATGGGACTCACAGTTGTATATTTATATATATATATATCGGTTGATTGCCCTCATAGAAAGATTATTATATATATCTGTCCTGTTGTGATGTCCCTTTTAAGTCTATGTTCTGACTTTTCTTTAGTCTGTTTTCACCCCATTGTGTTGACCAGGGAATGTTCCAAAGTTTTCTTTGAGAAAGTTGATACTATCAGCCTATTGGCTGGTGTTTTGCATTTGTCAGTCACCCCAGTCACTGCCCTATCTCATTTGTGATCCACCCACCTCATGTATACTGGGTCATATTCACCTCTATTTGTCATCATTAACAAGATTGGTGGTGCAACTACCTGACCTTTGAAAGGTTATTTAGAGGGGATCCTTCCTGTCTCCATTTTTGAATGCGTGCAGATTTATTTCATAAAATGAATTATTTTCCGCCCCTTCAAGTGACTGCCTCCAGACAGTATATTCACCTTCTAGACCAGCCTAGCTATTATATCTTTCTCATTTCTTTTTGATATTTAATCATTTTACTTACAATTGATTCCTTACTATTGTCAGGAAGTTGCTGTGAAGAAATTTTTGCAGCAGGACATTTCCGGCGATGCTTTAGAAGAATTCAGAAGTGAAGTAATACCCCACTCTATGCTCTATGTGGTCTCAGTAATGCTTTATGCTTGATGTTTTATATTTTCTTCTATTCCCAGTTCTGATATATTTTAAATTCAGTCATGGTTTCTCTTTTTATTGTAGCTGATCTCAATTCTTGGTCTGATTTTGTGGAAATGAAGTTTGTGTGCATCCATATGAGGTGAATTGAATCTTGTACTTTGACCTATATGTCGAGGCATTTTTACACTTGATTGCCTTTCTATATGACATCCCTGTCAATCCATGGTCTGCATCTGAACCTGAACAAACAGGCAGATTTAGAACAGGATAGGCACCATTCATTCTGATTTTGGGAGGGATTGGATGGGATCATGGGGATGAATTGCAATCAGTCAGGATTGGCCCATTGTTTTCAAGGCGTCGCCTAGGCGACAAGGCATTCCAAGGCGACCAGGCTCCTAGGCGAGCAGCCCATTAAGGCACTCACCTGGCTGCCTTGGTGCACATAGGCCACCTTGAGCCCGCCTAGCCTACCTTGGCATGACATCCACTCCTTGTTTTGAGGTCTATTTTAGTATTTGGGTAGAAGTTCAGGGTAATTTTGAAAGATTGACAAATGATATGTCAAGATTGGAAAGAGAAGATAAGACTTCTATTTCCCTTTCCCCTTTCTGTCGGATTCTTCTCCCTATTGATTGCTCTTCTCTCCTCTTAAGGGCATTGATTCATATTTGCATGGTGCACTTTTTGAATCTAGTACCATTTTTGTGTCTCTTTTTGATAATTCACGAGTGAAAAATGATGAAATTGTTATGTTGATGTGCTTATAATTTACCCATAAATGTGTCATATTTATGTTTCCTTTTAATTTAGAGAATAAATATTTGAATACCAAATTTTAGATTAAAATTTTTATATTGATTGACAAGTATTTGTAATTTTTATTAGTTTTCTCCTTATTAGTTTGTTATTGTTTGCCATTTATTCTGTTTTTGTTTTTTAAAATATAGGTATTTGAATATTTCTATTAACTAAAGATAGAACTTATATGTAGAAAATGTATAATAGTAGTTCTCTTGCAATGTACTTAGTTATATAAACTAGGCTTCACCTAGGGACCTCGCCTTGTCGCCTAAGCAGTAAGGCGGTGGGCCGCCACCTTGGTCGCCTTGACAACCATGGATTGGCCAATACTAGCCGATTTTTATTTCGTTTCCTTTAAAATAATTTTCTCTCCATAGTCCATAGTAGACAATCCAGGTTGATCTTGGATTTTTGAGCTGGGTTGTGATTGCAAATAGCAGTCAATTCAGCCACCTGATCTGACTAGAAAAATTTTGCTTAAATTTAAAGGAATATAGTGGTCAAAAAGTACTTCAGGTAATGATTTTCATTGTATCTGAGCAATTGTAATCCAATTAACAGCATCCCTAATACCCTATTTATATCTCCCTATGTTGCATTCAGGATTTAGGACCATGTACACTTAAAATGTTCCTTTCGGGTAATTCTTCATGCTCTAACGGAATATGATGGTCTGACTCCCTATATATCTTGTGTTCATTGTTCTTTCCTTAAAACCCTTAGATCCTAAGGCATCCTTCCACAAGTCTTAATAGAAACTGTAATATGTCCTTCATTATCTCTATCATAATCATGTCTTCTCCTAATAACACATGGCTGAGCATTTCTTTTTGAATATGTGAAGTCAACTCATCCATAATGAGGCCAAAATAGCATTGACTCAAACTAGAACCGAGATGAAAATCAGCTGTAATTGAAAGATCCTTTTTCAAGAACTAATTGTTGTCACATTAACCATCGCACCTTCTTATGTATCCTTCATGATATTCATGTTTCCTTGAAAACCTGTTTCTTTTCTAATGTCTGGCAAATAACATCTCTACGTGCTCTATCACATGCTTCTTCAAATCAATAAAAAAATCCCTTCACCGAATTATACTGTCAAATTTCTAGGTAGGAAATTGTTTTAATAGTTGTTTTTCTTGTCATAAGTATGTCAGTCAGTTTCTGCCTTTTTGGACTGTCATCCTACAACAGAAATTCTTGTATTTGATCATTCCATTTCCTTTCAGGAATAGTATAACTAAGTTATTAAATTGCTTCTTTGATACTTTATTTTTTTAATTTTTGCTACGTAGTGGCCTAGCAGATTTGGCTTGACTACTTACCCATTTAACGGTGCTGTACAGAGGAAGTAGCTTGAGACAAGTTTATCTGTGGCAAGAGGTTGCTTATCAAATTTATTCTTAAAATACCTGTCATAAGCTTAAGCAAGAGGCTGCTGCATATTGATGTCTATGCAGGCCATGCGATATTTGCTATTTGTGTGTACTTCTCATGTGGGCTATTCTGATGGTAGATACCATGTTAATACTGATAGAAAGATGTTAGATTAACATGCATTATTGGTGATTGGACAATGGGATAAGCTGCATCTATTCCCTTGCTTGTGGTTTTAAGATTCTCTTGGTTTTGATCTGGTTACCTTTTTAGTGTATGCATACTTTTACTCAAAAATCATTAACTGTCATTCTCCATTGTCGCATTCATCGGTTGAGGACTCATTCTAATATTTGGCTGGCCTCTTCAAGATGAGAGTGGGGCGAAAGGAGAGGCTAGGGGGTATTATTGGCGGTTGCCTCCGGGGCCAACCGGATCCCATTGGGAAATCAAATGGGAATTGCCGGAGGTTGGTCCAGACGTTCGGTGGATGCTCTTGAGGTCCCAGGTTTCAGAAGGCCAGGGCCTCTGTGCTTCCGATGACTTCACAGAGGGAACCTTTAAAGTCAGTGCAAAGGGAGGATCCGGTGCAGGGCCTGTGGAGAAGAAGGCTATCGTCAAGCCTTCTGTAGAAGATCGCCAGCCTGGAGCGATACGCATTCCTATACCGAGGTGGTAGCCCAGTCCATGAACAGGCCGGTGAGAGGATCAACAGAGGTTTCCTTCACGTCTCTCCTGGCTGGAGAGCTGCCTGTGGATCTTGTCTTTTGAAGTCTGTCCACATCCGGATGAGGTGAGGGAGGTGTTGGTGATAGGGGGAGGCAGAGGTGGATGGCAGCTTTACGGGATGGGGTATAACGGCTTCTTGGCTATCAAGGAGTCGGCTGAAGACGTGAGAAGTTGCTGGAGACCAGAATTTTATGGGGGAGGAGTTACCTCCTGCGGTGTCCAAATGGGAGAGATGGCGGGGTACATACTATGGCCCCCGGATGGTGCAGGTGGCTATAGACCTTTGGGGAGTCTCTCTCACCCTCCGTGATAGATAAGGGCGAGCCGCCTTGTCGACAATTTTGGAGTGCTTGACGAGGACATGCTCCGATTCGACCAGACATACGTTGGTGGTCGTCATGAGTGCAGTCGTTCACGTCTTGTCATGGTTGGCCATCCCGGAAGTCATTGAGGCGCCTTTAGCCGGGGAAACTTTTCTGGGTAGTCTGCAGGGGGGAAGCTAGGAGGATGGATGCGGCAGCGAGATTAGGGTTTCGGAGGTCTCGGCGCGAGGTTGAAGACATTGGGGTGGTGGAGGTGGGTATGTGGCGTTTAGCCTAGGAAGGCGAGAGTCGGGCATTGCATGGTCTGGATCCAACACGGCTGACTGAGCCGGTCGAGCCGGGCATTGCATCCATGGGCGGGCCACAATGGGTAAACGGGTCTACACCTATAACTTACTCGACAAGCTTGGCGAGGATTTAGGCCCGACGGGACCCGCACAGGGTAATCCTTGTCACCCGATGCGCAAGCTGACCCTCGAGGATCTTCTGTACCTCGGTGACGGCACCCACCATGACTCCGATAGGAGGATCTTCTAGGAGGTTTGAGGGCAGACAGCCTTTGCAATATCAGACGGGCATTGTCTGGCGATGTCTAGTGATAGTGCCCATTGAGACTTAGGCAGGAGGATCTCCGAGGAGGCTAGAGGGCAGACAACCTTCCCACCATCAGACGGGCATGGCCCGATGACTTCCAAGACTAGTAGAGACAACCTATCCTTGGCAGACTTCCTATCTTCCAATGAAGGTGCCTTGCCAGTCTCTGGTAGGAGGAGTTTCGAGGGGCGGCCGGGGAGGACAGGCCTCACATTGTCGGAAGGTCAATCTCCGGCAAGCTTCTCTGGTAGGAGTGGCACTTGCTACAGTCGGGGCTAGTTCCACTCACTTACTAGCGGCCCCTATTTTTTTTCAGGCCAACGGAAGCCGCTATGGCTCTCTAGAGAAGGAGCCGACCCAATGGAGGGAATAGTCCGCTATAGCTCTTCCGATCAGGGAGAGCAGTGGCTTTGCCACCACAAGGGTGGAACACCGGCTCGAGGCCGATCTTTACGAGGCAGACGTAGCTTGTTCCACAAGCCCTGGTGTGCATCAGAAAGTAGGAGCTTCTTTCTCTCTCAACCCCTTGATCTAGGCTGCAAAGTGTGGTCTCCGTCTACCATCAGTGCTTAACTCTCCCAGTTAGCTTACACAAGATGATGATTCCATTATGGAGGACATAGTAGAGGATTCCTTGCTGGAGGGTGTGAATTTCAACGGGAGAGAGGAAGTCTGGGGAAAGAAGAGGTGAAGGAGATTATAACGAGGGTTGATAGGTTGATGGGGGACTAGGCTAATGAAGTGGCAATCCAGATCGGTGTGAAGGTATTGACAAAGATGTGAGATCGGTGTTTTGTAAGATTCAGAAAAGGTGGTTGTTGGGTCTAGCTAGGGGTGTGAAGGCAGAAATAATTGCTAAAAGAGGGGAGGGGCAAAGGGCAAAAGAGGAAAAAAAAGGAGTTTGAACAGGGTTAGGGAAGGGAGGCATGGGAGGCTTGTCTTCCAATCCAATGTGTATTGTCACATGGAATGTGAGAAAGTTGTGTGGTTTAGAAAAAAGAAGAGCGGTGAGGGAGTTTGTGTGGAGGTGCAAAATTGATATCCTTTGTATACCGGAAGCGAAGATGGACGGGGATGGGGAGGGAGTAATGTGGGATATAGAAGCGAGAAGACTATCTAAGGGGGTGGTGTCCTTAGCTGTGGGTTCTTGGGGGATTATTTTGGTTCTTTGGAATGATTTTGTAGTGGAGGAGGTGGTGGAAGCAAGGAAGGTGGGCCGTTATGCTATCTTTTTTACTTTCCGCAACCTCTGTGACAACTTCACTTGGGACTTATCTAGTCTTTATGGTCCTCAAGACAGGGAGGAAATGATAGCTTTGCGGGAGGAGCTTCTTCAGCATCATTAGCTTTCTGACATACCATGGTGCATTGAAGTTGACTTCAATGCTATTGCTTCTATGGGGGAAAGGTCAGGATCTTATATGTCGACAAGGGAGATGGAGGACTTCAAAGAGTTTATTGAGGAGGCCAGCCTTATTGATATTTCCACACCGAGCGCCCTCTTCACTTGGTCTAACCTTAGAGCAGACTCAACATGTTCAAGGTTGGATAGGTTCTTGGTGTCAGTGGACTGGGAGGATCACTTCCTACATTTCCAAGCTGAATGTTTGGCCAAACCGATTTCGGATCACAAGCCCATTCGCTTGAGAACCAACAAGAAATTCAATAGGCACCGTACATTCAAGATGGAAAAGTATTGGCTAAAGGAGGAGGATTTCCTTCAAGTGGTCAAAAGAAGCTGGACAACACCTAGACTGCAGACATCGACTATGGCAAGGATGATCATCAAGTTGAAAGAGTTGGCTCGGGAGCTTTCTTCTTGGGGAAGATCTAAGACCATCCTAAGGAAAGTTGTCAAGGATAGACTCATGGAGTAGCTTCAGGTCTTTGATGCTTTGGAGGAAGCTAACCTTCTAGATGACCAAAGATAGAACCATGAGAGAGGCAACGTGGAGGGACCTTGATGACATTCTTCTCAAGGAGGAGAACTATTGGAAGCAAAGATCCAAACAAGATGGCTGAAGGAGGGGGACAGGAATACTACATACTTCCACGGAATTGCTTCCGGGAGATGGAGAGTGAATTCCATCAAGAGCCTTCGGCATGGGGATAGAATTCTTTCTAGCATGGCTGAAATTAGGTGGCATGTGGTGTGCATCTATTCTTCCCTTTTGTTCGAGGAAGATTGTTGGCGTCTGTCTTTTGAGGATCATCTGTTATTTCAGAGGGGGACAGAAACATGCTTTTTTCCTCCTCTATTGAAGAGATCAGAGCGGTGGTCTTCTCTTCGGCTGGGGACAAAGCCCCAGGACCAGATGGGTTCACCATGTTCTTCTTTCATAAATGTTGGGATATCATCCAGTCTGATCTAGTGGAAGCAATGTTGGAATTTCAAGAGGGTAAAGTTGACCTTAGCTGTCAATAAGACTTCTATTGTATTTGTCCCGACGGAGGGGGCTGACTCCCTCGAGAACTGTAGGCCCATAAGTTTGCTCAACAACATCTACAAGATTCTCTCTAAATTGCTGGCTTCTAGGTTGGTAAGAGTAGTGGACAATTGTTTGTAGTAACCAGAGTCTTTTATTGGAGGGAGGTAGATCTAGGAAAATTTCTTGTTGGCTCAGGAAAGCATTCATTCTTTCAAGGTCCTTAAGAAGAAAAGTCTGGTATTAAAATTGGATTTTGAGAAGGCTTATGACAAGGATAATTGTCAGTGTCTCCTCCATGTGTTTCATGGTATAGGTTTTGACAAGAAGTGGATTGGTTGGATCAGGACTTGTCTCGCTTTAGCATCCTTCAGGATGATTGTTAATGGGGAACCCACCACCTCATTTCACAGTGGAAGGGGTATGTGGCAGGGAGGCCCCCTCTCCTCTCCTTTTTGTACTTGTGTCCCACATCTTGAGTAGGATTTGGCTGAGAGCAGAAGGGGGGACTCATCACATGTTTCCGAGCCAAGAATTGGAGAAGTCACATTTCACACCTTCAATATGCAGGTGACACTATTCTCTTTTTCTATAAGAGTGAGGAGTAGCTACTTACCGCCAGATTTTTACTTGAACTGTTGGAGGAGGTTGGTGGGTTAAAAGTCAATTTTCACAAGAGCCAGCTTTTAAGGATTCACATGAAGGATCACACCTTGCAGAGGGCAGCCCTTATCCTCGGTTGCTACATTGACTAGTCCCTGATCACTTACTTGGGCTTTCCTCTGACTGATGGAGCCATTTAGTGTAGAGACTGGTAGCCCGTTATTCAGAAATTTGAGACAAGGCATGCTAGATGGAAGGGAAGACTACTTTCTTATGGGGGAAGGGAAATTCTGTGTAACTAAGTGCTGGCAAGTCTTCCATTTTACTTCCTCTCCATGTTCTGGATTCCTTGCTCAGTGGCTGCAAAACTTCACAGAATCCAATGCAGATTCTTCTGACAGAGTGGTGCAGAAAGGGGGAGGTTGGCATGAAGTCAATTGGGGCTGAGTCTGTCAAGCCAAGAGAAGTGGTGGAATAGGCTTTAAAGATACTAGGCGGTTTAACCTAGCACTTCTTGCTAAATGGCTATGGAAGATGGGGATTGCAGACAATAGCCTGTGGCTTCAACTCCTAAAAGATAATATTATCTAAGAGGCAGAATGTGGGACTTGATTCCTTCTCAGACTTACTTATTGCTACCAATTTGGAAAGGGATTTCTGCAAGGTGTAGATGTTATCGAGGTCTTTGTGCAGATTAAGATTGGGACTGGATAGGTGTGTCTCTTTTGGCTAGACAAATGGTGTGAAGGAAGATCCCTGGTGAGCAGGTTCCTCAAGCTCTCACATTTTTATTAACAAGCGGATGCAGGTAAGCCAGGCATATGACTCCACAAATGGGCGGTGGCCAAATTTTTAAGAGGAGGCTGAAGGATGATGGGATTTGGGAAGTGACTAATCTCTTGTCCTTACTCCAAGGTTTCAGCCTGGATCCCACTTCTAGATATCGAAGGGTCTAGAGATGGAACCCCTTGGGAGTGTTCTCTGTTCGTTCTGCATACTCCTTTATTCCTGACGGGGGTACCAGATACCTCATGTTCTATCAAATTTGGAGGACAGCTACTCCTCTTCAGGTAAAGGTTCTTATGTGGAGGATATCCCTTTGTCGTCTCCATATGCAGGATAGATTGTCCAGGTTCATGGGTGGGATGGATACTCTGCCCAACATGTGTGGGAAGGAGGAAGAATCTCTAGACACTTATCAAAGATTGTGACTTTGCTACCAAAGATTGGCAGCATATCTTCACTAAGTTCAGATGTGTCAAATCTGTTGAAGGCCCGTGGACGAATTCATCAAAAATTGGCAAGTGCAGTGAAACACCAAGATTGATTGCCATTTGTGGTGGCTGATCTTGCATGCAACCTTCTGGATCATCTGGAAGGAGAGGAATGGTAGAATTTTTAGAAGAGAAGCTCAAGATTCTGCAAAATGTCTGGGTTTGATTTTCTATTTTGTGAAAAGTGGGGGGGGGGGCACTTTTTGAAGAGTGGACAAATGTAATTCTTTTATTTTATCTTTGCCGCATGGGTAGGGAGGCCTCTGCCTCTTCCTTTGTGTAGGGCAGTTTTTGGGTACTACTCCCTTCTTACTTGTGCATTCTTCTCCTTTCATAAATGATGTGGTACCATCCACTTTCAAAATAAAGGACTCATTCTAATGTTACTTGTCATTTTCCTGATGTTATTTTGTTACTGGGCATGATTATGTTGATCTTTTGCTTTTATTAGCATTATGACATTTCTAGATCTGCATGAGCTGTTTTTTCTTAAATAAATATTGTTTTTTTGCCTTTACTATATTATGGTTTTTTATTTTCAATTGCTTTTAACTTGTTCATTTATTTTCTCTACTAGGTATTTGTGGTATATATATGATTTAAAATCAAATAGTTTTTTTAGGTCCAGATAATGAAAAGATTACGGCACCCCAACGTTGTTCTCTTCATGGGAGCTGTTACTCGTGTGCCAAACCTTTCCATAGTTACAGAATTTCTTCCTAGGTATGCTAAATACTTCATCTATCTATCTCTCTCTCTCCATCTATCTATCTATCTATCTCCCTCTCTCTCCTCCCTTTTTTGCTTAAATGAAAGTACGAAAAGTGTGAAATTGCAGGCCAAGTCGTCCCTCTTCAGGATAAAAGGGTAAAAGCTGGGTGAAGAAGTCAGTAACAATAGAAGATGTTACTGTTCTTTCTTACATGTCCACAGAGTGCTCTTGGAGGGCTGTATGCTATCATTGATTTCTTGTCAAAATGGAACACTGTTGAAGTCTACAAATGCAAGCTTTGCTTCTTTCCTTTTAGAAATTATCATTGTTGGCAGTTTCGGCCGAAACCGATACGTTTCGGCCGAAACGTATCGGTTTCGGCCGGTACCGATCTGAAACCGGACTAAAACACTGTAGCAGGTCCGAAACAATTAAAAAAATATTATTTAAATGGTTTCGGACGAAACCATTAAGAATTGCGATCGAAACTGGTCAGTTTCGGTCCGAAACTGGTCAGGATTATTACCTTTTTTAATTTTTTAACTGGTTTCATCCGGTTTCGGCCGAAACCGAAACCGATACCGAAACCGGTACGTATCGGTTTCGGAACCGGCCGAAACCGGTACCGAAACCGATACTGCCTTCCTTGGAAATTATACCTCTTTGTTTCCCCAAATCCATGGCCATGGAGATTAGTTGATGTTGTATATCACTTCTTCTCCTTCTCCTGAAAGTATGTTTTTGATGCATTCCAAGGACCAACCACTCTTTATCCCCCTTTCTGTCACACACACACACACACACACACACACACACACACACACACACACACACCCTTTTCTTCCACTCCGTCCCAACTCCCCCTCTCTGATTCTTCTTCAGATTAGTTCTAATTCTGTGTTACCGCTGGGCTTTGGCTCAGATGGTATGGGGTTTGGGTTTTAGGGGCGCCACCTGAGTTCGAACTTGGGTGGCGAGGGAATTGTGAACAGGCGCTGCCACTGTGGCAGAGCCCCAAAAAAAAATCTAATTCTGTCTCTTTTCTCTTAGTTTCAACTTTTCATTTAGAATGGTTTTAAGTAGGATTTCTTCTCTGTAGGTTCTCCTTCATTTTTCCCTTTTATTTCGTATCAGTAATACTCTCCATTTTCCTTATCCATGTTACACTGCCTACCTGTCAACCCACAATCTCACCTGCACATGACCCCTCTGGAGGTATAATATTTTGTAATCCACATGACCCGTCTGGAGGTATAGCTTGTAAATCCTTGTGTCCTCACCTGAATTTGTGTGCCTTGAATCGGTTCACTGCCTTCCATGTTCAGTCTCTCCTGAAAGTAAAGAAAAATAAGAAAAATGGAAGATAATTTCACTGAACCTACTGATAGTGCAATTTATCCAGCCTACATTCTTTTTTTCGGAAAAGGTAGTCCCTGGACCATTTATCGGATCTGTTGCTTATCGATACTTTTATCTGGATTCTTGCATTTCAGGTTTTATTAAAGCTTTTTTAAAACTGTGGGCAGTTTTTTTTTTTTGAAAGTGGGTAGTACCACCAGAATATATTAAGAAAAGGGAAGAATGTACATGTGTAGGCGGGCCAAAGCCCCAAAATATGAACCACCCACAAGACCTATACAAAAAACACACACCCAGAAGGTGTGGAAGAACTAGCCCCCCAAACAGCCAAAAAGAGTAGAGACACCCGAATTCACAAGAGACAAAGTAACCGTCCATTCCTTAACTCTAGCCCAGATAAAATCAACAAGAGAATCCTTGGCTCGCGACTCCCTTCTGAAAATGCAAAAACTGTTGGCAGTTATTGCATGCGCACCCTGCAAATGTCTTTGTTTCTATAATTTCTCTCTTTAAATCCTTAATGGCATGTGTACCTGTTATACCAAGGGGGTATTTATGGCATATGTCTGATTGAAGCATGTGCTTCTGGCAGTAAATACTTACCCTCAAACCATAATGGAGACATTTTTGTGGTGTTTCTGAATATCATGTGTCATGCCATTCAATACAACATTTAACTTACGGTGTCCTTGGAATCATCTTGGATTTGGAAAGCTGAAGATAAGAGATGTTGAAGAGATCTCAGAGGTGTCAGGAATATCAGACAAATTGTGTTAAAAAGATCCTAAATGTTATGTATTTAATCATTTAAGGCATTTAAATTAGCCCAAAGAATTAGAACAATGCATAAAAAGCATTTACACAAACCATACATCGGAATTGAAAACCCATTTAATAAGGAAAAAGTGGAATAAAAAAGAATACAACCTAAACCTGTGGTGAAAATAGTCATTTCTCATGGGATTCCGAAAATTCTTTTTCACGAGGTTTAACAATGCCTTGTGAAAATCTATAATCCTATCATGATTTTTTTTAATCTCACGAAATTCCTTCCTTTTGTTTTCTTGCCAAAACAAGTTTTGGCAAATCTTAATCCCAACTGCTTGTTGAGAACAAAATTCCCACAACATTTCACGAGGTTGAAATTCCATGATATGCATGCTACTAATTATTTTAGTGGATTGATACAAGTATTAACATTTAGAGACAAGATTGACAAGGAGATCTAGGTGAACCCCAGAAGCACAAAATACCCCAATAAGTTGTGTATCACGATATTGACATAATGAGCTTGTGACATATGGAGAGCGGAGTTATAGTCTGCACCAAATGCACATCCCTTGTTTGCTTTACTTTAGTTTTCTATATTGTTCGTTTGTATTCATTTGATATCTTTTTTGTAAGGTGGCACATCTATTATTTGTTATGAAAAGGAAAAATACTAGGTCCAAATGAGTGTAAAAAAGTGAACATTCACAACAACTTTATCACTCAATTCCCATAATACCTCAGGGGAAAATGCCATGACAGAACCAAGCGCTGTTCTAATAAGATCCTGGAACAGAATTCAACAACACTTTATGACATCTTGATGCTCAGCATCGCATGAAGACATGAAGTCATCCCACCTGCCTAGCTTCTGAACCGTAAAAGATTCTTCTGTATTCCCCAGATTAGTTACCAATGCCAGTCCACAACCTACTGCTTGACTCTCCTAAAACTGGTAGTAGTTCCCAAGAACTTCTCTCTGAGTCTTCCTCCATAGTTGTCAAGGCCTCAAGGTGACCCAAGGCATTCATGGGACTCTTAAGTGCTTAGGCGATAAGGCGCCCGCTTAGGCATCGCCTAAGTGAGACCTTGGCGTCTCTTTAAAAAACCTAAAATACATATCCCCCAATATACAAATCAAGAATAAAGTATATGAAAAAATCACAGGAAATTACAGAGAATTAAATTGCATGAGGAAATTGCAGAAAATTAAATTGCATCAAAAAATTGCCGAAAATTAAGAGTCAAATGCACTAACCTGAGGGCTAAAATTTGTTAACTTCATGCTGTAAGATATAATTTGTAAAATAAATTCTAACAAGCATAGTAAGCTCGTAACAAATAGCAAACTACATCACTAAGAAAAAAAAATGAAGGTTTACTACTAGCAAGAATACTACAAGATATATACTAGCAAATGTCCACACAACCATAATTTAAAGATTAGAAGCTGTTAGTTAGTACATCATCCAAATTAAAATTTAAGAGTTTTCTTAGATATCATATCCAAAATGGCTAATTCTTGAAACCAAATGGTACTTCTTGAATAGCATCATCACAGGCTTCATGCCCATCATCTTCCTCACCATCTTCACCTTCTTCACCAGACTCTCATTGAGCATCATCATCTTCTTCATCAGACTCTTCTCTTAACCATTCTCCATCATCATCAACATCATCATTATACCTCATGAAGTGTGAGGCACTACCTCTTGGTTGTGCTCTACTTGTTGGCCTTTCATATGATGCTTCCATGACAAGCTCAGCATCTTTTCAGTAAGGTCGTCATCATCATGAACTAAATTTGTTGAGTTTTGAGTCATCCACTCACTCCCACAATCTAAGTCTGGTAGACAAATGGGATCATATTCTTGTGGATGATTTTTCCTCTCTTTGAACCTCTCACGAAGACAATGGTTATACTAGACAAACACAAGATCATTCAATTTTTTATGCTCCAAACGATTTCTCTTCTTGGAATCTACATAAAATGAGCACAAGTAGAGAATACAAATTAGGATGAGTATTAATCAATTAAAAGAGAATCTAAAGAATAAAATGAGTTTATGAAACATACAAACCCAAATGTGTTCTAATTGCATTCACACCCAGAAACACGACAACAAAGACCTTAAGGCAATTTGCCTCAATTCAGGAGTCTCCTCATCATATGTTACCCACCATTCAAATATAAAAAAATCTTTAACATATCAAAACATTTTTATTTGAAAAAGAATATCTAGAAACATTTTAAAATCATAAAGGAATACACTTACTTGGCAATCTCCTATCACAAGCTCTTATAGTCATTTCACTTCCGAACATCCCTCTCACATTATATACATTGAAAGTTGATTATTTATCTTATCTTGAATCTCCAATTCCAGCCTATTCTTTCAAGACAAGTGAAAAGCCCACCCTCAAACTTCCCACATGAAACAACATCTTTCTCCTTAACCTTGAAATATAAGCTAGGATTTAAGAAAAACACCGTTCTATGTAAAGGATGGTCGATTTGATTTTGCCATCTCTTATCAACAATTTGTGAGATTGACTGAAATTGTGCTTCCTTCGAGCCGAAATTTTGTATAATTTGTTCTTTTGCATACTCCATGGCAGCATATATGTAGGGCATTGCAGGTTTTTTATCTCCATCAATTAACCTTAACACTTGCAATATTGATTGAGAGGCTCTTAAAATATCTTCAACACCATGTCGAAACCTCATTTTAAAAGCAGTGCTTGAGGCGTTCGTACATTTGTTGATACCCAAACACTGCTATGCCAAACTTTGAAAGTGAATAGTCTATGAAGAGCCCCCTTCATTGCTTCATCACTCAAGCTCTCAAGTGTAAGAAATGTTGTAGCAAATCTAGTTACACCACATCTCAACAATTCTCTATGTTTTGGTTTCTTTTCTTATGCATTCAAGAAGACGAGTGTGAGTCTAAATGTAAGCTGTCAACTTCTTGGCTTTTGCAATTACATCTTTATAGACCTTCAACTTACCAAGACCTTTAACATGAGAACTGAACAATGTGTAGCACAAGGTGTCCAAAATAATTTTCTTCTTTTATCCATCAACAACCGACTAACTGCAGCATTATATGATGCATTATCAGTTATAATTTGCACCACATTGTCTTATCTAATATTTTCAACCATTTTATCAAGGAGCATATACAACAACTTTGCATCCTCCTTCCTATTTGAAGCATCAACAGACTCTACAAATTAAGTCCCTTATGGACAATTGACTACAAGGTTGATTAATTCTTTTTGTCGTTTATTGGTCCAACCATCACACATGATTGTACAACCAAATGTCTTGCAATGGTTCTGATATTTTTCGTACATGGCTTTTGTCTTCTCCTCCATCTTCTTCGAAAGAGGCATTCTCAACATGTGGTAGTTTGGGGGCTTGTTTCCCTATCCAAATTGTCCTATAGACTCCATCATCAATTCAAGACTCCTTAGGTGGGCTGCATTGCATGGAATGTCACCCTGATAAAACCAAGTGGCGACATACTCATCAAGCTTTACTTTCTCTTCTTTTTTCTATCTATTCTCCAATGTGGTCTGATTTTTTTTTCACTTCTTCTTGGATCAACAAATTCCTTTATAGTCATTCTTGAAAAGTCATGCATTGGCCTTTTGGTTTCAGCCTTCGGGGTGGTTTGTTTGTCCACGAGCTCTTTGGTGTCAATGTCATTGATGAATAACCAGCTTTTCCACATTATCCTCCACTAGACATTCATCGTCATCATTTGATTCCCCTTCAGTTGAAAGACTTGCATTTGGTTTTCTTTTCTTGTTTTTGTTCATCCAATTGGGCATCTCTTCCGCAATTTGCCTATTAGTATTAGGGCATTTCTTCACATCACCATAACCAGGTATAAGATGTTCCTTCTACCTTTTGATGGCCCTATTGGTAATCAATCCACAAAGCTCACATTTGATCTTGTTCTTATCATTTTCATCTGGCCAATATGCTTTCTTTTTTATGGCGGTCTCAGCCGTAGAACTAGTGTCTGCCATTTTCTACACACAAGACAACAACAGATAACAAAAGTCAATGAAAATTTAATTACTCAAAAATTGTGCATGTCACTATGTATGTGAGAGAGGGAAAGAGGGGGCTGGCAGAGCCCCCTGTGGGGTCTTAGACAGAGACACAAAGGGGAGGGGAGGGAGAGAGAGAGGAAGGGGGCACCATTGGCCCCTCGGCCGCCTTTTGGGGCTCAGACAGACAGAGAGGTGGGGGAGAGGAAAGGAGAGGGGAGACAGTGTGTGTGTGTGTGTGTCTGTGTGTGTGTGTGTGTGTGTGTGTGTGTGTGAGTGTGAGAGAGAGAGAGAGAGAGAGAGAGAGAGAGAGAGAGAGAGAGAGAGAGAGAGGCATATCGGAGATGGTGCAATGGAAGACAATGGATGGTGGTGGAAGAAGATAGACCGGTGCGATGGACTGGAGCCACAAACAGTGATGCAGTGGCAGACGGTGCACCTGCGTCGAAAGAAGACAGCTCCGGTGGCGGAGGATGGTGGCCGTGCGGTGGAAGACGGCCCGTCCTGCACAAACCGTAGGAACGGAACAGGGGAGATGAAGGGTTTGGGGGGAAAGGGGATCGGGGTTGGGATTGGGATTGGGGGTTTAAATAGAGGATCCGGGTCGTCCAGATTTGGTCGGACCTGCATTGGGCCAGTCGCAGGTCACTGAGCCCAAAGCGACTAAGTGGATGCCTTGGCACCTGGTCGGCCTAGGCATCACGTTGGAACAAGCCAGTCTGGCACCTTGCTGCCTAGGCGCCCGCCTTGACAACCATGATCTTCTCCTATTATGCTCCCACAAATAGCCCAACACATTGCACCATAAAGGATAAGCCACCGTTCTTTTTCAGCATTCCCCAGACGAGCCCCAATACTCCATTTTGTGCTTGTTCATTTCTTCAGTTGTTCATTGCAGCACTTCTTAATATTTCTGTTAATACCGTCCAAAGCTTAGTGATTCCATAATCAACAAAAACGTGATCGGCTGATTTTGCTTTGAGCACCACAGATTGTATTCTCCATCGCAGACTAATTCTTTTGCTATCATATGACGTATTCTTTTAGCAAGTCCTGTGAGTGAGTAGTCTTGTGTGACTTTATAGTTTCCTGCATGAAATTTATTTATTTTGCTTATATTAAGCAAATATTTTGACTCCTTGGTAGCATATTAAAACAGCTCCTCCAGCATTCTCTGGATGAATTGGACAGGGGAGCAAATAAGCCACTATCCCGCCAATCCACCTTTTTAAATCGCTATAATAATTTGTAGCATTATTGTACTGTGAAAATTGGATGTCAGCAGCTACTGGGGTGTCAAGCAGAAGACTGTTGCCCTGTTTATAAGCACTTTCATACTCCAGAGGGGCCTCTTATCATGTGATGTAGAAGGGCGGAAGCACCTTCCCCTGAATGTTTTCAACTGGTGCCAGTGCTGTAAAAATTACACTCCATTAAGTTATACCTAAATGATACTTATGATGGGTTTTCTTAATGAAAGGCCATCTGTTAGTGATTCTTTTTGTTCATCCATTGTGGTAAATTCCATTTGGTGCTTTTTCTTAATGAAAGTTCATCTGTCATTGGTTAGGGCTTCCTTTCGTTCATCCACTGTTATGTATTAGTTACATACACATGCACTTAATTCAATTTTTTTGGAATATATTGCCATATTGCTTATTGGATGACCTGACACAGTTTCCTGCTTTTGTTGAGTTTGAAGCATGTCTTATGTTTTGCAGAGGTAGCTTGTTTAGGTTAATTCACCGGCCTAACAATCAGTTAGATGAAAGAAGGCGTTTGCGGATGGCACTTGATGTTGTATGGTTCAATTTTCTTCCTTTTAGCTATGTTTGGGTCACTAGTCTGGAATAACACCTTTACAATTCCTTTTTTATGCGTTGAATGGCCAGGCCCGTGGTATGAACTATCTGCACAACTGCACGCCTACAATTGTACATGGTGATTTGAAGTCCCCAAATCTTCTTGTGGACAAGAACTGGGTCGTCAAGGTAATTTCTTATGTTCAGGCTGGATAACCCAGCTTACGAGATTTGTCCTGGTTTAAACTTTTTAGCCACCATCCAGGTCTGTGATTTTGGCTTATCGCGGATGAAGCACAATACATTTCTTTCATCTAGATCAATGGCCGGAACGGTAAGCATATTTGCATGCCCTACCTCTTTCATTTAGAAGAATTGTTAATGCCTCCCCTTCAGGTTTCATGATGCTTAATTTTCATGATCCCATCTATCACTTTGTTAACCAAGAAAGGAAAAGAAAATACATTTCCATGTATTAAATAGTGAATGTCCAATGGCAAGAAATGAGGTCGACACATTGGAAAAACAGCTTGCATATGGTACTCTTAGTATGTGAAAAGATATTTAGTCCACATCACTTGTTTCAATGCTGATCTAGATAATGAGCTTCCCAGACCAAACCAGGGGCATTGCATACGAGTAAATTCATTAAGCTCTTTGTTCGCTGCAGAAATGTTTCCTTCTTCTGGAGAACATTGCAAATTGTACTAGGAATAATGTTGCAAAATCTTCTTTATCTTTCTATTTCAATCGAGATTGTAAATGATGGCAGTGGATCTGAGAGTGCAGGGAAATGATGAATCATGGTTACTTTCATTTTTCTGTTGGCATGGGAGTGGGAGCATGATTGGGGATAGAAATGGTTAGGTGAATGACAAATGTAGATTTTGCACACTCGCATGCTTAGCTCTATGGTTAACAGTTCTCTTGTATTGTTATTTGGAGACATTTGAGGAGCATTTGTTTCAGTTCAAGTGGGGAGTTTTGGGACAGTTTGAAGCGTGGTTGCCATTTCTTTATTATGGATTCTGACTTGGGCCATTTTATGTTTGTGACCTTTATTGGTGAGCCGGATCATCTGGGGATATTATTTCACTGGTTTGGGTTGTTGCAAGAGCTTGCGTTGATCAGGATGTTTTCTGATGGCCCGGAGGATAGATTGCAGGCAATTTATGCAGTTTCCCACGTCCGCTTCTTTCGTCCTGTGCTCTTGCAGGATATCTGGGATGCTGAGGAGTTTCAAAGCTTTGGCGTTGAACATTGTTTTCTATCCTCCTTTGAGCCACTATCCTGACTCACTTCCAATCCACCTTGTCTTTCCCACTTCCTAGTGTAGGTTGGTATCATCTAAGTGATGTCAAAAGAGAGGGGGAAAAGTTGTCTTATTTTTTTGATTGGAAAAAAATTGGCAAATGCTTTTGCTTGAAACATTTGTGAACTGTTATATGCCCTTGAGCATGCCCAGATCCTTTGATTAGATCCTGACAAAAATCTGATGTCAGTAATGTATCAAAGGCACCTCTTCCTCTTGATTATCATCACTAGTATTACTAGGTGTAATGTGTATGTTGACATGCAAATATTGCACTTTGTGGAGCTCAAAATTGAAGCGAATATTTAATGCCATATATCCGATGATATCCAACATGAAACGGTATATAACTTCAATGTAGCCTATATTCGATTAGTAATTCCTCCTAGCATTCTAATTCAGTAGGTACGCTCTAGATAGTCTAGTAAATTCTACCTTGATATTACATTGCCTTATAATTTTTTGTGGCCCCTGCAGTTATATATATTTATTTGAATATGAGAATGAAATGACTCATGAACTGTTCTCTTGTTTTATATGTCAGGCTGAGTGGATGGCCCCTGAAGTGCTTCGCAATGAACCTTCAGATGAAAAGTATCCTGTGTTATTTGAAGTCGTGTTAGCTGTGTGTTTCATTTGCTTGCATTTAGTAACCATGCTAAAACCTGTGTTTGCTACTTTAGGTGTGATGTTTATAGCTTTGGAGTTATACTATGGGAGCTATGTACCTTGCAGCAGCCATGGGAAGGAATGAACCCAATGCAAGTTGTCGGTGCTGTTGGATTTCAGCAGCGGCGACTTGATATTCCAGATGACATGGATCCTGCCATTGCAAGCATTATAATCAACTGCTGGCAAACGTTAGTACTTTTTCCAACCTTTTCCCTTCTAATTTGCTAATGAAGAATTCAGTTACTGAGTTTTTTATTTTTCAGGGGCAGACCTTTTTCGCTCTTTTTAAAGGCCGAAATGGGTGTGGATAATGATAGTCTTATTTCCATTTGTAAGGTACCAAGAGGATCCAATCCAGAGAAGGAAATGATGCTATTTTACATGTAAACTTTTTTCAGGAAGAAAAGGGTAATTAGGCCCATAAAAAGTAAAAACTAAAGTTGACACCATCTTATCATCAAAAGGAAAAATGTTTAGTCCTATCTAACAAAATATAACCTCTCGCCTGTTAATCATTAAAACCCCTCGCCTATCCAAGAAAATATAACCCACGTTGGAAGGCCTTTATTGTCATTGTCTATCTCTTTTGTTAGGTATTGAGGTATCCAAGGTTACCTCTGAAGCAACGACATAAACTACAGATAATTGCTGTTCAGCTAAGCAAAAAAAGGAAAGAAAGAAAAAAGGCATTTGGTGAGCACTAGTTTTGTTTTACTCTCTCACAATGGACATCTTGCTGAGGTTAAATTGAGCCATTGGAAGTGTCATATGTTTTGTTTGACTCTGACATCCTTGAAAAATACTCCATGAAACAATCCATAGAGGGTCTCTGGGTTCCCTTAAGGAAATGGACTGGAAAAAGGGGATCAGCTGTCAGCTCAATGTCAACACTCCTGTTGAGCCAAATCTCCTGCTTAGTGAGCAGCTGCTGGTGCGAGGGGATACCACAACTCAGATGTGTCTAAACCCCATTGGAACTCAGTCTGTCAGTGGATAGAAAAGAATCTGATGTACCTACCATTCTATGTCGACCAGATAATAAGGCCCTTCATGGCAGAGGTGATAATATGAAGTCTAGGTAAGCTGAACTATTGCAAGAAATGAGGAGATAATGTGAATTAGGATGGTACACAAAAAGTAAAATAATCCATGAAATAGTTCTTGCTTCTTCATTTTAACTAAAATGACTTTTTTTTCTCTCATAGTTTGATTCCCAGAGTGTATAATTTCTTCAGGTCTGTCATAAGAAGTTGGAACTTATTCATCTCCAATTTGCTGCTCTCTCCTTCTAACTTAACCTCTGTGGTTGCTCCATTTCTAACCAGAGTCATGTTAGATGTTCACTTGACATGTACAAGCTTTATCAATTGGCCTACTTTCCATGGGTGCTTCTCTTAATCCTTCCTGATCTTCTAATTGTAGGTCCATCACTCAAACATTGTAGAATCTTGTTGGGTCCTGGGATATGCCAGGTCTAATCCAGACCAGCTCACGATCAGCCTAGAATAAGCTGATTTCTGACTCTTTCCAACCAATTCAAGCTAACTGTTGTTTTTTTCTTCCCCTTTTCTTTAGTTAATGAAGGTATCGAATCTTCCCCTTAAAATGTCTGAATTGGCTGATTCTGATAAGGACTGGCTGATTCTGCAAACCATGCTATCACTATGGCTTTCCACAGCTTATCCATCCTAGCATTCCAAAGGAAGTTAGGGAGAGGGATTAATGACATTACACTAAGTGAAGAGGAAAACCTGTGTAATAATGGTGACTGATGCTGATGCAGGAGACACAAGGAGTCGTCTGTGAGCTGTGGAGTAAGGAGAGAACTGAGGGAATTTCTGGCGTTGTTGCATGTCTTTATACTCCTGATTTGGCAATCTTCATCATTAGGGTGAGGGAGAAGGGTTTAGTGAAACTGTGAAAGGGGCCTTTGGGAAATGGGACGTTGAAGGGAATTGAGATCCAAGAGGGAGGCTTTGTGCCAGTTAACAATTAACATTCTGATGTTTTAGTGGTACCAAGGCTGATCAGAAAGGGCCTTGTCAGGGGGAGGGGGGTTTAGTGTTCCTAATTGGTTGTTCTTCCCTGGTTGCAGCTGCAGAGAGGATAAATTAATATATAGATGCAGTACACGGTGAAAGGAAGCTCAGTGTCTGGCTTTGTGCGGACTCGGAGTAGATTTTGGTCGGTGGTTTTCCTTTCATGTGCAACAGGGATTAAAACTTAAAAACCTCTTCTTTCTGACATCTTGTTAGTGTAATGCAACCTGGTTTAATAAAATGTACCAAAAGATGATTTACATTTTGATTATTAAGATGTATTTTTTCCCTTTCTTTTTCATCTCTTTAAATCCAATGAAGTTGCCTTAAGGGTCCATTGGGCTGGTGTTAAACTGAAATAACCTATATTCTTGTATGTCTCTTCTTCATTGAGACAATCTTAATTCTAAGCCTTCAAAGATTAATGTGAGCTGTAGGTGTTAAACTGCAACTTTGGACCAACAGTCATGTCTCTTCTTTATCAAGTCTTCCTTCAGGGAGTTTTCAGTTCGCACAATATTTTAGATATCCATGTGAGTGGGTATTAAACCGAGATTCATGATTGATGTCTCCATATTCACCTCTCCTTACTGAGACTCACTTTGTGGGAAAGCTTGCGAACTTGCACTATGGATGTTCACCAGAACCCTGCTGACTGAAGGTTGACAGGAATTCAATGATTGGAACTAAGGTTGCAGGTTCAAGCTTGGGAAGCAAGTGTCTTTAAGCTGCCACATGGCTAATACACATGCAAAAAGGGTGATCTGGAGTTTAGGATGTATTGAAATTTCTTCTGCATTATCTCTGCACTGAATGCTACCAATGTTCAGTGGAATCTTCCCATCAGAAGGTTGACAGGAACATGATAGTTTATTTTCTGCGAGCTGCCCCTCTGGCCATGTCTGCATATGATAGTTTTGTAGTCAGAACATTGTTAATGGATAAGGGCTGACGATCATGATGGGTTCTCATCTTCATTTGCTTTCATTTTAAAACGTTTTTATCCTATCAATTATGAAACAATTTCTGATCAGAACTTTTTGGGAACATGTAGGGATCCAAAAATGAGGCCTTCATTTTCAGAGATAATGGCAGCATTGAGACCATTGCAGAAGTCAGTCATTGCTACCCAAGCACTGCGGCAGCGGATGCAGCCGAATGGGGGCATCGAGACAGAAATGTTGTGAGGAATAGTTTGAAGGTAAACTGGTGCATAACTGATGATCATGGGTGGTCTTTGCTAAGTGACACATCCTGTGTTTGTTCCAAAGCTGTGTCGATATTGTGATATCGATGTTTTTGTTTCTCAAAATTGTTGTAATGTTTGCCCCCCTTCCTGCCATCCCAATTGGCTTGGCTGTGGTTCTCCCATATGTAAATATGCTTGTAAAAACTATGTTTATTGCTTTGGTCGAGCTCTGAAATCGCTGCCATTTGTTCCATTGTCGTTGTTACAATGACAGAATTCTATTAATAATCTTCACAGTTGAATCTTTCCCTTACGGTTTCTCAAGTCTGTTTTAACGCGTGAAGTTACTTCAGGATTGGTACAGACCAGGTGGAGCAATGGTTGCTCCATTGAAGCAAGGTATTGACAACTTGCCATTTGCCCCACCAGACAACCAAACTACGATCTTTTGTTTTAAATGCTATCGGCAAATTGAAGTTCCATTTTCAATTCATAAGCTTCCCATTTTTTTCAGATGGGAGTCCAAGGGGTCTTTGTACTCCTGGTTACTTGTGCAACTGAAAATTACTCTCACCAGAAGAGAGTCTAACTGGGCAGCTGATTGGCTTGCTGTTCAGGCCAGGATAGCTAATTTCAGTCACATGGAACACCACCTTACCGGAGGAACTTCAGGCTATTCGCGCAAGTCTCCATTTGAGCTTTACACAGCCCAGGCATAGAAAACGCAGAGATACACCAGGGAGAATCAAGCTCTACGGTTGCTTGCTATGGAGATCCAGGTGACTGTTATCCTCCTGCCATTGTTTAAAAAGACAGTACTTCAAGAGACCAAGGCTTAAGTTTCAAGGTGAGTTACTAGGAAAACTCTGAAGTATGTGTCTCGTGATTTTTACTTGAGGTTTACACTTTTTTTAATTGAGGTGGCATGACTCGAGTCTTAACCGTCTAAAGACATTTATTTGAGATTTGTGCATCACTTTAGAATATGATGTAACGAGGTATTATAGAGTAGACTTAAGATTTATATTTTTTTATTATTCTTAAAATATAGTTCGATACTTTTTTTCTCGATAGATACTTTATTTTTCTTACGGAGAGGGAATAATCAGGTTAAAATTAGGGACCTCTCTCATATGAGAAAGGGTGGCGAACTAATTATGTTAGACAACTAGTTTATAATTCTATAAGTCGTTGAGTTGATATAACATTAATATATGACAATCAATATTATTTTAACTCTTTCAATAGTTTTAAGATTATTCTTTTAGTCTATTGAGATTTACGTCACGTTATGTCTTAAGATTTACGTCTTAACCACGTAATCGTCTTAATATCTTTTAAACTATGCCCCCCTGCAATAGAATACATGTGACTTAACTAGTTTTTTTTTCTTTTCCTCTTGTTTTTTTGAACTTTCTATGAAACGGCTATCAAGTCTCCTCCCTCCAACTAAAAAAAAGAAGGGATTTTTACATCGATACCCCTATAAAAGTCTGTACTTGTATTTATCCTCTTACTTTTTACATATTCACATATATATTTCTTATATATTCCATATTGTTATAGTTGTACTCTTGTGGTTCTCGAGTCATCGACGACGGCGAATGTTTAGGGAATATACTCACAGAAATGTTTGAAAATATAAAATATCAAAAATACCCTTATATTTTTAAGAGAGAAATAGAATGGTGCTACCTATGGCCCTTCTTTCTCCCCTCCGGCAACTCTCCTTCCCCCTCCCTTTCCCCCTCCAGCCCTTTGTATCTCCTCGGCCAAACGCTCGCAGGCCCCCTGTAACGACCCGAGATCCGAATATTGGGAAGGCCCGATATCTTGAATCTTAAATTGTCACCCACGAGCTCGAAGATTCGGAAGGGTTGAAGGAATGGTGCGAAGATATACAAGGATCTAAAATAATTGCAGAGTAACGCAGTTTAAATGAATTAAGTAGGAAGCAATAAATGACATTAATTAAATTACATGGTCCACAGCTAACATCAGGCTGAAATGTAACAGTAGTCCACAACTAGTACAGTCCCAAGAGAAAAGGTACAATTACGCATACCTCGGAACTGACAACTAACCCTGGGCGCCTGAACCACGTGGAGCCTCGGAAGCGCTCCCCTGAAGTCTCGTCTCACCTGAAATGTAGAAAAACACGCAGGGAATGAGCCTTAAAATAAAAGGCTTAGTAGGGATCCTCCGGCCCCTACCTCGTAAATCGAGAAATCGCGCGGAAAGTAACTACAAGCTACCACTAGTAGGACGTAAAACGAAGAGCTGCAAGAATAAATAAACGGAAAATCTCTACTACGTCGAGTATCGAACGTATGGCACAAAAATCGAGACAACCCGGCAAAACATCAAGAGTCGCTACCAGACAAACACAGGAGTACCAACTCACTAGAAGCAAGGTCGAATGCGCCCACTGACATCTTAGACCGCGCCTCAGGTATCCCCCTCAACGCACCATGTCAGAACAGGGAACCGTACAAGTAACCACAAACAAGTGACTAGCTGGGGTCGCGCTCGTCAGCGCGGGTCCAACCGCCCCCAACCACGTGTGCACACACAGACCATGCGTCCCAGGTCTGGCCCTCTGATTGGTTTTCCCCTCAGCCGGACTCTGGCTGCAAGACGTGGGGCCCAACGAAAATCAGTCTAAAAATAGTCTCTCGGGGTAGCCTCGCCACCACTCCCTGGTGGGACCACTCGTGTGTCGGAAGGCTACGACTAGTGGAGGGTCACTGAAGGAGTAGACTCTCTAGTTGACGAAAAATAACGTCTAAACCGGAAAAAGTACAACGACTGCTCCCCGCACTGACACCGACTCACGGTGACACAAGCCGAGAACACCACCTCCCGGGATCTCACGGCACCCTAACACATGGCCCCCACATGTGTCCAACATCAGTCGGACCACCGGTCTGCACGTGGATCGAGATCCACTCACCCGGGACTCGAATCGGCATGAAAAGAACTCCAGTTGAACTAAATACAGTAGCGGTCCTCTCTAGGCCGCCTCTGGGTGAAAACGGTCTAATACATGACCGTCCCAAGGCCAATGGTCTCCATTGGACTGTGTGGATCCACCCAGGGACAGAACGGTCTCATTCAGGCCGTTCAGAAAGAAAACGGTTCACGATGGACCACCCCAGAATACAAATGGTCTCCCTTGGGACCGTCGAACATCTGTACTACACGAGAATCATAACGGTCATCCTCAGACCGTTCAGGACATAAACGGTCCAATGATAGGCCGCTTGAGGAGTTGAGCGGTCTCCCATGGGACCGCTTACCACCCAACGGCACACAAAACACCAAACGGTCATCTCATGATCGTTGGGAACGTAAACGGTCCAACATGGACCGCTTAAGGGACTAAACGGCCAGACTCATGACCGCGTAGCCCCAAAACTGTGCAACGGTCAAATCACAACAGTCAGAAACACCTCGAAGACCACGCTGGTCTCCAGGGTTAAACGGTCTGCTGTGAGGCCGCGCAGGAGTAAGCGGTCTATCGAATGGCCACTTACCTTGCCGACACTCCAAGGCCAAAAACGGTCCATATGAGGGCCGCGTAGTGATGGAAACAGTCTAGCTAAGGCCGCGTAGTGCTAAAAATGGTCACTGTAAAATCGTTTACCGTCCGTGAAACTGAGAACGGCGAGAATGGCTCCAAAGCTCCATTCCACGCCCCAATCACCCCCGGGTGATGGGGAAACAAAGGGGAAGCTTGTCCCCATGATCCCAGGCATCCAATGGTGCCTCCAAAACCCCAAATGGCGCGGTAAAACTCTAGATCGGCCCTCGATCCCCAAAATATGGTTTTCCCGTCCCGAGCTCAAATGAACCCCTCTCGACCTCCCGTTGGCCTAGAAATCGCGGGAAAGGAAGGCATGGAGCTAGGGGACCGTCACCCTACCTCGGGGTCGCTCGAAACGCGACGGATAGCCGCCGATCGCCAAAACACCGCTTGAAACCCTCGTTCTTCCCGAGCTTCCCACGAACCACGTAAGCCGCCGCGATCACCACACCGCCACCGCCGTCGCCGCACCGTCGCCCACCGCCGTCTGCAGCCGGAGGGGAGCACGCCGCGTCGTTGAACGGGAGAGGGGGATGGATAGGGCGCCGGTCGCTCACGAAAGGAAGGAGGAGGAAGAAGAAGAATAGAAAAAGAAAAAGAAAAAGAAAATGGGGTTATATAGAAAATTCAGATTTTCTGAAAAATACAGAAAAAATAGAAAAATATACCTCTGTGATCCTCGGAACATGCTGATCGCCGTGATACCATCCCGGAGTAGGAGAACGCTACGGTTCCCCCGCAAATGCGTTCCGCAGGTCCTGACAGGGAAAACACGTGAAACCCGCAAAACACGTCTCGGGACTCCCAAAAGCGATCTGAAACCCACAGATCCAGATCCGAAAAGTGTCTGAAAGATCCAGGGCATTAAAGCCCTCCCCCCCCAAACAAATTTCATCCTCGAAATTAAAACAAAGCACAGGGGAAAGAAGAAGGAGACTTACTTGAACAAATAAGGGAACTGCTGACACATCTCGTCCTCACGCTCCCAAGACGCCTCACCGCCAGAGTGTCGCTGCCAGACCACCTTAACCAGAGGAATAACCTTGTTCCGCAGATGCTGCTCTCGCCGATCCTCAATACGGATAGGGAACTCCGGTAGAGATAGATCGGGAGTCACCTCGGGCCAAACGGAATCCTCCAAAACATGAGAGTCATCGGGCAAATACTTCCTCAACATCGAGACATGGAACACATCATGCACTGCCGTAAATTCAGGAGGTAGATGCAACCGATAAGCAACCTCGCCAATGCGTTCCACGATGGGAAAAGGACCAACATAGCGGGGACTCAACTTCCCATGCTGTCCAAAACGCATCACTCCTTTCATGGGAGAGACCCTCAAAATACTCGGTCACCGACCGCAAAACAAAGGGGATGCCTTCTCCGATTGGCATAGCTCTTCTGCCGACTCTGCACCGCCAACATGTTCTGACAGACCAGATGCACCACATCAATGCACTACTGCACTAGCTCCGGTCCCATCACAACACGATCACTAACCTCAGACCAATCAAGTGGAGTCCGACATCGTCGCCCGTACAATGCCTCATAAGGAGCCATCCCAATGCTCGAATGATAGCTGTTGTTATAGGTAAACTCCACCAATGGCAGATGGTGAATCCAACTCCCTTGCCACTCTAGGCAACAAGACCTCAACATATCCTCCAACGTCTGGATGGTCTGACTGACCGTCTGACTGAGGATGGTATGCTGAGCTAAACTCTAACTCCGTGCCAAGAGCTCGCTGGAAACTCCTCCAGAATCCAGAAGTGAAACGTGGATCTCTATCTGACACAATGGAAATGGGAATCCCATGCAAAGGTACGATCCGCTCCACATAGAGACGAGCCAACTTGGGCACACCCCAGTTGACTTTGATCGGTAACAACCGAGCCACTTTCGTCGGCCTATCCACAAGCAACCAAAAACTATCCTGACCACTCGGATTCCTCGGTAATCCCACCACGAAATCTGTGATCACGTGGTCCCATTTCCACGCGGGAACCTCCAAGGGCTGGAGTGTACCTCTTGGTCACTGATGCTCCGCCTTCACCTGCTGATAGGTCAGGCACCTGGCCACATACTCGGCAACATCTCTCTTTATGCCAGGCCACCAGAATTGTCTCTTCAAGTTCTGATACATCTTCGTCGCACCCGGGTGTACAATATACATGCTCCCATGAGCCTCTAGTAACACCGCACGCCTCACCTGCTCCTCGGCTGGGACGTAAAGCCTACCTCGGAATCTCACCGCTCCGTCCTCGTCGAGGTCCACACCAGCCATAGCCAAAATCCGGGGCAACTCAGGGTCTGCATGCTGAGCCTCTGTCACCTGACAACGAATCCTTGGCGTGATAGTCAAGCTTGCAAGAACAGCTGACCCCGGCTCTTGAGGAACCTTGAGCCTAAATGTCACGGCTGGCACTTGTTCCCAGAGCCTCCACTTTCTCAACATCCTTGCACTGACCACAACCTTCCTACTCAAGGCATCAGCAACGACATTCATCTTGCTCGGATGATAAGATAGGGTGAAGTCATAATCATTCATATACTCCATCCATCTCCTCTGTCTGAGATTAAAGTCCCTATACATGAACACATATCTCAAACTCTGATGGTCAGTGAACACCTCAAACTTCTCACCGTACAGATAATGCCTCCAAATCTTCAATGCAAAGATCACAGCCGCCAACTCGAGATCGTGGGTAGGGTAGTTCTCCTCGTGTGGCTTTAACTACCGAGATGCATAAGTCACCACTCTACCGTGCTGCATCAGCACAGCACCCAACCCGACCCGGGAAGCATCTATGCACACCACAAAACCTTCCGATCCAGAAGGCAACACCAATACCGGTGCTGAGGTGAGCAACCTCTGAAGCTCCATGAAGCTCTGCTCACACTCACCAGACTAGACAAACGGCACATCCTTCCTCGTAAGTCTAGTCATCGGGGCTACAACATGAGCAAAATCCTGGATAAATCTCCTGTAATAGCCTGCAAGCCCTAAGAAACTCCGAATTTCCGTCACAGATCCCGGCCTCGGCCACTGCATCACTGCCTCGACCTTGGCTGGATCCACGAAAATACTGTCACAAGAAATCACGTGCCCCAAAAGGTGCACCTTGTGAAGTCAAAACTCACACTTGCTGAGCTTCGCATACAACTGGTGATCTCGCAAAGTCTGCAACACAACTCTCAGATGATACGCATGCTCTTCTGCAGACTGCGAATAAACAAGGATGTCGTCCATAAATATCACAAGAAATCACGTGCCCCAAAAGGTGCACCTTGTGAAGTCAAAACTCACACTTGCTGAGCTTCGCATACAACTGGTGATCTCGCAAAGTCTGCAACACAACCCTCAGATGATACGCATGCTCTTCTGAAGACTGCGAATAAACAAGGATGTCGTCCATAAACACGACCACGAACTGATCCAGGTAGGGACGAAACACCCTTTGCATCAAATCCATGAAAGCCGCGAGGGCATTGGTGAGCCCAAACGGCATCACCAAAAACTCATAATGCCCATACCTCATGTTGAACACAGTCTTCTCCACATCAGACTCATGAATCTGTAACTGATAGTAATCGGACCGCAAATCAATCCGTGAGAACACTCACGCGGACTGAAGCTGGTCGAACAAATCATCAATATGTGGCAACGGATACTTATTCTTAATGGTTACCTCGTTCAGTTGCCGGTAGTCAATGCACAACCTCAGACTACCATCCTTCTTCTTCACGAACAACACTGGCGTACCCCAAGGGGAAAAGCTAGGATGAATGTACCCCTTGGCGAGAAACTCCTGTAACTGTGCCCTCAACTCCCTCAACTCAACGGGAGCCATGCGGTAAGGAGCCTTAGATAGAGGCCCCGTACCAGGCACAACCTTGATCACAAAATCAATCTCCCGCTGGGGAGGTAATCCAGGTAGATCCTCCGGAAAAACATCGGGAAACTCACACACCACCGGAATGTCCTCCACATCCGGCTCCGACTGGTCCACCACGACCACAGAAGCGACAAAACCCTGACAACCCGTATCAAGCAAATGACAAGCCCTAATAGCCGAAATAAGAAAGCGGGAAGAGGAAGACCTAATACCTTGAAAATAGAAGGTGCGTCCTCGAAGTTTCCGAAAATAAACCTTCTTCGAACCGCAATCCACCAAGACATGATGAGCCTCGAGCCAATCCATGCCCAAAATCACGTCGAAATCTTGAAGCGGTAACGCATAAAGTCTGGCTGGCAAGCTCCGCCCTTCCACCCACACAGGTACCTTCTCAAAGTAATACGGGGTGATTATAAAATCACCAGTATGCAACTCAACCACTAAATCACAAGACATCTGGGTCACCGACTCCTCGAGACTCAGCGTTAAATCCTCCAAAATTAAAGAATGCGACGTGCCAGAATCAAACAAAACTCGAGCTGCGCAACCCAAAATCATAACAGTACCTTCCACAAGCTGCTCTGCCTTGCCTCTGCCATGGTCACGTGTGTAATCTTGCCTCAAGATCTCTGACCGCCCACACTGGCTGACTGGGATAGTGGCGGATACTGCCCAAGCTATTGACGCTGCTACTGTGGGTACTGCTACTACTGCTGCTACTGCGGCCTCGAAGGACAGTCACATGCCATATGCCATGCATGGTCACATCTGAAACAAATCACTGGCGCCGTACACTGCCTGAGCTGATGAGAACCGCCACACCGGGGACACGACCCCCGTGAACCACCAACTGATCCCTGACGCTGGTAAGGAATCGGCTGCTAAACACTACTCGAAGACGCCTACTTCTGGTCCTTGCACTTCTTACCAAAACCTTTCCTGAAAAGCTTCTTAACCTTCATGCCAAAAGACGCAGATCTTGTCGCTGACGCCGCCGGCACTGACGCTCCTGAACTACCCGTCGCATGCTGAAAGGTGCCCTGCTGCTGGGTAGCCGACTGCTGGCTGCGTCCTGAATGGGACTGCCCCTGGCCACTTTGTCCTCGGATCTTCTGCATATCCAGCTCCAGTGATGCCGCCACACGGGAAGCTGTCTCCAAATTTGAAGCAGCGTTCGCCATCAAGAGGTGCCTCAAATCCTGCCTCAAACCCTGGACGAACTGCTTGGTTTTCAGCCCTTCATTCACCATGATATGGGGAGCATAACGACCCAACTCAACAAACTGAGCCATGTACTGCAACACTGATATGTCACCCTGGACAAGTTCCAGAAACTGACGCATCTTCTGCGTACCAACATAGGACGGACAGTAAGTACGCTCGAAGACCCTCACAAAGTCCTGCCATGTAATATACTAAAGAGGACGAGACTGAAAAGACGTCTTCCACTCCGAAGACCACCAATCTCGAGCCATAACCTGCAACTGGTTGCAGGCCAACATCACCTTGTCCTCCTCAAGGCAGTTCATGGAACTGAACACTCTCTCCATCTCATCAAGCCATCCCCTGGCCACATCGGGATCTGGCTGGCCATCGTAATAGGGTGAGTGGAACTGCAAACAGTCCCTCACGGCACGGCCAGGCCCACCCCTGGACGACGAACCCTCGCCAGTATTACCGCAAAACTGCTGAGTCATGAACTGAAACATACTCTGAAAAAAATCCACTGCCCCCGGAACTCTCGCTGCATCAGTGGTATTTTGTGGCACTCTGCTCTGCTCTTCCTGCTCCTCTGTCGACTGTCCCTGCTGCGAACGAGTCCTCCGCCTCGGCGCCATACTCGCCTACTACAACAGACAGAAGATACGGAAAATAGTACAAAATCAATAAAACACACGATGCCCTAAGCCAGTGCCAACTTTACATTATCATTGTGGAGTAGTGGACCACTACAATTATTTATGATTCTTATACACATCCACAACCACTGCTCTTATACCAACTGTAACGACTCGAGATCAGAATACCGGGAAGGCCCGATATCCTGAATCCCAAATCGTCACCCATGAGCCCAAAGACTCGGAAGGGTTGAAGGAATGGTGTGGAGATATACAAGGATCTAAAATAATTACAGAGCAACGCAGTTTAAATGAATTAAGCAGGAAGCAATAAATGACATTAATTAAATTAGATGGTCCACAACTAACAGCAGGCTGAAATATAACAGTAGTCCACAACTAGTACAGTCCTAAGAGAAAAGGTACAACTACACGGGGCATACCCCGGAACTGGCAACTGGCAACTGAACTGGCAACTAACCCTGGGCGCCTAAACCACGTGAGCCTCGGAAGCGCTCCCATGAAGCCTCTTCTCACCTGAAACGCGGAAAAACACGCAGGGAATGAGCCTTAAAACAAAAGGCTTAGTAGGGATCCTCTGGCCCCTATCTCGCAAACCGAGAAATCACATGGAAAGTAACTACAAGTTACCACTAGCGGGACGTAGAACAAACAGCTACAAGAATAAATAAACGAAAAAGCTCTACTATGCCTAGTACCGAACACATGGCACGAAAATCGAGATAACCCGGCAAAACACCAAGAGTCGCTACCAGATAAAGACAGGAGTACCAACCCACTAGAAGTAAGGCCGGATGCGCCCACTGACATCTTAGATCGCGCCTCAGGTATCCCCCTCAACGCACCCTGTCGGAACGGGGAATCGTACAAGTAACCACAAACAAGTGACTAGTTGGGGTCGCGCTCGTCAGCACAGGTCCAACCGCCCCCAACCACGTATACACACACAGACCATGCATCCCAGGTCTGGCCCTCTGACTGGTTTTCCCCTCAGCCGGACTCTGGCTGCAAGACGTGGGGCCCAACGAAAACCAGTCTAAAAATCGTCTCTCGTGGTAGACTCGCCACCACTCCCTGGTGGGACCACTCGCATGTCAGAAGGCTACGACTAGTGGAGGGTCACTGTAGGAGTAGACTCTCTAGTTGACGAAAAATAACGTCTAAATCGGACAAAGTACAAGGACTGCTCCCCGCACCGACACCGACTCACGGTGACACAAGCCGAGAACACCACCTCCTGGGATCCCACGGCACCCTAACACATGGCCCCCACATGATGCCCAGCATCAATCGGACCACCGGTCAACACGTGGATCGAGGTCCACTCACCCGGGACTCGAATCGGCAAGAAAAGAACTCCAGTTGAACTAAATATAGTAGCGGTCCTCTCTGGACCGCCTCTGGGTGAAAACGGTCTAATACATGACCGCACCAAGGCCAATGGTCCCCCTTGGACCGTGTAGATCCACCCAGGGACAGAACGGTCTCATTCAGGCCGTTTAGAAAGAAAACGGTTCACGATGGACCACCCCAGAATACAAACGGTCTCCCTTGGGACCGTCTAACATCTGGACTACACGAGAATCCTAACGGTCATCCTCAGACTATTCAGGACATAAACAGTCCAATGATAGGCCGCTTGAGGAGTTGAACGGTCTCCCATGGGACCGCTTACCACCCAACGGCACATAAAACACCAAACGGTCATCTCATGACCGCTGGGAACGTAAACGGTCCAGCATGGACCGCTTAAGGGACTAAATGGCCAGACTCGTGACCGCGTAGCCCCAAAACTGTGCAACGGTCGAGAACACTTTGAAGACCACGCTGGTCTCCAGCGTTAAACGGTCTGCCGTGAGGCCGGCAGGAGTAAGCGATCTATCAAATGGCCGCTTACCTTGCCGACACTCCAAGGCCAAAAACGGTCCATATGAGGGCCGCGTAGTGATGGAAACGGTCTAGCTAAGACCGCTTAATGCTAAAAACGGTCACTGTAAAATTGTTTACCGTCCGTGAAACCGAGAACGGCGGGAATGGCTCCAAAGTTCCATTCCACACCCCAATCATCCCCGGGTGATGGGGAAACAAAGGGGAAGCTTGTCACCATGATCCCAGGCATCCAATGGTGCCTCCAAAATCCCAAATGGTGCGGTAAAACTCTAGATCAGCCCTCGATCCCCAAAACATGGTTTTCCCATCCCATGCTCAAATGAACCCCTCTCGACCTCTCGTTGGCCTAGAAATCACGGGAAAGGAAGGCATGGAGCTAGGGGATCGTCTCCCTACCTCGGGGTCGCTCGAAACGCGATGGATCGCCACCGATCGCCAAAACACCGCTTGAAACCCTCGTTCTTCCCGAGCTTCCCACGAACCACGTAAGCCGCCGCGATCGCCACACCGCCACCGCCGACGCCGCGCCGTCGCCCACCGCCGTCTGTAGCCGGAGGGGAGCAGGCCACGTCGTCGAACGGGAGAGGGGGATGGAGAGGGCGTCGGTCGCTCATAGAAGGAAGAAGGAGGAAGAAGAAATAAGAAGATGAATAGAAAAAGAAAATGGGGTTATATAGAAAATCTAGATTTTTTAAAAAATATGAAAAAAATAGAAAAATATACCCCGCGATCCTCGGAACACGCTGATCGCCGTGGTACCGTCCCGGAGTAGGAGAACGTTACGATTCGCTCGCAAATGCGTTCCGCAGGTCCCGACAGGGAAAACATGTGAAACCCGCAAAACACGTCCATGGACTCCCAAAAGCGATCCGAAACCCACGGATCTAGATTCAAAAAATGTCCGAAAGATCGAGGGCATTACACCCCCCCTCTCCCCCTTCGGCTCGCAGGCCCTACCCACCACTACTAGTAGGCCTTGCCCCCCTCCCGATTCCACCGTAGATCTGCTCCAAGGGTTAGGGTTTTTGGTGTGTGCACGCTCTGGAAGGGGCAGTGAAGGATCTAGGGTTTCTAGCGATCCTTCTATAGAGAAATCGAAGCCCTAGTTCACCTGTTCTCTGAGGAGAAGGCCATAGCCATGACAGGAGGTGGAGATCTTCGGTGCTCGCACCCCCCTCACCCCTCCCTACCCCATCTCCCCCTCCGGTTCTCGCAAGCCCCTCCTCCCCGCCCCTCTTGACCCCCGTGCTATCCCCCGTCAGTGCTCGTAGGGCACTCCCCCACCCCTCTCGGCCCCCCTCTTCCCCTCCGGCGAGTTTGGCCCCCGGCGATCGCAGGCCCAATCACACCCCTTGGCGATCGCAGGCCCAACCACTCCTTGAGCTCGCAGTCCCGCTCCCTCCGCCCCTCTCGACCCCATTGCCCCTCAGTCGGCACCCCCCTCTATCGTGAACCCCTCTCTCTCTCTCTCTCTCTCTCTCTCTCTCTCTCTCTCTCTCTCTCTCTCTCTCTCTCTCTCTCTCTCTCTCTCTGTGTGACGACCCGAGAATCCGATTACCGGGAAGGCCCGATAACCCGAGACTCGCACCGCCGCCCACGAGCCGGGAGGGCTCGGAAGGGCTAAAAGGAGTGTGGAGGCACAAAGAAATAGGAAATAAAGCAGGACAACTCAACAAATAACAGAAATAAATAAACAACTACAACAGAGTCCAGTCCAACAGAAAGTACAGTCTAAAGCAGTAAAAACGTACCACATGCCAAGTGAACACTCGGCCCGGCAAGCTGGCAACAGAGAACCTCCGCTCCGCACCCTCGAACCACGAGGAAGAACCGCTACACCTGAAAAGCAGGGAATGAGTCTCCAAAACAGAGACTCAGCAGGGATCCCGCGGAACCCCAACCGGAAACCACGGCGGTAGCGGAAAGGAAGCTACAACTACAGCAGGAACAGCAACCCGGTGGCCGGTCAAAACTCGGCACTACAGCTACTCCTACTGCCAGAAGGCAGACCTCGATCACACAGTCGAAGCTACCGAACCACGCTAGTACCACCTACCGAAGTAAGAACACACGGCATTCACGCCGTAAAGGCCTGTCCCTCGGACAGAGCCGACCTGGACACGCTGTCCAAGGTGCAACCCCGACCATCCGATCGCGGGTACCGCACAACAAGACCCAACCTCGGTAAAGCCACTAGCACTAATCTCACGGCGCCAGAACCGACACACACGCGCCAAGATGAAACAACCGAACTCACCGGTCAACACGACCAAAAACCCGAAGGTCAAAGACACAGAAACTGACAGTCTGTCACTCCGTACTCGACAGGAGTACCACCCACTAGAAGCACAGCCGGTAGCGTCCCCTGACGTCTTACACCGCACCGCAGGTGAACCGCCTGACGTGGTAGGTCCTACCCGAGACGCGAACACCGTACAAGTAACCACAAACAAGTAACTAGCTGGGGTCACGCCCGTCGACGTGGGTCCAACCGCCCCCAACCACGTGTGCACACACAGACCTTGCGTCACTAGGTCTGGTCCTCTGACCGGTTTTCCCCCGTAGCCGGACTCTGGCTACCGACGAGGGGCCTACGGTAACCGGTCCACAAACCGTCTGAAAGGTAAGCCTCTCCACCTACTCCCAGGTGGGACCACTCGCGTGTAAGCAGGCTACGACTAGTGGAGGGTCACTGAAGGAGTAGACTCTCAACGGAAAACAACGTCTGCATCCGACGACGTACGGGGGACACCCCACGTACCGGCCCCGTCACACGGTGACCACAGTCGGAGAAGACACAGGACTCGCAGTCCACGGTCACGCACGCACCGTGCGCGAGAGTCGAGAAAACTCAAGCGACGCTAAGCCACTGGACTCTGGACAGTCCTCTAAACGCACTACAGTCAACGGTCCTTGAGTCACAAGACTCGGGGTCAAGACCGTTGCACGCAACAGCACAAGGCCATCAATCTAGTCCAATCTCTAGGTCCAAAATCACGATATCACGAATACCGAGACAACACACGAGTTGCCAAGACCATTCCCTTGGGAAGGGAACGCAAGGGACTAAGGCCACTCACAAGGGCCACACGGAAAAACACAGAAGCACGATTCCCAAGGCAGCACGCAAGCCGCCACGACGATTTCCCATCTTGAAGCAAGCGGGAAACCTCCAGCCCCAGGCCGGACAACTGGACTCACAGTCCAAGGCCAAACACATGGCCCACACGGGAATCGCCTTCCAAAGGAACCCACGATATGCGGGGGAGACCCCACCGCACACACACCGACACACGGTGACTCGATCAAGCGTAACACAAGAGCCCGGAACACGTGGGGTCACCCGGACCCACCACACCTACGGGCACGCTAATCGAGGAAACACGGTCCCTCCCGACACCCCAGAAACGCGGACACAGAACCCACGGGGTACCCGGGACACTCACAAGGCCAAAGGTCGACCACTGGGTCACAACCGGGTCGAACGGAGACCAACACAATGCGAACGGACGCTAAAAGGTCACCCGGACCCTTAAGCGCACGGGCACGCAAAACGAGGTAAACGGAACCTCCAGACACCCCAAAACACGGTCACGAAACTCCACTGGGTGTCCAAGGCACACACGGCCCACGAGGAGCACGATCAGTCGCAGACCGCCCGCCCCGGGCAGCCCGGCTGGTCACCTCCAAGAACGCGCTGTAGGTCCATAGCGCGTTCAAGCAGAACGCGCTATGCACCTATAGCGCGACACGACAGATCGCGCTATATCCCTATAGCGCGACTGCACAGATCGCGCTAGGATCACCTAGCGCGACAAGGCAGAATGCGCTAGGGACCCCTAGCGCGACAGGGCAGAACGCGCTAGGACCCCATAGCGCGACAAGAACCGCCTTACTGTTCATCTTCTCCGATGAACACGCCCTATCGGGGCAGCGCGACCTTCAAGAACGCGCTACTGGAGTATAGCGCGTTCTCAGTCCGCACCCGGAAACGGTGGAAACCGGGGGAAAAGCCATGCCACGCCCCGTTCACCCCCAGGTGAAGGGGAAACAAAAGGGGAAACCTTCCCCAAGCCCCTAGGCATGCATCTAAACCCCTGGATCGCCCAAAAACACCATAAAACGGGAGATCCGGCCCACACCCCAAAAACACACATTTTGCCCAAAATGCCCCGTTTAGCCCGCTCGGCTCACCACGGCCTACGAAACTCGCGGGAAAGGAAATACACGGGATGAGGAACCATCACCCTACCTCCACCGAAGATTACGCGCACCGTGGACGCCGATCCACGAAGAAAACGCCGTTGAAGCCTCGCCGTTCCACGAACTCACGGCCGAGCTTCTACGCGCCTCCACCGCCTCGATCCTCATCCATCCTCGCCCGCGCCTCGCCCGCGCCGTCCCCGCCTCGCCCATGCTCCGCCCCGTCGGCCGCCGGAGAGAGAGGGAGAGAGGAGAGAGCGTGAGAAGAGAGAGGGAGAGAAATGAGAAATGAGAGGGGGAGAGAGAGAAAAGGCTATTTATAGGAAAATCCGGAAAATCGGAAAAATCCTGAAAAATAGAAAATCACACCCTCGCGATCCTCGGAGCGCACCGATCGCAACGGTACCACTCGCGCCCTGGTGAACGGCCCGGTTCACCCGCAACGAGGTTCCGAAGGGAAAGCCGAAACCCACGCCGGGAATCGGAAAACACACGCGGAAAAAGCCACGGAACGCCTCCGGGCCTCCGAAACGACTCCGGATCGCGCCGATCTGAACACGAAAGACGTCCAAAACGAAATTTCGGACACAACGGAGCAGGACACTCCGAGAAACCAGATCCGAGACCCACGAAGAAGGATCCGAAAAAACCCGGAGCATTACACACTCTCTCTCTCTCTCTCTCTCTCTCTCTCTCTCTCTCTCACTCATATGAACCCCCAGACCCCCTCCCTTCGCTCACTCTGGCACCCATTTCTCCGTGGATTTCCACGTCTTTAGGGAGAGAGAAAGATCATAAGGGAGGTGGGCATGGCGGCGATCGGTAGCCAGTGACTCTCTGACGTCGTCGTCGGTGTCTGTCATGGATGGAGAGAGAGAGAATGCTAACATGAGAGTAGGTCAGTAATTGTCCCTCTTAACACACATTCCTTGAGTTAAGGAAACGATGATTACGATGAGGGTATAACTATAATAATACGGGATGTATCAGGGATATACGTGATAATACGATAGAAGTAGAGGGATAGATGTAAATATAATATTTAGTGGGGGTATAGATGTAAAAATCTTAAAAAAGAAACAAATGGGCCAGTATTACTATTAACTCGTTCGTTCAGTACGAAACACCCAGTCGTGTCGACCCACAAGTCATGGAAGATTAGAAAATGGGATGCTGTTCTTTAGGGATAATCTTCTTACGGACACTACACGAGAACTACCATGCTTAACTGTAGTCCTTCATATCCAGATAAGGGTTCGAAGGTTTCAAGAAAATGGGATGCTTTTCTTTAGGGACAATCTTCTTACAGACACTACACGTTAACCACCCTTAATCAAACAGGGAAAGGACTGTGTATTGCTGTTGGTTAATTCTCTTTCCTTTTATCTCCCTCTCTCCAACCTATTGAGTTGTCAAAACAATGCTACTAAGGCTGCATTTGATGTCACTTTGAATCAAATGAATTCTAATTATTGGAGGGTTTAAAGTGGAGAGAGAGAGAGAGTTCTCGTATTCACTTTATCAAATATAGTCATACACACACACACACACACACACACACACACGAGAGAGAGAGATGACATCTGTCGCTGCAGTTAAATTGAGCAAGAAGGGGGGGGGGGGGGGGGGGGGGGGGAGGTTATCCATGACTCTGCTTCCCCTCCAAGAAGCACGATAGCAATGTGGGTGGGTGGTCCTGAATCCTGATGCGATTGCTTGTTGCCGGGGAAGAGAAGACTAACCAGCCAGAAAGCACGGGCATGGTGCTGTTGAGGGCCACTTTGATAACATGTTAAGTTGAATTAGAGTAAGTTAATCAGGGTCGGGTGGATTAATTTTTATTTGACTATATTTGATAAAGTGAGGGAGAATACCACAACTCTCTCTCTCTCTCTCTCTCTCTCTCTCTCTCTCTCTCTCTCTCATATGAACCCCCGACCCGCCTCCCTTCGCTCACTTTGACACCCCTTTCTCCGTGGATTTCCACGTCTTTAGGGAGAGAGAAAGATCAGAAGAGAGGTGGGCATGGCGGCGATCGGTAGCCAGTGACTCTCTGACGTCGTCGTCGGTGTCTGTCATGGATGGAGAGAGAGAGAGAATGCTAACATGAGAGTAGGTCAGTAATTGTCCCTCTTAACACACATTCCTTGAGTTAAGGAAACGATGATTACGATGAGGGTATAACTATAATAATACGGGATGTATCAGGGATATACGTGATAATACGATAGAAGTAGAGGGATAGATGTAAATATAATATTTAGTGGGGGTATAGATGTAAAAATCTTAAAAAAGAAACAAATGGGCCAGTATTACTCAGGGTTTGCCGACCCGTCCGACCCGGCCGACCCGGTCTCGGCGCGGGACGGGTCGGGTCGGGCGGGTCGCACAGCGACCCGGTCCGCCCCATTGGGCTCGCGACGCGTAGTTTTTTTATTTTTTTTAAATTTTTTAATAAATTTATTTTTAAAGATTAAATGTTATATATATTTAAAAATATTAGAATGTAGAGTTTATTTAAGATAATAGATCCATACTAAATTATACATAATTAATTATATAAAAATTACATATTACACCGCTTAATTAAACATCCTATTATATATAATACATAAAATTTTATTTCAATTACTAAATATGTAAAAGTAAACAGTGACATAATAATGACATTCATTCATGAAGTATAAAATACAAAAACTCACTAATCCTCGTCCATCTGTGAAACCCGAATCCCAAAACTCACTCATCCTCCTCATCTGTGTAACCCGAATCCCAAAACTCACTCATCCTCATCATCAGTGAAGCTCGAATCCCAAAACTCATCATCAGATACATGAGACTGATCACCCGTATAATCTAACTCTATCCTAGTGGGTGGAGGTACATGTGGGTGGGACTGAAAATATGTAACCATCTGCACAAATGATGGGTCGTGTGCTGCGGTGGAGGGTACATGAAAATCTGTAAAAAAAGTCCTCACTACATCTATAGCTTCAATTCTATCATGTGCGACTGGTGCTGGTGCTGGTGCTGCTCGAACTCTGGACGTGGAGGAAGATCCTGCTCCGCCCTGTGCTCGTGGTGGAGGTACCCGGGACGTAGAAGAAGATGTCCTCGGTGTGCTACGAGAACCGTATCTATCCTGTAACTGTGTCCGAAAGGAATGTCGAACATCTCCCGGAACTCGGTCGCATGCACGAACATCGCGTCCCACTCCCGCAAGGTGCTCCGCAAACCTGTGTATGCCGGTGACGCGATGTTCGCAGTATCTACAGTGCACATGTCCATCACCCTCAACAGAGTATCCATGCTCCCACGCAGGGTGACGCCGTCCGTCCATGATGACCTGCAAATGATGTAAAAGTTTACATTAGTGATTTCAATGATAAGTACAGAACTCTATATATGAAGAAATCTACAATTAATTATTAGTTAGTTATAAATATAACCAAATGATACATACTAATTAAGAGTATGGACCCAAACTGGGCCAGTGCCCATCTCCAAACAATTTGACATTAAACGTGGTACGCAGATAGGACAGATAGTCTTCATAGCGCATTGAACCTGAATAGTTCTCCCAGTACATGCGTACGTAGTATTCATACTCCTGCGAACCTTGTGCGTACACGACCTCTACTGGCGCAGCTGCGGCATAAGGATATGGATACGATGGGAAAAATGAACTACTGTTATCTGAGTCGCCATGATACATCGGCTGCTGCGGCCATGACCGTCCATACGAGCTTCCAGATCCCTGGGAGTCATGTGTGCTCATGCTCTCAAAATCAGACAACATGCCTTGATAGCTGGTACTGTCTGCAACCGAACTTCCATAGTAGGGATCCCAATGATCAGCTGCCCGTCTCGTCCCTGCCGGTGGAGCACCGTGGTCCTCATCTTGCGTGGCATGTGTGAAGTGCTGCTCCTCTGTCCATGCGCCATATTGACGGCCCCCACGACCTCTACTATGACCACTGCTGTACTCTCTGCCACCAGCACTAGTATTCTGACGAGGACTCCGTTGGTCACCTTGAGAACCACCACCTCCATGGGATGAAGACCCTGTCGGTGTACTATCAGCATCGGAGTCATGACTCCCACTAATGCGGGGCTCAACAGAAGGCTCGGGAGTGTCGTCATCTGCATTGGGATCTAATGTCTCCATGTCTGCAATATCTATCGGATTTAATGGTGGTCCCTTGTCCTTCTTGCTGGTGAATAATGTGGTCCATGATGATTTTTTCTTCTGTGGAGCAGGGGGCGGCTTACATGCTGCATGTTGTGTCCCTCTAGATGCCTGAGAAGCAGAAGCCTGCTTAGATAATTTTTCAATTTACTTTCTATTGTGTAAGTCTGTACGTATACCTGAGAAGACTGATTGGGTGCCTTAGCCTTAGATGTTGAGCGTCGGGGCGCAGCAGACTGAGATGGTTGTTTCGATGCTACCGAAGACTACACAATTGAAAGAAGAATATATTCAATTACCAATGAATTATATATTAACAAATGTAGAAATGACAATATAATTTCACCTCTCTAAATGAGGAACTCCCCCTAGCCTCTCTTGAAGTGGATAACCTTCTTGGTTCCGCAGATATTGAATGCCGCGGTACAGCAACTCGGGACCACTGTTCTCCCGCAATGTTGTCATTTGTCGGACCGACCTGCAATATATTGCTATCATACATCAATATATGACTATGCTATCTAATGAAATTTGCGATTCGATTTTCATGTATTAATTCACCTGAGGTGGCTCTTGACGCTCAATTAATGGGGGTTGGATCAATCGCTCCCATGCTGTATCATCGTACGCATACGATGTGTCTCCACCCCCAATGACGAGGTCTTCATCTAAATTAATTTCATCATCACGTCCCGTTGCTGAGTCGTCACCACCCAAATGCACATGGGTGTCATCTCCCTCCCCGACTGCCTCTTGTACAGCTGATGCGAGAAAAGTATTAGGCCGTGGTGTCTCGCCAGGTTCTTCAGCCTCCTCGTCCAATTCTGCCTCACCACGCTCGGTTGTGGCTCTTGCAACCCATGCTACCATAGGGTCATCATCGTCTCGCAAGTACACAGCATCCGTTGGGTCGTAATCTCCCTCTCCTCTCCTTGTATCCATTTGTACATGCCGGACCTTTAGCCTCATGTTGTAATGAACATACACCATTTTGTCTAGCCTGCGGTGTGTTAGCCTATTCCTCAGCTTAGTATGCAAGAAGGAGAACGTCGACCAATTCCGCTCACACCCACTCGACGAGGATGTTTGCGATAGAACTCTCATTGCGATCTTCCTTAATACGGGTGCACTTGTGCCGTAATTTAGCCACCACTCAGCTGTGTTTAAGACAGATCACGTACAATATAATAATTAGATGTAAAAATTACTTCTCGAGACATAGAAGGTACATTGTGAAGACACATTACCTGGGTCGAGTCTATCACGACTGGCCATGGCATTAGGTGTCGCAAATGAACCAATTCCTCTCTAAATATTTTCATCTGCATTATCAAAAAATATGAAGTGTATATTTCATTTAATATTGTCAATGTTAAAATATCCAAGTATACCTCATTCAACGCATCAGCAGCATCTGTTGGGGTGAAAGACAATCGGTCTACCACAATGTTGACCGATTCTATCAACGTATCGTCATAAGCAAGGGCCCGAGCATATTGGAAGGCCGGATGTAGATAGTACGCTGCAATCGTAAGACAATGAATTACATATTAATATCAACTGAAAATCACAGCTCATTGATTGGACGAGAATGTAAGTGTTTACCTGCCATGTGAAGATCGCGGCTCATTTGTCTGTCCCATCTGTCCTCCACAATCTCTAGAATGGTGGGTCCATATTTTTTGGACGTTGTAAGGATCTTCCGCTTGGCTGCTTCTATTTTGCTGTACACCAACCCCATGGTTGGTACTCTATCCCCATCCACGCATCGTAGAACCTCATACAGTGGCTCTATCAATGACACTAATACCTTCACTCGTTCCCAAAAATTCGAGGTGTTGACAATCCCCTCGACCTCCGCCCCTTCACGTGAAGCAGCAAAAGAGGAACTCAGCCAGGTCTCACCTCTAAACATTTGCTTCAACCCATCCTTGTGCTTCAATAGGCTCTGCAATGCGATGTAGTTGGTGGCAAATCGTGTGATGCCAGGCCTCAACAGTTCGCCGCCACAATGCTCCCTCATCCATGCCAATACAAGTGTGTGGTTGTAGATATATTTCGTGATTTTTTGTGCCACCTCGACCACAGATTTTACCATACGAAGCTGCCCAATCTCCTTCAGCATCAGATCTACACAATGCGCTGCACAGGGGGTCCAGAAAATGTGCCGTTTTTTCTTCATTAGCTCCTCCCCGGCCTTCTTATAGTTCGACCCATTGTCAGTCACCACTTGCACAATGTACTCCTCCCCAATCTCAGTCACCACTTGCTCCATCAATGACAAAATATATTGATGACTATGAATTTGACCAGACGCATCCACTGATTTGTGAAAGAATACCTGTCTGTCACAATAAACAAGGAAGTTGATCAGGCTAGATTTTGTGGTACCTGACCATCCATCACACATCAGTGTGACTCCGTACTTTGTCCATTTCTGCTTGAATGAGTCAATGTAACTCTTGATCTCAGCAACCTGTTCATCAAGGTATACGCCAGCCAATTCTCTCGCTGTAGGTGGCTGCACGTGTAGCCCAAGGACCTGTGCTTCCTGAAACATTGGCTTGTAGTAAGGGCTATTGGCTGCATTGAAAGGCAGACCCGCGTGGTGCCACCATTTTGCAACAGCCTGACCAAGTTTCCATTTAGGTCCCTTCTGACCATACGCATCGTCCATCCTCGTTTGCTTGCCATGCTCTCGGGATAGTGCACCGGGCTCCACATCTTCAATGTTGATCGATTGTGTCCTTTTTCTTTGTGTCCCCGAGTCACCAGTCAATAAACTCCTTATGCCTCGTGGTTGTCGAGTCGTAGATGAACCACCACTCCCTGATGCTCCGGTCCTCGCCGCCTCGCGACTACGGACTGTAGTCTCCTCGGGATGTCTTGACTCTTCCATGCTCTGACGTACTGCCTCACGAAACTCGGCTTCGTATGGATCGTTCACAGTGACATACACATTAGCCTGCTCAGTACGTGCTTGTTCGTCTTCGTCACTGGGTGTCCATGCACATTCCTCCTCGTTGCTGCCGCTTGCTATTCCGCTCACTGCCGCTTGATCCCTTTTCTTCTTTTTTTCCTTTTCTTGCATCTCAGCTCTCTTCTCCCGCAGGTGCCTAGCCATTGCAAGTTTCACATCTCTAGGCACATGGGTACACCCAGCAACCTCAGAGTATCCTGCCCCGGCTCCTCCTGCCAAATGCTTCTTCAACCGAGACACCCCTCCTCCCCGGTGTTCTATTTTACAATAGTTACAACGCCAACACCTACGGTTTCCATCCAACAAAACTCCGTGTGACCACCCAATATCACTTGTTCGTTCCTTAGGAGCCATAGAGTGCTAAGGCCTAAAATTAAGAAATTCAAATTATGAAAATATATTATTTGCCATCTACAATTAACATTGAACATAATTTCATTATTTGCGTACCATGCAAGACTAAATTCAATATTTAATACATGTTAATATAATTTAGTTCAAAATAATATCATTATTTCTATAACAAACATATAAGGTTAATATTTATAATTAATACATATACATTAACTTTAAAATTATTTATCACTAATTAGATATTTAAAATTACATCTCTAATTAAATTACATGACACATATAAATTATAAACATATCTAAATAATTTACATTATACATATAAATTAACTTTAAAATTATTTGTAAAATATTTATCACTATTTATATATTTAAATTATAAACATCTCTAATTAAATTACATTATAGATCTAAAGTAACTTTAAAATTATTTATAAAATATTCAAGAGAGTTTACATTAAAAACATCTCTATTTAAATTATATTATAGATCTAAATTAACTTTAAAATTATTTATAAAATATTCAACACTATTTACATTAAAAACACCTCTACTTAAATTACATTATACATCTTAATTACATTTAAAATTATTTGTAAAATATTTATCAATAAATTTATATTTAAATTCAAAACATCTCTACTTAATTTAAATTATAAATATTACCTTTAATTTTTTGTAAAATATTTCTCACTATAGATATATTTAAATGAAAAACATCTTTAAAATTTTTAAAATTAATTATTATATTATTTTACGTCTACAACTAATAATGAAAATAATATCATTAATTCTACAAAATTAAATTTTAAATTTAATACATCTCAATTAAATCTAATATTTAAACATGAATTAAGTAATATATCAAACATAAATGTATTTCTACAACATGAATTAAACGATATTTATATTATTTCTACAACACGAATTAAATAATATATCAATATATTTAATTCTACAACATGAATTAAATAAAAATTATATTTTTTCTACAACATGAATTCAACAATACATCAAAAATAATATTAAACAATGACAATCTAACAAATTTTATTCTTATACTTTTTTAAATTAAAAAAGATATAAAATTTTAAAAAATTAAATTTTTTTCCTCCCCCCCCCAAACCGCCCTTGGCCCAGCCCCCCCCCCCCACGGTCGCAGACGCCCCCCCCGTCCCCGACGGTGGCAGACGCCCACCCCCCCGTCCCCCACGGCCTGCCCCACTCACCGCCCAGCCCCCCCCCCCCCGTCCCCCACGGTGGCAGACGCCCCGCACCCCCCCCATCCCCCCCCCCCCCCCCCCCCCCCCCCCCGCCGTCCCCCACGGTGGCAGACGCCCCCCCCCCCCCCCCCCCCGTCCCCCCACGGCCTGCCGGTGGCAGACGCCCAGCCCCCCCCCCCCCCCCGCCGTCCCCCACCCCCACCTCCGTCCACCTCCGGCCAGATCCGGCTGGCAGACGGCCTCCTCCCCCACCCCCACCTCCGGCCACATCCAGCGGTCGACACCCCCCCTTCCCCACCCCCGATCATTTAAAAAAAATTTCACCTACCTACCTCCGATTGCCGCCCAAAGCCGCCGATCGCCGCTCTGATCGCCGTCCGTCGCCGCTGCACCGCCGCTCGTCGGTGGGAGGAATAGAGGGAGCCTCCCCCTTCGGCTCGTTAAATGGGCGAACCGCCCCGACCCGCCCGTACCGAGCCGGGTCCCTCCTCGCACCGGAGCGGTACGTGGCGGGACGCACGGGACCTTGCGGTCCAGTGCGTCCCGTCCACGACCCCCAGCCCGTGCGACCCGGTGCCCGCCTGGGTCGGGTCGGGTCGTGCGGGTCGGTGCGGGTCGGGGCGAGACGACAAACCCTGGTATTACTATTAACTCGTTCGTTCAGTACGAAACACCCAGTCGTGTCGACCCACAAGTCAGGGAAGATTAGAAAATGGGATGCTGTTCTTTAGGGATAATCTTCTTACGGACACTACACGAGAACTACCATGCTTAACTATAGTCCTTCATATCCAGATAAGGGTTCGAAGGTTTCAAGAAAATGGGATGCTTTTCTTTAGGGACAATCTTCTTATTAACCACCCTTAATCAAACAGGGAAAGGACCGTGTATTGCTACAGGGAAAGGACTGTGTATTGCTGTTGGTTAATTCTCTTTCCTTTTATCTCCCTCTCTCCAACCTATGGAGTTGTCAAAAAAATGCTACTAAGGCTGCATTTGATGTCACTTTGAATCAAATGAATTCTAATTATTGGAGGGTTTAAAATGGAGAGAGAGAGAGAGAGAGAGAGAGAGAGAGAGAGAGAGAGAGAGAGAGAGAGAGAGAGAGAGAGAGTTGTTGTATTCTCCCTCACTTTATCAAATATAGTCATACACACACACACACGCACACACGAGAGAGAGAGAGAGATGACATCTGTCGCTGCAGTTAAATTGAGCAAGAAGGGGGGGGGGCGGAAGAGGAGGTTATCCATGACTCTGCTTCCCCTCCAAGAAGCACGATAGCAATGTGGGTGGGTGGTCCTGAATCCTGATGCGATTGCTTGTTGCCGGGGAAGAGAAGACTAACCTGTGACGCCCCGACTCGGAGACACGGTCCAGCCGTAAAGACTCCCGTCGGATCCCGGTCGAGACGTCACAGTGGGAACAACCCAAGCGGTACAATTATAGTTGAGAATTACACATAATCACTGAGATATCATTGCAGCGGAAATGAAAAATACTCAATTCATCAGCTTACAGTCAAATGACTACATCCACATAGATAGAAATAATGATACAATTTCACATGTCTTTATTACATAACCAAATTTCACACACTTTTTTTTCTTTTACATAAGACATAATTCATAACGTAACCACCTAAGATAAAGACTCGTAGTAAATCTGAGCCGCAGTCAAAACACTGCGAGATCACTCCTCGCTTTCTCCTGTAATTGTTCAACGGGGTGAGTCTACGAATAGACCCAGTAAGAGACTAAGCATAGTCCCCGGTCAAAACATGTATCAACATATTCAAATGATTTACAGTAATTTATTTCATAAGGGCATTCTATTATCATTTGACAAAGAAAGTATGTACATTAAAATTTATATACCCATGACAAAGTAAATAAGGATTCATCATTTATAACCATTAACTAATGATTCCAGTAAAATATTTACCATGAGGTAACAGTAAAAATGTAACAACAGTAAATTCAATATCAGTTGAATGAGCAGTAACAATAATTTCAGTGATCAGTAAAAGTAGTTCCAATATTGATTCAGTAAACAGTAATAGTCGTACAACTAACGACTCAGTGAACAGTAAAAGTTGTTCAATATCAATTCAGTAGGTAGTGCCAGTCGTTCAATTTCAGTTCAGTAAACAATAACAATGGTATAAATAGCCAGACACAGTGCCCAAACCACCACTAGAAGGACAGTCAGTCGGTACTCGATCACCTAGGTAAATAGTGATGAGTCTTGGTTACTGCGCAGAACCGGGAGAAGTCCTCTCCACCTTAACCAGTGGTACTTGTCCACCTCCAGGATTTCAATCCCCGTTACCCTCGGGGCCAGTACAGTATGAACCTCCCTATAGGGGCATTTCTACAGTTTGGTTCCAGTCTCCCCCTATGGTGGCAGTGTCCATTTGGCATTACTAACGGTACGGTAAAAATATAAATATGACATATGTGAAATGGACACATGCCACTCAAAATTTATGCTGTGAATATTAATTTACCAATACTGAAATTATTTTCTTTTTTCTGAAATTTCAAGTTATTCAATTATAATGATATATTTATATACCAAAAATCACTAAATCTATTTACAGATATCAGAATGCCTTGAAATTTCAGGGAATCAATATATTTACAGAAATAATCAAAACAGTAAATTTTCACAATTTTTCATAAAGTATTTAATATTTTCACAGAATTATCTATAGTCCAATTATACATCAAAAATTCATAATTCTGTTATCCAAACTCAGAATAGATTGCAATTTTAGGAATCTAATACATTTACAGTAAAGATCAGAATAGCAAATTTTTATTTTCTTTCAGACAGCAATTATATTTTGTTTCTGAAATTGCTTATACTCTAAAATGCAACATAATTGACTAAATTTAGGTAATAAATTCATAGAATCATGATACTTTTACAAGAACTTACAATTGTCTGTAATACTGCATAGAAAAAGTTTCATAATTTTTAATGCAGGAATAATAATTTTTACGGAATTATTTGAATTATACAATACATGAAAAATTAACTAAATATATGTACAACACTCTAAAATTCACCATAATTTGTCACACTATCATTCATAACAAAGTTATCATTCTTAAAATTTTTCATTATTTTTCACGCTGTATTACTATTTTTCACACTATGTTACTATTTTTCATAATAAGTGAGAAAAAGATATCATGAATAATAAATCAATTAAATATATCTAAAACGACCAGGTAACTTCCAAAAATTTACAGAAAGTTGTTTCAGTCATAGGTATCATATGTAGAAATTTTTATTATTTTTCAATTAGTATGCCTATTTACTAAATTTTTATATCGGATTCTAAAATGTACAAGAATTTACAATAATAACTTGTAATTAGATAAAATTATCTAAGATACTTACAATGGCCAAAATATACTGAATATTAATTTACAGATATCAAAACATCACTTCTGTGATTTATTTAGATTTTTCACAGAATATTTGTATTTATCTAAATTTTCTAATTAAGTGTTTAAACATTGATAATTATACCAGTGATTATTCTGTTATCATAATGAGATGAAGTTTTCATCAATTAGTTCTAACAAGTATTTGAGTCTTCTGGTAAAGTTGTGAGATTTTTCATGTATTATTTCTATTTTTCTCAAAATTTTACACTTCTATTAAAATATCAAAAATTATCTAATATTTCTTACAGATATCAATAATTATTTCTATTATCAGAATTCATCACACCAAATGTAAGGATCGTACTGTAAAATTTTAAAACTTTTGTGAATACGAATTATAATTTCTATATAATTATTTATATATTTTATCATGTTTGAAAATTCGTTAAAAATGAATATCAAGATCCAGAAAGTATGAAAGTTTTTCTACAAGTGAAACTCATAGTAATATACCTTCCCACAATTTATTGTGACTTAATATACTCCTTTGGTATTTTTGTGTAACTTAAACACCTTTAGGATAATACCGAAAAATCTATAAACGTGAAAATAAATTTAATTTGACATGGAAATTTGTGCAGAAAGTTTATATCATCAGGTATCATGATTCTGGAAGTTCTATCAATTTTTCATACACCGTTGATACTTTTAAGATATTAATCACTTAATTATCCCCTTAATCATATGCTTTAATTTAATGATTAAATACTAATCCGCCAAAGATAAAATTACAGATTAGTAAACCACGATTTATGAAGTTAAATACATATACATATGCTGATTACATACCATAAATCAATCTAAATATACTAATACATGCTAATCTAGGGGAATAAGTATTAATCCCTTACCTTAAAATGTTTAACCCCTTTCCTTAATGACCTTCAAACCTTCTGCTTCAGCCCTTCACGTACCCAGCCAGTAATAGGGGCAAATGAGCCCCCCTAGCCCTTCTATTTATAGGCATTTCCCTTAATCAAATCCTAACTCTCCATTTAAATCAATGGTTAGGATTTAAACCTTTATTTTAATGTTATTTTATTAAAAATTTGACCTTCAAACCTCCACCAACCCCACTCAGCCTAAACTTTTGACTAACCCATATTTTTCCCTTTTTTTTATATAGCACATGTATTTATTTGACTTAAAGAAAGAAGATAATTAAGCTAACTAAAAAAAACTGCTAACACACATACACACACACAAAAAAACAAAAAAACAAAAAAAAATTTAATAATAAAAAAAAATTTAAACCTGCCGCTTTGCGGCAGGTTGGCGGCGGGCGGCGCCCGCCCGCCCGCGTGGGGCCGCCCCCCCCCATTTTTTAAAAATTTTTATTATTTTTTTTTATTTTTGACCTTCATTTTTTTATTTATTTATACATCCTTTCTTTCATTTTTTTTGTTTTACACCTTTTCAAATTCTTTTTTTCTAATCCGTTAACCTTCTATACTTTTGTTTATGACTAATTTAAACATCCAAGCATACCATTTTTTTTTTGGTCAAATAAAATGTTATAAAATTGTAGGGCATTATACCCTCTCCCCCTTAAAGAAAACTTCGTCCTCGAAGTTGGGGTTAGATCACATACCGAACAGATGAGAGTACTTCTTCTTCATTGCTTTCTCTGGTTCCCACGTGACCTCCTCATGCGAGAAGTTCCTCCATTGTACCTTCACCAGTGGAATGACTTTAGTCCTCATCACTTGCTCCTTGCGGTCCAGAATTCGAACAGGTTGTTCCTCATAAGATAGGTTCTGTTGGAACTGCATCTGCTCAGAACTGATCACATGAGCCGGATCATGCACGTACCTCCTCAGCATGGACACGTGGAACACCGGATGTACTCCCTCCAGAGACGGAGGTAAAGCCAGCCGATATGCCACATTCCCTAGTCTCTCCAGAATCTCGAATGGTCCGACGTATCGTGGATTTAATTTTCCACGCTTGCCAAACCGAACGATTCCCTTTGACGGAGACACCTTGAGGAAAACATGATCACCAATTTCGAATGACAACTCCTTCCTCCGGTTATCAGCATAACTCTTCTGTCTGTCTTGTGCTGTCATCAGTCTCTGTCGGATCAGCCTGGTCTTTTCTGTAGTTTCTTGGACAACTTCTGGACCCACATACTGCTTGTCTCCTGTTTCCTCCCAACATAACGGAGACCTACAAGGCCTACCATACAGTGCCTCGAATGGAGCCATGCCTATACTTGCGTGAAAGCTATTATTATAAGAAAATTCTACGAGAGATAGATGTCGCTCCCAATCGCCCTTCCAATCAAGGACACAAGCCCGAAGCATGTCCTCCAGTATCTGAATCGTCCTTTCGGACTGGCCGTCAGTTTGCGGGTGAAAAGCTGAATTGAGCTTGAGTCTTGAACCAAAAGCTTCATGCAACCCTTGCCACAGTCTGGATGTGAAGCGGGGATCCCTGTCGGAGATGATCGACTTTGGAATCCCGTGAAGTCTGACAATGTTATCAACATATAATCTTGTCAAACTTTCCACCGATTGCTTTACCTTCATAGGAAGGAAATGTGCAGACTTTGAAAATCGGTCCACGATCACCCATATAGCATCATTACCCTTCACAGATCTGGGTAAGCCGGTCACAAAGTCCATAGTGATTGCTTCCCATTTCCATTGAGGAATTTCCATTTTCTGCATTAGCCCTGATGGCCTTTGGTGCTCTGCCTTTACCTGCTGACAAACCAAGCATCTAGCCACAAAGTCAGCTACGTCCTTCTTCATTCCCTGCCACCAGAAAGACCGTTTCAAGTCTTGGTACATTTTACCACCTCCTGGATGAATAGAGAACATTGACCGGTGAGCTTCCTCCAGAATCTGCCTTTTAAGATCGGCTATATCAGGTACACAGATCCGGTGCTGAAACCGAATTACTCCATCTTCATCACGAGCAAAGCCGACCTTCCCAATCAATCCCTGCAGCTGGGGATCATCTTTTTGCATCCCTATCACCTTGTCAAGCATTGTTGACCGAATGGTCAGTTGAGACACAAATGCCTGACATAACTGAGGCTCGATCACAGCCATAAGCTGCGCTGCATCTTCGATCATCTTCCAATCCTGTAGCATTGTAACTCTTTTCCTGCTGAGAGCATCGGCTACTACATTTGCCTTTCCTGGATGGTAGAGTAATTCAAAATCATAATCTTTCAAGAATTCGACCCATCTTCTTTGCCTTAGATTTAACTCCTTCTGAGAAAATAGGTATTTCGGACTCTTATGGTCAGTGAACATTTCGAACTTGACGCCGTAAAGATAATGACGCCAGATATTCAATGCATGAACCACTGCAGCCAATTCCAAATCATGAGTCGGGTAATTTCGCTCATGCTCCTTTAGTTGGCGAGAAGCATAAGCGACCACCCTTCCATTCTGCATCAATACACTGCCTAGCCCAACCTTCGATGCATCAGAATATATGGCAAAGTCATCCTCATTGTTAGGCAGAACAAGAATTGGTGCCGATGTCAGCCTAGCCTTCAGCTCTTGGAAACTTTTCTCACAGCTTTCAGATCATATATATTTGACTCCCTTTCGGGTCAACTTGGTTAGTGGCGCCGCTAGAGATGCGAATCCCTCTATAAAGCGACGATAGTAACCAGCTAACCCTAAGAAACTCCGAATCTCTGTGGGAGATTTAGGAGTCTCCCATTCCAGAACCGCCTGGACCTTTGCGGGGTCAACGGCAACACCATTACCTGAGATTACATGCCCGAGGAAATGAACCTCCGTCAGCCAAAAGTCACATTTGCTGTACTTAGCATACAGCTCATGCGCTCTTAGCGTCTCGAGGACGATCCTCAAGTGTTCTCGGTGTGAAGCTTCATCAGGAGAATATATCAGCACATCATCAATAAAGACAACCACAAAGGTGTCAAGATACGGTCTAAACACCCGATTCATCAAGTCCATAAAAGCGGCCGGGGCATTTGTCAGACCAAAAGGTAACACCAAAAATTCATAATGACCATATCTCGTCCGGAACGCCGTCTTGGATGTGTCTTCTTTCTTTATCCTCAACTGATGGTATCCCGAACGTAGATCAATCTTTGAAAATACCGTGGCTCCTTGTAACTGGTCAAATAGGTCATCAATGCGGGGTAAAGGATATTTATTCTTAATGGTTACCTCATTAAGCTTGCGATAGTCAACGCATAACCTAAGAGAACCATCCTTCTTTTTCACAAATAGGACTGGAGCTCCCCATGATGACACACTTGGACGGATAAACCCCTTGTCTAACAAGTCTTCAAGTTGCTTCTTCAACTCTGACAATTCTGCTGGGGCCATTCTGTAGGGTGCTTTAGAGACAGGTGCTGTGCCAGGTAACAAGTCAATGGAAAACTCTAACTCCCTTGTAGGTGGTAACCCGGGCAAATCCTCTGGAAACACATCAAGGAAATCCCGAACAATCTCGATCTCTGCTATAGTCGGTGATTGGTCAACATCCGACTTTGTGACTATGCTTGCCAAGAATGCATCGTAGCCCTTCCTCAACATTCGCACAGTCTTCATTGCTGAAACTACTAACTTCTTCCTAGTCATATGCTTCAGTAAGGGATGAGAAAACTCTTTCTCCTTAGGGATGCGAAAAATTACCCTCTTCCTTCGACAATCTATCAGAGCGTAATGCTCTTATAACCAATCCAGTCCTAGGATAGCATCAAAGTCTTACATAGGTAAACAACAAAAATAACCAGGCAGAGTTCTTCCTTCTATATTGACTGATAGTGAGGGGATGTGCCTCTTGGTAGACACTGCTCCTGCAGGTGTGTGTACCAACAGAGGCACGTCTAGGTCCACTAACTCAATTCCAAATTCTTCATGTAATTGACTAGCAAACTTCTCGGAAATAAAAGTATGTGTGGCACCGGTGTCAAACAATACTCTAGCATGAATACCATTGATAGAAATAGTACCTTCGGTGAGATCCTCCGCCTGTTCAGCATCCTCTCTTGCAAGTGCAAATACCCGAGCTGGCGCTCGGGGTCTCCCCGCAGGTCTCGCTGCTCCCGGTCTGGGTGGTACTATTGCTGGTCTAGCTGCCACTGGAGCTGCTGTTGCTGCTACTGGCCGAGCCGCAATAGGTTGCATCATCTTCGGACAGTCTCGAATCATGTGGCCCCTGTCACCACAACGGAGACATCTGCCGGTGGCGATCCAGCACACTTCCCCGCCATGACGCTTGCCACATTGCTTACATTCTGGTTTGTTGCTGCCCCAAATTGGTTGTGTGGTCTTCCTTGCCACGAAAGGTCGTGACGGATTGCTCATTACCCTTTTGCCTTTATCATTCCGGTGAAAGGGTGCCGATGGTCTTTTTATTGAAGTCCTCTTCTCTTCTTGATATAACTCCATGTCGCTCTCTTGACGACATGCCGCGCCAAGAGCCGCCTCCATAGTAGTCAGATCTAGTGCAACCAGGCGGGTCCGAAGTGATGGTCGAAGTCCTGCCACGAACTTTTTCACCTTCCTCCTTTCATCTGTAGCAATGTGTGGTGCGTATTTTGACAATTCCGCGAACTTTGCTTCATACTCGAGCACGGTCTTCGACCCCTGAGTTAGGGCCAGAAAGTCCTGCTCCAGCTTGTCTTGAACATGTTCCGGTATGTACTTTGCCGTGAATAGCTCCGTGAATTCTTCCCAGGTAATTTCCTGTTCTAGCCTGTCAGATTGATTCCTCAGAATGGACGCCCACCATACGTCCGCTCTCTCCTGTAGCATATACGCTGCCAGGCTGGTCTTGTCCTCATCTGCGCATCGGATGACCCGGAAGATCTTTTCGATCTCCCGAAGCCAGTTTTCGGCCATGATTGGCTGACTCTCCCCCTTAAAAGAGGGTGGTGACATCCATCGAAATCTCTTCATCATTGTCACCCCTCCTAAAGTCTGCTCCTGGGGTGATGCCGCCTGCGTCTGCAGTTGAGCCTGAAGTGCCGCCTGTGTCTGAGCCTGAGTTTGCATGGCTTCAACCAGGCCTTGCATGAACATCCCATAATCCACCAAAGGTGGTGGGGGCGGAGCTGGAGGTCCTCTCGGCTCCTCCTGAGTATCGTCATTCTGAGCTGCACGACGACCTCCTCCCGCCATGGTCTGACAATACAAATATTCGGTTAAGTTTTCATCATAACTCCCTACTAATTCAGGATTTTAGAATGTGGATTAAGCTGATGACCATTTATGTCAATTCTCAACTGTTGGCTCTGATACCACTCTCTGTGACGCCCCGACTCGGAGACACGGTCCAGCCGTAAAGACTCCCGTCGGATCCCGGTCGAGACGTCACAGTGGGAACAACCCAAGCGGTACAATTATAGTTGAGAATTACACATAATCACTGAGATATCATTGCAGCGGAAATGAAAAATACTCAATTCATCAGCTTACAGTCAAATGACTACATCCACATAGATAGAAATAATGATACAATTTCACATGTCTTTATTACATAACCAAATTTCACACACTTTTTTTTCTTTTACATAAGACATAATTCATAACGTAACCACCTAAGATAAAGACTCGTAGTAAATCTGAGCCGCAGTCAAAACACTGCGAGATCACTCATCGCTTTCCTCTACCGCTTCTCCTGTAATTGTTCAACGGGGTGAGTCTACGAATAGACCCAGTAAGAGACTAAGCATAGTCCCCGGTCAAAACATGTATCAACATATTCAAATGATTTACAGTAATTTATTTCATAAGGGCATTCTATTATCATTTGACAAAGAAAGTATGTACATTAAAATTTATATACCCATGACAAAGTAACTAAGGATTCATCATGTATAACCATTAACTAATGATTCTAGTAAAATATTTACCATGAGGTAACAGTAAAAATGTAACAACAGTAAATTCAATATCAGTTGAATGAGCAGTAACAATAATTTCAGTGATCAGTAAAAGCAGTTCCAATATTGATTCAGTAAACAGTAATAGTCGTACAACTAACGACTCAGTGAACAGTAAAAGTTGTTCAATATCAATTCAGTAGGTAGTGCCAGTCGTTCAATTTCAGTTCAGTAAACAATAACAATGGTATGAATAGCCAGACACAGTGCCCAAACCACCACTAGAAGGACAGTCAGTCGGTACTCGATCACCTAGGTAAATAGTGATGAGTCTTGGTTACTGCGCAGAACCGGGAGAAGTCCTCTCCACCTTAACCAGCGGTACTTGTCCACCTCCAGGATTTCAATCCCCGTTACCCTCGGGGCCAGTACAGTATGAACCTCCCTATAGGGGCATTTCTACAGTTTGGTTCCAGTCTCCCCCTATGGTGGCAGTGTCCATTTGACATTACTAACGGTACGGTAAAAATATAAATATGACATATGTGAAATGGACACATGCCACTCAAAATTTATGCTGTGAATATTAATTTACCAATACTGAAATTATTTTCTTTTTTTCTGAAATTTCAAGTTATTCAATTATAATGATATATTTATATACCAAAAATCACTAAATCTATTTACAGATATCAGAATGCCTTGAAATTTCAGGGAATCAATATATTTACAGAAATAATCAAAACAGTAAATTTTCACAATTTTTCATAAAGTATTTAATATTTTCACAGAATTATCTATAGTCCAATTATACATCAAAAATTCATAATTCTGTTATCCAAACTCAGAATAGATTGCAATTTTAGGAATCTAATACATTTACAGTAAAGATCAGAATAGCAAATTTTTATTTTCTTTCAGACAGCAATTATATTTTGTTTCTGAAATTGCTTATACTCTAAAATGCAACATAATTGACTAAATTTAGGTAATAAATTCATAGAATCATGATACTTTTACAAGAACTTACAATTGTCTGTAATACTGCATAGAAAAAGTTTCATAATTTTTAATGCAGGAATAATAATTTTTACGGAATTATTTGAATTATACAATACATGAAAAATTAACTAAATATATGTACAACACTCTAAAATTCACCATAATTTGTCACACTATCATTCATAACAAAGTTATCATTCTTAAAATTTTTCATTATTTTTCACGCTGTATTACTATTTTTCACACTATGTTACTATTTTTCATAATAAGTGAGAAAAAGATATCATGAATAATAAATCAATTAAATATATCTAAAACGACCAGGTAACTTCCAAAAATTTACAGAAAGTTGTTTCAGTCAAAGGTATCATATGTAGAAATTTTTATTATTTTTCAATTAGTATGCCTATTTACTAAATTTTTATATCGGATTCTAAAATGTACAAGAATTTACAATAATAACTTGTAATTAGATAAAATTATCTAAGATACTTACAATGGCCAAAATATACTGAATATTAATTTACAGATATCAAAACATCACTTCTGTGATTTATTTAGATTTTTCACAGAATATTTGTATTTATCTAAATTTTCTAATTAAGTGTTTAAACATTGATAATTATACCAGTGATTATTCTGTTATCATAATGAGATGAAGTTTTCATCAATTAGTTCTAACAAGTATTTGAGTCTTCTGGTAAAGTTGTGAGATTTTTCATGTATTATTTCTATTTTTCTCAAAATTTTATACTTCTATTAAAATATCAAAAATTATCTAATATTTCTTACAGATATCAATGATTATTTCTATTATCAGAATTCATCACACCAAATGTAAGGATCATACTGTAAAATTTTAAAACTTTTGTGAATACGAATTATAATTTCTATAATTTTTATATAATTATTTATATATTTTATCATGTTTAAAAATTCGTTAAAAATGAATATCAAGATCCAGAAAGTATGAAAGTTTTTCTACAAGTGAAACTCATAGTAATATACCTTCCCACAATTTATTGTGACTTAATATACTCCTTTGGTATTTTTGTGTAACTTAAACACCTTTAGGATAATACCGAAAAATCTATAAACGTGAAAATAAAATTTAATTTGACATGAAAATTTGTGCAGAAAGTTTATATCATCATGTATCATGATTCTGGAAGTTCTATCAATTTTTCATACACCGTTGATACTGTTAAGATATTAATCACTTAATTATCCCCTTAATCATATGCTTTAATTTAATGATTAAATACTAATCCGCCAAAGATAAAATTACAGAATAGTAAACCACGATTTATGAAGTTAAATACATATACAGATGCTGATTACATACCATAAATCAATCTAAATATACTAATACATGCTAATCTAGGGGAATAAGTATTAATCCCTTACCTTAAAATGCTTAACCCCTTTCCTTAATGACCTTCAAACCTTCTGCTTCAGCCCTTCACGTACCCAGCCAGTAATAGGGGCAAATGAGCCCCCCTAGCCCTTCTATTTATAGGCATTTCCCTTAATCAAATCCTAACTCTCCATTTAAATCAATGGTTAGGATTTAAACCTTTATTTTAATGTTATTTTATTAAAAATTTGACCTTCAAACCTCCACCAACCCCACTCAGCCTAAACTTTTGACTAACCCATATTTTTCCCTTTTTTTTATTTAGCACATGTATTTATTTGACTTAAAGAAAGAAGATAATTAAGCTAACTAAAAAAAACTGCTAACACACATACACACAAAAAACAAAAAAACAAAAAAAAATTAATAAAATATATTTTTTTTAAACCTGCCGCTTTGCGGCAGGTTGGTGGCGGGCGGCGCCCCCCCGCGAGCGCGCACGCGGGCGGCCGCGTGGGCCCCCCCCCAATTTTTTTTAAATTTTTTTCATTATTATTTTTTCATTTTTGACCTTCATTTTTTTTATTTATTTATACATCCTTTCTTTCATTTTTTTTGTTTTACACCTTTTCAAATTCTTTTTTTTCTAACCCGTTAACCTCATATAATTTTGTTTATGACTAATTTAAACATAATAAATAAAAATTCAAATATTTAGATATATAAAATTTTTAAACAATTAAATAAACTATTAAAAAAACATAGGGCATTACATAACCAGTCAGGAAGCACGGGCATGGTGTTGTCGTAGGGCCACTTTGATAACGGGTTAAGTTGAATTAAAGTAAATTAATCGGGGTCGGGTGGATTAATCTTTATTTGACTATATTTGATAAAGTGAGGGAGAATACAACAACTCTCTCTCATATGAACCCCCGACCCCCCTCCCTTCGTTCACTTTGGCACCCCTTTCTCCGTGGATTTTCACGTCTTTAGGGAGAGAGAAAGATCAGAAGAGAGGTGGGCATGGCAGCGATCGGTAGCCTCTGACGTCGTCATTATATGTCATGGATGGAGAGAGAGAGAATGCTAACATGAGAGTAAGTTAATAATTATCTCTCTTAACTCAACATTCCTTGAGTTAAGGAAACGATGATTACAGCGAGAGTGTAATTATAATAATACGGGACGTATCAGGGATATACGTGATAATACGTTAGAAGTAGAGGGATAGATGTAAATATAATAATTTATGAGGGTATAGATGTAAAAATCTTAAAAAAGAAAAAAAATGGGCCATTATTAACTTGTCCGTTCAGCACGCAACACTCGGTCGTGTCTGACCCACGAGCAAGGGAAGATTAGAAAATGGGATGCTTTTCTTTAGGGATAATCTTCTTACGGACACTACACGAGAACTACCATATGCTTAACTGTGGTCCTTCGTATCCAGATAAGGCTTCGAAGGTTTCAAAAATCGCTGTCGCCAAACCTAGTGCCATGAATCCAGTTAACCCTTAATCAAACAGGGAAAGGACTGTGTATTGCTATTGGTTAATTCTCTCTCTCTCTCTCTCTCTCTCTCTCTCTCTCTCTCTCTCTCTCTCTATATATATATATATATATATATATATATATATATGTGTGTGTGTGTGTGTGTGTGTGTGAGAGCGAGAGAGATAATATATCCGAACTCATTCTTAATATTTTTATAAAATATAAAAAATATTTTGACAAGAAATAAATAAATCAACTTTCTCTTTTTTTGTTTTTCATAAATTTTACATTTCTTTAGACGTGAATATGCAACCATGTTTTATAGACGGGTACGGACATCCACAGATATACTTATGTTCGTGACGAATATACTCTTATCTATACTTGTGAAAATAATAAGAATCGAATCGAATATCTGCAGATATATTCGTGACGAATATCCAGAGATATATTTAAAGTTCAGGAAATCGAATCGAATCGAATAACTCGAATTTAAGGATATTTTTGTCAAGTTAATATATGTGTATATATTATTATAAACCCTAATTCCACAAATCTAATCCCCCCGTCCTGATGATGTTTCCAACTCTACGAAGTAAGTTTCAAATCAACGTCCATTTTACTGTAACTGAAGTTCTTAATTTTTTTATATGTAAAAATATCATGAAACTTGCTCTTACCTGTGAGTTGTAACTTTCGACGATATTTCTCTAATATTTAATTTATTTGATAGAAATTCTATTATCTTATCTTTCTCTATTTATTTTTTAACCTAATTTAATTTTAAAAGGTGACAGAAATATGATTTAAACTGAACTAAATCGAATTAATTCGATTTAATTTGATTTATGTTTAAAATAATTTAATTTAATTTGATTCAGATTAAATTCTCAATTTAATTTAAAAAATTTTCTTTGAACCAAATTAAATCAAACCGTGATCACCTTTGATTCGGATGGACGGAGAGCCACGACGGTCGTTACCTATCGTTTACATAGACACCTGTCGGAGATATTCAATTAATCTCGTCTTTTCGTCCCGTTATCCACCCTCACATCAACGTCCTCTCTCTCCCTCTCTCGTAAAGTTAGACTGGGTTAGAGGAAATTGTAATTCAACACATTCACCCCCAGGCATACCAAACCGAAGTCAACCCAAGAATGGTCTGGTCCCCCTTCGATTGAACCTGGGCTCTCTCTCTCTCTCTCTCTCTCTCTCTCTCTCTCTCTCTCTCTCTCTTAGACTGGGTTAGAGGAAATTCTAATTAAACACATTCAGCCCCAGACATACCAAACCGAAGTCAACCCAAGAATGGTCTGGTCCCCCTTCGATTGAACCTAGTCTCTCTCTCTCTCTCTCTCTCTCTCTCTCTCTCTCTCTCTCTCTCTCTCTCTCTCTCTCTCTCTCTCTCTCTCTCTCTCTCTCTCTCTCTCTCAGACTGGGTTAGAGGGCATTCTAATTCAACACATTCACCCCAGACATACCAAACCGAAGTCAACCCAAGAATGGTCTGGTCCCCCTTCGATTGAACCTGGTCTCTCTCTCTCTCTCTCTCTCTCTCTCTCTCTCTCGTGTAAAGTTAGACTGGGTTAGAGGAAAGTCTAATTCAACACATTCACCCCCATACATATCAAACCGAAGTCAACCCAAAAATGGTCTGGTCCCCCTTCGATTGAACCTAGTCTCTCTCTCTATCTCTCTATCTCTCTCTCTCTCTCTCTCTCTCTCTCTCTCTCTCTCTCTCGTGTAAAGTTAGACTGGGTTAGAGGAAATTCTAATTCAACACATTCACCCCCAGACATACCAAACCGAAGTCAACCCAAGAATGGTCTGGTCCCCCTTCGATTGAACATGGTCTCTCTCTCTCTCTCTCTCTCTCTCTCTCTCTCTCTCTCTCTCTCTCTCTCTCTCTCTCTCTCTCTCTCTCTCTCTCGTGTAAAGTTAGACTGGGTTAGAGGAAATTCTAATTCAACACATTCACCCCCAGACATACCAAACCGAAGTCAACCCAAGAATGGTCTGGTCCCCCTTCGATTGAACCTGGTCTCTCTCTCTCTCTCTCTCTCTCTCATGTAAAGTTAGACTGGGTTAGAGGAAATTCTAATTCAACACATTCACCCCAGACATACCAAACCGAAGTCAACCCAAGAATGGTCTGGTCCCCCTTCGATTGAACCTGGTCTCTCTCTCTCTCTCTCTCTCTCTCTCTCTCTCTCTCTCTCTCTCTCTCTCTCTCTCTCTCTCTCGTGTAAAGTTAGACTGGGTTAGAGGAAATTCTAATTCAACACATTCACCCCCAGACATACCAAACCGAAGTCAACCCAAGAATGGTCTGGTCCCCCTTAGATTGAACCTGGTCTCTCTCTCTCTCTCTCTCTCTCTCTCTCTCTCTCTCTCTCTCTCTCTCTCTCTCTCTCCGGGTTAGAGGAAATTCTAATTCAACACATTCACCTCCAGACATACCAAACCGAAGTCAACCCAATAATGGTCTGGTCCCCCTTCGATTGAACCTGGTCTCTCTCTCTCTCTCTCTCTCTCTCTCTCTCTCTCTCTCTCTCTCTCTCTCTCTCTCTCTCTCTCTCTCTCTCTCTCTCTCTCTCGTGTAAAGTTAGACTGGGTTAGAGGAAATTCTAATTCAACACATTCACCCCCAGACATATCAAACCGAAGTCAACCCAAGAATGGTCTGGTCCCCCTTCGATTGAACCTGGTCTCTCTCTCTCTCTCTCTCTCTCTCTCTCTCTCTCTCTCTCTCTCTCTCTCTCTCTCTCTCTCTCTCTCTCTCTCGTGTAAAGTTAGACTGGGTTAGAGGAAATTCTAATTCAACACATTCACCCCCAGACATACCAAACTGAAGTCAACCCAAGAATGGTCTGGTCCCCCTTCGATTGAACCTGGTCAACCTATCAAATATGATCAAGAATCTGATCCGATCTTGGGTGTTACAGGTTGCAAGACAAATATAACACATTAAATGCATCAATTAATAATCTATAAGAATGCTTCATTGGGTTCGGGCATTTTCCGCCCAAACCCAATGCGTGATGTTACGTTGCCAAACCAAACCTGCCTGGGATGATGCATCAAAAAACCCACGATGGTCGCAGCGGCGAGACAAACTCCTCCGTCAGTTCTATCCGAGTTCAATAATGTGTTCTCAGGGTGCATTTGGGAAAGTGTGGGAGTCCTTTCACGACGTGTTTGATAACGGGGTGAGGTGAGTTGTTCGCACCCTTTTAGACTCAAAATAACACATCTCATCTCAGTTAGCGAGAGATGAATGTGAGGAGAAACTGTGGGACTCAGTAATTTTTTCTCACCTATGTTCACTATCTAATCTTTCCTATTCGAAAATCAAACACACCCTTAATAAGAGACTTTTTTTTAACTGAAAGGTAATACTTGTAAGGTGCGAAACGAGGGAGTCCGTTCATCCCTTCATTGCGGAAGGGACATGACGTGCCATCCCGACCACCAAGCAAGCGATTTTCCATTAAATAGTGCAAAAAGAAATGAACAGAATATGGGGGATACAAGAGACGAGCGAGGTCCGGGGGAGGGGGAACACCCTGTCAAGGATGACAAGAGGGCCAAAACAACACAACGGCGAAGCTCAAAGTAAAAGAGACAAATGGCAAGAAACAACGAGAAGGGAAACAAAGCCCAATACACGGGATAAGGCAACATTGATATGGAACGCATGACGTGGCCGCCGGTGGCAGCGAGCTTGACCGACGGTGGACGTGAGCGCATCAGCATGCAGGAGCTCGAACAGGGGCAGGACACGGGGGTAGTGGAAGGACCACGCTGGAGCAATGACGAATGGCTGCAAGGCGGACAAGCCCCACGAGTGGCTCCTCATCTGTAGCCGAAGGAGGCGGAGGCAACAAGCTTGGCCGCGATCGGGAACACGCCAGGGATGGGCCACCCATCCAGAAGACGAGTGCGCATTAGCAGGCGGGAGCTCGAGCAGGGGATGAGGCATCAACCTGAACGGGGGGTGCTTCGACCTGAGCGGCAGTAGGGAGGGTGCAACGGCCACACCGGGGGCAACGACCAGGGTGCGAGGGGTAGCAGGGGAGCCGTGGGAGTATTGACCTGAACGGGGAGGTGCAACGACCTGGGTGCGAGGGGCAGCAGGGGAGCCGCGGGAGAATGGACCTGAACGGGGAGGGGCGACGACCTGAACCGGGGGCTGCTATGACCTGAACGACAGCAGGGGAGAGTGCAACATCATCCAGGGCACGAGGGGCAGCAAGGAAGCCGAGGGGGGGGGGGGAAGAGGGTAGGAGGACAAACGGAGGGGAGCCAGGACCAGCAGGCGAGGAGGCCGACGGAGAACCCACAGGCTGGGGAGGCACGGAGGCAGGGGCCACACCAGGGGGAAGCTTGAGGGAGAGCGGCCAGAGGGGAACAAGGGGGAAGCTGGGAGCAAGGGACGGGCCACCCACAGGGAGGGTGGGAGGACCAGGAGAGAGAATAGGAGCACAGGAGGGCGAAGGAGGGGCGACTGCAGGGAGGCCAGGTAGCGCACCCGCGGGAGGAACACCAAAGGTGGAGGCTACCGGAGCTAGCAGAGGAGCACCAGGCGATGGGTGGCCGGAGAAGCCCAAAAAATAGGGGACCGAATAGGGGGAAGTCCCATCAAGGGCTGGAGAGAGAGGGAGCAGGAGCTCTGAAGGCATGGGGGAGAGACCAAAGGCGTGGCGGTCTGCGGTTGGAGGAGACGCGATGGGGCCGAGTAGACCACCACAGAGTCAACCGCAGAGAGGGCAGAGTCTCCCGAGGGCGGTAGCGTAAGCGAGAGGCCAAACGCGTGTCGCCTGACCACGGGAGGAGAAGCGGGCAGGGAGGCACGGTCACCAGCGGAGGGACCATCTGGGGGAGAAGGGACACCGCCGGTGGGACCTCCAGGGGGAGGAGGAAAGCCAGAGAGAAGTCCATGGCCAGCAGCGGCAGCCACACCACCCACAGTAGCAGGCGGAGGAGAGAAGACCACGCCCGTACGCCCGAGCACAACGACGGGCACAGGAGGGCGGACGGCGAGACCAGCGGTGAAGGGCGACGCTGAGTCGGGGGAAGCCGGAGGGGAAGGCAGTGCAACAACATCGGACGACGGAGGAGCTGGGGGAGGGAGGAGCCCAGAACCAGCGGCGGGAAGGACTGCAGCTGAAGGCGGATCAACAGAGGGCACCGCCCCAGCGGGAGGGCACACCGAGATGGCCGAGACGCAGGCATCGCCAGCGCAGACGACGACGGGCCACCGGAGCTACGACAGGAACCTCCAGAAGGAGCACCGACGCCGCACGCCGCAGCCGGAGCCAGGCTGCCCAAGAAACAAACAGAATCGGGACGGAGACAGCACCGGCGACGGACGCTGCACCAAAGGAGGGGGGGGCGGGAGGACAGGCGACCAACAGGCAGGAGCTCCCCCCCCCCCCCCAACTCCGGCCCGGGGGGAGGATAAAACAAAGGATCTTAAGAGACTTCTCATAATCGCATCTGATTTAAATTCAAATCACATTTGTTGGCTTTTTACTCACCTTTTAAAATCTGTTGTTTAATTTTGCTCACCTTTTAAAATCTGCAAATGGCCTCTACTGGGAGTTGGACTCAAATGACACTTCTATCCCTTCTTCTCTATTCTATCTCCGACTCCGTTTTTTGCATACTAATAAGTTAAGGGAGATACTATCATCAAAGCTAGGTTATTCTAAAGAATAAATAATTTCACTTTGATCGAGAGACATCGTAAAAGTGATTATTTTATTCCGTCTTTTCTCTCGAACAACTTAATTGACCCTTTAACTCGAATACCAACTTTTAACTTAGATACCGGTCAGAATATAAGATCCACGCAATAGAATCGATTAGGATGGATAAAGACAAAGTAATCAGGTTAATCCAACCCTATCTTATAAACAAACAAGGCCCCTGGGATGAACATAGATTTGGAAATTTCGACATGAACAATGTCACCATAGGTTACTATTCATTTGAGAACCATGTGAGAACAGTAACCTCTCTTCTCTCTCTCCCAATAGCATCAATCGATAGCATTCGGAGAGCGGCAGGCAGCATTCGGAGAGTAGCAGGCAGCATCTGACAGCAACAACAATAGCAGCAACAGTTGGCAACGGCAACAAGAGTGGCAGCGTTCGGCAGCAACAGCAACTGTCGGCGCTTCCATCGCGACAACAATAGCGTCGCGACAAGGAAGGAAGGAGGCTGTGCGGCGCATGGTTGCCCTCGGAGGCTAGAAAGCCCCTTCACTACTGCGGCGCACTGTTGCGGCTTGAGGTGAGGAAGCCGCCGCCGCCGCCTCGCTGCTGTCGCCGGGGGTGAGGAAGAAGGTCGCCGGTGACCGGAGGTTGTTGCCGAGGGCGAGCAAGGGCAAAACGAGATTTTGATTCCCAGAATCCGTTTGGAGTGTTGCAAAAGCTACCCCCTGCGAGCTTTTCGCGATCCCGAGAGAAGGCGGACGGTCATGCCTAGTCTTCTCTCCAGAGAGATTTTGATTCACACGCAAGCAAACCGATTTATGCCTAAAAGAGTCTCATTTGGAACAGCTTAACTCCCACCAGGAATTCTAATGATTGAAAATCTTTGATCAAATAAATGGAGATGCAAAAGATCTTTCCAATTACATTACTAAAACAGTTGTGTATGTGTTAGAAATTGATAATATTAACAAGGTTCTCTTTAGCAAGGGAACACTTCAATTCAAAATGTAATTTCCCTGTATGTACATGTAGCATTTTCCAGGACTTTCACAATGTTCAGATCGTAGTAATACAAGTGAAGAATCAAATGTGCATGGGCTCTCTTCCTGACTCCTACAAAGGTTTTCCTGGTTTTGGTTTTCAGTTAGAACCATCATAGACGTAGACTGCAGGCTTATTTTCACTAAAACTGAATCCAGTGAGTCTAGTTCACCATGTTACAGCAATCTAAATAGCCACTAAAAAGAGGTACACCCATCTACAGTTATGGTGGGGTGCTTCTTCCACTTTACCCCAGCTTCTTTTTGACCAACCCTTTGAAGAAGTCAAAACTGCCATGCACGTAGAAAAGTGAGAAAAAGACACCAGGAACAGATGATAAAAATTGAAAAAGAAAATAACTAAAAAGGAATCCGTACAAAAAAACAACCATGCTTATATAATAGAAGTAAAATAGCTACTGCAGTCTCATTACAGCATGAAAACTATGAAAAAATGTCATGTTTATATCTTGGACAGGAAATCCATAGCTCCACAATGCTGCTGTCAGCCTCTCCATAGCACCCCAAAAAATGGACCACCCTCATACAGAAGAGGAACGAGTTGAAGGCTCTCATGTCCCCTGTTCTCCTATGGAGATCCGACAGATGATGTTCGTTCCATCAGAGTTCAATAGGTCAAAGTGCCATGCAAGCCACACCTGTGCACCCACAACCACCACCCCGCATGAAAAGAAAGAAAGAAAAAAGGAATAAAAGGTAAGTAGATAGATTTTAGATGGCTACTGACTTTCTTTAAATTTTATTTCCCAAAATATGCCCAATTATTTTCAAAACTATGCCAGCTCAACAACTTTGCAAACTCCACTTCTACCACATTACCACTGCTTGAGCACCTTAAGCACATCACCAGTACAATCTAGATGTGCAAAACACTTCCCAACCTTTACCATTCAGATGGGAAGAGTTATCCTGATGGAGGAGCTTCAACCCAAGAAGAGGGAATCATCTTCCTATAGTTTCTTGCCCAGTTTCTTCCTTCCGTAACACTCTCCTCAGTTTGGACCGTGCATGATTTTTCCTCAAATTTTCCCATTGTAGAGGTGTCACCCACGTTGAAAAGGTTTAGCCTTTTCCTCTTGTTTCATCTCTTATTTCTTGACTTCACATGGTCCACGGATGTTCGTAGGACTGACATCTGGGAAACATGTCTTCATCTGCCATGTAATCGTTTGCATAAACAAGTGGGGCTCGTTACTAATGAGATTGTACAAGTAAGAAATTGTGTATGTTGTGTGTGGGATATGGATGTGATGCAGCCGCCTGGCCACACTAGGGTTCAGAGGGAAAGAAACACAAGGAAGAGAGAGAGGTCTCACCTTCTGAAAATTGCACTTGATAGAAAGAGATAAATTGGATACAACTGGTTTCAAGATCTTCCCAAATCGTTCGTCTCCTTGGGGTATATATAGGAGGGGGTGATAGGCCCCCATAATGGCACTACACTACCCCAAGAGACCCCTTACATTAATAAGCACCCTTTGAAAAATGAAAAGACAATCTAAATACATTTGTTAGAGTCTAGAAATCCCCCACTCATTAATCCTCATGGAAAGTGCAAAAGGCAGATAAGTTTAGAAGTTAAAGTAATGACATTAAGGAAAACACCCTCCAATAAAGACTTCTTAATAGTTTATTGGTTGGGTGATCATTTGGGCTGCATCATGATGCCACACCAAAAATCCTGGAACATGACGCATATTGGTCCAATTTGAATCAGCTGATTCCATTAGTTTTTATAGTGTTGGATTCATATCATAATGTATCAGGAAAGTCAACAACTGATCCCAATCGTACACATTGGACCAAGTTTATCATAGCTGGCAAAAAATTGTAGACCCAACCCATTTATGGATCACTAGTTTATACGACAGTTTCAAAGTGGGAAAAGAGATGAGAAGAGAGAGCAAGAAACGAGGTCCAAAAAATTGTGGGAAACCAGAAATGATTTAGTATTGTAGCACTAAGTGAATATTTCTTTGATGGATCAGGGTTTTCATAAACAAACATCCATTATGAGGTTAAATTCAAGACAAAAGCATATGTTTGGTATTTATGTTATATAATATGCTTTAGGCCTTTTTAATAACAATTTAATCATCAGAGATTTTAAATAGTGTTTATAACCTTTTCTGAAGTTGGTTAAACAATAAGACCTTTTTGGGCATAGAGGCAAAACTAACCTTGTTACATGCATAATTATAGAAACTTCAATCTCAAGTACATGTTAATTTATATAATGTCACCACGTAAATGTAAATGCAAAAACGCCCTTGCAGTTTCTTGCCATCCCAAAACAACTGAGGGTGCATAACAGAAGGGTACTTTGGCACTTAGTTTATGCAGTGAGAACATTGTTGCATTCATTAGTGAAGACGATATTAACATTTCTCGACTCTAGTTAAATTTTAATTCTACTTAGTTACATTTGTCTTGTCGTAGGTTATGGCATGTAATGAAGGGCATTTTTGCATTTATGTTTATATAGTGGGGTTACATTCATTGATATGTATCTAAGGGCAATATTTCTGCTATTATCCATGTAACAATTACTTTTACAATTCTCTTTTTTACGTGTTGAACAAAGAGGGACTTAAATAAAAAGAGTGTGACCAATATATGTATATATATATATATATATATATATATATATATGATTGTTGCACCTAGTAAATTTTTCAAAAAAGAAAAAAGGGGGAGTGGAAACCCGGAGGGAGCCCCTCCGTGGTTTCCTCTCTCTCTCTCTCTCTTTCTTTCCTCTCTCGCTCTCTCAAATTAAATTAAAAAAAGGGGATAAAAGGAGGAGAGGAATACCCAGAGGGACCACCTCCGGATTCTCAATACCCGGAGGGATCAGCTCCAGGTTTTTAATACCTGGAGGGACCATCTCCGGGTCTTGCAGACCGGAGGGAGAACCTCCAGGATGCATCCTCTCTCCTCTCTTTCTCTCTCAATTTGTAACCCGGAGGGATCCTCTCCGGGTTTCCAAACCAGGAAGGAGCACCTTCCCTTTCTCTCTCTCAAGTACTCTCCTCCCTTTTCTATTTATGCCCCTCCCCCTTTCAAACTTGGAGGGGCTAAAATGTCCAAAAGCCTTTTTACCTCCTCCATCCAAAACTAGGAGGGACCCCCTCCACGTTAGGACCCCCTCCACGTTTCTCACCTCCAACTCTTATAAATAGGAGGGCTTGGCCATTGGCGGAGGGGACTTCCTCACTAGCATTTCTCCACTTGGAAGCTTGGAGCAGGCAGGAAAGGAGCAGATCTTGGCACAAGAGCTTGAAGGGTTGGGGTTTTTTTGTTCCTTAAAGACCTTCATGTTCTTGTAAAGAAGACCCTCAATCAAGGGTATGTTTACGTAAACACCCCTATGGGGTAGAAAATGTCTTGTGTCTTGGCAAAATTCTTGTAAATTACAAAAAATGATGCAAGTCTCAGAAATGTTCAAGGTTCTGAAAACATGCAGAGAATTGCATAAAAACCTTTGAAAGATAGAAAATTGAAGAAAAACCCTTGAGGGAATCGGAGCTTGCACCTGACCTGTCCCCCTTGAAAAAACCTTCGACATGAAGTATGAAGCATGAAGCTTGAAGCCCAAGAAGAAGGGACCACTCAAGTGTTCTCTTGTAGTCTTGTTTGTGTATGCATAAAAGAAATTAGAAAAAGGGGCTTTACATAAATATCTCTGTCATCGTAGGATAGAAATTATGCATATGCCCTCATGCTGGGTGTATTTTGAAGATTAGAAAATTATGTGAAGACTTGTTCTTGTGCAAGATATTTTCTGGACACTTGGCAAATATGCCCTTGGGAAGATGTTCTCTGAAATTTGGAAATCCCATACATACGCCTACACAGGATATTCTCTGAAGATTGAAAATTGCATAGATACCCCTGCACAGGGTATTCTTTGAAGTTCTGAAATTATAAAGATGCCCCCCTGCACAGGCATTTGCAGGGAAGGTCAGAAAATTACATAATTATCTTCCTGCAGTTGGGAGAATTCCAAAAAGGCCCTTGCAGGTGGCAAACTGCAGGAACACCCTTAAAAGATCAGAAATTACAAGAAAAACCCTGAAAAGATAAGAAATTACAGAAATATCCTGATCTGTCAGAAAATTACAGAAATACTCTCTGTTGTCCAGAAATTACAGTAAAACCCTTGAAAGGTGAAAAACTGCAAAAATACCTTCTGCTATCTAGAAATTGCAGAAAAACCCTGAAATGTCATAAAATTACAGAAATACCCCCTGCTGGTGGGAAATTACAGAAAAAACCATGAAAGACCCAAAAATTATGGAAATGCCCATATTTGTGGGAAAATTGTAGAATCATCCCTATTTTTGAAAAAAATGCAGAAAAGTCCCTGGAAGGTATCCACCAAGTATCTTCGGAAGGCATCCACCAAAAACCAAGCATCTAAGGAAGAATCACCCAAGATGCTCTTTGTCTTATGAAGGCTTGTGCTTGTACATTTTTAAAATTTTGAGAAAGGGGATATGTTGCATATATGCCCCAATGTGCATTGTTCCCAAGTCCTAATGGATATTTTAGAAAACAAATTCAAGAAAATGAAAACATATCAAACATCAAGGGATGGCCAAGGAGATCCAAGCATGAAAACCGATGTGCGCGCCTTGTGATCAGAAAAGTATGTTAATTGCAAATATACCCGGGAGAGTCAAGAAATGACGGAAACACTTGGAGGAAGTCAGGAAATGACGTAAATGTCTGGGAAAGTCAAGAAATGACAAAAATATCTGGGAAAGTCAAAAAATGACATAAATGTCCTGAGAGAGTCAAGCATAACCAGAAAGATCCGAAATTGCAGAAATACCTCAAAAGATCTAAAATTGCAAACATAACCAAAAAGGGTCCACAATTGTAGAAATACCCAGTAAGGGTCAACAAGTGTAAAAAATGTCCAGAATTATTCTGAAATTGCAAAAAATAGACTGATGGAGGGAAAATTACAAATCTAGCTTGCCTTGTGCAGAAATGTCTTTTTATGGACAACAAGTCAACAGAAGGGTTGAATCACAATAAAAAAAGCGATCATGACTATGAAGCAACCTCGACAATCTGATAGTGATCATATTGACGATCCAACAAGCCGATTGTGATGAAATTTGAAATCAATAGTCAGATCCCGAGTAGGAATAAATCCGATGGTCAGATAGTGATCGAAAGCAGATCCGAAGGATCGATAATGATCATATGGCGATCCAACGGTCCGATCGTGATGAAATCCAAATCCAACCGTCCGATTTGGGACAAAAGCAAATTCAAAGGTTCGATCGTGATAGAAGCTAATTCAAAAGTCCAACTAAAGACTGAAGCAAATTCAACAGTCGAATTGCGACCGAATGTAAATCCAAAGATACGATCGTATAATCGGGACCAAATGTAAAGCATGGAACATCAAAGGGGCAGCCTTCTCTTTGAAGCTTTGAAGACCTGAAATCCATCACTTTGCGTAAAACACTCAAAAGGGTATATATTACATAAATACCCTCCTTTGAAGAAATTGAGTTGTATTTTTTTAATAAATTTATGAAAACCATGGAAAAACCATGTTGATCCTAAAAATGTCCAAACTTCTGGGAATTTGTTGTCAAGTCATGGAAAAAACCCTATAGTTTGCAAAAATTGCAATCCTACCCCCATACTCTGCGAAATTGTAAAAGTACTCGGGAGATTATGCACAATCTCAAAAATTCATAAATTCTTAAAGAATTGTTCACGTTTGCTTAAGTGTTCCCAAAATTGAGGGAAAAACCAAGGTTTGCCAAACCGGTCCGGTACGGGGCGTACCGCCCGTACCGGACCGTACCAGCCACAGACCGGTACGACCGGTCTGTGGTACGCAATTGGTACGCAACGTATATTTTTTAAATATTATATATATTATTTTATATTAAATGTGATTTTATAGGTAGTTTGGTTAAGAGTCTTCATTTGGAAGGTAAGGATTTGGGTTCAAAACACACTAGTGGCATTATTTTCTTACTTTTTTCATTGTTCTTTAGGAAAAATAAGCCAAAAAACACATGACATTTGTGAGATTTGAACCGTTTATCTCACACACAACTAACACAACTATTAACCACTAAATAACACATGATATTTTGTTATATTTTACAATAATATATATTTATTAAATAGTTTTTAAATATTGGCACATTGCGGTATGGATCGGTATGGTGCCGTACTGTACCGGTAGAAAACCGGTACGACCGGTACGACGAGGCCGGCAAACCTTGGGAAAAACCATGCATGTATTCAAGAGATTCAAAAATTGCAATTCTACCCCAGAAGTTTCGGAAATTACACAAATGTCTAGGGGAATTATGCAGGAATTTAGGAATCGCATGGAAAGCTTATCTCATTCAACATAAATCCTTGGTCCGTGGGAAATCATAAACAAATCCCAGTCTAGGGAAAATTGCAAATAAATCCTAGCCTAGGGAAAAATTATAAATATACCCCTATCTTAGGGCATGGGAGTCCCTTCTCGAATCAAACCCACAATGCCACAACGGAGATTGTAAGGGTTAAAAGGATCTTTGACGCTTAATCAAAGGTGTTAGGACTTGTACCGATGTAAATTAACACTAGCTATGGTCGGGGGGGAAAGTCCAATACACAAACCCTAAATCGTCTGATAAACTAAATGCGTGAAATTAATAATATGTATGTTAATTAATTAGCTAAATATATGCATATTCATCCAACAAACAGATATTTTTTAAGATTAAATTTTCCGGGTGTTAAACAATGCTTCAAATCCTCAACCAGCAATGAGGAGGCTGAGGAGGATGAACCTATGTGACATGAGTGAAGAGGACCAATATGAGAAGCAACATGTTGAGGGTGAACATGAGAGCCATCTAGGTCATGACATTGGGGATACAGAAGCCTCATCCTCCTCTTCCCGAATCCCCATAGCCTAACCACTCTGAGATGTTGTGGGGAAGAGCCCCACTCTTGCCTCCGACTCACAGCTCTCAAGCCCTAGGCCAATTGGTGCATCCTGGGGTGTGCTAGCCAATGGCACCCTAGTGTAGTTTTCTCTCTCTCTCTCACTCTCTCTTTCTCTCTCTCACACATACTGATACAGACACATTACTGACTAGGAGCTCTTCCTCCTTTGTTATAGATTTTGATACTTCCCCGCTGACCTCTGAGGTGGTTATGTCACTATGCATCTTAGAACATGTGGGGTTGTCCAATGTGCGCTTCAAGGGGGACTAGTGTCCAGGGATGGGAGAAGAACAAGTGAGATGACGATTCTTGATGAAGCCAGCCTTTTTATTCTGTTCTTCACTTCTTCTCAGACCTATCTATGTACATTACTGGAAACCATTTTCACACATCTTGGGGGGGGGGCTGCATCAACTGCCTAACAGAGCCCATAACAGCCTAACAATCCTAACAGACCCTAACATCCTCTAATAGAATGCCACACCCAAACTAAGAGCTCAGAACAGAGAGTTCGACCTCAGAACAGAGGCTCTGGTGTTGCTGCTGATGCTCCTTACTGCTGAGCTAGATTTAAAACTCGTAGTGGCCACAGAGAATTGGTAGAAGGTATCTTGACAAGCCTCCCCCATCACCCCCACCCCCCAACCCTCCAAAAGAAAGAATGTATATATAAATTGAGAAGTTAATGGGGAAAGAACACTCCTAAGAAGATATGACAACATTCTTTTTTTTCAAATGGCATTTCACTGCATGGAGGTTTATCTTTTGAAGTTTTTTTTTTTTTTGGAAAGTGGAGGTTTATCTTTTGAAGTTGAAATGGATACATGGTGTTTAAATAATAGAAGGATTAAAGGCATTAATGTTAAATACGTCAGATTATGGGTGCTTATAACTAAAGATCCCGAATATTTTTGAGTCAAATAGTCATCAGAGAGCAGGGAATAAAATCTATAGGAGCACCATGGCTGAAAGTCCTTGATTATGATCAAAATTTCAAAGGATGACATTAGATAATGGAAGTGGGAATGGGGACTACCTGTTACCATCTGGATGAAGCTCATAGTGATTGTTACAATCATCAGTAGCCAATAAATATCCTGAGGGTGTTAAACCCTGCATCAAGCACAAAAGTTAGCTGAATGACCACCTTTGCCTACAAATATGTTTCTCTGATTTACCTGGATTGTTACAGCCATCTCTCTGACATGTCCCTCTTCTTTCTCCTCTAGAACAACTTTCTGGCCACTGCATATGTAGAATAAAGTTTACAATTCAGTCGCTACTGGAACCTCTTCACTGTCGTGAGCAAATGTCAAAGCTGAACTTCAAAAGCAGCAGATTAGTAATGTAACCTACCCAGCTACCTTTATGTAGATCAGTTTTCCACTCTAATTTAACCATTAATTCAACTTATTCTGGACCTTTCTGGTTACAATCAAACAATATATACTGGAACTCGAAATTTAGGAAAACAGGCAAGACATTTTTCATGGAACTTATCAGATCACTTAATGGTATGCCAGAACCCAGAAGACTAATCATCCCTGAGATTGCAGGGAGCACTGTTCAATACAAGGTTTGCAGTACCGGTACCGGTCAGGGCCGGTACCAGTACTGGTACATACTGGCTGGTACCGGTACAGTACCGCCCAACAGTTGGCCCCCTTATATTAGTGTACATATATACATGGGTTTAAAAATTAGAAAAAATGTAAAAAAAATAGGAAAAGTTAATAGAATGTAAAATCCAACAAGATTGAACACAATCTAACACATATATTGAGAAATTGATGTAGTGAAATTTGATACGTAGTAATTGAAAAATTGACTCAATCTTGTGCAGCTGTGGAAAGGGGTGGGCCTACGAATGGAGGAAGGGGGGAAGGCTTGGGCTCTCAACTCGCAGTCGGGCGGTCCTGATGGAACAAACCGGGCCAGACTGGCCCCTGTTCATCTGTTTTTTTTTTAAAAAATAATAGGTACTGGTACTGGTACCGGTACCGGTCGGTATCGGACCGGTCGGGTCTGGTACCGAGGCATACCACCCAGTACGTAGGTACTGCAGACCATGGTTCAATAGCAGCAAGAAGACCTATTCTTCTAGTGTTACATGCTATTCTATGGGCCATGTGGAATGAACACACCCCGCCCCCACCAAAAAAAAAATGAAGAAGGAGAAATTCATCTCATCCAGTTTTAAGAATCTTAACAAAAGAGAGACTTACCATCATTATTGTTGAAGGAAAGGTAGACTGTAACACCAATTTTATTAAGAAAAAAACAGAGGTGATAATGGAGGAGGAGAGGCCCCTACTTAAAAAAATAAAATTACATAACTGAGACAAGTGGAATACAGAAAATCTCTTTTTTTCCAGTCTTCTATAGACAACTTAAGTATAAACTTGCTCGAATGAAAGAAAAAAATAAAAGGGCTCAAAAACAGATGATTTCAATGTAAGGTAGACTTCCCTCAAGTTATTAGATTGGTAGATGACTAAGTTTCAAACCAGAACCCAGAGCTGCAGCAACCCAGAATCTTTCTTCTGCTAAAAAAGGTGGGCATCCTTACTACGATGAATGGCTATGATGATGGAGAGCAATCATGTAATTTCAAAAATTAGTCTGATTATATTTTTTTCAAAAAACTACTGTATTCAATGGTGTCCCTCCCTAGAACACCAGCTTTCTAACAGAGAACACATGAATTTGGCACCCTATTTTGTTTATTAACTACTGCAGTCAAGTAGATCACCATAACGAAAGGGATTTTCTTTCTAGCACCCCCACCCTCCATTGTCCGATGTTATCAGGGGTGAAAGTTAACCAACATAGAAAAGGATAGGCTGGTTCAGCTTGTAAATAAGCACTAGTTGCACTAGTTCAACCATAATATATGCAAGAATACTTATCTAGGGTTCCAAGTGAAGGAAAACCCTGCTCCATGTAACATCATAGACACAGCAGAAAAGGGGTTCCAACTTCTCGTATCAAAGAAGTGAATCAGCCAGCACAAAAGGACAACGTGACAAGGTACAAATAATTCTCAAACAGGACCATAACACTATTTCCTAGAAAACACAAAAACAACAGCTTGTCAACATCTAGTTTTTCAGATGCAGGAAGGAAAACAAGACAAGTGGACCCAAAAACTCTAAGGGAGGAACAGTCATGAGGTACATAAACCATGCCTCAAATGGTGACTTGATTAAGGCAAGGCCAGAGCGAATACAATTAATAATATAGGTCACTGTTAACACTGCTACAGCCTAGAAAACAGAAGGCACAGAGATTGAGTAATCTCAATAAAATGACAATGCTTTCACTCTACAACACCATTTTGCTTGGTGTATGAGGACAAGAAAACTGACAGGCCATTTCCCTCAGATGCAAGAAGGTCTTAAAATTTCTTGGAGAGCATTCCCCTCCAGAATCAGAATGAAAGAATTGGATCCACATTCCAAAATGCATCTCACAATAACAGAAGACTAGATGGAAAGAAAATCAGAATGTTGCAAAAGAAAAATCCATGTGTAGGGTGTGAAATCATCAACAAATACTACAAAGTATGTCAAACCACCTTTTGTATAAACTGGTGCAGTGCCCCAAATATGAGTCATCTAAATCAAAAGGAGAAGAAAAAGAGTACCATTATTTCATGGCAAAGAAATCTGTTTGGCTAACTTACATCCTATACAATGTGAAATACCATATAATTAACAAAACCTATGACACCCTGAAAATCAAATATTGCAACCTACAATTGGACACATGACCTTACCTGGAGTAGTACAAGTAATGAGAGGTGAGCTTGGACATCATAAACTAAAAGAGGACTGTAGGTCACGGAAAGAATTCATTGGTTTATTATGTTCATTTGTTAAACATAAATGTACATTTGTTAGCTATTTAAATAGCATCTGCATTATTGATTCCATGGATTAAGTTTATCATATGATTTGGGTTTGAGTGTTGGACCTTTTCTCACTGACCTCGGCCAGTGTTAATTTACATCGACGTAAAGTCCGAACACCTTTATTTAACTGCCAAAAAAAGCTATAGTCCTTCACAATATCGATTATGATGTTGAGGGCAAAGTCTCAACAACAACAATAAACTCCTTTAAAAAGAGATGAGGTTTCTTATATCGTTATGAGGTAGAAATATAATTAGGTTCAGGACATGACGGGCCTATAAGCCTATAGGAATAGGGGTAGGTTGGGAATTTATACCAGGACTTAGGCATGGACCAAGGACTATGCCACAGTTTAACCTGTTTAGGGATTTAAATGAAACTTGCTAGGAGCAAGGGTATGTTCACAAATTTGATACCTCCTGGGATTTATTTGATACCAGTAGGGGTTATGTAGGGAATTTGGTGTCAACTATGGGTACGAAGGCAATTTGAGCCTTAGGAGGGGTATATATGAAACACAAGGACATATATGCCACATGCCCCTATTGGGTTTCAAAAACAACATGAGGCACAAATCCTCTCTTGCCCTTGGTGGAGACACACAAAGCATAAGGCGGCAATCCACACTCCAGAGATTTCCTCCTGGTTCTCTATGTGTTCTATCACCATGCGTCCGTCAACGCAACGTCGCGGATTGGACAGGGGGGATTTCGGGAGGTGGAGCCCCCCGGAATATAATTTTCAATATCAGAAAGGAATCCACGCAATTGAACGGAACTCAAGGTATTTGCAATAATTGAAAAGAACAAGGGATATTTTTTCGGTAAGAAGAACAAGGGATATTTGCATGTAAATAAGGTACAGGGCTTAGTCGACGAATTGCGGATTTTACAAGACTTTTCCACGGCGGGACATGTCTTCAATTTCCAAAATATGCAAGGTATTTCTGCAATTACAGGACATTGGCGGTTTTCTTGTAATTTTGGGGGTATTTTCGTAACTCTTGATTAATTTAGAAAATTACAATACTTTTACCGTCAAAATACATAGAAAATAACATCGCAGAGCCCCTAGGGGCATAAGTACAAAACCAAGGGTTTTATAAATCATACCTATTTTCACATGCGGAATTAGAGGAATATAAAGGAAAATGAAAATGATGATGCATAATATTATACATGGTGTGTAAAATGTATATTAGAAAATTGTAGACAAATTTTTCGGATTTGTTTATTCGGGTGCTGAACAATTTTTCACTAACCGTAGTCGATGTTTATTTACATCGACTTAAAGTCCGAACACCTTTGATTAACTGCCAGAGAGAACTAACGACCTCTACAATATCGGTTATGATATTGAGAGCACATTCATCCCTGAGAGGAGGGATATGTCTTAGAGGAGGCATTGGTTAGCATAGGTTTCTTGGATCCTTGACGGAGCGAAGATGCACTCTGAAATGACTCAAGTCTTTGAAGGGACCTTTACACAATTTCAAGAAAATGCAAGGCATTTTTGTAATCCCTGAACATTTATAAAAAGGAGATTTTTATAATTACAGGACTTCACAAGACTTGACTGTAAAATAGATGACTTTTTAGCAAATTGTAGATTTTACACAATGTTTCTGCAAAAATGCAAGACATATCTACAATTTCTAAGAATTATAGGACACTTGCAATTACAAAACATTGCAGGGGTTTTATCGTAAATTCAGAGAATTTTCTTATAATTTCTTATTAATTCAAGAAATTACGTAATTTCTTCCCACAAAAATTATGAAAAATTACATAAACATACACCCGAGGGCATATGTGCAAAAGCAGGGGCATATATGCAATATACTCTCGCTCCGGGTCTTCAAAAGAAACACAAGCACGAGTGGAGAACTCCGAGTCTCCAAGACATCCCGGAGTCTGAATCAGTCCAAGTGTTCAAGTATCCAAGTGTTTGTCAAATGGGACCCACGGGGACTATTTATAGAGTTTAAGAGACGATTACCCTTTCAGAACCTACCCAGACCAGATAGGCTCCCTCGAGAGGCCCACCGGGACCAAATAGATCACCAAAGGGTGGACTTCGGGTCCGGATAGGCCGCGTAGGGCCAACAGACCGGACAGATCCCGCGACGGACTTATCCGGTTTCCCTAGGAAGGATGAGGGAGAGGGAGGTCCGCCCCCTATATAAAGCCCATTTTTTTATGGGTTTCCCTTGGGTTTTTTGTGCTTTGGCCATGTGGAGAGGAGAAAACGACTCCTCCGTCGTATTTTGTGCCTTGGTTTAGTCCGCTTCTTGTGCCGCTTGTCGCGTGAGGAGGCTCCGATCTTCTAAGATTTCTTCCCGGCCGAACTCAGACACCTTGTAAGTTCCAAAGAAATTTTTTTTCTTGCACGATTCGCTTGCTGCGAGGGCATTTTTGTTGCTCTGAATGCCCGACGGGGTTCCCAAGACTTATGTTTGACCCCGTGTTGATATGGCTCGTTTTGTGACCATCATCAGATTAATCTGATTTTTTTATTTTCCTCGATTGATTAGAGAAAATAAGCGGGTTCAACAATACCTTATGTGGGTCTTCACACAAACACAAAGAACAAATGCACCAAGTGCTCTTTGTGATGCCTTCGTGTGTGCTTCCCTCAATCTACCTCAAATGGGAACTACAGGGGATATTTGTAGAGTTTAGGACTCACTTGGTCCCTTGGGGGACCTATCCGGGACCAAAAGGCCCCGCCCCCATTTTTCCTCTTTTTTCTTTGTTTTTCTAGCCCGGATAGGTCCAAAGGGGACCTATATGGACCGGGTAGGTCCCCCCATGAGGCTGGAAGGTGGAGAGAGGGGGTGCACCCCCTTTAAAAAGGTCTCCTTTATTTGCCTTGGTTTTGGTGTTTGGCCATGTGGAGAAGAGAAAGTGACGACTCCTTGCCACTTTGTGCTTATTTTTTTCTTGCTCCGTCCGCACCATTCGCCGAGGGAGGAAGCTTCCATCCTGCTAGACCATCTTGCAAACACGTCCCGGACACCCCATAGGTGAGACGAAGATTCACGTCTAATTGTTTCCTTGCAGCGAGGGATTTTTCTTAATGTCGGGCATCCGACAGGAGTGTCTGGGGTTTGGAATTTGTCCGGAATTATGACTACGCTAGGCTTTGTGCCATTTATCAGTCGTCATCGAACTGAATTAATTCCAAATATCTTGATTAATTCGAGAAAATGATGAGACATCCAACATGGATCTTGGAGTTCGTAAACGGTCTACCAGAGCAACAGTGCTAGCTTTATGCTATTTACCGACCATTACCGAGTTGATTTAATTTTTATTTATCCTGATTGACTCAAGAAAAATAATGGGTCAACAAGGACAAATGTGGAGGGGTCTGAGACGTAGCAGCAACAACCCTTGGCACATGAAGATGCTCTATCTCATTTAATCCAGCTGCTCTATGGCCTGTCCCAATCTCAACTTCTGCTAGCAGATGCTACATAAAAAAGGTGTGGTGACCCAGTCGCAAGTGGTGCAGGAGGAGAGGGCTACCCAGCCGAGGGGTGTATCTGTCCCGGTGTGGAGCCACCATAGGGTGGAGGCACCACTGTGCATGGGGGTTGGGGCATGGATGAACTAGATTAGTCTCATATTGGAAGTGTTATTGGGCTATAGATGTAAGACCTGGATCTATAACCTATGACACACCTTTTGGGGACAAAATCATGCAGTCCAAAGCAAAAAATACCTCACAAGGGTTGGATCAGGTCATGACGGGGAGCTTCCTAGAGATGCAGGTGCATCCCTTTCTCTACAAACTGCAACTCCAGAAACGACAATTGTGGGTAGTAGAAATCTGCAATCACCAAGAAAGCTTTGGATTGCAGATAAGCTTAACATTGGCCCATAAAAGTTTTCTACAAACTGCAACTCCAGGAAAGACAATTGTGGGTAGTAGAAATCTGCAATAGTTGAAAAGAGAATAGATTAAGATGGAAAACGAAGATTTCTATTGGGGAGTCATGATGACTTCTAAGTCATTTGATATCAAAATTTTGTAGTGCTTCACAAATAATAGATGCCCTTGCCTCAAATAATAGTAGTCATTTGATTTCTATTATGGAGTCATGATGACTTCTACGTCATTTGCCTCGACAGATAACTGTCCAGAAGCACTGATGCATGAAGTGAGGGTTGTGTACCATTTCACAAGAGCATGATTACCCTTAAATGAAGTGCAGGTGATGTATCACTTCAGGACAGAATTGCAGCTTGGAGGAATTGAGTAATTAGCCTATCATACTTAAAGAATAAAGCATATACACTACAAAAATGTTGTTGTAGCATTAGGACAATAAACATGGGACAGAAAGAACAACAATGTTAACCATGGATCATGTTTGTCTCATGGACAGTTCAACCTTTGCATGCATTTCATGAATTTTATGACTTAGGTATTCAAGCATGTTGATAACATTCAATAAAATTGTTGGTCAAAAATGAAGGGAAGCATTACCCTAAAAAGGTGATTGTTTTCATAGCAATTACCGTAGGAAATATTTTATACTGTCCCATTATGGAAGTTTCAAACATATCGCATAATAAGCTGTTGTTTAAACATTTGAATGAGGCACATAATCATAAAATATGATGCAACAAAGAAAAAGCAGAAGATAATTGGCTCTCACCTATGTAGCCAGGTCTTATAATACAACTCCTCAAGAGCTTGAAACCCTGAATGGTAAAATGGTAAAATGGCAAAATCATTCCTTTCAGGCAACTAAAGTTACAGCCACACATATAATGGCCAGAAACTAACTACTCATCAATAAAAAGAATATTTAGAACAATTTTGCATGAAAGCAACAGTATCTGGAGGTTATAGATCTTATATATGCTTTGTAATACACAAATATAAATGCTCGAGAAGCACAGTCTACAATGAACCATGTTGCATGAAAGCAACAGCATTTTGGAGGTTGTAGATCTTACATATACTATGTAATACACCAATATAAATGCTGGATACATACAGTCCACAAGGAAGACCATGAAAATGGGGAGAAGGAAGTGGGGAAACCACAAACAAGGAACAAAGAAAGCACATCACTGCACCCGCACCGCAACCCAGACAACCTATCAAGATGATAGCTGTCAAAGAAGCAAAGGACCCAAAAAAGAAATCAGAAAGCTTACAACAGACATTCCATTAAGCAACAAAGGAAGGCCATTTCAGCAGATTTGAAAATAGATCAGAGCTATCCTGGATAAGCAAGTTGTTGATGGATGACCACTCCTCAATAAGTGTGACTAATGTCTTCAAGATATGAGCAACTCCATGCGACTTCTGGTTAAAATTCCTCGTATTCCTCTCATTCCATATAATCCATATAGTGCAAAAGGAATAATAAAACAATTTTTTTGTTTCTCCTTCCCAGGCACCTTCATTCCCATCCCTGTATTAAATCCAGCATATTCATAGGCTTCCACCAGTAGATTCTAAGCAATTTTGCGAGAATGGACCAAATAAAGTGGGTAATACCACACTTAAAAAATAGATGATCAATAGATTCCTTAAAAACAGCACAAAACGGACAGGAATCCTTAATATCTGGAAATATCCTTGCTAGTCCGTCCGCTGTAGGAAGTTATTTTAAGACGAGGTTGACGTCCCCCTTTTCCATACCCGGGCGACTTTGCGAGAAGTCTTATATTTTGTTTTGGGTTTGGGGGGGGGGGGGTTTCCTCTGATCATGGAATGGACTCTCTCTGAGGAGGTAAGGGTGCACATAAGGGGCTACACGAATGGCCAGTGCAGTGTCCATTTCATGGGATGCGCATCGTATCAGACGATGAGGGTTCGAGTGCTGGACATTTCCCCACTGACCGCAGTCAGTGTTGATTTACATCGGCATAACGTCCGAACACCCTTGTTTAATTGTCAACAATAAGGCCTAGAATTTCTCTCCAAGGTTCTAGTCAAGGACACACCAGCACAAGTAGTTTGCATCGCACTTTTAATTCCCAATGGGTAACCATAAAATGTGTGAGTAGGGTTTGGCTAGAACCAGGTTGAACTGGGCCACACCCTATTGTATCTGGGGATAATAGTGAGCTCGGGGAGCTCAGGAGTGCCCTAGGGAGCCCTGTTGGTTACCTGGACACTGGGGGTATTTTGGTAATTATCAGGCCCGGGGGTATTGTGGTAATTTTACCTTGCTAGAAGTTTTATCACAATCTGGGGTGGCCGCCAGGCAAGGATTGACTCTGAAAGGCTCAAGGGCTGTTTTCAAGAGCCGTTGGGAATTATCAAGGCATCCCAAGGCTGGAAGGGCATTTTTGTAATTTGGACATGACTGTATATGGAGTGGTCCGTGAAAGACACTGGGGTCGCGGGACCATTTGTAGGCATTTCTTGAGTATGGAGAGGTCGTGAGGTCCTTAAAGACGATACGCACCCTTAGCTCCTGAAGGAAGGACATATATGTAATTTTCCTTGTAGGAGGGGTTTATTCGCAATTTTTCTCAACTGGCACGCGTCGGGGGCAGCATCACACACCCTTGCAAACTTTCATAAACCTCATTACAAAAGTTGTCGACGAGTTGCCAACTGTACACGGTATCACCGCTCTGAGGCGGGAACATGATTACAAGGCCCACATGGGGGCTTAAATGTAAATCCCGCGTAGGGGCGTAACAACCACGCCCGCGCAGGGGCATAATGACAAGACCCACGCAGGGGTAAAAAGACGAAGTCCACGCAGGGGCATAAATACCAGACCCACGTAGGGGCATAACAACAATGCCCGCGTAGGGGCATAATGACAAACCCGCGTAGGGGCATAAGTACAAGACCCACGTTGGGATAAAAAGACGAAGCCCACGCAGGGGCATAAATACCATACCCACGTAGGGGCATAACAACAACGCCCGCGTAGGGGCATAATGACAAACCCGCGTAGGGGCATAAGTACAAGACCCACGCAGAGGCATAAATACAAGACCCACATAGGGGCACAACAACAAAGCCCACGTGGGGGCATAATAACAAAGCCCGCGTAGGGGCATAAATACAAGACCCAGGTAGGGGCACGACAACAAAGCCCACGTAGGGGCATAGATATAAGACCCACATAGGGGCATGACGACGAAGCCCACGTAGGGGCATAAATACAAAATCCACGTAGGGGCACAAAGACGAAGCCCACGTAGGGGCATAAATAAAAGTCCGGGGTGTTACATACCCCAAGTGGGCCAAGACGACAAACAAGTCTTCTTCCTTCTCTCCGAAAGAAAAGTTCTCTCTCCAAAAAAAGTTCCCCTCCAATGAGCCCCGTACGGGGTATTTATAGAAGGTGAGGGACCAGCCCGGGGTGGGCCGAACCCGGGCGGGTCAAAGCCACCCCGGGCAGGTTCCCCCCCCTCTCTTTTCCTTTTTTTTTTTTGGACTGAGGTGAGTGGGCGGAGGTGAGTGGACGGACCGGCCCGGGGCCGCCCTGCCCCGGGAAGGTCCGCGCGGACCTACCCGGGGTGGGGAGGCCCCGGACAGGCCCCCCCTGCCCCGAGCAGACCTGCGTGGCCGCGGGGGGGACCTGCCCGGGGGTGGCTGGCCCCGGGCGGGTCCCTGCTGTCCCGAGCAGACCTGTGCGGCCGCGGGGGGACCTGCCCGGGGGTGGCCCGCCTCGGGAGGGTCCCTGCTGTCCACCCCGGGCAGGTTTGCTGCGGTCCGCCCCGGGCAGGTCTTGGCCACCCCGGGCAAGTCTAATGCGGCTGCAGTCCACCCCGGGCAGGTTTAATCCCTGCTGTATGTTCACCCCGGGGAGTTCTAGTCACCCCTCTCTGCAGTGGTGAACTTAGGTAATAGTTCACCTCATATGTAGGTGGGCAAACAATGTTGCCAACAAATGCCCCCCACGGAGCGTTCGTCAAAGCCGGAGGCGGAGGCGGGCGGTCCGTGCCCTCCGTCGTCATTTTTTGCTCCTGAGTCTTCATGACATGGGGAGATCATTGTGGGACTGCACCTCACTGCTTCGTTGCTTTCCATAAAGCTGAGAGTTGATGCAGGTTTGTCTCAGTGAAACCCTCCAGTCTAGAAGTGATGTAGGCCAACCTCGGCGAGGCACTTTGACCTGGAATTGATGTTGACCAACCCTTAGGGTATATTGGCCAAAGGTGATGTATACCATCCTCTGGGACGTGTTGGCCTGAAATCGGATGTTGGCCAACCTTTGGGGGTGCGTTAGCCAGAGTTGATGCGGACCGCCCCTTAGGGCATATTGATCCAAAGTTGATACAGACCTGCCTTGGCGAGGCTTGTTGGCCTGAAGTTGTTATAGACCTACCTCGGCGAGACTTGTTAGCCCAAAGTTGATGTAGGCCTGCCTTGGCGAGGCTTGTTGGCCTAGAGTTGATGTAGGCCTACTTCTGAGAGACTTGTTGGCCTAGAATTGATGTGGACCAGCCCTTAGGGCATATTGATCCAAAGTTGATGCAGGCCTGCCTCGGAGAGGCTTGTTGGCCTGTAATTGTTGTAGACCTGCCTCGGTGAGACTTGTTGGCCCAGAGTTGATGTAGGCCTGCTTCTGAGAGACTTGTTGGCCTAGTGTTGATGTGGACCAACCCTTAGGGCATATTAATCCGAAGTTGATACGGCCTGTCTCGGCGAGACTTGCTAGCCCGAAGTTGATGTAGGTCTGTCTCGAAGAGGCGCATCCATCTGAGTTGTCGCCGATTGACTGTTAAGTTGTGATAGCTGAGACTGACATTGGCTGACCCTTGGGGGTGCGTTAGCCAAAAGTAGTCGTGTCAGTTGACCGCTGAGGTGTCACTGAAGATGTGTCGGTTAACCGCTGAGGTGTGTAGCCGAATGTTGAAGCTGGCTAATCGTTGGCTTGCGATAGCCAAAGTTGTCGTAGACCAGCCCTTAGGACATATTGGTCTGAAGTTGATGCAGTCCTGCCTCGGAGAGGTTTGTAGGCCTGTAGTTGATGTAGACCTGCCTAGGCGAGGCTTCATAACTGCCTCAAAGTTTCCCTGCCCTTTGGATAGAGTAGCCGAACGGTCCTCAACTTGGTGTAGCATTGTCAGATGCATGCATTTGGTCTCCCCTTGAGACGCCTGGATGACTGAGCTTGCGTCTTTACGGGAGGAGTTCACCTGCCTTTACGCTGTTCAAGAGCGGAGGAGTAGCAGCTTTGCAGATTTCGGGCGGCCGAGGCTGAGGTGGGTGCCCAGGTCGAGGACACTCGTGAGCGCGAGCAGGCAACCTCTCGTACAGTAGAGGAGCTTTTGCGAGAGGTCCGAGAGACCGAGGAGGAGCGCAGTCTTGCGCGTGCCGATGTAGATTCACTGCCGTAGGCTTGAGGAGTTCCAGGAGGAGATTCTCCAGCGGGAGGCTCGCCTTGGTGACTTGAGAGACGAGCCTAGCCTTTGATTTTGCCTGATGGTTTTTTTTCCATGGGGCTACTTGTCGAGCCCGGTGTTGTACAGCTTCCCCGAGGGCTTGTCTCGGGATTCTTCTGCTTGATGTTAAGAAATAGAGAACATAGCTCATTGACTTAGCTGCCATTCTCTTGCATGTGTACTCTTTTTTTTTCACTTTACCAGCCCTACTGCCCTTTCGGGTTTTCGTCAGGACTGGCCCCCTTTAGCTTTTTCCAGTGCGCCCTTTCGGGTTTTCACACTGAGGGGTACCCATTTTTGCCTAAGGTGCCCTCACGGGCTTTCACCTTAGCCGGGTTAAAGCCTTTTTGCCCTTGATTGCTCCCCTAATGGAAACAACCAAGTCCGCTGGGGTATCAGTATTTTTAACCCCGTTTTTTTTTTTGTTCTATGGTGCCAAAAGGCAGAGAGGGTGTGGCATTCCCGGAGGGGCATGCGTGCCACACCGATGGGACAAGTAGGTGAACTTGACAGCCCTAGTGGGACGTGGTTAGTCAAATCCAAAACCCGATGGGTCGAACAGGCTGGCAACCCGAGGAGGGTATGCATAGGCCAAGCCCGGTTGGAACGACAAAGAAGTAGGTTTAACAGTCCGAAAGGGACATGCAAGTTAAACCTAGAGGCCGATAGGCGAGGTGGGTTGGCCGGAAGGGACATACGTAGGCCAGACCCAAAAGGATGAAAGGATGGATTCGACAGCCCCGGTGGGACATATGAATCAAATCTGGAGGCCAATAAGCAGATAGGGTAGGCGGCTTGAAAAGGACATGTATAGGCCAAGCCCGTGGGGGACAAGAGAAATGGATTTGACGGCCTTGGGAGGACGGGTGAGTCAAACCTGACAGCCAAACGGCGAGGTGGGTCGGCAGCCCGAAACGGCATGCATAGGCCGGACCCGGAAGTGAAACAAGCTGAAAGGCACGATGGGTTGGCAGCCCGAGAGGGCATACTGAGGCCAATCCCTAGAAGGTAAAATGAGCCCAAAAGCATGATGGGTTGGCAGCCCAAGAGGGCATACTGAGGCCAATCCCTAGAAGGTAGAGTGAGCCGAAAGGCATGGCGGGTTGGCAGCCCGAGAGGGCATACTGAGACCAAGCCCGGTAGGGTGGAAGAATGGATTTGACAACCAGCGGAGAGACGAGATGGGTCGGCAGCCCGAAAGGGCATGTAGGGGCCGGGGCCAGAAGTGAAACAAGCCGAAAGGCATGATGAGTTGGCAGCCCGAGAGGGCATACGGAGGCCAATCCCGAGAGGGTGAAATGAGCCGAAAGGCATGGTGGGTTGGCAGCCCGAGAGGGCGTGCTGAGGCCAATCCCAGTGGGATGAGCCGAAAGGCGAGGTGGGTTGGCAGCCCGAGAGGGCATACTGAGGCCAATCCCTAAAAGTTAAAATGAGCCGAAAGGCGAGGTGGGTTGGCAGCCCGAGAGGGCATACTGAGGCCAATCCCTTAGAAAGTAAAATGAGCCGAAAGACGTGGTGGGTTGACAGCCCAAGAGGGCATACTAAGGCCAGACCCAGTGGGAGGTAAAATGTGCCGAAAGGCGAATAGGGTTGGCAGCCCGAGAGGGCATACTGAGACCAATCCTTGGAATATGGAATGTGCCGAAAGGCGAATAGGGTTGGCAGCCCGAGAGGGCATACTGAGACCAATCCTTGGAATATGGAATGAGCCGAAAGGCGTGATGAGTTGGCAGCCCGAGAGGGCATACTGAGGCCAATCCTAAGAGGGTAAAAAGAGCCGAAAGGCGAGGTGAGTTGGCAACCCGAGAGGGCGTACCGAGGCCAATCCCTAGAAGGTGGATGTGCCGAATGGCGAGTTGAATTGGCAGCCCGAAAGGGCGTACTGAGGCCGGTCCCGGAGGGACAAAATGTGCTGAAAGGCAAGTTGAATTGGCAGCCCAAGAGGGCGTACTGAGGCCGGTCCCAGTGGGATGAGCCGGAAGGCGAGTTGAATTGGCGCCCGAGAGAGCGTACTGAGGCCGGTCCCAGTGGGACAAAATGTGTCGGAAGGTGAGTTGAATTGGTAGCCCGAGAGGGCGTACTAAGGCCAGTCCCGGAGGGACAAAATATGCCGAAAGGCAAGTTGAATTAGCAGCGCGAGATGGCGTACTAAGGCAGATCCCGGTGGGACACAATACGCCGAAAAGCGAGTTGAATCGACAGCCCGAGAGGGCGTACTTGAGGCTGATCCCGGTGGGGCAAAATATGCTGAAAAGCGAGTTGAGTTACGATAGTGAACATGCCCTGGTGGGACTGGATATCACCATCTGCTATCACAAGATGAAGCCACTGACTCAGTATGTCCTGTGCGAACTGCTGTAGAAACTCCTGCGATGGCACATGACACAGCTTCATATGTTTCCCATTAAGAGGCGGGAACGGACTGTTGCCTTTGTGGTTGACGACCGTGTAGGCTTCCCCTTCAAAGACCTTCTGTACGACATAAGGTCCACGCCAGTTGGGTTGGAGTTTCTCGCTGGATCTTCCTGCCAAGACCTCTTTTTCTTTAAGCATGACCAAGTCGCCCTTCTTGAACGCCCTGTGCTTGACTAGTTTGTCGTAGGCACGCGTCATACGGGCTTGATAGACTTGTAAATCCTTGTAAGCTTGGAGTCTCCTACCCTCCAGACAGGATAATTCCTCTAGCCTCCTTTCAACCTCGGATTGATCTTGGCCTGGTAGCCGAGCCTGAACCGCCAGCCGATACGATGCCCGTTCAATTTCTACAGGGACAACTGCTTCAGCCCCGTAAACCAAGGAGAATGGGGAGCACCCCGTAGGGGTTTTATAAATGGTCTGATAGGCCCAAAGAGCTTCGTGGACCTTCTCTCCCCAATCTCGTTTGCGGCCATTTATTATTTTGGCCAGTAGTTTACAGAGTGTCTTGTTGAAGGCCTCAGCCAATCCATTGGCCTGAGGATTATACACCGAAGACGTCCTCCAATCAATATAAAATTTGGAAGCCAGTGCATAGACTGTTTTGACGAAGCGGGCGACTGTTTCGCCAGTGACTTCCCGTAAAGGGAATGGCTTCAGCCCAGCGGGAAAAATAGTCGTGGCGGCCAGAATAAATTTATGTCCCTGGGATGAGGGAGGGAATGGTCCTACTATATCCATACCCCACTCCGCAAATGGCCAAGTTGGCGCCGTCGGGTGCAGGGGGTTAGAAGGCCTTCGAGGGACCGGCCCGAATGCTTGGCACTGGTGACATGTGCGGGCATACTGGCTGCAATTTTTCATACATGGTGGGCCAATAGAATCCCTTGAGCTTAACGTTTGTCTTCATCTTAGCTCCTGCCTGATGAGTTCCGCATAAGCCAGAATGAACCTCCTGCATAACGGTTCTAGCTTCTTTGGGCGAGAGACATCACAAGAGGACTGGACGGTCCCTTTCTTGGACAAGCCTGAAAAGAAAGCCATCGACCAGTTGATATGATGTAGCCCTGCGTAGCAGTTGCACCCTTTGGGCTCGCTCAGGGGGAATCCACCCTTTCTTGATTTGTATAATTGGCTTGCGCCAATCTTCTTCTTCGGGAGCATTCTCCCCTTGAACATTATCGACCTCATACACAGTGAGGCCAGATTCTTCGTCGAGCACGCTAGGCATGAGCCTCCTGTGCCTGACAGCTATATTCAGCTCTCCCTCTGGCGAGATCTTCAAGGCATCTGCCAGTTTTGCCAGTGCGTCTGCCTGGGAGTTACTGCTTCTTGGCACATGATCTATCTCAAATAGATAGAACCTTTCTTTGAGCCTGATGACGGCTTCATGGTAGGGGATCAACTCCTTTTTCCGTACGTCATAGTCGCCTAGCACTTGACGGACGACGAGTTGAGAATCCCCGTATACCTTGATGCATTTAATCTCCATCTCCAGGGCGAGCTGGAGCCCGATGATCAGTGCCTCATATTCCTCCTCATTGTTGGTCAATGACTTCATGAGGGCACAGGAGTTGTGAAGTACGCCTCCTTGAGGAGATACGAAGACTATGCCAGCGCCTGACACAAAGTCTGTGAGGCTGCCGGGTCTCTTAAAGGTTCTGGACGCCCCGTCAAAATATAATTCCCATGAAGGAGAATCGAGGGATAGCACATCATGTTCGGTCTGGGATGGGGCATTTATATTGGACCCTTCCTCGCCGAGTGGTTGCAACAACCTTTCTTCATCTGGTAGCTCGATATTGAGAGGGGAGTCCTCCGGCACTCGGTGTGCGGCGAGAAACTCAGCCATCCCTTGCCTCTTAATTGCCTTGCGCGGGACAAAGATGATGTCAAATTCCATGAGGATGAGTGCCAATTTTCCTAGCCTTCCAGAGAGGACAGGTTGGCTAAGGAGATATTTGAGCGGGTCCCACTTTGAAATGAGCTCCACTCGGTGCGCCAACAGATAGTGCCTCAACTTTTTAACCGCGAAAACCAAGGCGAGACACATCTTTTCCATAGGCGAGTAGTGATGCTCGGGGCCGACCAACTTCCGACTAAGGTAATAAAGGGGCTGCTCCTTGCCTTCTTCATTGATCTGGGCTAGGAGCGCTGCGAGGGAAGCATCCATGGCCGCAATATAAAGAATGAGAGGCTTTCCTTTGATAGGTGCCCCTAGGACTGGTGGAGCCAGGAGATACTCCTTGATCTGCTCAAGAGCCTTCTGACAGTCTTCATCTCATACAAAAGGTGCCCCTTTCTTCATTATTTTGCCAAAGGGCAAGCACCTCCCGGAGAGGTTAGAGATGAATCGCCTAATATAGGTGAGTCTTCCTTGAAGCGACCTGAGCTCTGTTATATTTTTAGGCGGGGGTAGTTCCCTGATAGCCTTGATTTTGTCAGGATCTATCTCTATCCCTCGATACCTGACGATGAAGCCCAAGAACTTGCCGCTGGAAACGCCGAAGGCACACTTCATCGAGTTCATCTTGAGCTGGTACTGCCGCAGTCTCTCAAAGACCCGACGTAGATCCGCTAGGTGGCTGTCTCGCCTCTTAGACTTGACGACTAGGTCGTCGACGTAGCATTCGACAATGTCATGCAGTATCTCGTCGAAAATTTTGGTCATTGCCCTTTGATAGGTAGCGCCAGCATTCTTCAAGCCAAATGGCATCCTCTTGTAATTGAAGATCCCCTTAGGGGACCTAAAGGCCGTATGATCTTTATCCTTGACGGACATGCGGATCTGGTTATAACCTAACGATCCGTCCATAAAAGATAAGGCTTCGTGGCCAGTAGTTACATCCACCATTGTCTATATGATGGGGACAGGGAAGTCATCCTTCAGACATGCTTTATTCAAATCTCGGAAGTCGATGCAGACTCGGACTTGGCCGTTCTTCTTCTTGACCGGGACTATGTTGGCGAGCCACACCGGATACATACACGGCTTTATAAGTCCACGTCTAACATCTTGTCGACTTCGGCGTTAACTTTGAGTTCCAGCTCATGGCGCATACGCCTTTGGACTTGCTTGACCGGCTTAGCTGTAGGGAGTATAGCCAGTTCATGCTCGGCCACCGAGGGGTCAAGCCCCGGCATCTCTTTATATGTCCAGGCGAAGCAATCTCTAAATTCTTCCAAGAGTTGCCGGTACGCTTGCCTTTCTTCCCCGCTAAGGAGGGCGCTTACAAAAGTGGGTCGGTAGTCGTCCTTGCTGCCGAGATTAATCTCAATCAGCTCGTCAACAGTTGCCTGACCACCATCTTCTAGTTCTGGGGGAGCCGGCTGGAGGTCGACGAAGTCTTCATCTTCATCAGTGCTGGCCTCGTAAACTCGAACTCCACAGGATTTGCCTGTCGCCCCTCAGCGGGCGTCGACAGAGGAGATGCCAGGGCATGCTCTGCCACATGATGGAGCTCGCCAGCTATGGGCTCCTTCTGGGCCTCCTCGCAAGGGGGAGGTAGAACCCCTATGGTATTGACTACATAGTGGACTTCGAAATCTGGCTCCTGACCATAACCCAACCCCCGAGTGTCTTTGCGGGAGAAAGGCGGTTGCCCCCTGACTTGCGGGGGATTCCAGAGTTGGGAAAAATACGCCTTCTGTGCAGGGTTCTGGAACTGAGGAATTCCTTGCTTCATGCACATGCGCTTAAGTCGGTCAGGCATATAATCCATCTCTTGAACTGGCTCTTGCGCCTTGTTAGCAGGTGTGTCCCACCCGAAATCGTCCTCAGGAGGACCTAGTGGGACTAAATCTCCTTTGTGGAAGACAATCGGCCGGGCCAGTTTGCGATCCTTGCTTCGACCCTTGCGCCTATAAGAGACTATAAAAGTCTTCAACTCCTCCACGCTGTATTCTTCCCTTAAAAAGGGGAGCTTAATGCACTTTGGAGGTAAGGGGACACTCTGGTCGATGGTTCGACTGATGAGATTGGCTTCGAAGTCCACATTACGCCTTTCTGGCAAGGTGGGCTTGGAACTAGGCTTGAGGCTCAACATGTGCAGCTTTAACAGCTCACGATTGACTGTAAAGAGTTGGCCTTCGTCGGGCTCGGCCTCCACCTTTTGCTTCCCCTTGTCTTTAATTCTGTCGGGGATTATTATGGTGGGCACCCCGAAATACAAGGAGGCGTCCGCCAAGTGGCATTCATTAGGGTGGAAAGGAGCTTGGTCCGCAAAAACGGCATGTTGCTCTCCCCCTTTAGCATATTTGAGGCACTGGTGCAGAGTCGAAGGAACGACCTAATTTTCATGCAACCAGGGTCTTCCCAACAACACCTTATAAGACGTGTCGGCGTTAATGATATAAAACGTCACTTTGGTGGTAAAGTCATCCATGACCAGTTTAACCTCGACCCGAATGGAGTTTCTTCCTCATCGGGAGAATGAATTATGAAAGGGATGCCTCTTGATTTTCGAGCTCCCGAATCAAGGCCTGCATTCTCTGAAGATTCAGGTATGAAGGGAATGCCCCGCACTTGAGGTGTAGGGATGGGGTCCGGCTGCTCCCCTCTGAATATTATAACCCGATCGAGGGTTAAAGGGTTTTCTCGCCCGCAACCCCGTCCTCGACCACGGCCTCTACTATTCCTTGCCGATCGGCGTCGGCATGTTGCCATAGGAGCATTGTCCTCGCCAACAGAGGTATTTATATTGTCAGGAGGCGGGATAGCCACCATGTTACATGACAGCTCCTGCAGCGCTTGATCAAGGGCCTCCACGGTGAGCTCCTCGTCCCGTGAGAGCTCGAAGACTCGCCTTGGTGCTGAGTAGCCGGGCTCCGCACTTGCTATAATTCTGACTGGCGGAAGGCCTTTTTGGACCGGGACTGTCTAGTGATGAGGGCCTCCTCCTTGGTGACCCAGATTTGTTTCATCTGGAGCTGCCGCCCTTCAGTTGAGTTGCCCCCAGATCTGACTCTGGGGGTTGCCGCCTTTAAAGAAGGCGCGGCGTAGCTCCTCACTTTCGCCCCGGCTTCTCGGACTTTCCGAAAAAGTTCGAAGCGATTGGAGGTAGGAATGGTTGGGACCTGTCGATCCCGAGGCACAATCGGCTCGCCTCCATAGAGCTGAATGCGGAGGTCTCCGACAAGTATGGTCTTGCCGGAGCGTGCGATGGCAGCTGCCGGGCCTGCTTTGTTGCGCGCACGGCGTTGCCCCCGTTGAGCAGGGGCGGCCGTCTCGGAACGGCTTCCATTACGGCGACGGTGGCGCTGTCCCCGTTGGGGAGGAGCGGCGTCGGCAATAATTTGGTTGACTGAGAATATCCGGCCAACTGAGAGAGCTGAAGACCTGACACCTCCAGCTATTGGCTTCTTGATGGCCGACCTGACTTGGCCTACAGTTGACGTCGAGGGCCTGGCACCCCCAGATGTAGTGTTGAAATTGGCCGACCTGGCTCGGCCTATTGCAGAAATAGAGGGCCTGACACCCCCGGATGCAGACTTCCTCGTGGCCGACCTGACTCGGCCGACGGCTGAAGTTGAGGGCCTGACACCCTCAGATGCAGTGTTTTGGACCGGGCGGACCCGGCCAGTGGCAAGAGCAGAGGGCCTAACACCCTCAGCAATTGTATTTATTGTGGCCAATCTGACTCGGCCAGCTGCAAAAATTGAGGGCCTGACACCCCCAGACACTGTCTTCTGAACCGGGCGGACCCGGCTGGCAGCAAGAGCGGAGGGCCTGGCACCCTTAGTACATGTCTTCTCGGCTGGGGACACCCGACCAATAGGAGCAGGGGAGACTGCATTGCCCCCGGCAACTGGCACTACCCCTAAGAAGAAGGGGGAGCCGACGACCGGAGGGAAGTCGCCAAAAATAATAGGAGTTGCCAGGTAGCCAAACCTGGCATGGTTCGCGACGACTTGCAGGCCATAGGTCACAACAGCCATCGTCCTATTTGCGAAGCAAGAGTTGCACTTGAAACAACAAAAAGCAGGAAGCTGGTGTCCTCTTCTCCTTTCTCGTCCCGTAAGTAGATAACGGGTAATGAGAACCTTGGGGAGGTTTAAGGCCTTCTGTTGACAAGAAGAAGAAAGGCAGGAAAGGTCCCACCGGGCGTGCCAGTCTATTTTAAGACGAGGTTGACGTCCCCCTTTTCCATACACGGGTGACTTTGCGAGAAGTCTTATATTTTATTTTGGGTTTGGGGGGGTTTCCTCTGATCATGGAATGGACTCTCTCTGAGGAGGTAAGGGTGCACATAAGGGGCTACACGAATGGCCAGTGCAGTGTCCATTTCATGGGGTGCGCATCGTATCAGACGATGAGGGTTCGAGTGCTGGACCTTTCCCCACTGACCACAGTCAGTGTTGATTTACATCGGCATAACGTCCGAACACCCTTGTTTAATTGTCAACAATAAGGCCTAGAATTTCTCTCCAAGATTCTAATCAATGACACACCAGCACAGGTAGTTTGCATCGCACTTTTAATTCCCAATGGGTAACCATAAAATGTGTGAGTAGGGTTTGGCTAGAACCAGGCTGAACTGGGCCACACCCTATCGTATCTGGGGATAATAGTGAGCTCGGGGAGCTCAGGAGTGCCCTAGGGAGCCCTGTTGGTTACCTGGACACTAGAGGTATTTTGGTAATTATCAGGCCCGGGGGTATTGTGGTAATTTTACATTGCTAGAAGTTTTATCACAATCTGGGGTGGCCGCCAGGCAAGGATTGACTCTGATTCAAGGGCTGTTTTCAAGAGCCGTTGGGAATTATCAAAGCATCCCAAGGCTGGAAGGGCATTTTTGTAATTTGGACATGACTGTATATGGAGTGGTCCGTGAAAGACACTGGGGTCGCGGGATCATTTGTAGGCATTTCTTGAGTATGGAGAGGTCGTGAGGTCCTTAAAGATGATGCGCACCCTTAGCTCCTGAAAGAAGGACATTTATGTAATTTTCCTTGTAGGAGGGGTGTATTCGCAATTTTCCTCAACTGGCACGCGTCGGGGGCAGCATCACACACCCTTGCAAACTTTCATAAACTTCATTACAAAAGTTGTCGACGAGTTACCAACTGTACACGGTATCACCGCTCTGAGGCGGGAACATGATTACAAGGCCCACATGGGGGCTTAAATGTAAATCCCGCGTAGGGGCGTAACAACCACGCCCGCGCAGGGACATAATGACAAGACCCACGCATGGGTAAAAAGACGAAGCCCACGCAGGGGCATAAATACCAGACCCACGTAGGGGCATAACAACAATCCCCGCGTAGGGGCATAATGACAAACCCGCGTAGGGGCATAAGTACAAGACCCACGTTGGGGTAAAAAGACGAAGCCCACGTAGGGGCATAAATACCAGACCCACATAGGGGACATAACAACAACGCCCGCGTAGGGGTATAATGACAAACCCGCGTAGGGGCATAAGTACAAGACCCACGCAGGGGGATGAAGACGAAGCCCACGCAGGGGCATAAATACAAGACCCACATAGGGGCACAACAACAAAGCCCACGTGGGGGCATAATAACAAAGCCCGCGTGGGGACATAAATACAAGACCCACGTAGGGGCACGACAACAAAGCCCACGTAGGGGCATAGATATAAGACCCACATCGGGGCATGACGACAAAGCCCACATAGGGGCATAAATACAAAATTCACGTAGGGGTACAAAGACGAAGCCCACGTAGGGGCATAAATAAAAGCCCGGGGTGTTACATACTCCAAGTGGGCCAAGACGACGAACAAGTCTTCTTCCTTCTCTCCGAAAGAAAAGTTCTCTCTCCAAAAAAAAGTCCCCCTCCAATGAGCCCCGTACGGGGTATTTATAGAAGGTGAGGGACCAGCCCGGGGTGGGCCGAACCCGGGCGGGTCAAAGCCACCCCAGGCAGGTTCCCCCCCCCTCTCTTTTCCTTTTTTTTTTGGACTGAGGTGAGTGGGCGGAGGTGAGTGGACGGACCGGCCCGGGGCCGCCCTGCCCCGGGCAGGTCCGCGCGGACCTACCCGGGGTGGGGAGGCCCCGGGCAGGCCTGCCCGGGGTAGCGGGGCCCCAGTCGGGTCCGTCCGGGGTGGGTTGACCCCGGGCAGGCCCCCCCTGCCCCGAGCAGACCTGCGTGGCCGCGGGGGGGACCTGCCCGGGGGTGGCTGGCCCCGGGCGGGTCCCCGACCTGCCCGGGGGTGGCTGGCCCCTGGTGGGTCCCTGCTGTCCCGAGCAGACCTGTGCGGCCGCGGGGGGACCTGCCCGGGGGTGGCCGGCCCCGGGCGGGTCCCTGCTGTCCACCCCGGGCAGGTTTGCTGTGGTCCACCCCGGGCGGGTCTGCTGCTGTCCACCCCGGGCGGGTCTTGGCCACCCCGGGCAAGTCTAATGCTGCTGCAGTCCACCCCGGGCAGGTTTAATCCCTGCTGTATGTTCACCCCGGGGAGTTCTAGTCACCCCTCTCTGCAGTGGTGAACTTAGGTAATAGTTCACCTGATATGTAGGTGGGCAAACAATGTTGCCAACAGAAGTCTACCTTGCATTCAATTCCAAGAAAAAATCTTCACTTTGTTCGAAACTTTTGCCTTCCAAATCAGATTATTCCAAGTAACTCTGCAGCCTCCGTCTTGAAGAAGTTTGACACAATATCTGACAGAGAAAATAGACCTTATTTTCCCACCTCCAGCTGTGGAATACTGCTTACTGTTGTCACTTGGAATGCTATCCAAGCAGGCAGAGATGTGCAAATTCCCCAATCTCTACATCTATCAGTTCCCTCCTAAACTGTAAAATCCAGGTGTGTCTACCCCCCTCCTTGTGGATGAAAGACTGAACAACTTGACCTTTTGAGGGAAATAAATCAAACAATTGAGAAAAAAGAAAGGCTAATGGTTGACATGATGATCCACCTGGAATCTGATTCGTCTACCATCTCCAAAAGAAAAAGAGAGAGATTTTCATGAAATCCTGAAGCCTGCATATATTCCTCCATCCTTGAGACAGTTTAGCTGACTTGTTCAGAGTTTCTGTAATAATTTGTCCCAACTATCACCTGCCAAAGAGAAGTATTCTCCTCCCCAAGTTTCCACAACCATTTTGCTAACAAGGCCATGTTAAAACCTGTCACACTGACCAGTCCCACCCACCCTTCCTCTTTGTTCCTGCATGCCTTATCCCGTCTAAGGAGATGAAGCCCCCTATTGTTAGGATATGCTCCTTTCCAGAAGAAGGTTCTCCTAATGGCTTCAACCTTATTCACAACTGTTGTTGGAGCCTTGAAAACAGACAGATGATATGTAGCCAAAGAAGATAAGACAGTCTTGGATAGAATCCATCTTTCTCCTGATGAAAGTAGCTTCCAACCTTCCAATCTCTGACCAAATCTCTGGATGAGATCATTCCAATCTTGAATCTTAAGATGTCCATCAGATAAGGGCAGGCCTAAACATCTGACGGGAAAATGTAAAATTTTGCATCTCAAGATTGCAGCTTTCAGATTCTCCTCGGGCAAACCCACACCAATAATTTCACACTTCAAATAGTTGATTTCAAGGCCAGTGGTAACTTCTAGAAGAATCAGCTCAAATTGCTAACCTCCTCCTCATTTCCAGTGGTAAAGAGAATTATATCATCTGCATATTGCAAATGAGTGATAAAAAGACTCTCGAGGGTCGAGGCCCACCTGCACTCCTCTAATCAGCCCCTGATCCATAGCCTGCCTCCACATCTTGCTCAAGATCTGACTGACCATAATAAAGATATATGGGGTGATGGGGTCCCCTTGCCAAAGTCCACTAGAACTAATGAAAAATCCAAGAGGTTCACCATTGAACAAGATAGAGAAACTGGCGGTTGCAATATAAGCATGAATCCAACTAACCCACTTTTGCTTGAACCCCATAGTATAGAAAACTATTTGGATGCAATTTCAACTGACTCGAACATATGCTTTTTCAAAATCAAGTTTCACCAAATCACACTTACATTTCCTGGTCCTCTGTTCATGCAGACACTCTTGGGCAGCCAAAAAGTTCTCAAGGATCGATCTACCTTTGATAAAAGCTCTCTGTTGCTCATCTACTAACTGATCAATAACTCCTTTGAGTCTGTTAGCCAGAGTTTTAGTGATAATCTTAAAGCATCCGTCCGGTAAACCAATTGGTCTGAACTGCTTCAATTCTTCGGCTCCATCTTAGGGATTAAAACCAAGTGAGTGGCATTGAACATTCTAACAGAAAGGGGGTTGTCTTCAAATTCTTTCACCGATGCTAGCAGATCCTTCTTGATCTCATCCAAAAGATCTGATAAAAACACATCGGGAAACCATCCGGGCCGGGGGACTTATTACCATCTATGCTGAACACAGAAGCCTTAATTTCATCCTCGGTGAAAGAGGTTTGCAAGCTGGCAGCAACATAATTCTAGGAAGCAATTCAACAGTCACTTAAGGTCTCCAAATTTCTTCTTCTTTAAAAAGCCAAAAATAGTAATCAATCGAGTGACTGTATATCTGCCCCGTTATCCAAAACCTCACCATCCACCACCAGATGGTTACTTTCTAAGGTCCTTTTTTTCACACAGGCCACGGCATGGAAAAAAAACAGTATTATTATCCCCTTCCTTAAACTATTTCTGTTTCACCCTCTGCCTCCACTTAATTTCATCTCTGAGTAACCATTCGTTACACTCAGCTCTCAGCTTCAGCTGCAAGGATTTATCATCCTCTGACAATTGCCCTTGCTCTTCTTTAACTTCCATCAATTTTCTTCAAGAGCCCCTCAGCTCTCAGCTTCAGCTCCAAGGATTTATCATCCTCTGACAATTGCCCTTGCTCTTCTTTAACTTCCATCAAGTTTATTCAAGAGCCCTTGTTTATGTTGTGCAGATTTCCCAAACACCTTGGAGCTCCATCCTTTTAGCCTCTGCCTGACCCGCCTGAGTTTATTTTCGAAGGTGACTGCGGCACTTCTCTCCTGCTGAACCTCTGACCACCACTGACAAACCAATCCCTTGAAACCTTCCTGTCTGACCCAAGACTGCTCAAATCTAAAGATTCTATTAGTTCTCCGGTGAGTTACAGAAGATAAGATGGTTGGGTTGTGATCTGACACTGATTTAGGAATACCTGTAGCCTCTGCAAGGGGGAACATCCTCTGCCATTCTGCTGAAATAAAAAATCTGTCCAGTTTTGACTGACCACTCATGCCCACTCAGTTATTTGACCAAGTATACAATCTATTAGGGATGTCAACTTCAATCATACTACTATCCCTTATCCACTGACCAAAAAGATCCATTTGCCTGTCCCATTGAATATTCCCATTTCTATCTCCAGGATATCGGACACGGCTAAAATCACCAGACACACCACACAGCTGGTGATATATCCATAACCTCCAATAATTCTTGAAAGAAATTGGTTCTGGATGAGTCTTCATGTGGACGGTACACGAGTTAAGGCTCATTCCAAAATCTCCGCTCTCTGTTTCAGTTTAAAGGAAACTGTGAGAGAAAAGCACCCTTCATGCAATTTCTGACCAGAGACTTGTTCCTCATCCCACATGATAAGAATGCCACCCTTCTGACCATCTGCATCCTTGGCAGCCCATCCTGTAAATCTTCGGCCTCCTAAAGATCTAATGAAGCTATCATCAATATCAGACTTCTTTGTTTCTTGAAGACAAACTACCTGCAGCCTGTGTTCCCGAATAAGAGATCCGATCACCCGTTTCTTAGTCCCACTGTTGGTTCCTCTAATATTCCAGGATACAATATTCATTGATGACACCATCAGACCCCACCTTCCTCCCTTTTTCAGGTTGCAGACTATCAAGTTGAGGGTTATCTTGAAGGAATTGAAATTCCCTTCGCCCAATCTTACAGCATCCACTCTGGCTTCTGACACTGAGAAAGCATCATATCACTTTTCATCCTGTTTAAATACTTCCTAACAATCTCCACACTCCCTTCAAAGGATAGACCAACCAGTTTCCCTACACGGACAATAGCCTCGATGAGCCACTCATCCCCAGTCTCCGGCTCAACCACCTATAGGGGGGGCTCAACATCACCCAGCTCCATAATATCTCCACAGGTTGTATCCTCCCCCTTGCTTTCATCAGAAGGAGACCTAGACTCAAGCTCCAGCGTCATGGCCTCCGTAAGAAGTAAGGGTAGTGAAGGACAGGGAGGAACCAAGGAAGAGGAGAAAGAAATGATATCCAAGCAAGTAGAAGTAAAGAAATGCAGAGCAGCACCTGAAAACTTCAAGACCCCTCCTGCATCAAGCACTGGAGAGTGATTTCTATTGCAGCTTGAAGATTCTGCAAGGGGGTGATTGTCACCCTAGAAGAACCCATCACCACAAGCCAGAAGGGATGTCTGCAAGACACCAAGACTATCTCCTCGGTCCCCGAAGGAGATGACGGGCAAAGGGACTCCAACAGATGCACCCTCTGGAGAGGAGGGCACGCCGCAGTGTCCGGAAGAAAGATCGGCAGGTTCCACAGAGAAGCAAGGTTTGACATGCAGTCCAATTAAATCTCGTACAAGACACTTATTGACCATACAAATGCAGAGAAATGAATTATGGACTTCATAATAACATCATTATTATGCTAAATGGATGTAAGTCCACATTTTGCATAGTAATCTCTATAAAAGATTTTACAAGGAAGTGTGTTGCACCTATTTATTTTCTCAAAATAATCGAGATAAACGAAAGAGTAATTAATCCCATGAAGACCAAGAACGGCACATAGCCGAGTCCGCTCCGATACCCAGGTCCCGGGCATCCCACTGTAGTGACGGCATGGAGCAATGAGGTCTCACAGCAAGTGGGCGATCATAAGAATACTCTGTGGTACTTACGGAGTGATCAAGTGAGGAATGGAAGCAAGTCCGGCACAAGCAACACGAAAGGCAAAGCACAAAGCAACCCCAGAGGCGTCCACTTCTTCTCCACGTGGTGAGCACACAGCATAAAAATCAGAAAAAATAAAAAATGGGGGTCTTTATAGGCCCCGCCCCCCTTTGCCCTCTCTATTGGTCAGGTGGACTGGGTAGACCCCCCTAAGGGTCTACCCGGTCCAGGTAGAACCCCCCCCCCCCTCCATCCTAAACCCTATAAGCCCCCCCAAGAGTCCAAAAAAAAAGATGGCAAGGAGAACGATGACCTGAAAAAAGAAGAAGAAAAGAAGAGATCGGGCATGCAACTCTGGTCCGGACATACAACTCTGGGCAGCAAGTTTGAGGCTTTGTGTGCTTAGGGTATGTTACAAAAACACCTTTGTGATAGCACTTAGACAATTTTTGCCTTTGGCCATGTGAATTTCTTGGGGAAATCTTGTAGTTTCCAAAATTATGGAAACACCCCTGAATTTACAAGAAGCCCTTGGAAAACCTGTGTAATTGCAAAAATGTCTCCCGACTTATGTAAATCATGTGTATGAGCTCGCTGAGCCCTCGCAGAGCTCTGGTAAAGCCCCGTGAGGTTATAATTGATGAAATATTTTGGGGTTTACAAAGATACCCCAAGTTTTCGGTTAATTGTAAAACTGTCCCTCTTATACGAGGCCTTTGTATATGAATCCTCTCCTTGAAGAGTAGAGCATCCGGCAGTCCATTCGGAGCGAAACCAGCATCCGACAGTTCCCTCGTGATAGATCCCAGGTCCGAGCCTCCGACAATGTCCAGGCAAATCAATGAAGCTAGTCTTGTACCATTCAGTCAGGATGCGAGTCAGTGCCAAATTGCGCCAAACCCTAGTCAGTGCCAAACTGCACCAAAACCCTAGCCAATGCCAAACCCTAGCCAATGCAAAAATGCGCCAAACCCTAGCCAGTGCCAAACTACGTCAAAACCCTAGCCAGTGCCAAACTGTGCCAAACCCTAGCCAGTGCCAAACTGTGCCAAACCCTAGTCAATGCCAAACTACGCCAAACCCTAGCTAGTGCCAAACTGTGCCACAATCCTAGTCAGCGCCAAACTATGTCAAATCCTAACTAGTGCCAAACTATGCCAAAACCGTAGCCAGTGCCAAACTGTGCCAAATCCTAGCCAGTGCCAAACTGCAACCTAAAACCCAGTCGGTATCAAATTGCAAACAAACCCCCACTAGTACCAAACTACCCTCGAATTCTAACCTGGGTACCTACATCGGTGGCACAAGCGCCCCCTCATCCCCTTTTAGAGTGTTTGCTAATGTCGTCGCAAATATTCTCTCAGCATCACGACCGATATCACGAAGGTTGATGACTTCTTCAACAGTTAATCAAGGGTGTTCGGGTTTCGCTCCGATGTAAATGAACACCGACTGCGGTCGATGGGGAAGTGTCCAACACCCGAACCCTAAATCGTCTGATAAACCTTAAATACGCGGAGTTAATAATGCGCATACTACTCAAATAGCTACAAACGTATGCACCTATATATATGTACATGTCTTCAAATGTAATTCCGCTCATGTGAAAAAAAAGTGAGAATTTCTTCTACTTGTCATTTTTTGCTGAATTTTGGACGAAACAAGGATGTTCACCAATGTTATGTTGTTGGATATTTAAGGCCTTGATTGAGATGCAAATGTTCTTTCAAGAGTTTTTTCTGAATATTACTGATTTAAGTCACAAGTAGATTTAGTGTGAATTTGCAGCTTAAAGAAAATTAAGATTTGAAAATAAAGAAAGCCTCTCCATTGATAGTTATCCAACTGAGGAAAGCACATTCATATTCATAAAATAAACTTCACAATCCCAATAAGGTGCAAAAAGCAATCCATAGAGTTACCGTGTGGTCTACAATAAAGTACGTGACACCATACTAGTTATATGGCCTACATCCAATGAGAAAATCACCGATTCAGCAATATCAAAATGAGGAATGTAAATTGTAAAAGTTGAAAGATTTTTGGAAGTGCAAGAAAAAAAGGATGGTCACCTTTATTCGAGAAAATCTCAAAAAGATGTTCAAAGTTATTGAAAATTGAAGCAAGAAGTTCTTCCCTGTGTATCGACCACGAAGCAGAATTTATGCGTTTCAGAACTGAATTCAGACACAATGTTGGTTTCTCATTGTCCATGTTCAAGCCAACACCTACAAGAATATTGATTGAACTCATTACCTAAGTTCAAAGGAATTTTGGAATTAAGTTTTGTAATACATACATGTGTAAGTATAAAAAGAAACAAAGTGAATGAGAATAGTAAATGAGAACGGGAAAAGGAAGACCTTGATATTCAAAAAAATAAATTGCCATCACATAAGAAAGTAAAATCAGCTACCTACATGAATGATTGTGTTAAAACTCAGTTCGTGTGGTCATATAAAGAAAAGAGACCATCTTACCCGCACTGACATGGAACTTCTTTGATCTATATGTTGAAGTGCATAAAATGCCTCCAACTTTAACGCCATTTAAATAAAGATCATTTGGCCATTTTATCTTGACACCGAGGTTTGGCAAGCCCTGAAATTTGATAAAGTTTACATCCAACAAATCAAACACAGAACATTGGATGGAAGAAAAGGCAGCCAAAAATTATGGAAGAAATATAAGGACAAAAGGATGGTGAAGATGAGAATTCAACCTTGCAGCCTTTCAATATATCATAAAATGTTATTGACATAGAAAATTGTAATTTATTAACCGATCATTACCATTTTTCCCATAGACCCACTTAATGGAGTGCACAGAATTCTTTAACCATCTTCACGCACCAATTTTGGTGAAATTATTTGCTTGTTTTTCGATTAGTTATTGATTTCTCGGTCAGACTCACACATCAAAATTGAATTTCATTCCAGATCACTATATGCATAAGATGTAAGTGATCAGTGTAATAGAAAACCAACTTCATATCATAATCTTCCAATATGAATCATGAACACAAATATGTCTATAATAGGCACAACTGGAGAATTACTAAATAAGTAATGTCCAAAGCATGGATTTAAGGTGCGGCAAGTAAACGCTCAAGAAAAAGGCAAAAAACAGTAAATGGAACAATGTGGAGTTCATCAGTGAAACTAGATTCTACTAACAGCCTTTATTCTAAAGGTCCTTGTCAGTGCACAACATTTTTTTTGAAAGTGGGCAGTACCAGTGCACAACAATTATATTTTACAATTGAGTTATCGTGAAAAAATGGCACCCCATCGCCAAACCCGCAAAAAAAAAAACACCGTGTCTCTTTCTCCTCGCCCCCCAGGATCTGATTCCCACCCCCAACCTCCCTGACGTGCACGACATTATGCATAAAGAATGGCATTAAGAGGGCAAGCGCTATTGTGATAAAACAACTTACTTTCGCCTGGCAAATGCCCTTTATTGCTTCAGTTACAGCAAGAGACACGACGTACTGTAACAGCGGCATCGCACGCCCATCTTCCATTTCCAAGGTGAAAGAGAACATGAGGCAACCAGCCGGTGACTCCCACACGTTCCCCGTCCGTCCTACAATTGAACAAAAGGGCGAAGACGATCAAAACACTAACCAGAACAAAAGCACTCCGCTTTCAACAAATTCCTAAACTCTAACCTCTGCCCTTGAACTGAATGTCCGCAACGCAAACTGCCCCCAGCGGTAGTTCGCAGAAGTTCCTGCCAACAACTCAAGTGACCAACGAGGAAAGCACAAACACAAGGAAGAACACACACACACACACACAAATTAAAAAAAAAAACATGGCAAAGTGAGCGGCTTACCGGGAGACAACGTCGTGCGTGGAAGGCAGACGCGGGGACCAGGCGAGGAACCGCCCGAACCGGCGCGCGGACAGCGCATCCATGTACTCCTGCGCCCGGAACGCCATCGCCGGGGGAGTCCCCTCCCCGTAGCAGTGCAGGGAGATGGCGATCTCCTCCCCAGCGTTGGGGAGCTTCAGCTTGCCCCCGCACGCCAGGGACCGGGCCCGGTCCTCCTCCACGGCGGACTTCCCGCACAAGACAAGGAGGCAGCCATCCCGCGGCGGCGGTGGCGAAGGTGGCGCGTCCCCCATCGCCGCAGCACGGGGGCTCGAAAGGGGGCCGTGATCAGGGGATCCGGGAGTCTCCGACCTCGGAGGCAGTGGTGGGGGCGGAGAGTAGCGGCGGAGGGAAGATGGGCGAGGGAGGAGGAGCCGGGGGCTGCGCAGGACAGAAGGGGATGGCGGGAGAGGAAGACGAAGCATATGGGGAGGGTGGAGGCGGAGCCGCCGAGGGAGACGGGTAGATGCCCCGGGAGGGTCGTTTGGTGATTTGGGTAGCTCGGCTTTCAAACTTTCCAACGGCGGTTGCAACAACTCTCGGCGGGTCTTGTAACTACCCCCGCCACTCATCGTGCCATAGATTAGCCGATTATAGGGATCTGTTCCCCTGTTTTTCCTTTTTTTTCTTCTTTTTACATGTGCCCTCTCTTTTGGCCATTCAGCAATGTAAGAAGCTAGTTAAATAATAGGTCTACATGGGGATGTAAAATGAAAAGGATAATCAGAAATATCTATCACTGTTCTAAGTTTTGAGGACACATAAAGTTACAAATTTAAGAATAAAGATATTATTCTTATTTTATTTAAGAAAAGAAAAGAGAAATAACTACTCATGCATCTTATGCATCTTGTAATTCGATTATCCGTTCTATGATATATATAGATATATATATAGGTAAATGATCAAAATAAGGACATTTGCACTGTAATTACAGTGCGCGGATGTCCCTTTCTAGTTCTATTTCGTGAGTTTAAAAAAAAAATATGTGAGATCTAAAGTCCTCTAACTTGGAGTGACAGCCAAGTCACTAATTTACTTGGGATGCACAATAAGGAAAAAAAATATGTGTGAATAGTAATTATTATTTATGTGATGATTGGATTGCACGGTAATAAAAAAAGAAAAAACGGGTGTGAATATTAGTTACTATTCACGTGAACATTATGTGAGTAGTAACCAATATTCACACCGATTTTTTTTCTTTCCGTGCATCCTAATTAAAGTAGGTGACTTAGTCTCCACATCAAGTTAGGAGATCTTGAGTCTCACCAAAAAAAATTAAAAAAATGCACTCAAATTTGATCAAAGGGGGACATTTGCACTATAACTATAATGAGAACGTCCATATTTGATTATTTTTTATATACATATATATATTCCATAAGAATCATTATAAATTTTTACAGATATGGAAGGACGCGGACGGCGTCAGGGGAAGGATCGACGGCAACTCCGGAATCACGAACAGGACGGATAACTTGCTACCTCACGCAGCTCGGCCTCACGCCGGACGATCTCACACCGGACGACACACTCAAACTCACAAAGAGAAAGAGGGAAGGGAATGCACTAATGGGCAATGCTCCTTGCGTGATATCAAATTCTTAAGCATTCATCATATCTAAACCATTACACGAGCCTCCTTTATATAGGAGGAGGCTATAGCAACCACACCCTCAAGCTTTACAAATAGCATATGTGTCCTTAGCCTAATAAACCAAAGCCCACCAACCAACTATTGACTTTGTGGGTTTAATAAAAATTTACACACTTTGACCCTAATAAAACAAAAGTAAATAATACATGTATTACTACATGTATTTTACACACAATTACACACGCAATACATAAATACGTGACGTCGAGTCTTCAGGTAGCAGAATCTCCGAGCTACAAGCTCGGTGAGGCGGTGCGGCGTCGGCTCTAAGAAGTGGGTCCAGTAGTGGGCCCGGTGTCCCCACCAACCCTCCCGGGGCGGCTGGAACTCGACTCCATCGAGTAAGAGGAGACACTGCTCTGGTAGTGCTCCAGCAGATCTGGATCAAGGCGCTGGAGATCTTCCCGACTAATCCATGAATCATTTGATGGTGGACGGTCCCGCCAACGAACAAAGTAGCGCCGGTGCACCCTGCTCCGTGTAGTGGTCACCTGCTCATCCAGTATCCTCTCAATTCGCTCGCGCGGTGCTCTCGAGGCTGTGGGACGCACATGGGTGGGCTCACTCTCAATGGGAGGAGAAGGCTCGAAAGGGTCACGAGGAATCGATGTGGGTTCCTTGTAGGCCACTAGGTCTGTCACATTAAAAGTAGAGCTAATCCCATATTCGGGAGGTAAGTCCACAACATAAGCATTGGAGTCAATCCTCCGCAATATCGGGAAGGGACCATCACTACAGACTTGCAACTTTTTAATGGCTCCCGAGGGGAGTCATTCGGGTTGGACCCGCACCATAACCAAGTCACGTTCTTGAAATTCATGGTGACGCCTATGCGAATCAGCTGACTCATGCAGACTCTTGACATGCTGTGCAAACTCTTCGACTAACTTGGACATTCTAGACTCGAGGGGAAGGTTGGGTAGGATGGACCCATGGGCAAGCTCAATAGCGTGTTATACATCACGCATGGGAGGGAGTTGAGAAGGTAAGTCCTCGGGGACGATGTCTTGGAAGTCCAGCAGTATGGCCGGGTCTTCAGTTGGGACTGAGACTCGAGACTCCTCGGGTGTGATGGTGACGTCAACAGCCAAAACAGGACCACCCTCAGCAACCTCTCTGTTTAGCTCACCGACATTTATGGAGTCAAGACACCTAACTAGGTCATGACCAACCTTAGGGGCCTTAGAGACGGGTGTGATAGATACAGGAGAAGAGGGAAGGGGAGGTTTCCCTTCAGTGGGAGTTTGGGGATTCTCCTGAATTTCGGGAGTTCTAGTGGGAGTGGAGGTGGAACTCTTACCCGAGGTCACCTTTGGGGGTGTCGGGTATAACTGAATCGTCCTCCTATTGTGGGAGAAGGAACACTGATGGGACCGACCAAATATAGCGAGGTCTACATCATAGATCCATGGTCGTCCTAAGATGACGCTCCCGACCTTCATAGGCATTACGTCACATAAGATTTATCCTTGGTAGGACTGGAATTGTATGGGAATGACACATGTGGTGATAACTGGGATAGAAGTGTCATCGACCCAAGTCACGTTGTATGGCCTTGGATGAGGGTGTGTAGGTAGACCTAAACGGGAGATAAAGTCTGAAGAGACTGTATTGATACAGCTCCTATTGTCAAGGATCACCTTGCAGGGATGAGAGTTCACCATGATGTAGATTTGAAAAATGGAGGTTCGACGCCAATCGTCCTCCTGGGGTGTTGAGATACAACGAACTACACCCAATCTTTTCTGGCTAGAACTCTCGGCAATGTCTCCAACCTGCATGTACTCGACATGCGTGCCATCAAATATTGCACCAATTTCCTCAAACTGGGTGATGAGGTCAGGATTGGCCATATATATTTTCTGTTCCATGCATTCTAGACGGCCTGATGAATTCCTAGACCAACGTGGCATGCACGAGCTCAGACCTAGATGATGCAATCTTGAGACCGAAAATTAGCAAGTTATGGACCCAATTGATATGCAAAGGGTCAATTTGAAAGGACCGGTCAGGGAAAGTCACTCGCCCGTAGGCGAAGTAGTTATGGAACTACCTCCTGACAATTAGGGTGCCCTAATGCGACAGTCTAGGGCCAAAAGATGGGTGCAAGCAAGCTCTCTCTCACCGTCCACAGCGATGCACTCAGAAGACAGGCTGCATGGATCGGGCTCTCTCTCACTTCGCGCGGCAATTGGAAAGATACTGAATGAGCAAGTGAGGGGAGCATGTACCTAGCTAGACTGAAAAGTCTAACTTCGACCGGAGACGAAGGGGAGCGGGGACGTGCGTGCCCGCACGGCGTCGATGCAGCTTCACGGTTACAATGAAGTCACTCCACGCAGGGAGGTTACAATTACAAACCGTGTAATTTTAAAAAAATCTTCCCGCGTAGGGGAACAAATTAATCCAACTTCTCCACGCAGGGAGACTCACGGGCACTCACTTTCTGTAAATTACGTACCTTATGTTGACTATCTGGTGACTCGGACACCGGCTGAGACATCGTTGTGGACTTAAGGTGCCATAATCACTAATTTAATCAAAGGGTATATATATATATATATATATATATATATATAATACAATATATCGAATATATATATTAATCAACTCCCTCTTTTTTTGACTTTTCTTTTTAATTTTTTTTTTCAAACCACTCTTTCTTACTTTTTCAGACCCTTCTTTTTTTTCACACGTTTTTTTTCAACCTTTTTTCTGACTTTTCAAAACCCTTTAGTTGGTGCCAACTTGGCACTGCGGTGGCCGAAAGCGGACGTGAAATTGATACACACAATATCAAATTGAAGAGAACCTTGTGGCTTCGGCGGGTCAACAACAAAAGCGGCCAAAGTGGTTGGCCAACGTGGAGAGAAAGGCAGGCCAAGGCGTTTGCACGCGGCTTCTACGGGTGCTAGAGGTCAGCCTTCTCAGGCTGCATGGCGGGTCCACTGTGGCACGGGCCAACAGGTGACGCGGGACGGGGACCGACACGGACTAAGACTCACAAAAGACTCTAACTGAGGCCGGCAGTAGCACGCTCAAGGGTCGCCAAGTGGCTGACCACCGTGATATCCCACAGAATGAGGGACGTCTCTCAACAGAAACTCCGACCTCGGCCGTCCCAAGGAGGGAAGCGCACGTGTCTAGGCGTATAGTCGACCTCCAAAGACAAGGGGAGTCGAGTCCTAGCTCGGTGCTCGACTAGTGCTAGGGATGGATGCTCTCACTCACGATCCGCGGTGATGGCAATAAGTGGCTAGGCACCTACCCTCTCTCACGCGGCATAATCAATCACATACTAAAAGAGCAAGCAAAAGGAGGGGAGTCGGAGCGCGTACCTCCACGCCTAGGCGTGGGGAAGGAACCCCGGCCGTGAACCAACAACCCCGATACACCAGAGGTCAATAAAATACAACCCAATAACGGCCCACTCCTCGCAGGGAGGTAAAAGGCTACAACCAATACGTTCGGGGCTGCCGGACACGGGTTGACGGGCTGCACTCGGTGACGGGTCGGCCACGAGGAGGTTCGGGTGCAACGCTGCAGAAACCGGTGTCGCGCGCGCCTGGGCGGAGGGGGGGTCTCACGGGCTGATACGACGCCCGTTTGAGGCACCGTCAGAGAGGACGCGTCGCTGACTGTTGGAGGAACGCTCCGGCCAAAGGGGGCGCGCTGGATCCGCCGGTGGTGACCGTGGGCGCTGCTGAAAGTCAGATCAGGTTCTGTGGGCGCAGAACTGCGCTCGCCGACGGTAAAATCTGGAAATCGGCCTTCTGGTGCCCGAACAAGTCCGGGCCGGTTGGGGGTGAAAGCTGACTGGCAGAGATCGCCCTCGGCCAAATGGCGCTGGCAGACGACGTCGGTGCGAGCCGCAGGAGTCGCTGAAAGTCGGGGCTGGTTCGCTGGGCGGACTGGGCAGATGCGCTGGCGCAACCCCACGAGATCGACCGCCACGGACGGTGACGATGTCGAAACGCGACGCCGTCGGCGGCGTTGGAAAGTTAACTCGGAGATCCACGAACCCTGAAGAAACCAGCGCAAAAGACGCAGCGTGGAGGCCTGGGGAAAATTCGCAATCAGGGCCTCCCCGCTGGGCGAGCAGAGAAAGTGGTGCTGGCGTAGGTCGGCGGAGAAAATCGGTACGGGCAGTGCCGATCTCCGATTGATGCCAAACAGGCGCCGACGCGAAGCTGATCCGCAGACGTATCTCCAGAAAATAGATCGTGGCAAAACTCGTCCAAGAAGGGGGCGCGAGCTCTGCTACAAGTTGGGGCAGAAATCTGGAATCACGAACACGAACCGTTGAGGAAGAAGATGAGGATAAGAGGGAACCCCGGAGTCCACCGAGGGCTGAGGCGTCACACCCCGCCGTTCTCCCGTCGCAGGAGAAGAAAGAGAGAGAGAGAGAAGGGCGCAAAAAGCTTTGCACAATACTCACTTGTATTCAAAATCATGTGTAAACTGTAATCGGTACAATGTGAGAACTACTTATAGGGGATGGGAAAACCCTAATCTAACTAGAAGGGGAGGGGTGCGCCCAGCTCCAAGGAGAGAAAGGCGGCCCATAATTCAGCAAGCTTAGAAAATAGGAAAGGATTCTAAGTGGGATAAGGAAGGGGTGGAGTTGGGGAAAGGAGGAGAGGGGGAAAGGGGAAGGGAGAGGGGAGCGCCCCCCACCTTCCCTAGTAGAACTAGGAAGGGGGGGGGCGGCGGCTGCCTCCTCCTCCTCTAGCTGGGGAGGGGGCCGCCCCCTAACCCTAATGGGCCCTTTTTTAGTGGGCTTCAAACCCCAATAAGCCCCTGACCCCATAACACGATCCATTACCCCACAAAGCAACCCAATTGGCCACTATATGGCCCAATAAGTGCCTAAACAAGAAGATGTCCACGCAGGGACCAAAAGACAAGGCCCACAAGGCCTGAGCAAGTCCAGACTGAGGCCCAACATGGCCTAAACATGATGATGAAAAGATAACTAGAAGGTGCCGCCGTCGCCGAGCCACAAGGAGGTAGCGGTGTGCCGGGTGCTCCGTCGAGGATAGCGCCGTGTGTCCTCACCAATTCTCCCCGGGTGGGAAGAACTCGACCCCGTCGAGTAAGGGTCACGGTCGCTGAGGTACCGCTCCAGCAGGTCCGGATCGATCCGCTCCAGCTCTCCACGTGTAATCCAGGTGTTGTCCGACTCGGGGCGCCCTCTCCAACGCACTAAGAAGCGTTGGTAGGCTCCGCTCCTGGTAGTAGTCACCTGCTCATCCAGTATGCAATCTATATGCTCGCGTTTTTGTAATGGGGCTGGAGGAGGTGGACTCTCAGTAGGTGTATCACTCACAATAGGAGGGTCAGGCCCAAATAACTCACTGGGTATCACCGCGGGATCCCGATAAGCTACCAGATCAGAGACATTGAACGTCGAACTGATCCCGTAGTCGTCTGGTAGCTCGATCTCATACGCGTTCGACCCAATACGCCTCAACACTCTGAATGGTCCTGCACCGCGGTCTTGGAGCTTCTTTACGGCTCCCGAAGGAAACCGTTCCGGTCTAACCCGGACCATGACGTACTCTCCCTCGCGGAACTCACATGTGCGTCTGTGCGCGTCAGCTAACTCCTTGTAACGTGTGTTGCTGGCCTCGAGGTGGTGATGATGCAGACTCCGAACTAGCTGTGTTGACTCATACCTATGTGAATGCAGTGGTGGTCCTGGACATCCAAACATGGATCTAACATGCCTATGACGTCTACCTGACTTGACAACATGGGGAGGGCCTGGACAACCAAAGTAGAACCTAGCAGGCACATGTGTCCTATGACATATGGTAGACTCAGAAGAATGAATAATCCCAAGCTTACTCATGACATCTCCCCTATATGACGATGGACATGGTGAAACATGGGGAAAAGACATGTGTCCCTGGCCTCCTAAGCTCGGGCATCTGGATGCCTGCACGGTGAGGTGTTGACTAGAAGGCCTAGGTGGTGTATGATAGTGGACCTCCTCGACAAGGTGGGGAAAATAATATGGGTCGAGAGGCTCACTAGGGAGGGGATCGAATGGGTCAAAGAAATGATGACCCCTCCCGACAGGTCCCATCACTATACTTGCCCATGTGCGACATTCGCCCAGGTGCAGATAATCACCTTCAGGCACTCTCATGTATGGGGCAAGAGGCTCATAAGGAAGGCAAGGGAGGCTAGGTTCCTCCCTCGGGACCGTGAAACCATAAGCGGGGACAAAATCAACCTCCACGGGTATGGGAAATAATAAAAGGACCTCGGATGTGATATGTCCTATGGTGTAGACCGAGGTAATAGACCCCAAAGCAGGGAGTGTAAAGCTATGACTATAGGGTTGGTCAGACCCTAAGATCAACATATAAGTCAACTCCCATTGATAATCTAAACTCCTAAGGAAGTCCTTCACATTTTCAAGAAAGCAGAAGGACCGAAAAGTGGTGTGAAAGGAGTTAAGGGGTATTATTGGGAGGGCTGGTCCCATGGGTGTATAGCAAGGAATGGAGACATCTAGAAGTGGACCCTCCCTTAGCCAGCTAGCTAAAGACTCACCAATGACCAGTTCACCCTCGGAAGGTAAGAATGTCTCTATATGAGGGTCTAAGGGTGAAGCCTCTCTCTCGGGAGGGGAAACGGAGTCCTCTATGATGTGGAGGGGATCACTCCCTAACTCCTCAACCTCAGTTAGGTACTCCTCAATCAACTCCTGTTCAGCCTCGTAACTCACTGGAACAAACCCAGGTGATGACATGGAGGTGGTCGGCGTAACGCCGTCATGGAAGACAAACTCACCGGGAAGGTGAGATGGGTGTAAGGTGCAGGTCCTCCTATCCAGGTCGATGGTCGCACTTCTTTCCTCCAACCAAGTTCGCCCTAAAATGATGCATGGACCAGCAAGTGTGCTGATCTTGCACCAAGCGCCATCGAAATATTTAACGGGGCCAAACCACCGTTGAAACTCGATAAAAGCTAAACCATCACGGAGAACAATCTCCCCAGTCTTAGAGAGAGACTCAACAATGTCCTGTGAGACACAATTATATGAAACCTTACTGATGAAGTCGATCTCCGTATGCAACCCATTAGGTAGGATGGCCACGGACATGACAGGGCGCTGAAACGACTCGGTCATCGGTATAGGGATCGGGTATCCCGACGACTGAGTGGTAGGGCCGACACCCACGGGTCGTGCCATAAGAGCGTCGAATCGGGCCAACAGGGATGACCAATCTGACACGTGGGCACGAGGAACCACCATGGGGCTGGCGGGGAGCTGGACATGCAAGACTCAACGAGACAAGGATAAAAACTCTAACTAGACACAAGCCTAAAATGACAATGCAATGGTTGGTTACCTAGATGAACTAAGAGACTCAATGCACCCTAGACAACCTAAAGACTCAAAAGACCTAAGACCCCAATTTGTTAGAACAAACTGGTTCCCTAAGCTCTGATACCAAATTTGACGCGGGACGGGGACCGACACGGACTAAGACTCACAAAAGACTCTAACTGAGGCCGGCAGTAGCACGCTCAAGGGTCGCCAAGTGGCTGACCACCGTGATATCCCACAGAATGAGGGACGTCTCTCAACAGAAACTCCGACCTCGGCCGTCCCAAGGAGGGAAGCGCACGTGTCTAGGCGTATAGTCGACCTCCAAAGACAAGGGGAGTCGAGTCCTAGCTCGGTGCTCGACTAGTGCTAGGGATGGATGCTCTCACTCACGATCCGCGGTGATGGCAATAAGTGGCTAGGCACCTACCCTCTCTCACGCGGCATAATCAATCACATACTAAAAGAGCAAGCAAAAGGAGGGGAGTCGGAGCGCGTACCTCCACGCCTAGGCGTGGGGAAGGAACCCCGGCCGTGAACCAACAACCCCGATACACCAGAGGTCAATAAAATACAACCCAATAACGGCCCACTCCTCGCAGGGAGGTAAAAGGCTACAACCAATACGTTCGGGGCTGCCGGACACGGGTTGACGGGCTGCACTCGGTGACGGGTCGGCCACGAGGAGGTTCGGGTGCAACGCTGCAGAAACCGGTGTCGCGCGCGCCTGGGCGGAGGGGGGGTCTCACGGGCTGATACGGCGCCCGTTTGAGGCACCGTCAGAGAGGACGCGTCGCTGACTGTTGGAGGAACGCTCCGGCCAAAGGGGGCGCGCTGGATCCGCCGGTGGTGACCGTGGGCGCTGCTGAAAGTCAGATCAGGTTCTGTGGGCGCAGAACTGCGCTCGCCGACGGTAAAATCTGGAAATCGGCCTTCTGGTGCCCGAACAAGTCCGGGCCGGTTGGGGGTGAAAGCTGACTGGCAGAGATCGCCCTCGGCCAAATGGCGCTGGCAGACGACGCCGGTGCGAGCCGCAGGAGTCGCTGAAAGTCGGGGCTGGTTCGCTGGGCGGACTGGGCAGATGCGCTGGCGCAACCCCACGAGATCGACCGCCACGGACGGTGACGATGTCGAAACGCGACGCCGTCGGCGGCGTTGGAAAGTTAACTCGGAGATCCACGAACCCTGAAGAAACCAGCGCAAAAGACGCAGCGTGGAGGCCTGGGGAAAATTCGCAATCAGGGCCTCCCCGCTGGGCGAGCAGAGAAAGTGGTGCTGGCGCAGGTCGGCGGAGAAAATCGGTACGGGCAGTGCCGATCTCCGATTGATGCCAAACAGGCGCCGACGTGAAGCTGATCCGCAGACATATCTCCAGAAAATAGATCGTGGCAAAACTCGTCCAAGAAGGGGGCGCGAGCTCTGCTACAAGTCGGGGCAGAAATCTGGAATCACGAACACGAACCGTTGAGGAAGAAGATGAGGATAAGAGGGAACCCCGGAGTCCACCGAGGGCTGAGGCGTCACACCCCGCCGTTCTCCCGTCGCAGGAGAAGAAAGAGAGAGAGAGAGAAGGGCGCAAAAAGCTTTGCACAATACTCACTTGTATTCAAAATCATGTGTAAACTGTAATCGGTACAATGTGAGAACTACTTATAGGGGATGGGAAAACCCTAATCTAACTAGAAGGGGAGGGGTGCGCCCAGCTCCAAGGAGAGAAAGGCGGCCCATAATTCAGCAAGCTTAGAAAATAGGAAAGGATTCTAAGTGGGATAAGGAAGGGGTGGAGTTGGGGAAAGGAGGAGAGGGGGAAAGGGGAAGGGAGAGGGGAGCGCCCCCCACCTTCCCTAGTAGAACTAGGAAGGGGGGGGGGGGGCGGCGGCTGCCTCCTCCTCCTCTAGCTGGGGAGGGGGCCGCCCCCTAACCCTAATGGGCCCTTTTTTAGTGGGCTTCAAACCCCAATAAGCCCCTGACCCCATAACACGATCCATTACCCCACAAAGCAACCCAATTGGCCACTATATGGCCCAATAAGTGCCTAAACAAGAAGATGTCCACGCAGGGACCAAAAGACAAGGCCCACAAGGCCTGAGCAAGTCCAGACTGAGGCCCAACATGGCCTAAACATGATGATGAAAAGATAACTAGAAGGTGCCGCCGTCGCCGAGCCACAAGGAGGTAGCGGTGTGCCGGGTGCTCCGTCGAGGATAGCGCCGTGTGTCCTCACCAACAGGTTTGGCAGGAGCGGGCGCACTGTGGCGGGAGGCTGGTGACTTTCGTGCGTGGACCATGCGACGTCAGGCTTCACCAGAGAGCGGATGGCAGCCAGTCGCGTGCAGGCAGCGACGTAGCGGGCGCTGGCCGCGGGCGGGCGTGCTTGCGCGAGTGGTTGCGGCGGCGGGCGCGGGCAACTGCTGCCGCAGGCGGGTGGCTGGGCAGGGGAGTTGACCGGAAAGAGGTCTGCTGCGGTATGGTGAGGAGAAAAGGAGATGGGCCGTGGGAGTCGAGGCGGGAAGGTTGGCGACGGTGGTGGTTGGGAAGAGAGGGGAGAGGGAGTGATCGTGCAGGAGAGATAAAGAGAGAGGTGGAGAGGCGCAGTGATGAGAGAGAGAGGGGCTCGACAGCGGCTGTAGATTATGAAAAATCCACTTAAGAAAAGAAGAAATAATAATAATAATAAGGCACGTGGTGCTAATGAGGAGTGTGATCGCCAGAGGGGTTACCTCAAGAAGAATAAAGTGATCGCATATACCTTGTATTGAGAGATTGTGGACTTTTTCTTCCTCCTTCTACCGGCCGGCCGATGAAGGGGGTTCTTAGTTTGATTACCCTTGCAAAAATACAGAACAAGTGAAAAGAGTGGATTAGCCAAAAGGGTGTAGTATCAATGCTCTAAAACTAAGAAATTGATCAAATGAAACATGAACACGCCTTGTGTGTTTTGGTTTTTAAAACCCCTTAAGAGGTGTAACAAAGGTATGGAGATATGAATGCAATGATATATGCAGCAAGATATGATGTGAAAGTGGCAATGTCTTCTAGCAAAATAGCTAGAAAGAATAAGATGAAGATGCTGATGCTGATGTTAATAAAAGGGATTGAAGGCAAGAGCTCCTCGCTGCTATGCATGCAACAGTATTGGGAGAAGAAACCAAAGAGTTGAACAGCAGATGATGATGATAACCACCGTGGGAGAGAAGAATCAACGCCAGGAAGGAGAAAGATTACTTAAAAATAACTCCTGTAAAACAGAAACTCTCTTCTCCCTGTTAAAAACAAACTCTCACAGTGGTTCTTTCTGTTATGTATCGTTCTTGCACTGCCTTCATATGCACGCGCGAGAGAAGAACATCAGGGGTATTTATAGCCCAAAAATCCTTGTGATAATAGGATCAAAACAAGGTAATGGACCTCCAATAAGAAACCCTCTTCCTAATCAAACACAATGTGTAAAATGGGGAAGGGATCATTATTGGAAATAAGCAGGTGAAAAGGGAACGGAGTCGGAAATGATGACCTCTCAAAGGGCGTCAATTGAAAATGACGACATTACCAAAAGCGTTAATTGAAATGACGACGTGAACTCAGCCGTCAATTCCTAGATTTAATTATGGCAACAACTAACTTTCCTTATAAAGAATTCTGAAATGACGCCTTCAGTAATGGGCGTTAAATAATAAATGCCCCTCATAGGGACGTCAGTTCTTTGATTTTTCTTTTTGTTTAGGATTCGTAAAAATCCAGAAATCAACGCCTCTAGAAGCAGTCGTCCATTTATTAATAGACGCCCTTGGCTAGGCCGTCAGTTAAATGACGCCCCTTGTCAAGGCGTTAATTCCAATTATCAAAGAAAAATGTCAAGAAATCACAATTAACACATATAAAATAGAAAAGCTTTATATTAAGCCAATATTGAAGTCCACTTTGGGGCGTCATATGGCGACATGAGATTTACTCAACATAACATCGATTTTAGCGTGTCTACAGCTGTCCCGCCTTGGCGTCTGCTTTGCAAGGGAGTGAGACGGAATGAAGCGAAAGTGAACGAGCGAGTGGAGTGGAACGAACTGATAAGTAGATGCCAAGGTGTGATGTGACACGCCTTCGACACTAAGCGTTGGAAATCTTTCCAAAACTCTGAATGAAACAACTCTGGAGGATTACAAGAAAGCACTGATTAGCTGGACCGAAGGGACTAAACTAAATGAACTAAAATGTGCACGAGGGAACGGAAGGGAGACACCATTGGAGAGCGATTACCAGCCAATGTGGACCTGCTTCAACCAAGGTGGAAAAATAAAATGGATTGAGATGAAGACCCAGCAAATGAATGCTTTTCAAGGAACCAGCCTGAGCGGCTTCGAGGAGAATAAAGTACTTGATTTAGAATGGAATATCTCATGTCAACTTAATTAAGAGCGAGTGACCTTCATTATTGGCGTAATATGAAGATTTTTATCATTAAGCTCAAAGTCATACATGAGGCATGCTGGGCTAAAAGCAAAATTAAAACAAACTAAAAAATAGAAAATAATCAAGGATAATATTGCTAAACCATCTAGACTTGGTCAAGAATCCATATCTCTAATTTTGTCCACGCATCAACTTAGAAAGTGGAACCATCGTCCCAAACCTTAGATGACTCAACGGCCTATCCGTGTGATCAAGACTCCCCTGGAACTATCACTATTTTTGATGGAGGGGAACTCAAATTCCAGGTTCATCAGAACCACAAGGTCCTTGATATGTAATAATAGCGTAGATATCATATAGTAATCAATGCATACAGGAGAGATACAATGAGTGAAGTGATGTTACCAATAGAATAATCCGAGCATTTCTAGACTTGCATAACCTGCACTTCTGCACTTCAAAGCTCATTAGCTCATCAAAAGAATTATCAGCTCAAGACAGTTCAAAATATGATCATAAGTGTTTAATATAAATAATTCCATCATGATACAACATCACTTAAGTTCATGAATAAGCAAAAATGCTATAAACTGAAGAAATGACGACTCTGGCAAGTGGCGTCAAAATTAGAAATGACGACGGCCATTGGGACGTTATTTACAATAAGCGTTTGATTAGGAATTGGACTACAAATGACGCCCTCAATGGAGACGCTAAATAAATGACGACCCTGAGTGTGTCGTCAATTAAAGAAATGACGCCAAAGGGCGCGTCGTCAATTAACTATTTTTGTTTCTCGCTCGGAATTGAGCTTCCAGCAACTCATTCTATTCAGACACAAACCGTGATACTTGTTAGCATTCAAAACATTATAAAAAGGGGCAACTGTTTGTCTTCTAAGCACATCAATCAATTGAGCAAACAGAGAACCAAAGCAAAGCAGATAGCTAGCAGAAGAACTCGCAGAACAACTAGCAGGAAGATGAACAAGATGATGCAGATGCAAAGGCTTTCTAAAAAGCCTAAGATGAGTTTTCCCAGGATCTGTGAAGTTCCCAGCCATATCAGTGGGAGAACTGCCAAAGACCAAGTAAGTGTTTTGATTATTAAAAGCTTTCGTTTCTTTTCTTTCTTCCTTTTCAAAATTCCTGATTGTATTCTTCTTCTTTCCTTTCTCTTTTCTTTCTTTTATGTTCTCAGATTACCCAAATGTTCCAGGACCAAGGAGATTTTTGAAGATTAAATGGCTTCCTTTACTACTCTCAAACTCTCATTAGACATGAAATCTTTTCTCTCAAGGTGGCATCTTCTTGGCCTTATAACCCATGCTACCCATTACAATGATATTCACCTAGATTGGGCCTCAATTGGAGCTCTCATAGAACTATGGCACCCCCATACCCACACATTCCTCTTTCCAACTTTTGAAGCTACTATATTCCTAGAGGAAGTAGAGATGCTCCTAGGGCTAAGAAAAATGAAGCAAGGAGAGGAATCAAAGATGGCTCACATGACTAAGCCAATAAAAGCTCATGACATACTCACTAGCCTTATTCAAAGCCCAAATTTAGTGAATCAAATTAAAGCCCATAAAGGAATCAACCTTTTGAAACTAGCTTCGTGGGTGTTCAAGAACATTGACAAGGCCCAAGAAGATGAAGGCTTATTGGAGAGAGTAATGAAGGGGTTCGTTATATGCATAGCGGGAGCTCTACTCTTCCCTTCAATGGAAGACCATCTAGAAGAACACCACCTAAGTGCCATTGCTAGCATGTGGGAGGGAAAAAGAATAGGTCCGGCGGTACTAGTCAACCTATACAATGGACTTACCTCGGCTTCCTTGGGACGGCCCCTCTACGGGTCTATACTTCTTCTATCTTGTTAGGTAGATCTCCACTTCAAATTTGATCCTTGTCAAGCAACCCAAGCGGCCTCCAAATTTTTTTCCAAGAGCCCCCTCCGATACATGTCGGATTCTTTGGGCTTATGTGAGAGAGTAACCAATCGGGTTCCCAAGCTAAAGAAAAGAGGAGATTGGAGAGACTACTTCAAGACCATGCCTAAGAGTGGTTTTACTTGCACACCAGGGTTCCTCAAGACTCAAGAACTCGCTCAAGGCTTCTCCTCGGCATAGAGCTTCGGTTGATCGGCGGGAGCGATTTTGTCCTCTACAATGCACACCGGTGCCTCCCACAACTCGGGCTACCTCGGCACCTCTTTGAAGAACCTTCTCATCTACCTCCACTCAAAAGAAGGGAACTATGCTCAAGTGGAGATCAAGAAGAAGTCAAGACAATAATGGCTCAATGGAAGGTTGGACTACTCCAAAAGTCCAAGACACATGTAGAAGAAGAAGAAGACAAATGCAAGTCTTATGTACTGGCTCTTAGGAAGATAAGGCCTATGATGGCTCAATAAATGTAATCATGATTTTTCCTTAATGAAATAAAGATTCTCTTCTTATTTGAGCCAAAACAATGAGTTTATATGATTATCTCTTCTAATTCATGTGATTCTGTCTGATAAAACGAGCTCCGGGCTCTCTATCCTGAGCAGCACCTTTATAAAGGGCGTCAATTGGTTAAATAACGCCTCAGATGATGTCGTCAATTATCATTAAATCAATTCCTTAAAACAATTCAAAAATCACAATTGACGCCCTCAGCGATAAGCGTCTCTCAATTCGCGTCTCCAAGTAAGGCGTTAATCGGTTCAAATTCTTCAAATTAATTTCAAAATAATTCCTTAATTTCATATAAATGACGCCTTCACGTATGTCGTGTATTAATAAACGGACGCCTGCCGACACCGTCGTCAATTACAAAATTAATAATGACGATCAATCATATCAATCACTTTCCCATCAATGCACCTGACGCCGGTTACAAGTTCCCATGCAAGATTAAATGACGCCTCAGCTCATGTCGTCATACTTTGAAACCACGCCTTTCCTAAGACCGTCAATTGATAAAATGACGACTTCCATTAGGGCGTCATTACTTTTCGACCGTTAAAACCCTTTTCCCTTCCTTCTTCTTCCTCTTTCGTTCATTTCTTTCCCTCTCTCTTCTGCAAACCCTAACCGAAAAAACCCATTCTCCTCCACTCTATCCTCTCATTCTCACTCTCCCTATCCTCTCGTTCTCATGGCGGGCGGCGCACAGAAACGCCAAAGGGTCACAGCCCCCGAGGTTGTGGACTTGGAAGACGAACTCGCCGTGGAGGAGCTTCCTCCTGCGGCGGCCGAGGAAGCACCGGCGGCGGAGCACGAAGAGGAAACCAATGAAGAAGAAAGGGAAGATGGAGAAGAAGAAGATGAAGATGAGGACAGATGAAGACGAGGACGATGATGAGGAAGAAGAAGGAGATGAAGAAGGAGGGGAAGAAGAACAAGAGGAGAGGAAGGAGAAGGAGAGCAACCGCCGGTGGCGGTGGCGGTTGTCCCACGACCCGGCCAACCCCGACGGCCACGGCAACCAAGACAGATCATCCGGGGAGGGTTGATCGTGCCCGAACGACGCAAGGTAGGCCCCCAAACCCTCTATTTTTAATTTTATTTTCATTTTATTTCCATTTTTCATCATTTCCATAGCCCTCGGTTGAAAAAATAGTGACTCAGAAAAATGACGCCCGCAGGGGTGTCGTCAATTAAAACAACGCCCCAACCTGAGCCGTCAATTTAATTATTTTATTTTCTGAAAAATGATTAATGCATGAAATCACGCCCTGCAGCATGTCGTCATTTTTAAAATTTATCATGTTTATTCATCTCGCTGTTAATTTCCATGCCATTTCATTTATTTAAAACATATATGCCTCTGTTTATTTTATTTCGCATGGTAATTAGTTCGAAACCCCAGAAAAACAACGCCCCCCACCGGGGCGTCAATTCATTAAGCAGCGACCACGGGTGTGGTCGTCAATTCAAATTTTTTTTCAAAATTACGGTTAGGACAGAGAATTGCCTTTTAAACAGCGCCCCTCGCAGGGGCGTTACTTAAACAAATGACGACCCATGTCTGGGCGTCAATTCAAAATTTCTCAGAATTTAGGAAATTAATTTCAAAACAACGCTCCCCATAGGGGCGTCATTTAAGTAAACAACGACCTAGGGCGGGTCGTTAATTCAAATTTCTCATGAAATTATTAGAAACACATTTTAAAATAACGCCTCTCTCAGGGGCATCAATTGATTAAACCACGACCTAGGGGAGGTCGTTAATTAAAACAGAGAGCAAATGTTATAGCCAATGACCTTAAACGATTATCCACATGAAATCTTAAGTGAAAATTTTATTTTTGTTGCTTACAGGGGTTGATGAGGACCGGATCTCCTGGGTCCAAGTCCGAGCAGCTTATTACGGACTCCCGAGTTCCAGAGGGCTAGGGTAGATGCTATGGGGTTTCGGACCCTTCCTTAGCATAGAGCGGTGAGACCAGACCTACCCTTGATCCAGGTGCTTAGAGAGAGATGGGACAGGACTAGCAGGGCATTTCTGATGCCATGGGGTCATATGGTTCCTACCCTAGAGGACGTACTAGGATCACCGGGTTTAGGGTAGACGGAGAGGCGGTGAGCGGGATCACCATACCCGATTATAGTGAGCTGACACAGAGATTGCTAGGGCTAGAGACAGTCTATGAGACGCCCAGCGAGTGTAGGACCATCTATCGCACTGACCTTACCATAGCTATGGGCTTAGGTGACTCTAGGCAGATGTCGAGGGAGTCTCTAGAGCAGTTCTCACGGAGGCTGATAGACGGTGCTAGGGCTGCCTATTGCCAGGACCCGACTGAGAGGGAGAGAGCAGATCGAGACCTGAGGAGATTCCTATTCCTGAGGCTTGGGAGGTTGCTGCTCGGCACGAAGGGCGACATCATCAACTGCCGATTCCTAGGGATACTCGAGGACCTGGAGGGCGTCGGTAGATACGCCTGGGGAGCAGCGTTGCTGGCGCACTTGATGGCCGACTTGTCCATAGGGACAGGTCGAGAGACGACTGTCAGTGACTTCTCACCTTTTCTTCAGGTATGCATCTTCATTTTCTTCTCTTTTTTTCTTTATATGCATGTGAATGCTTTATTAATGCAATGCATGGATGCAGATATGGAGCCATTTATACATGCCGATGGGGCGTGCTGACCCACGGCCTGGAGATGAGGGATCCTTCCCTCTAGCACGTCGTTGGCTACCAGTGGTGACTGGGGCCCCACTCGCATACGAGCTGCGAGTGTTACGATGGGAGTTCCGCGACTTCCCCGCCTCACTGGTACGCATGCTTAATGTGATGCAATTTTTTTTTATATAGAATGTGATATGATATGATATGATGGATGATTGTGAATGCAGATGAGGTGGAGACCCTATGAGGGGATGACCGACGAGGGCCAGCCATGGGTCGTAGCGGGCCGACCTCGCTTCGAGCATGAGCTTTGGGTTCATTGCTTGAACGAGATTGAGCCGTTACGGCTGAGGCTGGTGATGAGGACCCTCAGCCTACACCAGGAGTGGATCGAGGTAGGAGAGCCACGTGGGATAGGCAAGAAGACGCGCGGTCACACGAAGGCGATTGACTGGAGAGTCCGGTTCTCAGACCAGTATGCCGACTGGCAGCGTGGCGGGACCCGAGTCACTTCACAGGCGACAGACAGCTCCGAGTACCTTCGACGCTACTGGGAGGTTTACGCCGACCGACCCCAGATGAGGGTCTTAGGGGTATGTATCCATGCACTCTCTTTTTTTAATTTAATTGCAAATGCTTTGTATATCTATTATGCGACTAATATGTGATGAATGCAGGATGCGCGGGACATAGTGGTGATGGACATGCAGACCCACCTCCATAGCTTGGAGGCCAAGTTGGCTACCACACGGGCAGACCTACAGACCCTGGTGAGTGTTCATGCAAATGAATTCCTGAATTATTGATGATTAGCCACTGACAATCTCAATGAATGCAGCGTGCCCAACAGGGAGCAGTGGTGAGAGAGACGGGAGAGGCCTCCAGCTCGAGAGGACCTAGTGCAGAGACGACTGCACTAGCGGAGCAGCTGGCTGGAGCAGTGACACGGGCCGAGGCGGCATAGCGCGACCTCTCCACACGGGTATGCCTTAAACTTTAAACTCCAACTTCCATTCCATTATTTATATGATATGCTTATAAAAAACTATGTTTACAGACTGAGGAGCTCCGGGCCTCTCTTACCTGCATCGAGGAGGGACAACGGGCGATGGCCACCCGGGTGAGTTATTTATTTTCAGTTGTTTATTGCTTATCTCATGAATTATTGAATTATGTATATGGAACTGATGATTTGTTTGAATGTTTGCAGACCTCGGAGCTACAGGCGGCGCTTACCCAGACTGCTTTAGCCGGGGCGGAGTTGGCAATCCGCGAGCAGCGCATCACGAAGCTGGAGCGGGCCTTGAGGCGGCGAGAGGAGCTACCTCAGGACGTAGCAGAGCTGAGAGTCGCCCTCGAGATGGAGCGCAGGGAGCGTGCACGGGAGCGAGAGGAGCACCGTGAGCAGGAGGCAGCATGTGAGCGGGAGCTTGCACGGGAGAGGGAGGAGCGTCGTGAGCAGGAGGCAGCACGCGAGCGAGAGCTCGCAGACTTGAGGATCCAGCTAGCCGTCACTCAGGAGCGGCTACGGTCCACCGAGGAGCGGCTTCAGCGAGGCTGGGAGCGAGCATGGGCTGCGGGGTACGCCTTCACCAGCTCTACCTTCGTGGCGGGTTCCTTTCTTCGGCAGAGGAGCAGGTTCGAGCTCCAGCTACTTCTCGGGGGTCCATGCCCCCTCCACGAGTGCCTCGTCGGGAGGACGAGAGTGAGGCCGAGAGTAGGAGAGAGGAGGGTGGAGGCGAGAGCTGAGAGAGACTTTACTTGTACTCCTCCACCTTCACACCTGTACTCAGATATACATTTGACATATATATATATGAGATTGAAAAAATTTTGGTTTACCCGAGCATTTGTGGACTTGTGTTTTCTTTCACTTTCTTGCTTTCCTTATTTTTGCCCTGCGCCTGTTGCTGTAGTTCACACCTGAACAAACAGGTTAATTCATCTATTTGACTTGGCCCCTTGCTCAATAAGCAAGGGAATATTTTTTCTTTGACCTTGATAACGGGTCAAGGGGCCAAGTCTTTAATCAATGAAGGTAAATGATAAACAAAATATAGGAAAATGCGACCTGCAAGCAAGCAAATGCTAACTAAAAAATAGATGCCCACACAAAAATGCAACAGGCACATGCACAACAACGGCTTAATATTTCATTCATTTTTTTCACCTTCTCTTTATATATTTTTTTAATAATTTTTTTTAATTTTTGATTTTTAAAATGACGCCCTCTCAAACGGCGTTTATTGGGAAATTGACGTTTGCTTAGAAGGCGTTTATTAAAAAACATCTTTTTAATAATTTTTTTTAATTTTAAAATGACGACTTCTTGAAAGTCGTTATTTTTGAAAAAGACGCCTGTAGGCAGAGGCGTTGATTTGTATTTTTCATTTTTTTGTCTTTTTTATTTTTTGAAAATGACGTCTTAACTAAGGACGTTAATTTTGAGAATTATATATATTTTTTTCTTTTTTTTCGAAAGCAAGCATAATACAGGGCTTTAAACCTTACGATATCATGATCTTAAATTCATTAATCTTTCTCTAAAAACTTAATAAAGGGGTCAGCGTGCTCAATGACTTATGCTTCTACTCATATTCTCTCGCAGCCCATCCTTCTTAGTCAGTCTTTATCATTCCTTGAGTTTAGAACCCACCATGGAGAGGGAAAAGAAGAATAATTTGGGGAAGCTCACGAGAGGTTTTCAAGAATGGGGAACGCTCCTCCCCTGCCCTAATGTCTGTTGGGATTCGATCTTTGGCTTAGGAAAATTTGTTGCTCTTTTCGCCCTTATTCATGCATACTTATTACGACCAGGGTTTTCCCTGCGGGGACTTTGCCCTCTTGACATGCTTTCTTTGATAATAGTTTCTCTTTTTTTCTTCTTTTCCTTTCTTCCGAAATAGATAAAAACCTAATTGTACTTGGGCTTTAAGTATTTTGTTCCCTTTTGGGCCCTGACTTCCACCTACTAGGGCGGTGAGCAGGTTTAGTTAGTAACCCTTGACTCGTACTCCCTCTCGTGAGCCGAAGAGAAGAGAATAGGTAAGATTTTTACACTCTTAATTTGAGTCGGACTTTCCTCGAATTCCGGGTTGCTTGAGTTTAAAAGTAGAGCGTGTAGTGTGTGCGTGAGTTAACCCAAAGTTAAATCATCAAGACTGAAGAATGAATTAGGGATTTTGATTGTTTGGGCTCGTGGCCCATGTACCATATCTGCCTTTTGTTTTGTTTTGCTTTTCTGTTTTTCTTCTTTTTGTTTGTTTTTGGTCCCTTTTTAGTATTTTTTTTGGTTTTTAGGGGTAGTATTTCTTTAAATAGAGACCATTCCAAGGATGAGTTAGCTCTTCACCTTCAGTATTAATTAGTTTGTAAGCATTGCCAGGATAAACATCTTTTATAACAAAAGGACCTTCCCAGTTTGGTTGAAGTTTTGAACGAAGTCCACCTGATTTTATGAAGATTCTTTTAATTACCATCTCACCGACTTTAAATTTTCTTTCAATCACTTTCTTTTGATAAAAACGTGAAAGTCTATTTTGATAAATACGTGCATGCTCGGCGGCGGCTAAACGCTTCTCGTCTAGGAGTTCCAACTGAGCAAGGAGAGATTCGCGGCGCTCATCAATGGGGAGCTCCTTGTCCAATTGTACTCATAGGGAAGGGATAAGAACCTCATAAGGGACTACCGCCTCCATTCCATAGGTAAGGGCGAAAGGTGTCTGCCCAGTAGGAGTACAAATAGAGGTGCGATAAGCCCAAAGAGCTTCAACTAATTTTTCTGGCCAATCCGCAAATTTAGTATCCACACACGTTTTCTTGATAATTTTAATCAAAGTTTTATTAGTCGCCTCTGCTTGGCCATTGCCTTGCGGATAATAAGGAGATGAATGATACAATGCAATGTTATACATGTTGCAGAGGTCCTGAATCTCCTGAGAGATGAATTGTGGCCCATTGTCGGTGACGATGGTACTTGGGATGCCGAACCTTGCGATGATGTTCTTCGTTATAAATTTGCATACGGTTGACGTTTTTATCTCCACGTAAGTTTCCGCTTCCGCCCACTTGGTGAAGTACTCCGTCGCCGTGAGTATAAATGACTTTGGTTTTGTGAGGAGGGTCGGGTCACCAAGAGGTCTAATGATATCGAAAGTCCACATGGAGAAAGGCCATGGGAAAGATATAGGATGGAGTCAAGAAGCAGGAGAATGAATTTTGTCGGCGTGCAATTGGCACTTAACACACCTTCGAACATAGATGGAGCAGTCCTCTTCTAGAGTGGGCCAATAGAAACCTAGTCTAAGGATCTTCTTAGCTAGCATCTGGCTATTGACATGACCACCACAAACTCCTGAATGCGCCTCTTCCACGACCTTCCAAGATTCATTATCATCTAGGCATCTTAACAAAACACCGGTAAGACCTCTTCTATAAAGCACACCTCCAATCAAAGTGTATCGCTGAGCAACTCTTCGAATGGCTTTCTTTTCTTCAGCCGTGGCTTCCTCAGGGTATGATTGATCTTGGCAATACTTAGCAATCTCGTAATACCACGGCTTTTCTTCATCGTCCAATTCTTCCTCTAAATCCAACAACATGACTTCCTTATTCTCAATGATTCCCACTTGTTTAATCTTCCTGGGCACCTCCTCCTTAACACTAAGGAAAGCTGGATCTTTAATAGCTGGAGTGAGTCGCTTGTGAACAATGATAGAATGGGAATCCGTTTCGGGAGGGAAAGCCAAGGAAGATGTAAGAGAAGCGAGGGCATCAGCTAAAATGTTATGTTCACAAGGAACGTGAACGAAGATTAATTTAGTGAAAAGCTTGGTATAAGCGGAAGTCAATTCCTGGTAGGGTTTGCGTTTAGGATTGAGCGTGCGGCACTTGGAGAGCACTTGGCAAAGAATAAGCTGACTATCACCTACAATCCGTAATTGGGTAACACCAAATTGATGAGCGGCCTCTAGTCCAGCCAGAAGAGCCTCATACTCAGCTATATTATTTGTAACTGGAAATGCAAGCTGAGAGGCGAGTGGAATAGTGATACCCTCCGGTGATAGAAGAACAATATCAATCCCTTTCCCTTTTGAATTCAAAGCTCCATCAAAATGTAACGTCCACATTGAATCGGATTGATTGACGGACATTAGTTCCTCATCTGGAAACTCTGAGCGAACAGGGTCAAATCTAGGGAGAGGGTGGTGAGCAAGATGTTCTGCTATGGCATAGCCTTTAATCGCTTTTTACTGAATGTAGATGATGTCAAATTGAGAAAGGAAGCTTTGCCATCGTGCTAATCGATCGGTGAGAACAGATTTTTCAAGAAGGAACTTGATTGGATTCATACGAGCGATGAGGTGAACTTCGTGAGCTAAGAAATAATGCTTAAGTTTTTGAACTACCCAGACTAAAGCAGTACAAGTCTTCTCTATGGCTGAGTACCTCTGCTCACAGGGGTTGAGAAGTTTTGACAAATAGTAGGCTGCCCTTTCTTTTCCTTCTTCATCAACTTGGGCTAAGACAGCGCCTACGGAGTCATCCAGGACGGAAATATAAAGAACAAGCGGTTTGCCTGGAACTGGCGGCTTCAGGACAGGAGGATTTGAGAGATAATCCTTCAATCCGTCAAAAGCTGCCTGACATTTGTCATCCCAAAGAAACTTGACTCCCGGTTTAGTAAGCTCGTAGAACGGCCTACATCTTTGTGAATGTTGGGAGACAAAGCGGCGAATGAATTGTAACCTCCCGATCAATCCTCGAACTTCTTTCAAATTCTTGGGAGGAGGCATTTCCCTTATAGCCTTTGTCTTGTTGGGATCAATCTCAATACCCCTCTTACTTACGATGAATCCAAGCAACTTCCCTGATGAAACTCCGAATACGCATTTCTTGGGATTCATTTTCAGCTGATGCTCCCGTGCTCTTTGCAAAACCTTAGCTAGAACCCCAGGATGCTCAATCCTTATCCTTGATTTCACTACCAGGTCATCAACATACACCTCAATGTAAATGTGGATCATATCATGAAAAATTACCATCATAGCCCTTTGATAGGTGGCTCCAGCATTCTTAAGTCCAAAGGGCATGACCACATAGCAATAAGTTCCACATGGTGTAGTGAATGATGGTTTCTCTTGATCCTCCTCAGCCAGGCGAATCTGATTATAACCTGAAAAGCCATCCATAAAGGAGAGAGTCTCATATCTTGCCGTATTGTCAATTAAGACATCAATATGAGGGAGGGGAAAGTCATCTTTAGGACAAGTGCGGTTGAGGTCCCGAAAGTCTATACAAATCCGCACATTTTCATCTTTCTTCATGACTGGGACGATGTTAGCCACCCAATTGGGATAGAGGACAACTCTGACAAATCTAGCCTTGTGAAGCTTATCGACCTCTTCTTTCATTTTTAATGCCATATTAGGGTGGAAACATCTCAACCGCTGTTTGACCAGAATGGACCCTTGTTTAAGTGTAAGTCGATGTTCGACAAGTGCAGGGTCTAGTCCAGGCATATCTTCATAACTCCAAGCGAACGTGTCCTTATATTCTTGGAGGACCAAAATAAGCGCCTCCTCTTCGGAGGGCGGCAAGTTTTTGCTGATGAGGACAATCATAGGGTCTTCCTCAGTACCCAGATTTATTTCTTTGGTAGGCTCTTCTACTGAGGCTGATGGCTCATCAAATCTTCTCATGCCACTGGCAAAAGCATCAGCCTCGTCCTCATATTCTTCGTAACTTTCATCCCCCTCTTCAATAGGGTCTTCATCGTTCATTATCTCATAAACGCCAAAACCCTCATTAAGAACACAAGTATCCTCATATTCTACTTCTGGCAGGATAATCGGATTCTCCAGATATTCGGGAAGAGCTAAGCATGCCCGACACCTTCTAGCTAATTCCAACAAGAATCTACGGGGAATCTGCTTACCCTTGGATTTCTTACGTGAAACTACCCCATGAGCCTTAACATTAGAAGAATAAGAACAACTAGCCTGATCACTAGAACCTGACGAAGAAGAGGAAGGAGGGGAAAAAGGGGGTACAAAAGGGGATACAGATGAAGACCCCTCACCGGAGGGGTAGGGAAGGTCCTCTAATGAATCCGGGAAGAGCGGCCTCTGGGTCAGGACACACTCAGGAAGAAGATAGGAGGTCTCCTCAATGGAGATGTAAGATTGGAAAGTTTGAATTTTGGTATTTTTTTTCTTCATTTTTATTTTCAAGAAGAAGGCAATGAGAGGGAGGAATAGGGGGTGGAGTTGAAATTGAAAGATTGGCGAAAGATTGGATCAATGATGGCCTGCACGGGGGCGTGATGGAGAGTGTGGAAAATTGCTCGAGGAGCAAAGGAGGAATTAATGGAGAAGCCGGAGATGAATGTGGAGAAAAAGTTATTAAGACCACGGGCAGTCTAGGGATGTCTGAGCAAATCATTTTATTAAACAAACGGACCAAAGCCGTTGGATGAATGGTCTTGACAAAGAAGAGGCCGGCTGTGGACATCGAAAATCGCACACCCAAATGTCACGCTCGGCCCAGCATCAACAACGGCGCCGAGTGAAGGAACCCCGGAGAAATCAAGCACGAAAGGCCCCACAGCCCATGGGCCCCAGGAGAAAGTCAAACAGGCCATGACTCGTGCTCGCAACGGGCTCAGAACGGGCCCCAAATATACACCCCGTGGGGAGCCCTTCAGCGGCACGCCCAGCCCCCAAGGGGCCTCAACGGCACGCCCTGTGGAGCTCCACCGGCACGCTCCTTCAGGGTCCCAGCGGCACAGCCTAAGGGTTGCTCAGCGGCACACCCCCGTTGGGGTTCAGCGGCACGCCCTCAGTGCTGTTCAACGACACGCCCCTCAGGGCCTTCAGCGGCACACCCCCGTTGGGGTTCAGCAACACGCCCTCAGTGCTGTTCAACGGCACGCCCCTCAGGGCCTTCAGCGGTACACCCCCTGGGGGTGGCCTCACCGGCGCACCCCTTTGGGTGTTTAGCGGCACGGCCCTTTGGGGCTTCAGCGGTACACCCCCAGGGGTTCTTCAGCGGCACGCCCATCAGGGGCTCCAGCGGCACGCCCTTCAGGCCATCCAGCGGCACGCCCTTAGTGGCTTCAGTGGCACGCCGTTTTGGCTCTCCAGCGGCACGCCCCTTCAGCTCGCCAGCGGCACAGCGGTGAAGCTTTTCAACGGACGACGTGAAGCCCATGCCCTATGCATCCTTGGCGCGCAGTGAAGCCGTCCGAGGTGGCAGCCGATCGTTGGGCCACGTAGGCTACCCCACTGACACCCAGGACAGGGCAGGTCAAACGCCATCATCACAGACCACTTCCCGCCTTTGACGGCCGTGCTCGAAGGCTCCGGCAGCAGGGAGTATAAAGCCACTCCCGCTTCAAAGAGAAAGAAGGAGGAAAAAGGGAAGAGGAGGAAGGGAGACATACGAAAAAGGGTCAGACAGACACACAGAGGAGAAGAGAGAAGAGCGGAAGAGGCGTCCCGGCGTGAGCTTCCTCCGGCGATCATCGGGAAGAAATAAGAGTAAGAGAGAGAGAGCTCGATGTAATGGGGGGAGAGAGTTGGGGGTTTTCCTTTGTACTCGGTTCCTCCCCCTTCTTGTGCTGTCTTTCTTTCCGTTTCCCGCCTACGGCCTTGTCGTGGGCATTTTCTTTTGTCATGTATGTGTAGGGCTCCGGCCCCTTTGCTCCCCATGAATGAAAGTCACCCTTCTTGGGTCTTTTCTGCCATTTCCCGTCGATTTTACTCCCGTCCTCGCAGTATATGATGTATTCATCCGTCCCTTCCTTCTCCGGTATTCTTGGAGGCCCCGCAGTCACATGATTCTTCCTTTGCGAGTTTTGGCCCCCATGGGCTCTTCACCCACCATGGCCACCTGCCGTGCCCACCAGCTTAAGGAGAGGGGGAGACCCTTGCCCTCTCTCAGAACACCCAGTTACCAGTGACCGTCCCTTGGCCCCCTCCTGCCATTCCCCCAGCGGTACGCCCTGTTGGGCTCCTGGCCGGCACACTCATCAGCCCTTGGCCCTTGCCCGGTACACCCCCAGCTGGCCCCAGCGGTACACTCTTCTGGTCTTCAGCGGCACACCCGCTGGCCAAGCCCGAGCCCGTTGTTCTCCTTCGCGTTTTTCAAGGCCCTATAAAGTTGTTGCTCCCCCGGGGGCCCACCTCCAGTTGTCGAGTTCCGCCACTCCATGTGGGCGCGTTCCCTTTACCTCCCTTACGTCCCGGGTCAAGGGGAGATGCTGCCGAATTTTTGTGAGAAACTAATAAACGATTAAAAGAGGCAAAAGGAGGCAACAAACGAGCAGGGTAATTAATGAAACCTTCCAACTCATCAAACCACTGCCGGCACCACAACGAGAACTGAACCGAACCAATTAACTACCCGGCAGCCCGAACGTCCGACCCGCAAGGAAAGAGACCGAATCGAATAAAGAGAACGAACAAAGGGAGGAATTTTATATAAAACTACACGAAAGTTAAGATAAGAAGAAAAGAAAAGCCTTAAAACAAATAATCGAAAACTGATCGAACCTCCACCATCACGCCTCGATTGGCCCTTCGCCGGTACGCCGCTCCCACTGGCCCTCAGCGGCACGCTTCTATTGGCCCTCAGCGGCACGCTCCCATTGGCCTTCAGCGGCACGCTTCCCTTGGCCCCCTTTCAGCGGCACGCTCCCTCCCTTCGCCGGTACACCCTCAGTCACAGTCTCAGCGGGATCCAACGTACAGACTTTGGGCTTGGCAACGTATAGACTTCGAGCTGTAATCAAAGAGGCAATGTACAGACTTCATGTTGCAGTGTATAGACTTGGGGCTGGCCGACGTATAGACTTGGCCAATGTATAGACTTTGGGCCCGCCAATGTACAGACTTCATGTTGCAGTGTATAGACTTGGGGCTGGCCGACGTATAGACTTGGCCGATGTATAGACTTTGGGCCAGCCAATGTACAGACTTCATGTTCCAATGTATAGACTTGGGGCTGGCTGACGTATAGACTTGGCCAATGTATAGACTTTGGGCCAGCCAATGTACGGACTTCATGTTGCAGCGTATAGACTTGGGGCCGGCCAATGTATAGACTTGAACAATGTACAGACTTTGGGCCCGCCAATGTACAGACTCCACGTTACAACGTACAGACTTTGGGCTTGGCAACGTATAGACTTCGAGATGCAGTCAAAAGGGTCAATGTATAGACTTCACGTTCCAATGTATAGACTTGGGCCAGCCAACGTGTAGACTTCATGACGGCCAGTGTACAGACTTCGGACCAGTCGACGTATAGACTTCATATTGCAACATGCAGACTTTGCTCCACTCTGCTCCAGTGTATGGACTTTGGGCTTGGCAACGTACAGACTTCGAGCCTGGGGAACGTACAGACTTTATACCCACCCCCACGTTCTGATTGGCTCCTTAGCCGGCACGCTTCTCTCACCTTTCAGCGGTACACTCACCTAACCCCTTCGCCAGCACACTGCTTGAACCTTCAGCGGTACACCCCTTTAAACCCTCAGCGGTACGCCCTTCAAACCCCCAGCGGTACACTCTTAATTGCCCCAGCGGCACGCCCCTTGAACCTTCAGCGGTACACTCCCTTGAGCCCCAGCGGTACGCTCCTTTGGCCTCCAGCGGTACGCCCCTTTTAGCCTCCCAGCGGCACGCTCTCTGCCCTCAGCGGTACACTCCCGTTTTCCCCTTCGCCGGCACACTATACATATACACATATACAGCCTGATAAAGGCATTAACAATAGCAAATAAATTAATAAAAATTACGCTAATTAAAGGACTCCGAATGCGCAATATTAATCACAATAAAGAGGCGGGAGGGGTAATAAAAAAATAAATAACAAATGAATGATAATAACAAGAATAATCATGAATAAAAGAAGAGAAATCATCCCGGACAAAGGCACGAATAAACAGTAAACATCAAATCAGAAATCCCAGAAGATATAACTAAGAAAGCCCCAGATAAAAGACGCTAACATCCACACTGCAGCCCTCTCTCTCCCCGGGACCCGGGGCAAAAGAGAATAACAACGCCGCCCTTTCAGGTCGGGCTCGAGTCTCGGGAATTACCCCGATATGGCCAGGCTTTGATCTAACCTCGGGCCGACATCCTAATCGGACCGGATTTGTTTTCTCGTTCCGGATACCTTCCGAATCCTCATTAAAATTGCCGCATGCTCGGCAGACATTTGAAGGGATCTACCTCGGTTTTCTCATTGTGACGCTGCCACGGACCTGTGTCCGAATACAAAAGGTCTACGAGTGGCCGACACGGCCGACAGTTTATGGCCTTAATACAACCTTCAGTGTGATCTATCCCTATCTCTCTCGCATAATTAATATTACTCTTTTCGGCCGCGGGGCCTCTAATTTCGGCAATTAATCAAGGGTATTCCCTCGTATGGGGGATGTAAATGACGTCGTGACCTTTATGGCGCGACGGGATTCGGTCCCGACACGAACCACACAATCGTCTGACGAAGTCAGATCGAGCGCACCATGGACTCTTCGGAGCCCGAATAAATTGTCACCTCGGTGACTGACACGCCCACGCACGTAATAAGACCAACAGACGGACCGGAACGACGATCGAACGAGAAGTGCGTCCATAACTCTGGCACGCCCGGTGGGACCGATCCACCCTTCATCTCTTTGCCGAAATTAGGGGCCCCGCGGCCCCCTTCTTGTAATACTAATTGGGCTACTTTCTTAAATGCAGAAAAAGAGAGAGGCATCATGGAACCAACGATGGCGGTCGTCTGCGGCCCTCAGCCCGTCCAGAACCACGTTCGGGGTGGCTACTTGGCGATCCCCCTCACCTTCGGGAGCTTCCCTCCCACCGTGGGCTTCCCCAACTTCCTGGGGGTGGCCTTCGTTGACATCCTCGACGCACGAGCGCCCGAGGAGCCCCAAACCAACGCTCCCGCTCCGGGAGCCGTCGAAGCTGCCGCCGGCCGAGCTGTGGCCAAGAACAACAACAGCGTCCCTACAACGACGCTGAGCTGCAACGTGCACCATGTGCACCAGACTACCGGCCCATCCCACCAGGGGTCGGCATCTCACCGGAGGAGGCTCCGGAGAAACAACATTAGCGCCGGCCCGGGGCGCCGCATGTCCAACTCTGGGAAGACCATGACTATGGGGACCCACCGAGTCCGTCTGGACGGGAGGAGATCCCCTGTGGCACCGGACCGCGTCGTCCCGACCGTGCCGGTTCAAAACTCCTTCCAAGAGCTCCGGAAGTTGAAAGAGGAGGCAGCACCCGCCGCTGTCGCCACATCACCAAGGACTGCGCCGACCCACAGGTCGGCGAAGCTGAAGCAAGTCTGGATACCTAAAGAGACCCAGCCCACTGCACCCGCCCAGGCAGGGCCCAGCACTTTCCGCCCCAGGAGGGCCCGACGCGATGACAGGGTCGAGGTAGTGACCCCCACTCTCCGACCGGCACCCGTCATCCCGGTGCCGTCCGAGAATGTTCACCGCCGTCGTCGAGGGCGCCGGCACAATGCCGCCCGCCTGGCTCTCACGGCCTACTCCCCTCCTGTCGCTGTCATCGACGCGCAACCCCAGGCCGCTCTCCCTGACCAGGAGTGGGAAGGGATCGAGCAGGCCATGAGGAACTACCTCCGAGGCCCGGGTAGCACCCCCGCCGGCCGCCAGAGGCTACTGGGGGCAATGGCCTCCGCCTTCCAGGAAGAAAGGGGGGACCTGCACCTAGCATGGAATCGAGGACCCGCCCGGAGGAGCCGTGCCAGTCCCCTGTACGGGAGGAAGCGCCGCCCCGACGGTCGGTCTTCGACAGGCTGACATTCCCAGGAGGATCGTCCAGGAGGCGACAAAAAGAAATAAGAGTAAGAAATGGCAGACATTCACCTGCAATATGGCAGGAGTTCATGGTCGGTATGGGGCCTTACCCACCGACCCGGAAGAATTGGCCAGAATAGCCGTTAGACCGGGACCCCTTACTAGAAGAGGGAGAGCGGCAGGCGGCGCGACACCCGTAGGCGCCGAAGGGACCTTACCTGAAGAGCCCCTTGCGGCCCTCACGGCCAATGTGGTCACCACCGGCGACACGAGTGGCGAACCCTCGACATCAGCCGAGGACGCCCCGGCCGGAGAGACAGGGGGCATGCCTAGTCTTCCCACAGCTGACCCTACAATGCTGCTCATGATACAACGATTCCAGCAGGAAATCGAGTCACTCAAGAAGCAGCTAAGTGAGCGGGACGCACCGCCCCCGATGTCCTGGCAGACCGAGGTTATACCCGAAGTACCCAGGGACAGGGGGCAGTCTTCAGAGGCAGCTCTTCCAGCAACCCTCAATCCTCTCGGGGGCGCGCCCCCACAGCAGACACATTATACAGTAGTGGCCCCGCCACAGGCTCCGCCTTCACAAGGGTCCCCTATGGCCCCCCGGGCGACCGTGGTAGCCACCCCGAGCGCGCAGCCCGCTCACTTTTACCCGAATCCGGTCGACCCGGCAACAGTTAGCCGGTTGATGCTGGAGCAGATGATAGATATGAAGCTGGCCGAGAGGGGCGAAGGGGATCAGACGCCGTTTGACGTCTACCGGGTACCCTACCCGGCTCACTATGCTGCCAGGAAGTTGCCGGCTGGCGTCACCAAGCCGCCGAAATTTGAAAAGTTCAACGGGCAAGGGTCTCCCAGAGAGCACATTGCCTACTATGTGAACGTCATGGGAGACCTGGCTGCTGATGAGGCCTACCTCCTGAAGTTCTTCGGCTCAACACTTACCGGACTTGCCTTTGAATGGTACTCCGGCTTGTCACCCGGGTCGGTGGCCGATTGGCCCGACATGCAGAAGAAGTTCAAGGAAAGGTTCTACGTTGCCGAGAGAGAAGTTACCATGGCTGAACTCTACGCCACAAGGCAGAAGAATGATGAGTCGGCCCTCGACTACATTAAAAGATGGAGGAACCTTAGTATGAGGTGCAAACGCCCCCCGCATCAGGAGGACGCAGTGCAGATCTGCAAGCAAAACTTAAAGAAAGAAATCCTAGAAAGGATGATCGGCACTGAGGTCAAGACATTTGACCGCCTGAACAATGTGGTAGCGGAGATCGAGGCATTCTTGGCCCGATACTCCTCCACTCCAGGCATGTCAAGCCAGAGAGCCAGACAGGCCGAGAAGAAGCCAGCTCCCCCGGAGGTGCATGCACTAGACTTCCAGGCTTTTGAAAAGCAGAAGGAGAAAGCCAAGGGAGCTGCCAACCCTCCGCCGCCCAGAACCACAGAGCGGCGGGAAGGCCCCTCGCTAAGGGAGAAGATGAGAAACAAGTTATATTCCTTCTCCCGGGACAAGTCCAAGCTCCTGTTCGAATGGGCAACCAGCTACAATAAAATCACACTGCCAGAGCCGAAAAGGCCTGGCGACTTGAAGAAGAAGGATGACCCGCGCTTCTGCATGTACCACCGGGTGCTCGGGCATACTATTGAAGATTGCTACGTCTTCAAGGACGTTATTGAGTCCTTAATCAAGAACGGGGAGCTGGACATGGGGGAGCATAAAGTAGACCCCCCGCAGCCACACGAGCTGCCCAGCATAGCCTCCTCCGTCAATATGATCTCACTATATCAGGAGTTGCCAGAAGAGTGGGCGGAAGCCTGTGCCCGCGCCACTTATGAGACTTTTGTCCTGGCCCCGGCCCAAGATCAGGAGGGTTGGCAGACGGTGCCCGGAAGAAGTAGAAAGGCACGCACCCCTCGGTCCGCCCCAGGGATTCATCCAAGGGACGCGACACCCTTGCCGGCACCACCACCGGCGAGCCCGGTTCGCCATGACACGGCCCCCAGGCTGGTCATGAGGCGGCCCACCCACAACAAGAAGAGCTCTGTCCCGCTGCGAATGCACCAGAAAACCAGCCCGGCGGTCGAGAAACTCCAGGCTATTATTGACGGGCTTGAAGATTATGAACAGCCCAAAATCCAGCCCGTGGAACTAAAAGAATATGTCCCCTGGGAGGAGTTCGAATCACTCGAGCTGGCTCCAGGAACAAAAGCTGAAACAGAAAAAGAGCCTCCCCTGTGGGGTGAGCTTCCTCAGGAGCAGCCATTGGCCACGGCAGGGAAGAAGAAGAAGAAGAGAAGACCCAGGGGCAAGAAGAAGAAGGAGGTCGTCCTCGCCTGCAACACCCTCTCGGCGCTGTTCGACACCGCTCTCTCCCTGGAAGAAAAAGAAGAAGACCCACCCCATGAACCAGCAGAGGTGAGTCAAGCTGAAGCATCCACCTCCCAGCACGCCACCAGGTCAGGGAGGAAGTGGGGGCGCCCTCCTCAGGGCAGCCTCAACATCATGCTCAGGGGGGAACAACCATACCAGGTTCCCGAGCCCGAGGTCCGAGGCACCGAGATCCCTCCCCCATCAGGTCTCTACCCCGGAGGCACCAAGAGTCAAGGCGCCCCGTCATTCGCCGAGTTCCTGTCAGCTCGAGTAGGAAGGCGGGCGCACCCCCAGGGGTCCTCTGCGACCAGTAAAGCAAGCATCCCCAAGCCCTACCAGCTGCAACTCCTGCCCAGCCAGAGGAAGAATTCAGCGGCACCCCAAACCTCGCCGAATTCATGCGAGCAGCGGAGGAGGCCCAACAGGCCCCGCCTGCTCAACGGGCTACAGCAGATCCCGCAAAGGAGGCGTCCCCTGATCAGACACCCCAGCCTCAGGATGGGAGCAGGCGCGGCAAGCCCGAAGAAATGAAGCTGCTCAAGGTGCGGGCCGCCGAGCGATAGTCAGACACCTCAAGAAGATCCCGACCCGGTTCACTGTGTGGGAGATGCTGTCTTTAGATGAAGAAACACGGCAAGCCATCATAGCCGCCCTCCAGACGCCAGCCCACCTTGAAGCCAGTTTGGCAGAAATAGCACCCGAAGTGGCCGTGGCCTTCACAGAAGATGACATGCTCCTGCCGACCTGCAGTCACAACAGACCCCTCTACATGAAGGGGCAATTGAATGGCCAGCCCATCAACAGGGTCCTGATCGACCCAGGGGCAGCAGTGAATATACTCCCTTACCGGGTGTACCAGAAACACTATTTCGATGTACACCTGGTTGAGGTTAAAAATGTCAAGATTGCTGGCTTTAACCAGAAATGTGAAGTGCCCATGGGGGTTGCAGAGTTCAACTTGACCTTTGATGACTTCACCACCAAGGTCCAGTTCCACGTCATCAACTCCAGCACTTCCTACAAGGCGTTGCTGGGCCGGCCTTGGCTACACCAGAATAGGGTGGTACCCTCCACTCTGCATCAATGCATCAAGTACCCCTGCGAGGGAAAGGAAGTCAGAATCTTCGCCGACCTCCACCCGTTCGAGGTGTTCGAGTGTCACTTGTCGATGCTAATCTGTACTTGGAAAAGGCGAAGCAAGCTCCTCAAGCTGCCCGAGACAAGGGAAAGAAGAAAATGGAATCAGGAGGCTGGTTTCCTCCGCCGCCCCCAGGCTATGTGGCTCCCCCACATGTGCCATTTATTGCACAAGAAGAAGGGGTATTTAGGGCAGCCCCTCTCGCCATCTACCCCACACCAGGGGCACCCTGCCTCGAAGACCTGCTAGAAGATGTCAGGGTCCCGCCGGGATCGTCAAGCCGATAGCGGAAATTGAATGCCAAGCAGCTGAACAACTGAGAACCTTCGAGGTACCTAACCCTGAGGGGCCGCCCACTATCTTCTATGTGGCCGGGGAGAAGCCAGTCAGGGAAGACGATGATTGCCGGTTCCCTGACGAGTTGCATGACCCGCACGTCCCCATTACGGGACTTCCCCACATGACTGACCAGGCAGCCCGAATGGTCAGAAAGCAGAAGATTCCCCTCTACCAGCCCTCCAGCCGGAAGGAAATGTTTGAAAGAATGTGGAACCCACCAAACCTGGATCGACGGTTGCTGAAAATCACCAAGCGCCCCGGTCTGGGCTTTTCACTAGAGGAATATTACGAGACTGACGTCATATCAGTCTCAACATGGTCTGGCGACGACCCCGCAGAAGCTACAGATTCGCGGGAAACCCACCAAGACACATGTCCGGGGCCCCGGCCGAGGAGGCACAAGACGAAGAAGTATTCCTGTGGAAGCCTCCCAGCCGCCGCTGCATGGAGAAGACCCCCTCCTTCTCCGAAGTGTCGACCTCGAGAGGGCACACCAGCGAGGCACCTCCACCCCGGTCGGCCGGCGAAACAAGGAGCAGAAGCATGGGCCAGGCTCCGAAATCCCCTCGATACGACCCCGTCATGTACGCCTTGTACCATAGGCAGCAACGGGAGATCGAGACACTAAAAGTACGACTGGCTGAGTTGACCTCGCTAGTCGCCGACCTGATCCAGGGATCTCTTCCCCCGCGGGGTGGCCGCATGCCTCGGCCCCGAGATGCCAGTCCTGACACCCCCGTCTGGTCAAGAAGGGAATTGAGAGACACGGCAAGCCTGTTGATCGGGCGACCAACCAGGCAGGGCCTAACACTCCAAGAGAAGCTGCAGAAGCCCTACTCCTTCCCGAGAGAGAAGACCCGGGGCATCTTCGACTGGGCCTGCCATTACGGCAAGGTCTCCCTCCCACGGTCCAAGAGGCCACAAGACACCAGAAGAAGTGGGGACCCACTATTTTGCCCTTACCACCAGATGCTGGGTCACGCCATTGAAGACTGCTATGTCTTCAAAGACATTGCTCAAAGCCTCATTGACAGGGATGAGCTCAGAATGGGGGACTACGTGGTAGCCCCGCCACGCCCCCATGTGGCGGACAGCCCCAGGGCAGGAGCCTACACTGTGTCCATCCAATACCAGGTGCCGGAAGATGCGGCTACCCCGGCCCCCGCAGGAGCGGTCTATGATGAATACACAGAAGAGCCCGAGATGGACCTATGCCCCTCTGAGCCAGCGGACCTCACGTACCCGGCGGCTACGGCCCAGGAGGAGTGCGAGGTGAATGCAGCCTCCATGCCCAGTCATGATGAACAAGAAGAGAGAGATGGCGTCCTCGAGCCCGAGGACAATGAAGACCAAGATTTCGTCGATCTGTCGCCAGCCCCGCCGGAAATTGAAAATGGCGGCCAGGTCACGGTCGACGAATTGATTGAGGTCAACCTTGGTACAGAAGACGACCCCAGGCCAACTTTTCTGAGTGCTCTCATGCCCCTACAGGAGAGAGAACAATACACGAAGTTGCTGCAAGAATTCCGGGATTGCTTTGCCTGGAACTACAAAGAAATGCCTGGGCTCAGCACCGAAGTGACTCAGCACATCCTGGCCATTGATCCCAAGGTGGAACCAGTGAAGCAACCTCCCCGGCGCATGAGGCCGGAGCTAACCAGCCAGATCTGCAAAGAGGTCGACAAGCTCATAAATGTCGGCTTCGTGGCGGAGAATCAATACACCACATGGCTGGCCAATATTGTACCAGTGAAAAAGAAGAATGGACAGATCAGGATTTGCGTGGACTTCCGCGACCTGAATAAAGCCTGCCCGAAGGATGACTTTCCGGTGCCTATCACCGAAGTGATGATCGATGCAACCACTGGCCACGAGGCCCTGTCCTTCATGGATGGGTCGTCCGGCTATAACCAAATCTGGATAGCCGACCACGACCGGGTCCATACAGCTTTCCGGTCACCCAAAGGGATATTTCACTACAAGAGGATGCCCTTCGGCCTCAAGAATGCCGGTGCCACATACCAACGGGCAATGACCAAGATCTTCGACGAGCTGCTGTACGGCAAGGTCGAGTGCTACATTGATGATCTGGTCGTCAAGACGAAGAAAAGAGACGAGCACCTGAGTGACCTCAGGGTCGTCTTCCAAAGGCTCCGGCAGTACGGGCTGAAGATGAATCCCATGAAGTGCGCCTTTGGCGTGTCCAGTGGGAAATTCCTCGGCTTTATTGTCCGGCACAGAGGGATCGAGATCGACCCCCTGAAGATAAAGGCCATCCAGGAGCTGCCTCCTCCGAAGAGTCTGGGAGAGCTGAGGTCCCTGCAGGGGCGTTTAGCTTACATCCGCAGGTTCATCTCCAACCTGTCAGGGCGCTGCCAACCCTTCCACAGACTGATGATGAAGAATGCACCCTTCAGCTGGGGCCACGAATGCCAGCACGCGTTCGACCAGCTAAAGGAGTACCTGAAGACCCCGCCTGTCCTGGGGGCACCTGTCAAAGGCAGACCGCTGATTCTGTACATAGCGGCCACCGAATATTCACTGGGGGCAATGCTCGCCCAGAACAATGATGAGGGAAAAGAGCAGGCTCTCTACTATCTCAGTCGAAGATTGGTGGGTGCAGAGGCTAAGTACACCCCGATTGAGAAGATCTGCCTTGCCTTGGTCTTCGCAGTCAAGAAGATGAGGCACTACATGCTGTCCCATGAAGTCAGCTTAATATCCAGGGCCGACCCCATTAAGCACATCCTCTTCCAGCCAGTCCCAAAGGGGCGCCTTGGCAAGTGGGCCGTGCTACTCATGGAATTTGACATCACCTACGTGCCCCAGAAGGCCGTTAAGGGACAAGCCGTCGCGGATTTCTTCGCAGCACACCCCGTGCCCGAAGACTCCCCTTTGGCCACCGAACTACCTGAAGACGAAACACTAGAGGTAGACCAAGTACAACAAGCCATCTGGCAGCTATACTTTGACGGGCCTCGAGAACAGAAGCGACCCCGTCCGGGCATGCCAAGGTGCGGGCCGGAGCTGGCATCGTCCTCAAATCCCCAGACGGAGAGGTCATGCATACTTCCTGCTGCATTAGCAAACCCTGCACCAATAATGAAGCAGAATATGAAGCTCTGATCATCGGCCTCCAGGTCGCCCTCCAGTTGGAGATCAAAATGCTCCAAGTGTTCGGCGACTCGCTGCTAGTCGTCAAACAGGTCCAGGGACAGTTTGACGTCCGAAACCTGAGCTACTCCCCTACCACACTAAGGCCAAGGGGCTCATGGAGCGGTTCTACCTCCTCGAAATAGGCCATGTCGCCAGAGGGGAGAACGCGCAAGCCGACGCCCTGGCAAAACTGGCAAGCTCACTGGCAGTACCTCCAAATGGATCTCTCAACATCCAGGTAGTGAACCAGCGCCAGATGCCCAGTATGATAGAAGAAGAGCCAGAAGAAGAGGACCTACAGGTCGCTACAGCAGAAGCCGTCAGCCTGCCTGACTGGAGAGACCCCCTAATGCAGTGGCTCAGACACCAGCAACTACCCGACCGAAGAGAAGAAAAGATCAAGCTAGTCAGAACCAAGGACTCCTATGAGCTCCGAAGCGGAATATTATTCCGGATTGTGGCCGATGCCAAACGGAAGCTACTCCTCCGATGCTTGTCCACTGAAGAAGCTTGGAGGGTCATGAAGGAGGTCCATGCCGGGCAGCTGGTGCACACCAGGCGGGGCCGAAAATGAAAATTGAAATCAAGAAACTTGGCTACTATTGGCCTACAATGTTCAATGACTGCTGCAAGTATGCTAAGTCGTGTCAGAGATGTCAGGAGCACGCCACTATACCCAGAGACCTCCGTGCACCATTACACCCAACAGCGCCCAGTTGGCCGTTCGCCCAATGGGGAACAGACGTCGTGGGTCCCCTACCTGCCTCCTCCACAGGCTGCAAGTACATCCTGGCGGCAACCGACTACTTCTCCCGCTGGGCAGAGGCTGTCGCTTACGCGAGGTCACCGGGAGAATCGTGGTCAGGTTTGTCCTCCGCAATATCATATTCCGGTTCGGCGTGCCCGACCGAATTGTGTCAGACAATGGCAGCCACTTCCGTAACCAGAAGGTCTACCGACTAGCAGAAAAATATAAAATTGATTGGAGGACGTCAACTCCTTACAACCCACAGGCCAACGGGCTGGCCGAAGCTTTTAACAAAACACTCTGCACCCTCCTCGTCAAGACTGTCAACTCTAACAAGAAAGACTGGGAAGAAAAGATGTACGAGGCACTATGGGCATACCGAACCGTATACAAGACTCCAACGGTTTGCTCGCCCTTCTCTCTCGTATACGGCTCGGAGGCAGTCGTCCCCGTCGAGCTGGAGGTACCCTCCCTCAGAGTCGCCATTCAGCATGGGCTCGTCCCTGAAGGGCAGACCAACGTCGAGCGAAGGCTCGATGAACTCTCCAGTCTGGAAGGAAAGCGGCTTCAAGCCCAACAGAATATCCAGGTCTACCAGGCCCGGATTGCACGCGCCTTTGACAAGCTCGTCAAGGAACGCGAATTCAAGAAGGGCGACCTCGTCATGGTCAAGAGAAGAGACCTCATGGCTGCCAACCCTAAGGGTAAGCTGAATGAGAACTGGCTCGGACCCTACGTAGTCCAAAAAGTCTACGAAGGTGGGGCCTATGTAATTGTCAACAATCGCGGAGAAGTTCAGTTCCCGCCTCTTAATGGAAGGCACTTGAGATTGTACCACGCTCCGGCGCCCCCATTCAGGTAATAATATTACTCCTCGCCCTATTTTTGGGCGGATTTGCCTGATTAATGTCCAAACAACTTGGCTACCATCCACGTTTTCAAAAAAGGAGAAGAAAGAAGAGAAAAATGAAAAAATGAAAAGTTGAGAGAACAAAAAAATACATGTATAAAAAAAAGGGAAAAAATATAATAAAAAAAAAGAGAAAAGAGAAAAGAAAGAAAAAAAAAAGAAAAAAAAGAGAGAGAAGAGAAAAGAAAGGAAAAGAAAAGAAGAGAAAGAAGAAAAAAGAAGGGAAAGAAAAGAGCAAAAGGAGGATATATAAAAAAAACCCCAGAAAAGGGGAATGCCCCCATTTCCAGTCACTGCCTCGCATCAGCGGAGGTACTGAAAGTTGACTAAACAAACTCTTCTCTCCGTCCTCCCCGGGCGGCGAGTACTCCTTTGGCTCGGACCTCCCATCCGGGTCATTAACTAAACAAACTCTTCTCTCCGTCCTTCCCGGGCGGTGAGTACTCCTTTGGCTTGGACCTCCCGTCGAGTCACTGACTAAACAAACTCTTCTCTCCGTCCTCCCCGGGCGGTGAGTACCCCTTTGGCTCGGACCTCCCGTCCGGGTCATTGACTAAACAAACTCTCCTCTCCGTCCCCTCTGGACGACGAGAAGTCCGGTCCCTGACCGAGGCCCCCCGCTTGAGGCCAGCACGTGCTTCCAATATTGCGAGAAACCAGGGAGTCGCCCGTTCGGTATGGTGGAGTGGTCCCCTCGTCCTCCCCCTGGGAAGGCGAGCACTCTCCTGTACCCTGACATGGGTCCCTGCCTGGTCCTTCCGAGCGAATCCTCGCAAAGACTCATACCCTGCCAATGGGTCTCAACACAAAAAGGGCGGAAAGATACAATAGCAGGGAAGAGGAAGAAGGAAACAATATGCACAGAAGAGAAGAGGGTAAGAAAGCTCCCTCTGGGACGAATGCATACACAAAGAACGCGTGAATCATAAATGCTCTGCTCTATTCAGAAAAGGGACCAGACTACATGTGCTGCGGGGCATACCCCTGTGTTACATTCAAAAGAAAAGAAAAAGGAATTAAGGGATGCAACGCTTAGTCGATGTCCCTGAAGATGTCCTCGAGAGGGAGGATCCCGACGCAAGGGAAGTTCGTCATATCGCGCAGTCGGCCCCTCAATTCCTCAAGACGGGCGAGCTCCGCTTCGACGGACACCATTTCAACTTCGGCGACGGCAAGAGCTTCCCTCTCCTCCGCCACCCTCCTTTCCGCCTCGGCAAGGTCGAACTTAGCCGCTGCAAGGTAGCCTCCAGCTCTCGATCCGGTTCTTGAGGAACGAACGCTGCCTTCGCCTCCTCTAAGGCCTTTCCGTGGCATTCCTTGTTACGGCGTCGGGCCTCCAAGGTCTGCAGATACTCGTCCGCCTGGGCATCTAGAGCGGCGCGCTCGTCAGGAGCTTGGGTCTCCAGGAATTCACGGCGTTTGACGTACTTCAATAATAGCAAGACCCGCCGTGACCATTCCCCCAGCGGACAGCCAAGCACTTGCAACGCCCCAGTTAACTGCGTCACTATGGTATGCACCTCCCGATACGACAGAGAAGCATCGGCGAGGAGCATCGTCCGTAAAGTGATCAGCATCTGACGGACTGGCGCCTCTGATGACGTGTGACTGACTGAGGGCACGACCGGAGGGATGAATTCCACGGCGCTGTCCACCTCCGCCCACAGATCGGCATCCACGGCGGCTGAAGAGGATGGGAGAGCAAGGGTTAAGTCGCCCGGCCGGCGTGGCTCGACCAAAGACCCCTGGCCGACTACTGTTGAGGAGGTGGCTGAGATCATTGCCGAAGCATCCAACGCCGCTATCATCAGCTGTTCTCCTGCCTCCTCCGCCTCCGCCTGGTGCGCTGCCGGCACTGCTTTAAGGGGCAGGGGTGCAGCTGCCTCTGCTCCGGTCAAAGGAGGGGCCTCAAGCAAGGCTGGGCCCACTGCCATCAGTGGCCGACTCCGCCTCTGCGGCTCCGATCCCTCCAGATGTGCGCGGAGCTCCGCGAATATTTGCTTCAGTAAGGGGTCCTCCATCTGGGCCGGAAGCTTTGGAAAAGGCGGAAGCGGAACCATTAGCCGGGGTAGACGTCCCGCCTCCACGAGCGCCGTAAGGCCCTCCGCTCCCAAGCCCGCGACAGGAGCCAGTCCCGCCACCGCTAGCGGACCAATATTTGGCCGCCGCTTGGCAACGGCCTTCCGGGCACGGCCAGACGACCTCCCTGGCGTCGGCACCACCTGACCACAAAAAGTATGATTACTCACTTGCCAGCGGGAGTAAACCTCACGAGGCCCAAAAGGCGAGAAGGGTTATGAGACCCGTGTCCTTACCTCGGCCACCGGGGCGGTACCGCTCTCGGGCGCGATCTCCCCCTCCTCCAGAGGCTCGCCCGCCAAAGGCTCCTCCGACGCCTCCTCCCGAAGAGCTTCAAATAGAAGGGCTAGCTTGCCCATGCCGACATCGACCCCCGATGGGCGGTCAACCGACGCAGCCGGAGCAGCCTCTTTCGCAGCCTCCGGCTCAGCTGATTCCTGAAAAGGTCGGGCGCAAGGAGGACGATATCAGTAGGCGACCACAGAAGCAGCCCCACGCAAATGGAATCACGCTTACAGCGGCCTCCTCCGTCAAGCTTAGCGAGCTAGCAAATGAAGAGGCCTTAGGGGCCAGCTCGGGCAGCCCCGATGCCCCAGACGTTACATCCCCAGGAGCCGCCTCGTCGGAAGAGTAGTTGTAATCTACCTCTTCCCCAGACGGAGACTCGACCGCCGCCGGCTCGGCCTGGGCCGGCAGAGGGGCTTCCACTTCAGAGTCTCTGTCCAGCACGTCCTCCCTCGGGCTAGGCGAGGCTCGCACTCCGATCTTCTTCCTCCTCACATACTGTCAGCGTCGTCGGGAGGTCGGGATCAGGCCCCAATGACTCGGTGGCCGCCAGCGGCAACGCCTGTCATGCAAAAGAAGATAAGCCATGTTGAACCTACTAGCCCCCAGGACAAAAAAAAGGGGAGCTAGCCGAATGGACGAAAATATTTACCCCCTTCGGCCCATACGGTCCGGGATGACTCGCCGGCTTCTTCGACGGACAGAGCCTTCGTGGGAGCCGCAGCCCCGCTCTCGCCCGGGAGCAACACGGGCGCCGGTTCCTCCGTGCCGCCCGTAAGATAGAAGCGCATCGTCGCCGTGCGCGAATCCGAGGCCAACTCGGGAGGCCAGTCGACCGCAGACGACGTAGGCGGTCGATGAACCTCACCAGCTTCGTGGCTCGGTTCGGACCGCGTGGCTTCGAATTCCTCGAAGGACAGGACAGGGGCCATCGGCGAGGCTGCCGTCGGAGCCGGGGATGCCTCGGTCCGCCTCCGTTTTGCCGCCTGTTGCCCGGCCACCTTGGCAGCAGCCAACGCCTTCTTAACGGGCGACTGTGTCGGGGCCTTCCCGTTGCCTGCGGCAAGGGAGCCGGAGCCGCCGCCGAGGTCGCCTTTGCTGGGACCGCGACTTCACCCATGTCAGGCGTGGGCACGGGCTCTCCCACAGGAGCTGAGACAAAAGAAGTATCCAGGTGTCAGGGCTCCACTCCAAAATAAAAGGGGGGGGGGATTCAAGAGACACACTAATGACCGGGGACACTGACCGGCAGGTTGGCCTGGCTCGGGACGGGCAGCTTCAAATTCCTCGAAAGATGGGACTCGTGGTGCCGGAGGAACAGCCGTCGGAGCCTTAGCCGATTCCGTCTTCCTCCGCTTTGTGTCCCGCTGCTTAGCCGCCTTGGCGGCATCCACCGCCTTCTTCACGGGCGATTTAGCCCGGGGCCTCTTCGTAGCCTTGGGCAAAGGAGCCGTGGTCGGGGCCAGCGGTGCGGCTTCAAAATACGCAGGCTTCTTCACCAGCCGGAGGAGGTTCCGGTACGTGGCCATCTGCGTGCTGTCGGGATGGTCTGCAAAGAAAAGAGGGGAAAGAACGAACATGCATTTACGATTAGTACCCAACTCACCGCGAAGGCCGCAGTGCTAAGAGACAAAACCGAAGAGCAAGAAGAGACTGAATACCATGAGGGCCAGTGTACAGCCGCAGCGTGATCGGCCAGTAGCTCAGGGACGTCTCCTTGTCCCGACGCGCCGCCTCCCGGACTAGCCAGCAAACGTCTTCAATCGTTTGGCACCGGTCCGTAAGGTTGGCCAGATCCGCGTGCTTCTTTGAGGAGAGGTGACAGAAAAGGTTAAAGTGGTCCATGCCCCACCCGTCAGCATAATAATAAGGGATGTGCAGGCGCTTGCCCAGGAGGGAGGCCGTCAGATCTTCGATCTTCATCCCATTCACCCGGAGAAGGACGTATAGCCACGTGGTATCCTTATAGTTCTCGGGCTGCCTCTCCTCCCGCCTCATAAACGTGCGGTACGGGCAAGCCGAATCCCTCTCTGGACGCCAGCTCCTGGCAGGAGTCCCCTCTTCCTCTATAGGGAATGGATAATTGATGAGGTCCAGGCGGTCGCTCCCCACTTGGCACAGGTCCCTCAGCGTCTTCTGATAATGATCCTTGGCCACCGGGGGTAGCTCCACCTTCGGCGTCGGCCTCTTATCCCGGGCTTCCCGGCGAGCCACCAGATATGCTGCCACCTCCTTTTCCTGTCTATTCCTGAGCCGAAGAAGATGGTCTGGCTCAATGTCAAGGACCGGCACCGGCTGCCGACTAAGGAACTTCCTCTCGGCCCCATCCCAGCAATCGGTCTTGTGTAGCCGATAGAAGGCCGTCCGGCTATTCCACCACTTGATATAATCTTGGGTCACTCGGGGAACACGACCCGGGGCCGGTACCCTGAAGGAGGCAGAGTCAGCCCGGTGGAAGAAGTCCCACCAACTCCTGGCGTGTTCAGGAACTGAGCTCCCCCGGACACTCCGCAAGGGCAGGCCGAACTGTGCATGATAAGCAGGGATATGCTGGTCATACCCAAAATTGCGACCGAACCGGAAGGGGTAATACGGCTCCAGCAGCACGTTCTCCCCTTTCCTGAACACCAGGACGCTCGGACGAATCGACAGCGCCCAGTCCCTCAGCTCCGGCTCCAGCAGTGGGCGGATCACATTCTCCTGGCTAATAGGGTGGGTGTACTTCTCCACCTGGTCGTCTTTGCACTCCCTCTTGTTGTTCACCAGAGGGCTCGAATGTGCCGCCAGAGTCCAGAAATGAATAGTCCCGACCGCATCCCGGGGAACCGTTGTCAACCGGCCCCGGATATCATACATCCGCATGGAGGTGGAGCCCGGTTCAGCACTGGCAAATTCCAACATCCTCGGCATCAGCCCCCAGTCCTGGAGAACTCGCGGGGCAAACTCCGGGAACAGCGAACAGACCCACGCGTTGAAGAAGTGCAGTGGGCACACATACCGGGCCTGCCGCGGGAACTGGTGCGTGCTGATGTCCCCCAGGGCCTTGTAAATCAAGCAAAGGGTCGCCGGGCACAGCGACAGCCTGACACCCCATGCCATTTGACATGCCGGGTAGATGGCATCCGGCCGAATCACTGTCTCGTCGCCGTACGGCATGGCGAATGAGCATAGCCAGTACGTGAGATAGGCGGCGCAATGGGTCTGGGGATCCAAGCCCATCGGGTTAGACCCGCTTCGACGCCCTCTAGACGGGATCTTCACATTGAGCTTGGGCTTCGCACGCTTCTTGGGGGCAACAGCGGTACCGACACAGGGGAATTCCTCGTACCGCTTCGGCCCGTCATAGAAATACTCCAGCCACAAGGGCATGCGTACCCTCTTCCTGTCCCCACGAGCGGGCTGCTTTCCCTTATGCGAGCATTGGTACAGCTCCCGGTACGCCTTCATGAGGTACCGATATGAATACCCCAGAGAATAATAGCCATCCCCGTTGGTCTCATCCTTGATCAAGTCGGGGAGGCATACTTCTTCATAAGGCTCCCCGTCAATGGGCAAGCCACTTAGCTGACCAAGACTCCACAAATCAAGTGAAGTCTCGCCCTCTGCCGTATAAAAGGTGTTGGTCTCCGCGCTGAATACCTCTATCATGCCGCAGCAGAGACCCTTGGAGATGGGGTAGCCGTACCGGGAAGCGTACACGCTATGATAAATGCCGACCCGAACCAGCAGCGGAGCATAGTTGAACAGCACGTGCTCCGTAAACTCCACCGCCCTCTCCCGGAAGCTGTGTGCATCCTGAAGCTTCAGCTCCCCAAACCAGCCCAGTGACAGCTCATACTTGAATCTGACGGCCAAGCAGTCCAAGATGAACGGCTCTTCTCTATAGCCCCACTTCAAGGGAGCCAAGAATAGGCCGAATCGAGGCGCCTCGTTGTGCACCTTCCCGGCAGACAGGTCCCATCGTGCCGGAGTAAACTGAGGCGCCCGCACCAGTTTGTCTTCGGTCGGCAGCACCCCCTCAATCCCCAGAACTGGTTTCCACTCCCGGACTTCTCCCACCAGATACATCGGAATACTCCGGGGAACGCTGTACAATAAGCTGTCCCGGGCTTGCAGAATGGCCTGCTCAGCCTTCCTCACGACTCGGAAGTCTCGCCCTTCCCGCGAGCGAAAGTGCTTCAAAAAGCGAATGAGGTGCCTATCCTTCGGGAAATCTCTCCTGAACTCCCCGGTGGCCCGGTCAAATGTGAAGCCGCTGTCAACTCTGGCAAGCCTCTGGAAATCCATGGTCTCCCCGTCAGACTCAGATGACTCTGCCAAAGCGGCTATCTCTGCATGTTCCCGATCCAAGTCCTCTACGTTCAGCCAGGTGACCGTCGGCACGGGACCCCGCGGAATGAGGTCGGCACCGATAGCAGCAGCGGGGACAGAAGAACCACTTGGGCCAGCCATTTATCTACAAAGATACATAAATAGAAGGTCAGAATAAGCCACATGCAAAAGGAAGTGATAGACTGTAAAAGGGGGGGGGGGGCTTTGCTACAAGTCAGATGAACAAATATTGCCAATTTCTGACGAAATTTCGGCAGAGTTTCCCCTAGGCCAGAGGCGTAAGGGAAAACACGGGTGCGCGTCCACAAGGAGTGACGGCCCCAACAAAGCATGGTGGGCCCCGAGAGGCAACACCAGAAGTCCGCCAATCAAAAGTCTTCTTCCCCGGGTTTAAGGCCTCTTTGCTGGCTCACTGACTAGTGCCTTCCCCGGCACGCCCTGAAGCTACCCTCGCCGGCACGCTTCGAGCGGCCTTCCCTGGCACGCCCTGAAGCTGCCCCTCGCCGGCACGCTCGAGCGGCCTTCCCCGGCACGCCCAGACGGGCCCCTCACCGGCACGCTCTTGGGCCTCCTCACCGACACCTTCCCCGGCACGCTCTGCGGGAGCTTCCCCGGCACGCTCCCCCGTGCCCTCACCGACACAGCCGTCCGCCACCTCCCACGGCACGCCCCTAAAGCTGCTTCCCCGGCACACCCTGTGGTAGGCTTCGCCGGCACAGCCCCTGCGGTCTTCACCGGCACACCAGGCAGAGGGCTTCGCCGGTACGCTCCCCCGTGTGAAGCCTTCCCCGGCACGCACTATCGGCGGCTTCACCGACGCGCCCTGCGGCCTCCTTCCCCGACACACTTATACCACAACTCCCCGGCACGCCCTAAAGGGCTTCCCCCGGCACACTACTGGCGGCTTCACCGACATGCCCTGCGGCCTCCTTCCCCGACACACCCCGTGAAGTCTATCCCGACATGCCCAATCGGCGACCTCCCACGACACCGGAGAAGAAAAAAAGAGAAAAGAAGGAAGAAGGAAGAGGAAGGGAAAGCAGGGTGGGGGAGGGCCTCCACTCTGTGCTCCGGCCATGACCGAACGGCGAGGAAGACGGAGGAGACCAAGGAAAAGAGGGGAGAAGGAGGAGAAGGAAGGGAAGAAAAGGGAAGAAGAAGAAGGGGAGGGCCTACACGGCGGTCCCCTCACCACGACGATGGCAACGGCGGCGATGGCGCTCACGGCGGCGTCTGGCGTCGGGGAGGACGAAGAAGGAAAGAGAAGAGAGGGGGGGTGTTTGCCCGCCGAAGAGAGAAAGAGAGAGGAGAGAGAGAGAATTCGAAAGGGGGGGGGCGATAACCGCCCCCCGCCCCTTTTATACAAGAGGGGAATAAAAAAAAGAAAGAAAAAAAAGGGGGAAATAAAAAAGGGGAAAAGAGGGGGACGGGGAAATGAAAAAGGGGGAGAAGACAAAAGGAGAGAGAAGGAAGGGAAAAAGCAAACAAAAGGGGATAAAAAGAGGAGAAAGGAGGGAAATAAAAGAAAAAAAAATAAAAGAAGAGAAAGGAGAAGGAGAAGAAAAAAAAGGAGAATAAAAGAAAAAAAAGGGGGGCGATGAAAGAAGAAAACAAAAAAAGGGGAAAACAAAAATTATTATAAATAATATATATATATACTTATATACATATATATATGCACACATACGTACATCCATCCACTTATATATATGTATGTATATTTAGATGTGCGTAAATGAGGCACAATAATAAGGTCCTTCCGAGGGGACGTCCCGTCCCCACGGTCTCGGGCGGACGTGCACCCGCACAAATGAAAGCAACGTTACCCCTACACACTCCACCTCTGCAATGACGCCACTACACTGCCCTGCCAAGACCCCCCCCAGGGACGAAGCCCCGTGCCTCAACCACCTCCCGTCATACAGAAGTACCGGCACGGGCCTTACGCTCGGGTCGGTAAAACCTCTATCTTTGCGTTGGCATTAGCCCCTTGCCAACGAATAAGTCCCTTTCTGGCGCAAGGCCCCGTGCCCTAGCCACCTCTCATCACACAATAGTGCCATTACGGACCCTACGTCCGAATCGGCACAAATTCTCCCGTTGCGCTGGCATTCTATTCTTGCCAACGAATGAACCCTATCTTCCGGCGCAAGGCTTCGTGCCCTAGCCTACACACGCATATCACTCACTCGTCAAAAAAAAAGAGAAAAAAAATAAAATGGGGTTAAAAATAGAGATACCCCGCCGGACTTGCCCCTATACGGGGACAAGGGTAAAAATGGTAATAACCCGACTGTGGTGAAAACCCGAAAGGGTGCTACGGGTAAAATTGGGTATCCCGCCACGTGAAAACCCGAAAGGGCGCGTGGGCAAAAGCAAGAGGGGGGCCGGTACCGGCGAAAACCCGAAAGGGCGCTTGTATCGGTAATGTGGTACAAAAAAAGAGAAGGAAAAGACAGGAAGAGACCAACAAAGCATGTCAGTTCCCGGCATCCTGTCGGCACTGACGAAGAGACAAAGAGGCCAAGAGACCTGGTCAGTTCCCGGCATCCTGTCGGCGCTGACGAAGAGACAAAGAGACCAAGAGACCTGGTCAGTTCCCGGCATCCTGTCGGCACTGACGAAGAGACAAAGAGACCAAGAGACTCGGTCAGTTCCCGGCATCCTGTCGGCACTGACGAAGAGACAAAGAGACCAAGAGACCAGGTCAGTTCCCGGCATCCTGCCGGCACTGATGAAGAGACGAAGAGACAACATACTACTTCAGTTCCCGACACCCCGTCGGCGCTGATGAAGAGACGAAGAGACCAATATGTTGCTTCAGTTCCCGGCACCCCGTCGGCACTGATGAAGAGACGAAGAGACCAATATGTTGCTTCAGTTCCCGACACCCCGTCGGCACTGATGAAGAGACAAAGAGACAACAAACTGCTTCAGTTCCCGGCACCCCGTCGGCACTGATGAAGAGACGAAGAGACCAATGTGCTGCTTCAGCTCCCGACACCACGTCGGCACTGATGAAGGGACCAACATGCTGCCTCAGTTCCCGACACCACGTCGGCACCGATGAAGAGACGAAGAGACCAATGTGTTGCTTCAGTTCCCGACACCCCGTCGGCGTCAACAAAGAAAGAAGAGACGAAGACACCCGCGGGCACCGCCCGGCTCATCCTTCGCCTGCGCTACCTATGGGTGGGGGGCATTTGTGGACACCGAAAATCGCACACCCAAATGTCACGCTCGGCCCAGCATCAACAATGGCGCCGAGTGAAGGAACCCCGGAGAAATCAAGCACGAAAGGCCCCACAGCCCATGGGCCCCAGGAGAAAGTCAAACGGGCCATGACTCGTGCTCGCAACGGGCTCAGAACGGGCCCCAAATACACACCCCGTGGGGAGCCCTTCAGCGGCACGCCCAGCCCCCAAGGGGCCTCAACGGCACGCCCTGTGGAGCTCCACCGGCACGCTCCTTCAGGGTCCCAGCGGCACAGCCTAAGGGTTGCTCAGCGGCACACCCCCGTTGGGGTTCAGCGGCACGCCCTCAGTGCTGTTCAATGGGACGCCCCTCAGGGCCTTCAGCGGCACACCCCCGTTGGGGTTCAGCGGCACGCCCTCAGTGCTGTTCAACGGCACGCCCCTCAGGGCCTTCAGCGGTACACCCCCTGGGGGTGGCCTCACCGGCGCACCCCTTTGGGTGTTTAGCGGCACGGCCCTTTGGGGCTTCAGCGGTACACCCCCAGGGGTTCTTCAGCGGCACGCCCATCAGGGGCTCCAACGGCACGCCCTTTAGGCCATCCAGCGGCACGCCCTTAGTGGCTTCAGCGGCACGCCGTTTTGGCTCTCCAGCGGCACGCCCCTTCAGCTCGCCAGCGGCACAGCGGTGAAGCTTTTCAACGGACGACGTGAAGCCCATGCCCTATGCATCCTTGGCGCGCAGTGAAGCCGTCCGAGGTGGCAGCCGATCGTTGGGCCACGTAGGCTACCCCACTGACACCCAGGACAGGGCAGGTCAAACGCCATCATCACAGACCACTTCCCGCCTTCGACGGCCGTGCTCGAAGGCTCCGGCAGCAGGGAGTATAAAGCCACTCCCGCTTCAAAGAGAAAGGAGGGGAAGGAAAAAGGAAAGAGGAGGCAGGGAGACAAACGGAAAAAGGGTCAGACAGACACACAGAGGAGAAGAGAGAAGAGCGGAAGAGGCGTCCCGACGTGAGCTTCCTCCGGCGATCATCGGGAAGAAATAAGAGTAAGAGAGAGAGAGCTCGATGTAATGGGGGGAGAGAGTTGGGGGTTTTCCCTTTGTACTCGGTTCCTCCCCCTTCTTGTGCTGTCTTTCTTTCCGTTTCCCGCCTACGGCCTTGTCGTGGGCATTTTCTTTTGTCATGTATGTGTAGGGCTCCGGCCCCTTTGCTCCCCATGAATGAAAGTCACCCTTCTTGGGTCTTTTCTGCCATTTCCCGTCGATTTTACTCCCGTCCTCGCAGTATATGATGTATTCATCCGTCCCTTCCTTCTCCGGTATTCTTGGAGGCCCCGCAGTCACATGATTCTTCCTTTGCGAGTTTTGGCCCCCATGGGCTCTTCACCCACCATGGCCACCTGCCGTGCCCACCAGCTTAAGGAGAGGGGGAGACCCTTGCCCTCTCTCAGAACACCCAGTTACCAGTGACCGTCCCTTGGCCCCCCCTGCCATTCCCCCAGCGGTACACCCTGTTGGGCTCCTGGTCGGCACACTCATCAGCCCTTGGCCCTTGCCCGGTACACCCCCAGCTGGCCCCAGCGGTACACTCTTCTGGTCTTCAGCGGCACACCCGCTGGCCAAGCCCGAGCCCGTTGTTCTCCTTCACGTTTTTCGAGGCCCTATAAAGGTGTTGCTCCCCCGGGGGCCCACCTCCAGTTGTCGGGTTCCGCCACTCCTTGTGGGCGCGTTCCCTTTACCTCCCTTACGTCCCGGGTCAAGGGGAGATGCTGCCGAATTTTTGTGAGAAACTAATAAACTATTAAAAGAGGCAGAAGGAGGTAACAAACGAGCAGGGTAATTAATGGAACCTTCCAACTCATCAAACCACTGCCGGCACCACAACGAGAACTGAACCGAACCAATTAACCACCCGGCAGCCCGAACGTCCGACCCGTAAGAAAAGAGACCGAATCGAATAAAGAGAACGAACAAAGAGAGGAATTTTATATAAAACTGCACGAAAGTTAAGATAAGAAGAAAAGAAAAGCCTTAAAACAAATAACCGAAAACTGATCGAACCCCCACCATCACGCCTCGATTGGCCCTTCGTCGGTACGCCGCTCCCACTGGCCCTTAGCGGCACGCTTCTATTGGCCTTCAGCGGCACGCTCCCATTGGCCTTCAGCGGCACGCTCCCATTGGCCCCCTTTCAGCGGCACGCTCCCTCCCTTCGCCGGTACACCCTCAGACACAGTCTCAGCGGGATCCAACGTACAGACTTTGGGCTTGGCGACGTATAGACTTCGAGCTGTAATCAAAGAGGCAATGTACATACTTCATGCTGCAGTGTATAGACTTGGGGCTGGCCGACGTATAGACTTGGCCAATGTATAGACTTTGGGCCAGCCAATGTACAGACTTCATGCTGCAGTGTATAGACTTGGGGCTGGCCGACGTATAGACTTTGGGCCAGCCAATGTACAGACTTCATGTTGCAGTGTATAGACTTGGGGCTGGCTGACGTATAGACTTGGCCAATGTATAGACTTTGGGCCAGCCAATGTACAGACTTCATGTTGCAGTGTATAGACTTTGGGCCAGCCAATGTACAGACTTCATGTTGCAGTGTACAGACTTGGGGCCGGCCAATGTATAGACTTGACCAATGTACAGACTTTGGGCCCGCCAATGTACAGACTCCACGTTACAACGTACAGACTTTGGGCTTGGTAACGTATAGACTTCGAGCTGCAGTCAAAGGGTCAATGTATAGACTTCACGTTCCAACGTATAGACTTGGGCCAGCCAACGTGTAGACTTCATGACGGCCAGTGTACAGACTTCGGACCAGTCGATGTATAGACTTCATATTACAACATGCAGACTTTGCTCCACTCTGCTCCAGTGTATGGACTTTGGGCTTGACAACGTACAGACTTCGAGCCTGGGGAACGTACAGACTTTATACCCACCCCCACGTTCTGATTGGCTCCTTAGCCGGCACGCTTCTCTCACCTTTCAACGGTACACTCACCTAACCCCTTCGCCAGCACACTGCTTGAACCCTCAGCGGTACGCCCTTCAAACCCCCAGCGGTACACTCTTAATTGCCCCAGCGGCACGCCCCTTGAACCTTCAGCGGTACACTCCCTTGAGCCCCAGCGGTACGCTCCTTTGGCCTCCAGCGGTACGCCCCTTTTAGCCTCCCAGCGGCACGCTCTCTGTCCTCAGCGGTACACTCCCGTTTTCCCCTTCGCCGGCACACTATACATATACACATATACAGCCTGATAAAGGCATTAACAATAGCAAATAAATTAATAAAAATTACACTAATTAAAGGACTCCGAATGCGCAATATTAATCACAATAAAGAGGCGGGAGGGGTAATAAAAAAATAAATAACAAATGAATGATAATAACAAGAATAATCATGAATAAAAGAAGAGAAATCATCTCAGACAAAGGCACGAATAAACAGTAAACATCAAATCAGAAATCCCAGAAGATATAACTAAGAAAGCCCCAGATAAAAGACGCTAACATCCACACTGTAGCCCTCTCTCTCCCCGGGACCCGGGGTAAAAGAGAATAACAATGCCGCCCTTTCAGGTCGGGCTCGAGTCTCGGGAATTACCCCGATATGGCCAGGCTTTGACCTAACCTCGGGCCGACATCCTAATCGGACCGGATTTGTTTTCTCGTTCCGGATACCTTCCGAATCCTCATTAAAATTGCCGCATGCTTGGCAGACATTTGAAGGGATCTACCTCGGTTTTCTCATTGTGACGCTGCCACGGACCTGTGTCCGAATACAAAAGGTCTACGAGTGGCCGACACGGCCGACAGTTTATGGCCTTAATACAACCTTCAGTGTGACCTATCCCTATCTCTCTCGCATAATTAGTATTACTCTTTTCGGCCGCGGGGCCTCTAATTTCGGTAATTAATCAAGGGTATTCCCTCGTATGGGGGATGTAAATGACGTCGTGACCTTTATGGCGCGGCGGGATTCGGTCCCGACACGAACCACATAATCGTCTGACGAAATCAGATCGAGCGCACCATGGGCTCTTCGGAGCCCGAATAAATTGTCACTTCGGTGACTGGCACGCCCACGCACGTAACAAAACCCACAGACCATACCGGAACGATGGTTCGACGAGAAGTGCGTCCACACCGGCCCACAGCCTGTCTATGTTGAAGCCCTCCTCAAATGGGACATCAGTCACTCCAGTATCTGTATAATCACTTAACAACTGCCTCTTATCTGTAATTACTGCTGGCTTCTCAATCAACTCATGAATCAACGATGGCCATTTCGGATCAGTCGGCATAAACATTCGGCTCAAAGCAATGGTAATGTCATTCATGTCGAACCATCTGTACCAGTCACATTCGGGGTCATCCATCTTTCTTCTTTTATCTGGCCGCAAGGATTCCAGGGCCTTGTAAGTAGCCAGTGGGGCTATGTGACGAGCAAACTGTCTTGCATGTATGTCTTGATAATCCAATATCGAAGTAATTAATGTAGTTTGCTGGCCATCTTGGATGCCACCCTTGATGAAGTGTGTTTGTAAAGTCCATGTAAGAGGTCGGCGATCCGTTTTAAGTGTGGAAGTCATGACAACCCATGGCTGATCTTCATCCTTGTCTTTACTCGGCCCTTTGTATCCTAGGCCACCTCGGGGAATTATCCTTTGGTGCCTGATTGGCTTAACCTAGCCTTGGAGATCGACCCTCAAGCCCTTACCAGTTTTATACCCCATCTTTAATAAGATATTCCATCTTGGCGTGTTCATCATGTTCTTCTTTTTCTTTCCTTGGGGAGGGAGGGGTGTCATTAATGATGAAGCTGGTTTAGTGACTGGGGGTCTTAACAAATCTTGGCGCGGGTCGGCAACATCCAAGACTGAAAGCAAAGGCCTATTGGAAGGCCACATGGAAGGCACTGAAGTTGCTGAATGTATGTCTTCCGTTGGCAAGATGGGCATGCTAGTAACTTTGATAATGCGCCCTTTGTGTGGAAACTTTATATATTGATGGTTCGTGGAGGGTACAGCATCAAGTTCTTGGATATAAGAACGACCCAAGATGCCATTGAACGTCGGATCCATGTCTAAAATGTGGAAATCTGCTGTGACTGTCACTGGACCCAGACCAACTTTTAAGGTGATCATTCCTAATGGCGGCTTTTTGGTATTATCATAAGCTGTGACGGTAATTGTAGATGGCCGGATTTGATTTTCTAGAATGCCACACATCTTCAAGGTGCTTGGCGGCAGAACATTAATGGATGCCCCGGTATCAACCAAACATTGCTTTACAGCTACCTTATTAATATCAATAGTGATACACAATGCATATTTCCTGGCCGGCTGAGGAGCTAATTCATGTTCATAGAAAGTAATAGCCGGCTGATTGCTGGCCGGATTCAAAACCGTAGTGACTTGTTCAACAGGAATGTCTTCATTGACCATTACTTTTTGCAAGTATTGTTTCAAGGCCAACTGATGTGCGGTAGATCTTTTAATCAATTCCAAAATAGAAATTCGGGACGGCGTTCTGTTCAAATGCTTCAATAAATCATAATCCGTGCCCGGTGTAGACTCTTGCTCTGGCTCTCCTTGTTCTTTTACTGGCTCCTGCTCCCGCTGGGGAAACACTCGATGAAACATCCATCCACTACGGAGCACCATGGTTCTGGGTGCCTCTGTCGGGCCTGGAGTGGGTAAAGGAGTAGAGGAGGTAGAGGGAATAGTGGTATTGGGTGCTGGATTGGCAGGGGGAGGGGTTCCTGTAAGGGGCCTTACCGGCTGGGGGTTATCAGAATGTGGCGACGGGGATCGAGTGACAAGGAGGGGCCTTGGAAGCATGATGGTGGATAGGGTGGATTGTGACGAAACAGGAAGGGTGATGATTGCCGGCGAGGGGCGAATAAGGGGAGGCCTATTTGGTGGAGGGTTTGGGGGTGAAGGAGAATTCGTGGGTTGGCGTAAAAGAAGGGGTCGTGAAGAAGTAGGGTTAGGGTTGAATGGCCCTGAAGTGTTGAAACGTATAAGGGGACGTTGTGGCTGGGAAGGGGGTACAAGCTGAGGCCTTCTTACCAGTTGTGGTGGTTGCGATGGGTTGGAATTTTGACTAATGGCCCTGACAGAGGCATTTTCGTTATGCCAAACCTGCCCGCTCTCCACTTCTTGGGTTGAGGTGACAAGGTTTACATGTTGATTCTGAACCGGGTGTTCCGGTAACGGATTATTAACAATCCCCATATTTGGCTGGGGTGCAGGAGCCTGTTGTTGATGTGGAACCTGTTGCTGACCTTGTTGTGGTTACTGAACTGGTGGTTGCCGGGGAGGCCTTCGAGCCTTCAAAGTAGCGATGACCCTCCTCATCTCATCTCAATTAATATCACCTTGATCATTCATGTCATGTATGTAATCCTTAAAGTGAAAGCAATAATCAATGTTGTGCTCCAGCTGCCGATGGAAGACGCAATACCGGGAGGTGTCCACATTTTGCGGCCATACTGCCCTTTCTTTAGGCAATGTGAGCAGGTTAGCAGCCATGAGGGCGTTAAAAATGTCTGACAAACTCTCAGGTAGCGAAGGGTATTGGGCTCTTCGTGGGCCCATCGGCCTTCTTGGTTGTTACAGTTGTTGTGGTTGATAATTAGCCGGGGGGGCACCTGGTGATATTGGTTTTGTGGAGCAAAGGGGAGTTATTGTTGTTGTTGTTGTTGTTGTTGTTATTGTTGTTGAGGAGGTGGAGGAGGCCTTAGGGTCTGAGGAGGGTTATTATTCGGCTGGTGGACTTAGTTTTGGAAGGCGGGCTATTGTGGTGGTCTTTGGTTCGGAGGGTGGCGGAAAGGAGTGGAATTGCCAAACGCGCTCACCTGTTCATTGATAATAGTGCCTTCAGTAGTGGGGCCAGTATTACTGGTATTAACATTCTTCCTGATCACCTTTGGCCTTGGCTCGAACATGCCCATAATGGGCGAATCTTTCATTTGAGTCTGTATGTATCTAGCTCTTTCATAGAGCTCCTCCATAGTGCTCAATTTGTTCATGGCCAAAATATGACGGAATTGTGGAGTGGAGTTTGATATTATCATTTTTACTTGTTCTGTCTCTGACAATGTATCCTTTAACTTCTCGGCCATAGCTGGTGCGGACACCAGAGCGAGCGAGAAGCACGAATCGGTGAGCCGTCGGTACAGTACGCGGAGCACCACTAGAGCCGCATCAATAGCCCTCCATCTATCAGCAAATAAGACGAAGTCCTCCTCGGGCTTCATCTTCTCAGCAACCAAATCAGTAACAGACAAGGAGGGACCCACACGGTCCTTATATTTCTGCAAGAACTTTCGTTGAACTATATCAAAGTCGCCAGCATCAACCGGCTCCAAAGAATAAAACCATTCCAATGCTGGGCCATCCAAAGACCGCTTAAAGAGATAAGCCAATGAGTTCTTATTATCCTGCCAGAATGATGCTTCATACAAAAAGTCTTTCAAATGGATGTGCGGATTGCCCGTGCCATTATATCACCGGAAATTTGGCATTTCGGATGGTGGTAGGTGAAAAACTGGCATAGGGGGGAGCATAATTTCAGGAGCGACCTTGGATGCAGTAACCCTCTTAAACTGTTCCTCTATACTAGCCATCTTTTGGAGGAGTAGAGTATGGTTATCAGACTCGGCTGGAGCCGGACGAAAAGAGTGTTGGTTTGTCATAGGCCTTCTCAAAATTTGAGAAACAGGAGGTTGTTGAGGCCTAGCAATGGAGTGACTTGCCGGTTGGGCCGACATAGTTATAACAGGAGTTGATGGGCGGGAGGACACCCTAGGTGTGACCGCCGGGTCGTTGGGAGAACTAACAGAGTGGCCACCCATGGCCTGGGGAGGGTTAAAAGATGACGGGATAGACTTTCCCTTTAAGAGGGCTTGAGCCGCCTGGCGCTGGGAGTCATCCAGCTGAGCAAGAGCTTTGAGGAATTCGTTGAAGTTGAAAGAAGAGGAAGTGTTGCCTGAAGTATTCTGAGTGGTAGGTTGAGCTTGGGAAGAAGGCTCAACCTCCAAAGAAGTGGTGTCCACCATGTGGACTTGAGTGGGGGAAGAAGTGTAGTTTCTCTCATAGTAGACAGAATCCTGAGAGGGAATCTCATAGAACGGGTCAGAGTGACCTTCTTCATAACCATCATAAGTATACCCGTAGTTGGCCATATTGATGATTTTACCTGAACGCAATTTCATGCTTGAGGAGAAAGAAATGAATTTTCGACAATGGAATACAACCAAAAGATATCAAGCAAAAGAAACACACAAGTTGTAATGAGCCCAAAGTTTTAAGATTTTCCCTTGGAGATTAGGGTGAGTTCAATATTAGGTTCTCTCTTTTGAAGGTGGATCCTGGTTGAAATTTTGGGTATAATATCTGGATATCTAGATTTTCTCTCTCCTTTCCAACGTATGGGTTAACTATACTCCGGATACTTCAATGGTACAACCTACCCGGCGTCCGTGAGGGAATCCACGGGTGCGAGGACTTACGGAGGCTTGGCTTAGGAATTTCCGGTCCAATGAGATGGAATGCTCAAAGGAGGGTCCTTCCTTTACCAAGAGGGGTGTAGCTCTTAAAAAATGTGGGGAGAGGAGGTCTCCCAAACCGATGCCCTAGATGCAATCTAATGCAGGCAATATCAAGCAGGTGATATCAAAATAGATTAGACAAATAAACACGAATAATCAGCACTTCTGTGGGCACAGAAGAAAATGACGACCCAGACAAGGTCCCTAAATTAATAAACAGCGTCTGCGTGGCAGTTGCTAATCGCTGTGAATAATGCAAACATGGAGTAATGAAAATAAAATGGCGCCTTGAAATGAGGCGTTAAATAATGAAATGACGCCTCTGGAAAGGGGCGTCAAATGGCAGTGAACAGTGCTCGTAGTATAAAAAATGATGATAATAAAACGACGCCTTAAGATAAGGCGCTGAATCGGTAAAAGACGCTTCTGTGGAAGGCGTCAAATCGTGCAGTGAATAACAACGAGTAGAAAAGACGCCTTGATGTGAGGCGTTAAATAACAAAACGACGTCTCTGGGAAAGGGCGTCAAATAGCAGTGAACAGTGATAAGCTTAAAAGAGAAACTGATAGTAATCAACGAAAATGACTCCTTTCTGTAAGGCGTTGAATGATGAAATGACGCCTCTGTAAGGGGCGTGAATTATAAAAATGCAGAAAAAAAACCCTGTTTAGTTCAGAGAACCGAAAGCCCTGGTGACAGACAGGAATCAAATTTTCTCACTAAATAAAGATATTCAAAATTTGGCTAATCAATGGGAGGCATGCACATGGTGCACAAGGGGAGGGTGCTACTTGGAGCACAGTGGAGGGGTACACGAGGGTACCAAAGGAGGGGGGCACGCGAGGGCGCCAATAGGAGGGACACGCGAGGGTGTCAATGGGAGGGTGCTACGTGGAGCACAATGGAGGGGTACGCGAGGGTACCAAATGAGGGGCACGCGAGAGCGCCATTAGGAGGGGCACGCGAGGGTGCCAAAGGGAGTGTGCTACGTGGAGCACAATGGAGGGGTACGCGAGGGTACCAAAGGAGGGGCACGCGAGGGCGCCAATAGGAGGGGCACGCGAGGGTGCCAAAGGGAGTGGTAATCAAACTAAAAACAAAAGGAGTCCCACCGTGATCGCCAATTTGTAGATTATGGAAAATCCACTTAAGAAAAGAAGATAATAATAATAATAATAATAACAATAATAATAATAATAATAAGGCACGTGGTGCTAATGAGGAGTGTGATCGCCAGAGGGGTTACCTCAAGAAGAATAAAGTGATCGCATATACCTTGTATTGAGAGATTGTGGACTTTGCCTTCCTCCTTCTACCGGCCGGCCGATGAAGGGGGTTCTTTGATTACCCTTGCAAAAATACAGAACAAGTGAAAAGAGTGGATTAGCCAAAAGGGTGTAGTATCTATGCTCTAAAACTAAGAAATTGATCAAATGAAACATGAACACACCTAGTGTGTTTTGGTTTTTAAAACCCCTTAAGAGGTGTAACAAAGGTATGGAGATATGAATGCAATGATATATGCAGCAAGATATGATGTGAAAGTGGCAATGTCTTCTACCAAAATAGCTAGAAAGAATAAGATGAAGATGCTGATGCTGATGTTAATAAAAGGGATTGAAGGCAAGAGCTCCTCGCTGATGTGCGTGCAGCAGTATTGGGAGAAGAAACCAAAGCGCTGAACAACAGATGATGATGATAACCACCGTGGGAGAGAAGAATCAACGCCAGGAAGGAGAAAGATTACTTAAAAATAACTCCTGCAAAACAGAAACTCTCTTCTCCCTGTTAAAAACAAACTCTCACAGTGGTTCTCTTTGTTATGTATCGTTCTTGCACCGCCTTCATATGCACGCGCGAGAGAAGAACATCAGGGGTATTTATAGCCCAAAAATCCTTGTGATAATAGGATCAAAATAAGGTAATGGACCTCCAATAAGAAACCCTCTTCCCAATCAAACACAATGTGTAAAATGGGAAAGGGATCATTACTGGAAATAAGCAGATGAAAAGGGAACGGAGTCGGAAATGACGACCTCTCAAAGGGCGTCAATTGAAAATGACGACATTACCAAAAGCGTTAATTGAAATGACGACGTGAACTCAGTCGTCAATTCCTGGATTTAATTATGGCAACAACTGACTTTCCTTATAAAGAATCTGAAATGACGCCTTCAGGAATGGGCGTTAAATAATAAACGCCCCTCATAGGGACGTCAATTCGTTGATTTTTCTTTTTGTTTAGGATTCGTAAAAATCCATAAATCAACGCCTCTAGAAGCAGTCGTCCATTTATTAATAGGCGCCCTTGGCTAGGCCGTCAGTTAAATGACGCCCCTTGTCAAGACGTTAATTCTAATTATCAAAGAAAAATGTCAAGAAATCACAATTAACACATATAAAATAGAAAAGCTTCATATTAAACCAATATTGAAGTCCACTTTGGGGCGTCATATGGTGACATGAGATTTACTCAACATAGCATCGATTTTAGCGTGTCTACAGCGGCCAGTGGAGGGTGTTGGGTGTTGTAGTGGTGAGGGCGGTTCTGGCCGGAAGGGGAGTTGCAGAGTCGACGGAGGGGCTACGACGGTATGGGGAGATGGTGGAGCTGGCCGGCGGTGTGCGAAGGTGGCCGGTGGTGACGGGCGGCTGGGGCTGCAGCAGGGCGGCGGGTTGCGGACACAGGTGTCACGCGACGCGGGGCGAGCGCGGCCGTGGCAACGCGGGCGGGGCATGGGTGCAGTGCTGCTACTGTCGGTGGGCGCGGTCGGGCGAAGGTGGCAGCTGGCAGTGGTGGGCGCGGCGAGCGGCGCTGTGGCGACGCGGGTGACGGCCTCGACGGTAGGGCGGCAGCGGTGCGGCTGGCGGAGGCGGCCGCGGGTGCAGGAGAGACAGAGAAATAGGGAGAGAGAAATAGCGCGGGAGAGAGAGGGGAAGAGAGAGAAAAACTCGCGAGAGAGAGAGAGAGAGATCGGGAGAGAGTGCGACAGAGAGAGAGAGAGAGAGAGAGAGAGAGAGAGAGAGAGAGAGAGAGAGAGAGGGAAACCCGAGAGAAAATAGGGAGAGAGAGAATCCGAGAGAGAGAGAGAGAGTACAGAGAGAGATTAAAGAGAGGGAGAGATTAACGGAGAGAGATTTTACGGGAGGTTTTAAATTTTTTTTTCTGCTTCTCTCCTTTTTTTTTCTCCTATTTTTTTTCAACTTCCTCAACCGAGATTTTGATGCTTCTCCCCTTTTTTTATTTTTTTTTCTTTTTTTCACTCTAGCAACCTAGATAGAGAAAGAGAGAGACGTCGGGGACGTCGGAGACGCCGTTGTTGGGCTCTGATACCAAATTTGACGCGGACGACGTCGGGGGAATTGAAGGATCGACGGCAACTCCGGAATCACGAACAGGACGGATAACTTGCTACCTCACGCAGCTCGGCCTCACGCCGGACGATCTCACACCGGACGACACACTCAAACTCACAAAGAGAAAGAGGGAAGGGAAGGCACTAAGGGGCAATGCTCCTTACGTGATATCAAATTCTTAAGCATTCATCATATCTAAACCATTACATGAGCCTCCTTTATATAGGAGGAGGCTATAGCAACCACACCCTCAAACTTTACAAATAGCATATATGTCCTTAGCCTAATAAACCAAAGCCCACCAACCAACTATTGACTTTGTGGGTTTAATAAAATAAAATACACACTTTTACCCTAATAAAATAAAAGTAAATAATACATGTATTACTACATATATTTTACACATAATTACACACGCAATACATAAATACGTGACGTCGAGTCTTCAGGCAGTCGAATCTCTGAGCTACAAGCTCGGTGCGACGGTGCGGCGTCGGCTCTAAGAAGTGGGTCCAGTAGTGGGCCCGGTGTCCCCACCATGGAAGATGATGTAGATAGTCATTTGGATCTGGTAAATTATTCCCAACAAATGAAATAAGTGAGATATCTTGATCTAATATATTATAAAAATAAATTATTTGACCAAAATTAACAAAAATACATATCACTCGATTATCAACTAATAAGATTACTTGAACCCTTAAAAATTAAAATATCTTGCTCACTATTTTCAAAGTTCTAGGACTCTTGCACCAATGAGGCCCCTAGGGTCATCAAAATCTACTGCTACGTGTGTTTATTTCTTGAAGTCCCTATTTATCTATTGAGAGATTACTATGTTAAAAAGTTCTTAATAGTCCAAGTTATAGAAATCTATTAACCTTTCGTGCTTACTTTTCTTAAATCTCAAGTTTAGAGAACATCTTAATATGAAATTTCATGAGCAAAGGATGGAGATTACCTAGTGGATCAACATTAGATGGGCCATCAAGTACACTCATGCACCATTAAGAGGTTCTATATAAAAAAATTTAGAAATTAAAATATTATCTAATAATTTAATCTTTATGCATCTATTTTAGATCATTGTTAAAGATAAATATAAAAATATAGATGTACAAGGATAAGGAAAAATATTAATATTAGAGTTTTCATTTTGAAGATAAGGATAAAGATAGAGTTATTATCATCACCGTTTTGTAACCTTTTGTATCCCAAGTCTAATAGGAGCCTTATGTTTACCCTTATTATTGGGTTGTATTTATTTTCAACATTGCACTTTCTTCACACAGAGGAGAATTGAGATCTTAGAAGAATCAAAAATAAAAACATAACAATAAAATCATTTTTCTATCCAAGAAGTCGCGTGGAGTTATCATGTCAACATCAACATCCTTTTCAAGACATTTATTATCCTCACAATCTATAAATCTCATTTATGGTACTTGAATTTTGAGAGATTTGAAAAAATAACCCTAACAAATGAACAATTATAAAATTATCATCTTTATAGAGCTATTATTATTAATAACCATCTTGTATGCAAATAAGTGCAAATTATGCTTGAGGTTGATTGTCATTTATATCCCCCATTGTCTTCACAAAATTAAAATTTTGGGTGAAAATATCTTTATAGAAAATTGTAATTTTCACCTACATATTGTGTGAAAGAGAGAGTGATCAGAGATAAAGAGATAGATATGTGAAGAAAGAGAAAGAGTTTAGGATATTTTGATTTTTAAATTTTAGTTAAAGGTTAATGAAGATTAAGTAAGAGACTAGAGAATGCTAACTGTGAGTGACAGTAAGAATGTTTTTACTAGTACTGTAATGTAGTGAGGCTATTAATAATAATAATTATTTAAAATAGTAATCCTATAATTGTTCATCTTAACAAGATTATTTTTACAAATCTTTCTTGAATTTATATGTAAATTCATGCTTATATCTCCTCCTATGGTTTCCACGTACACTGGAGTAACAATGTGAAATAATGTAAAGCATCATACTCCACGTAGAGACCTTCAAATGAGCATAACTTATAAGGAAGGTGCGGTTGAAGAAACACAAGAAAATCGGAGAAATCAATGTAGCTACTATAAGTTATAAAAAAGTATTTGTTACACAATGGGTGTGAAATACAGGGCGAAGAACTAAAAAATGGCCTTTAAAAAACTTCATAAATCTTGCCTAATTATAAAAGAGTCCCCATATTTTTTTAATGGTCACATTAAATATTATGTTTTAAGTGTTTTGAGTGATAACATAATTTAAGTAAAAATATTATTGTTCAAATAAACTAATAAAAATGAATCAGACTAGAGCACACATAATGCCGAGAATGTGACCACAGTTAAATACTCTTAAGACTTAAACACTTAGGTTGATCATCCAATTGAATTCCTTAATATCTCAAACCCAGTGAGATCTTCATTGACTAAGTCTTTCAACTTGGGCATAAACCTTCAACTAAATCAACTGTTCACATGCTCAGTTGGAACCTTGTTTGGAGTAATTGATAGAATTCCAATCAAAACTTTTCTACCATCCTCAATTGGAACTCATTCACAGTAGACATCCTTGCAGCTAAACAAAGTTAATGTCTTTCTTGCAACTAAACTCAATCGATGTTATTCTTGCGACTAATGTAGTCAAAGTGATTAATCGATATATTCCAATTGTCAGTGCGACTGACTGTCGTTTGACTACATTTTCAACTGATTGACTTCAACTATCTTAATTAAGGTGAAGGCACTTTTACTTTATTCTTTCAACTGTCACTTTTATGTTGAATATCCAACTATGCTCTCAACTGATTCATCAACTAAATATCTATTTGAATATTCAAATAATATTTCATTCAACTAATCGCATCATTCAGCTGGCTCTTTCTTATGTAATTTATCAATCGAACGGATGTAACTATATTTCAATTGGCATCAATTTCACCCAAATACTTCAGCTAAAACATTTTGACTAATAAACTCGGTTAATATGATTCAACCATCTCATTTATTTTCAAGGCCTATATTATCTATATTCAGTTGATTTAACCGTATCAATGTTAACAAAAACTTTTCTCACATAGTCGAATACAATTTAGTTTAACTGACATTTACACGCAAAGTGAATTTCAACATAAAATCACTATACCTTAGCATAAGATTTAAAAATGTTGAATTCTTTCAAAATTTAAATGCATTTAATACGGAGTGCCTTCCCTAGCATTTCTCTATTGTAATGATCTAAACCAAGATCAAGAATATTAGGACTCTTATCTGATTATTTGTTATTTTTTGATAATCTATTGTAAGTTATCTCCTAAGAGGCTTGTTCTTGGTTGGGTGATAATTCTCAGAGAGTCCAGCTGTTAGGTGGTTGTTACCCACCTAGAGTCACACATGTGTACACGCACTTTTGCTTCACTATTGTTGTATCCATCTTTGCATGTAATACAAAAACACCCATCTTCTTTCTCACGAAACATAAGCAGGAAGAAGTTTTCTTCTGCGCATATTCTCACAAGGAAGAACGTAGTGGAAATAAGAAATTAAAATTTTATCCTGACATCGTTGATCGCTCAGACGTGATACTGTTAACTAACTACATAAGAAAGATCCGATCTTTATCTTTGTGATGCAAGGATCACATAAAAGTGGAATAGTATCCTAGTGGTTATAATCAACTGCGCAAGTGTCCGATCTCTAGCGGTATCTACACGGGTACAGACGACGAAGTCCTCTCCACAGAATGCTCCTCGAATGATCTCCAAGGTCTCCTTCGAGCATAGTCTTAACACTTGAGAGGATGGAGGGGAGAGGAGATAGAACGTATGAGAGAGGAGGAGGGGCACACTTCCTTAGGAAGGGGCACCCTGCTTTGGGTTGAGAGAAAAAAAGGAGGCGGCTCAGTCTGAGGAAACCTTGACCCAGGGTTTCCCCCGCGTAACTATTATAGAGTATAGACTCCTTGATTTTTTTCCCAAAAACTCTCATAAGTCTATAATTGCATAAATGCTCTCGCCATCCATAACTGTGTGACCTCTAGGCCCAATGCCAGTCTGGTTCATATTAATGCTTAATATGAAATTATTTTTTTAATCAACTCATGACTCAAATAATTAATTTATCATCTAATGATGGATAATCATCTCATGATTATTCCTTTATTAGGATTTCAAGCCACGGTAAACACCAAGTAACACTCTGTGACCCCAGAAGACAAAGGGAGCTATAAAATCACTATAGGACATATACGCCTATAGTTATTACACAGTTATAGTCCTTCATTCATATGAAATGTCACTAGTCATAATTAAGGGTATGGTCATACTGCCAAACCCTTCTTAATTATGACTTAATAAACTCCGCACTCTAAGTCCCAATAAAAAACTCCTCTTCCAAGGAATTGTTTACCTTGTCCAAGGATTTAACTGAGTATAGTTCATATGGCATTCTCTCCTATGCTATATCTGAGAGTGAATGATGTACTGTTGTCACTCAATCACCTTCGCATGTATTCCACTATATCTGAATACCTGAGCATTCAGAACTTATGACTAAAGTCCCTTTGTCATGAATCAAAATACAGAAGTACTCATATAAGGTATCCTTGGTGGCTCATGTTTAAGGACCAACTGTGGTAATGTGACTAAGGAATCTCTTGGTTGACAGTTAGATATAATTATCATCCAGAGATTCATAATCGAATCACTTCAGTGAACCCCATTCTTATAATGTACACCTGCACATATATCTTAGTGTCTCAACATCAGTGACTATGAGATCAGTCACCCTCATGCTATGAGAGGCTATCATGTGCACTAGTCTATTCAGATTCTTTGATGTCCCATCTCAAAGATCCTATGACTAGGAACGTTTAGAACATATGCATCTGGAATGTTGATCTTATTGTCATAATCTCATTATGATCTAATATTCATAGTATGTGTGTAAGGACTTCATCACATCACGCCGTAATACGCAGTATAATAAATGAGATATAATAAAAATGTCAAAACTATTATTAATATGAATAAGAATATATAAGAAATGATGTCATTACTTCACAAGTGATTGACTTGCAGGACATACACTTCTTTCATCTATAACATCCACTTTTTTATATATTCTATTGTGACTATACCTAATGCGCACCTTTCTTATTTAGATGTGTATAGATTTCATCTACAGTCAAAATCATGCTATTTTGCAAGAAATCTTTTGACATAAGACAGATTATTTTGGATGTGGACTTGTAACATTAATAGGGCTACATAAAGGTAACCTCATTCACAATGAATTACATTTTCATGGTTAAGAATTCTCTATGTGGAAAGGTCACATGGTGAATCTAGATAAGCCCTAAAAAAATAGACACAAGACACAAACTCAAGGAAGAAGGCCTTAGACACAATGTGTAATGCCCCGGATTTGTTGGATCTGGATCCATGGGTTTCGGATCATCTTTCCGTGTGTTTCAGATTCGAGTCCGATCGGGCTTCGGACTATTTTTACCGGATTGTCAGACCCTCTGGTGGTGTGCCCGTGTGTTTCCTTGAGTCCGTGGTGTTGTGAGGAGCACGCCGGTAATTTTTTGTATTTTTCGGAGCGTCTTTGTGAGTCCTGGGTTGCGTTTTGGATTTAGCGCGTGTTTTCCATCTGTAGGACCTTCGGAACCCCGTACAAGGTGAACCGTTGCTTTCTCCGATGCCGAGACGTTACCACAGCGATCAGCGTGTTCCGAGGATCGCGGGTTGTATTTTTCTATTTTTTGATATTTTCCGAAATTTCTAGATTTTCTATATAAACCCCCTCCCCTTTTATCTCTCCCCATCTCTCATTTCTCACCCTCTCTCCCTCCCTCTTCTCTCACGCTCTCTTTCTCCCCTCTCTTCTCCGGCGGCCGACGGAGCGAGGCGGGGGCGAGGCGGAGGCGACGCGGGCGAGGACGCGAGCGAGGATGGGCGAGGATCGAGGCGGTGGAGGTGTGTGGGAGCTCATGGCGCGGTCGCGAGCCGACGAGGGTTTTACGGTGTTTCTTCATGGATCGGCGTCCACGGCGCGTTGTTTCTTCGGTGGAGGTAGGGAGATGGACCCCCAGCTCGTGCGCTTCTTTTCCCGCAAGTTTTGTGGGCTACGGTGAGCCGATCAGGTTTATTTGAGCGGTTTGGGGAAAATCCATGTTTTTGGGGTGTGCGCCCGATCTACCGTTCTACCACGTTTCAGATCGATTCGAGGGTCTAGATGTATGCTAGGGCCCATAGGGGAGCTTCTCTGTTATTTTCCCCATCATTCATGGATGATCGGGGCGTGGAACAGAATTTTTGGTGTTAGTTCGCCGTTTCACCGCCGGGACGTTGTGGCGGTCGTTCCAGTGACCGCCACAGTGTGTAACGCGCCTGGGTAGGTGCGTTATGCTTCCTTTGTTTTGGGCATTGGCGTTCGTGGGCCTGACGGCCCCACGATAGACCGCCACAGGGCTGTGACGCCCTCATGCTAGACTGTTACAGTGATTCCGATCGTGGTTTATGACCGTTGGGGGTCATAGACACCTGACGCACTCAGAGTGGCACGTCAGGGAAGCATGACGCCCCTGGGCAGGAGCGTTAGAGCTAACGCATCCACCCTTCATCCTAGCGCACCTGGGTAGGTGCGTTAGAGAGCGTGACGCACCGAGCGGTATGCGTCACGGCTTGTGTAGCTCCTTGGCCTAACGCACCGGCGTCGGTTCGTTAGGTGACGTAACGCCCCTGGGAGAGCGCGTTACATTCAGTTTTGCTCGCCCTGTTGTGTCCCTGTGGTTTTGATGATAGCAAACACTATAAGTCATCATTTGTTTCTGTCTGCATATGAATGTTTGATTGAGCATCTTTTGAGTGTCATTCCATCGAACAGGCTGTGTGCATATTCGGTGCATTTCATAACTATGCTCAGGTTAAGTCTGTATAGAGCGTTAAGTCTGTACAGAGCCTTGTTACATCGTGTGCTAAGCATTTCCAAAGTCTATACAACGTGTGTTGCTGCTCGTGACTTACTCAGTGCATATGTGCATCATTTCAAAGTCCATACATTGTCTTAGTGCAAGCACCCCAAAAGTCTGTAAACACTTCAGTGGGAAGTCTATACATCGTCTTTGTGCATGCATCATTGATCATACATCATCGTCTCACTTAGCGTCTCATGTTAAGTCTGTACATTCCTTGTGCATGCATCGTCTCTCCTTTTGCATGCATCGTCTCTCAAAGTCTGTACAGTCCGTGGTCGCAAGATCAAGTCTATACATTCAAATGGCATGTCCATACATATGCAAAGTTAGCGTCTCATGTTAAGATCCGTCTCACTTAGCGTCTCTGTGCATGCATCGTGTCTCAAAGTCTGTACAGCACTTCATGCTTCATCCGTCTCACTTAGCGTCTCACTTAGCGTCCTTGTGCATGCATCGTTTCTCAAAGTCTGTATAGCCCGTGGTCGCAAGACCAAGTCTGTACATCATCTTGTGCATGCATCGCTTCTAAGTCTATACATCGCCACTTGTTCATGCATATGTGCAAGTCTATACATTCCTATCTTTACCTACGTTCACTGTTTTAGCACACACACGAAGTCAGTACAGCCTTTGCATTACACATAAAGTCTATACATTGCCTTGCTGCATTGCACGCGTTCAAAGTCTATACATTTCTGTCGCATGCACTCAAAGTCCACACATGCACACACTTAGCTTGTGCATTGTGCATCCATGCTTAAACTCTAGGCACAGCAAGTCTGTACATTGTTTTCTCATGCACGTAAACGTCAAGTCTGTACATCGTTCTCGCGTGCACACTAAGCCTATACACTCCCTTGTGACATGTCTATACATCGGTCGTTTTATACATACATACAGTCAGTAAAGAATGTTTTATCTCTGCTTGATCGACTGAAGTAACTCTGTCATTAAACTGGCAGATGCTTGGCACGTGATCCGAGGCTAGAAGGGCTGACAGGATGATGACACGTGGAGGAACCTTCTGGACGTGAAGGCGTGGGAATCACACGCCCAGTGTTGCTCCTGCTGGTGCTGCTATAAAATGAAGACTTCTCCATCAGGAGAAGGAGATCGTGATAGAAAGAGCAGAAGCAGAGAGAGAGAGAGCCTGCACGATCCAGAAGAAAAAGAAAAAGAGTGAAGAAGAGAAACAGAGAAGAAGAAGAAAAAGAAAGAGGAAGAGAAGCAGAGAGGAGAAGAAAGAAGTTGCAGAAGAAAAGGAGAGAGAGAGAGAGCTTGTGAGGATCGAGAAAAAAATAGAGAAGAGTATAGAACTAAAGCCTTCATTGAAGATTTGTTCTTCTGGTATTTGGATCAAATCTATGCCAGATTGCTCCTTGACGAGCTACACTTTGTGGATTTCATTTCCAGCTTTCTGATTGCTGTATTTTCGTTTCTTATTTTTACTTTACACTTCCTTGGCTTGCTTCTTTTTCTGATACTCTGTAGTGAGGTCGGGGTTCCTCCTGTTGGCTCAGGAGAAGGGAGATTTTAATCTCCGGTTGCAAGTGACGGTGTGTCACTTGTGGGTTCCCTCTGGGTTTCAGAGGAAGGGAGTCTCTGACTCCGGGTTTGCAGGTAGTGGTTGCTACCTGTGGGTTCCCTCCTGGTCTGGAGGAAGAGAGACGTTTGTCTCTGGTTTCTAGTGATTGTGTGTCACTAGGGTTTCCCTCCTGGCCTGGAGGAAAAGAGACGTTTGTCTCTGGTTTCTAGTGATTGTGTGTCACTAGGGTTACCCTCCGGGTTGGAGGAAGAGGGGAGGTTGTTCCCCTGGTCAAGCTGTTAGGCAGCACCTGTTTGCAGACTGAGTCTGCGGTTCTAGCTTTTGCTAGTGGAAGCCTCATTCCGGTTTGGAGTGAGGGGTGGACGTAGGTCTGTGGATCGAACCACCTAAAAATCCTGGTGTTCTAAGGTTTGCTTTTGCGTTCTACTCCATATCATCTACCTCCCATTCACAGGTTATGCATGCGTGATTATTTGTGTTATCCTGGGGAGTTAACTTGATTGTGAAGTGCTTGTTCATACGCTCAGTAGAACTTCTTCTGTTGTGTGAGTCTGGTTTCTCAGTTCATGGTTGTGAAAAGAGAGAAGCTCCGTTATTTCATTAGTTTATATTGAGTTCAGTTAAAATTCTATTCTGTGTGACAGCTTATTATTGAGTGCTCAATTGATTAAGCCATCTGAGATTTTAATTCCGCAATATTTTTTATCGGGGATTCATTCACCCCCCCTCTGAATCCGGGCCTTGCACCCCAACACGCCCTTCTGACGGCCCGGTGTTGGAGCGTCAGAGTTGTTGTGGCGGTCGAGACTTGGACCGTTACATACTGTGATGGCCCAAGGTTAGACCGCCAGGCACTGTGTTAGGCCGAAGTGGTTCTTCGTGCTCGCCGCGATTGTTTCGCGTTGTGTAGGTCCTTGGTCGACCCGGTTGCGACCCAGTGGTCGACTTGCGGTCTCTTGGATGTCCCAGACACCCCGAGGGTTTTGTGTCCGTGTTTTAAGGGTGTTGGGAGGACCGTGCTATCTCGTTTAGCGTGCCCGTGGGTTTGAGAGTCTGGGTGACTCCTCGTGTTTCGGGCTTTTGTGTTACGCTTAATCGAGTCACCGTGTATCGGTGTGTGTGCGGTGGGGTCTCCCCCGCATGTCGGGAGTTTTCCTGGAAGATGATTCCCGAGTGGGCCGTGTGTTTGGCCTTGGACTGCGAGTCCAGTTATCGGCGTGGCGGCTTGTGCGCTGTCCTAGGAATCGTGCTTCTGTGCTTTCCGTGTGGGCCATGTGTGTGGCCTTGGACTGCGAGTCTAGTTGCCCAGCCTAGGGCTGGAGGGTTCCCACTTTTCCCTGAGAGTGGGATTCGGTTTGGCGACCTGTGAGCTGCCTTGGGAACCATGCTTCTACGTTTCTGCGTGGCCCGTGGACTATGAGTCCCGTTTCTCCTCCGACTGTGGTCACCGTGCGACGGTGTTGGTACGTGGGACGGTCCCCGTACTTCATCGGGTTCGGACGTTATTTTCCGTTGGCTTGAGAGTCTACTCTTTTAGTGACCCTCCACTAGTCATAGCATGCTTACACGCGAGTGGTCCCACCTGGGAGTAGGTGGAGAGGCTTACCCTGAGGATGGATTTTAGGCTGGTTTCGGTCGGGCCCCACGTCTTGCAGCCAGAGTCCGGCTGAGGGAAAAACCAGTTAGAGGCTAGACCTGGGACGCATGGTGATGCGGGACGGACACGGGAGACGACACTATACAGTGCCACCCTCGGACTCTAGATGAAGACGCGACCAGCAATACACACCAGGGAGACACTAAGCCCGACACTACGAGCTCCTAGTGGCAAAACGTCGCTAACAGAAGTAGAAGCTCACTCGTCGTCCCAAGCGAGGGAAAGCGCGGACCGTGCGCGGTTAAGGAACCGGCGGAGGTCAAGGGTAGTCCGACTCAACTTCCGGACTCGGATCGAGTCACGGGACGGGTCACTCTCACTCTCACAGCGGTGACATGGACACACGGGCTAGTACCTACACTCTCGGCAGCGGCAGAAGACCGTATACTAGCTAAGCAAATGAACGCCAAGAAGTTAAGACTTTACCTCCACGCACCCGGCGTGGCGAAGACAACCCCGGCCAATCACGGACCCCCGGTTAACACAATTTTACAGCAGTACAATAATTTGACCCACTCCACGCAGGGAGGTAAAAGGTCACATGCAGGGCCCGGGAATCACGCTAATTGGGTTGACGGGCAGCATCTTGATGTCGCCCGGCGGTGCCGAACTCCGCGTTTTCGTGCTTTCCGAACGGCGGGTTCTGCGGGCCCGCGGGGCCCACGGGTGGCGCTGGCCTCTGGATCTGCAGGAGTGGGTCCCACTGTGGTGGGGACCCCTGGTGGCACGCCTCCACGGAAGGCGGTCGGCCGGGAACACCGACCGGTGGCCGAACAACTCCGATCTCCAAGCTTTTGGAATGCTGCCCACGGATTTCTGCTTGCTGTTTTCAGGTGCGCGCTCCGACGAAAATGGCCGCTGTGATCAGCCCCGTCGCCGGAATGGGATGAAACCAGCGCCGTTGGAAAGAGGACTCAAAATCCTCCAACCTAGGGCCAGTGGATTCCTCTGAACCTGCGCGGACCTGGACCTTAACTAATTTACAATTCTCTGCTACACAGTTCTAGAACTCTCAGTTCAGCATATCATTTCCCTATAAACGGCCGTTGACCGCCTACTTACAGTGGGATTCAGACTTCGAGCTCTTCTTCAAAGTTGTAGATATTCAAACCACGAAGCTGGGACAATTTTTGGAATTGGATTTGGTGGAGATTTGATATGATTTTTGGAGTGACTAGTGGTCGGATCTGGGAACAGCAGGATAGAACTGTAGATGGGACTGAGAACGAATTTTGAAAAATATTAGATGGATGAACTAGAAATTTATAAAAATTGTGGATGAAGGGATCGATGGAAGGAAACTCCAGTAAAATTTGTGGGACTAAAAAAATCAAAAAGTGGACCTAAGACCTATAACTTAGGGCGGAGATGAATCTGGACAGACTGCTGGCAGAACTGAAATGGAAGAGTGGACGAAAATCTAAAAATATGGAACGGGATCTGAATGACAAACCAAGTTTTTTGGGACTTCCTTGACACCTATGGAACCTCCAGTAAAATCCCCAGGTCGATCAGAGCTCTTGGCTGAGTTGGGAATTTCGTGGGAGTTGCTGTGGTACTGTGCGGGCAGAACTCCGATGAAGACGATGGCGGTGCGGTGGCGGCTCGTGGCGGCGGCGAGGATGACCGGAACTGATAGGGGAGGAGTCACACCTTCAGAGGCAACCTTCACAGCTGCAAGGGGGGAGAGAGGGGCGCACCAAGCTGGAGCTCCAAGGTATTTTCTTCCAAATGAATGCATTAATTCAAGTAAAATGGAAAATACAAGTTTAAATAGCTTACATCTCACATCCATCCACAACCGTAGGATCTAGGGGTAAGAGATGAAGGGCTGGGATGGCATGTGACACACACACAAAAAAGAAATAAAAAATTAAGGGGAGGGGGGTGGCCCTTGGACTTTGAATGGGAGGGGTGTGGAAGGTTGAAATGTAGGTGGGAGGTAGGTAGCCTCCTTGGACTTTTTAAGCCCATTGTCCCCCATGTGTCCAATTACAAGTCAAGCTTCTAGATGCTCCCATGTGGCATGTTGACTGGCCCCACGTGGGACCCTAGGCTGAGGTGGCCCAATGTGGTGGGGCCCGGGGGACCCGTGGGGCCCACGGGGTCCGAAATGCTCGTAAGCCCCTATTACACTCAAAATGGCAAACCGAAGGCAACGAAATAAATACAAATTACACACACATAAAGTCTAACTAAATATAATAAAGGGGGAGGCTCAAGGCGGAGTCTCCAGACTGTCTCTGAGCCAGATGGATGCTGAGGTGGCTCGTGTCGTGCTCCGTGTGCGGTACCGGTGGCTCGGTGTGTCGTGCCGATCAACTGCTCGGGTGTCCGCACCAATTCTCCCCGGGTGGGAGAAACTCGACCCTGTCGAGTAAGGGTCGGCATCGCTCCTATATCGCTCCAGAAGGTCCGGATCGATCTGCTGCAACTCGCCATGTGTGATCCATGTGTCCTCAGTAGCGGGCCGTCCTCTCCATCGCACTAGGTAGCGCGGGTAAGATCCACTCCTGGTAACTGTCACCTGCTCGTCCAGTATACGATCTATATGCTCACGCTGCCGTGAAAAAGGGGCTGGAGGTGGAAGTGGACACTCAGGTGTGGGATCACTCTCAAGGGGAGGAGATGGCTCAAAAGGCTCACTAGGGATCACCGCTGGGTCCCTATATGCAACAAGATCTGATACATTGAAGGTAGAGCTTATACCATATTCCTCGGGCAAGTCCACAACGTACGCATTGGATCCAACGCGTTTCAACACTCTGAATGGACCGGCTCCGCGAGCTTGCAACTTCTTAACGGTTCCAGAGGGAAACCGTTCAGGTCTTACCCTGATCATGACGTATTCGCCCTCATGGAACTCTCGGTGGTGTCGGTGGGCATCGGCTAACTCCTTGTACCGTGCATTGCTGGCCTCAATGTGACGACGGATGTCGTCATGCAAACTCCTAACATGCCTAGCGAATGACTCGGCCGACTCCGACACTCTAGCATGGACAGGCATGGGGACAAGGTCAACGGGTTTCCTAGGCCTACGACCTGTGACTATCTCAAATGGGCTCATGCCGGTAGACCTATTCACCGAATCGTTATATGCAAACTCAGCCATGGGTAGGATGAGATCCCAATCCCCAATGCGATCCTTAACTAGACACCTCAAAAGATCTCCCAGACTCCTATTGACCACTTCGGTCTGACCATCTGTCTGGGGGTGATATGCAGTGGAAAACTTGAGGTGAGTACCCATCATATGCCATAGTGTCTTCCAAAAGTAGGAAGTGAATCTGACATCACGGTCAGACACTATAGTGCGAGGCAACCCGAACTTGCACACCACATGAGTAAGGAAAAGGCGGGCTACCCTAGAAGCATCCGAAGTCTTTGAGCAAGGGATAAAGAGGGCCATCTTCGAGAAACGGTCAACAACAACATAGACCGAGTCATGCTTCCTAGAGGTACGTGGCAATCCCAAAATAAAATCCATACTAACATCCTGCCACGGGGCATCAGGCACGGGAAGAGGCGTATAAAGGCCTGAGCTTTGCTTCTTCATCTTGGCCATAGCACATGTACGGCACTGAGCCACGATGTTAGCAACATCGCGCTTTAAGCTCGGCCAATAAAATCGATGCTCCACTGCCTCAATAGTCTTGTTCCGACCAAAGTGGCCGGCTAGACCGCCCGCATGTAGTTCCCACACTAAGAAATCTCGAACCGAAGTTCGGGGAACACATAGCCTGCTACCTCGAAAGAGGTAACCCTCCTGAAGCATATACTCATCAAGGTCTCTCGAGGGTCCGGCCTGGAGGGTGGTAAAAATCTGACCGAAGTCAGGACAATCAACATAGGCCTCCTTCATCTTCTCTAACCCTATGACCTCGGCACTCATGGTGGTAAGCAAGCATGCTCGCCGACTCAAGGCATCAGCCACCTTGTTCTTCACTCCAGCCTTATGTTTAAGCACAAAGGTGAACTATTGGAGATACTCGACCCAACGACTGTGACGCGAGTTAAGCTTCTTTTGGGAATGGAGGTACCTCAATGCCTCGTGATCGGAGTATAGGACAAACTCCTGATGTAAAAGATAGTGCCTCCAATGCCTAAGAGCCTGAACAACTGCGTAGAATTCTTTATCATATGTGGAATATCGCAGTTTCGCGTCGTTCAGCTTCTCGCTGAAATATGCGATCGGGTGGGACTCCTGACTCAAAACTCCTCCAATCCCAACACCCGACGCATCACAACAGATCTCAAACACCTTCGAGAAATCAGGCAATCGAAGGATAGGTGTCTGGGTCATGCGCTCCTTGATATCCTTGAAGGCGGCAGATGCGGCCTTCGTCCATACAAATGTGCCCTTACGGATGCAATCCGTGATCGGGGCGGTGACGGAGCTAAATCCGCGGATGAAGCGACGATAGAACGTCGCAAGGCCATGAAAGCTGCGGACATCATGAACCGTACGGGGTTCCGGCCACTCAACAATGGCCCGGACCTTCTCCGGATCGGCGGAGACTCCCGTACTAGACACAATGAAACCCAAGAAGGTAAGCTGAGGTGTCATGAAGGCACACTTCTGTGGGTTCGCAAACAGCTGCTCTCGCCGAAGAAGTAGACAGACCTGCCGAAGGTGGTCTAAGTGGTCCCCTGTGGTGCGGCTATAGATAAGGATATCATCAAAATACACCACTATAAAGACTCCAATGAAAGGTCGAAGGACCTGTGTCATGAGCCGCATGAAAGTGCTAGGGGCATTGGTCAACCCAAAAGGCATGACCAACCACTCATATAGACCGTCCTTGGTCTTAAATGCGGTCTTCCACTCATCACCTGGCCTAATCCTCACCTGATGGTAGCCACTCTTAAGATCAATCTTCGAAAAGATAGTGGCACCTGCCATCATGTCTAACATGTCATCCAGGCGGGGAATAGGGAACCTGTACTTCACGGTGATCTTGTTGATGGCACGACTATCAATGCACATTCTCCACGTGCCATCCTTCTTCGGGGCGAGTAATGCGGGTACAGCACATGGACTCATGCTGTCCCGGACATATCCTCTCTGGACTAACTCATCGACCTGCCGTTTAAGCTCGGCATGCTCCGTGGGGCTCATTCGATAATGAGGAAGGTTGGGCAAAGAAGAGCCCGGAACAAGGTCGATGGCATGCTGAATATCCCGCATAGGTGGGAGTCCCTCGGGAAGCTCATCGGGGAATACATCAGCATACTCCTGCAGAATGGGAACAACCTCGGGTGGGAGCTCACCCTCGGAGTCCCGCTCCACCTCTCGGACCGTAATGGCAAACATCGGACAGCCCTGACTAAGCTCCTGCTCCATTTCCCGGAGCTAATCATCATCAATCTCCTCGTCGAGGGCTCTCCTGGACCAGAGGTAACGGTCATAGCCCGAGCTGGGGATGGGGTACTAGGCCCGGGAACGGAAGGCTTCGGAGTACTAGGGCCAGTAGGACCCCTAACAGATGGGCTCCTGGGCCGAACGGGTTGGAGGGTGACCCGCTGGCCATCGTGGTCGAAGGTACAGGTGTTCGACCGACCATGGAGTGTGGCATCTCGGTCGAATAACCACGGCCTACCAAGAATGATACTTCCCACTTCCATGGGAAGAACATCACACCAGATCTCGTCACGGTAGGAGTGGAGCTGCAGCGGGACCAAGCACCGCAGCCTGACCGAAATGGAAGTGGTATCCACCCATGATACCTGGTAGGGGCAAGGGTGGTCTACGGGTGTGAGACCAAGACGAGTGACAGCGTTCGTGGAGATTACATTGATACAACTCCCGCTATCGATGACCACCTTGCAAATTTGCTTTCCCAGCCTACAGAATACATGAAGGATAGTGGTCCGACGCCAGTCATCACTGACCTGTGGCTGGGTGAGGATACATCTGACGACCCCCACGCGGGTATCGTCCGACTGCTGGACATCCTGGGCCTCACCTCCCATCTCATAGTACTCGTCAGCTAGCTCTTCATCTGCCTCATAGCTGACTAACTCGAGGCCCGTAGGGGTGGTATCCTCGGCCTGTGTGTCCCCAATGTGAAGAGATGGGCGGGTGGGACACTGGTTGGCGAAATGGCCAAACCCATTGCAGCGATAACACTGCTGCCGTGATCCACTAGGCTCCCCAATCATAGGTCCTTTACCTTTATCCTCCCGACGGATAGGAGGCGTAGGCAACAAAGGACGTGCAGGAGGTGCGGGTGCCGGTGGACGGGCTATGGGTGGGGCCGTAAGATGCTGGGGACGAGGAAGGTCCCTCGGGGGTGGAGGACGAGGCCTAGGAGCAAAGGGCTCGGGGCGAGCGGGCTCCTGAGGTCGTGCCATGGGGGCCCTCGGATACGTGCCAGATGAGCCACGGGACTCGACACTACGAAGGGGAAAGGAGCCCAACCGATGGGGTGACTCAAACTCGGCCTCGAACTGCTCCAATTCGAGAGCAATCTGATATGCCTGCTCCAAAGTGGTGGCATTGCGGCGAAAGAGTTCATATTGATAATTGGGCCGCAAACCTCTCCGAAAGCGGGATATCGTCATGGTGCTCTCTTCCGTGACCCCGCACCGCAAATAATACTCATCGAACTTGGCAGTGTACTCGGTCACAGATCGGTTCCCTTGGGAGATGCTTTGCCACTTGTCTATGAGACGTTGGCGATATGAGGCGGGAAGGTACTTCTCCCTCAACTTGGTTTTCATATCATCCCAAGTACCGATCTGGGGTTGACGTCGCTGGTTGAGCAGGCTCTCCACATTGATCCAATAAGTTTGGGCCTGCCCTTGCAACTTCATCTTTGCGTATCGGACTCTTCGGTGGTCCGTCATCTCAAACCACTCGAAGTACCGGTCCATGCCGGCCTCCCAATCTAAATACACCCTAGGGTCCAAGGACCCGCTAAAAGTGGGAGGGTCCGCACGCACACCCCTAAGAATGCGATCGTCATCCTCGTCATCACGATTCCGTCGTTGATGATGACGACCGTTACCCCCGTGATCATTGTCGGAGGCATAATCATCCACTATAGGCGCCTGTTGCCTCCCGACATCCTCCACCTGAGCCCTTGGCACAGCGGGTTGCTGCACCGGCTCTTGTTGGCCGTTCGTCGGCGCGGGTTGCGCCGCTACTGGGCCCCTCTCTAGGACGGCAATCCTCCCAACAAGGCCTTGAATGGACTGCTCCGAAACCCCGGCCCGATCCTCGAGGACCTTCATCCTCCCTTCTAGACGCGTCCCTATGCCATCCATACGCGTACTAAGACCATCCATACGCGTGTCTAAACGATCCATGATGGCCCGGAACATCTCGGCCGTGGAAGACTCATCGGAACTACGGGCTCGGGAGTCCGCCATAGGTGGTGGTGGCGAGTATTGGGTGCCTCGACGGGTGGGCATGCAAAGACGTACGGACTAGGTGACAACAACCGACAAATGCAAACACACTAAATGATACACTTAGACCTAATTGCAATTTGAAAACACTCTTTTTTTGGTAATTTGAAAGAATGCAATTTAAAACACTTTTTTTTTTGTTTTGAAAAGAATGAGACTCGACTACACCCTAGACACGGCCAAGACTCGGTATGCGGCGGAGGTAATCGACCCGAAGGTCACTCGCGCAAGTGTGCGGTCTTCCCGATAGGTATAACCTAACGGTCGGACAACACCTTTGGATATACCGAGTGAAGGTGTGTGTGGGGTAACCTCAGACTATGCAAGACTTATGCAACGACTACCCTAGACTCGACTTGCTCTGATACCAAACTGATGCGGGACGGACACGGGAGACGACACTATACAGTGCCACCCTCGGACTCTAGATGAAGACGCGACCAGCAATACACACCAGGGAGACACTAAGCCCGACACTACGAGCTCCTAGTGGCAAAACGTCGCTAACAGAAGTAGAAGCTCACTCGTCGTCCCAAGCGAGGGAAAGCGCGGACCGTGTGCGGTTAAGGAACCGGCGGAGGTCAAGGGTAGTCCGACTCAACTTCCGGACTCGGATCGAGTCGCGGGACGGGTCACTCTCACTCTCACAGCGGTGACATGGACACACGGGCTAGTACCTACACTCTCGGCAGCGGCAGAAGACCGTATACTAGCTAAGCAAATGAACGCCAAGAAGTTAAGACTTTACCTCCACGCACCCGGCGTGGCGAAGACAACCCCGGCCAATCACGGACCCCCGGTTAACACAATTTTACAGCAGTACAATAATTTGACCCACTCCACGCAGGGAGGTAAAAGGTCACATGCAGGGCCCGGGAATCACGCTAATTGGGTTGACGGGCAGCATCTTGATGTCGCCCGGCGGTGCCGAACTCCGCGTTTTCGTGCTTTCCGAACGGCGGGTTCTGCGGGCCCGCGGGGCCCACGGGTGGCGCTGGCCTCCGGATCTGCAGGAGTGGGTCCCACTATGGTGGGGACCCCTGGTGGTACGCCTCCACGGAAGGCGGTCGGCCGGGAACACCGACCGGTGGCCGAACAACTCCGATCTCCAAGCTTTTGGAATGCTGCCCACGGATTTCTGCTTGCTATTTTCAGGTGCGCGCTCCGACGAAAATGGCCGCTGTGATCAGCCCCGTCGCCAGAATGGGATGAAACCAGCGCCGTTGGAAAGAGGACTCAAAATCCTCCAACCTAGGGCCAGTGGATTCCTTTGAACCTACGCGGACCTGGACCTTAACTAATTTACAATTCTCTGCTACACAGTTCCAGAACTCTCAGTTCAGCATATCATTTCCCTGTAAACGGCCATTGAACGCCTACTTACAGTGGGATTCAGACTTCGAGCTCTTCTTCAAAGTTGTATATATTCAAACCAAGAAGCTGGGACAATTTTTGGAATTGGATTTGGAGGTGGTGGAGATTTGATATGATTTTTGGAGTGACTAGTGGTCGGATCTAGGAACAGCAGGATAGAACTGTAGATAGGACTGAGAATGAATTTTGAAAAATATTAGATGGATGAACTAGAAATTTATAAAAATTATGGATGAAGGGATCGATGGAAGGAAACTCCAGTAAAATTTGTGGGACTAAAAAAAATCAAAAAGTGGACCTAAGACCTATAACTTAGGGCGGAGATGAATCTGGACAGACTGCTGGCAGAACTGAAATGGAAGAGTGGATGAAAATCTAAAAATATGGAACGGGATCTGAATGACAAACCAAGTTTTTTGGGACTTCCTTGACACCTATGGAACGTCCAGTAAAATCCCTAGGTCGATCAGAGCTCTTGGCTGAGTTGGGAATTTCGTGGGAGTTGCTGTGGTACTGCACAGGCAGAACTCCGATGAAGACGATGACGGTGCGGTGGCGGCTCGTGGCGGCGGCGAGAATGACCGGAACTGATAGGGGAGGAGTCACACCTCCAGAGGCAACCTTCATAGCTGCAAGGGGGGAGAGAGGGGTGCACCAAGCTGGAGCTCCAAGGTATTTTCTTCCAAATGAATGCATTAATTCAAGTAAAATGGAAAATACAAGTTTAAATAGCTTACATCTCACATCCATCCACAACCGTAGGATCTAGGGGTAAGAGATGAAGGGCTGGGATGGCATGTGACACACACACAAAAAAGAAATAAAAAATTAAGGGGAGGGGGGCGGCCCTTGGACTTTGAATGGGAGGGGTGTGGAAGGTTGAAATGTAGGTGGGAGGTAGGTAGCCTCCTTGGACTTTTTAAGCCCATTGTCCCCCATGTGTCCAATTACAAGTCAAGCTTCTAGATGCTCCCATGTGGCATGTTGACTGGCCCCACGTGGGACCCTAGGCTGAGGTGGCCCAATGTGGTGGGGCCCGGGGGGCCCGGGGGGCCCGTGGGGCCCACGGGGTCCGAAATGCTCGTAAGCCCCTATTACACTCAAAATGGCAAACCGAAGGTAACGAAATAAATACAAATTACACACACATAAAGTATAACTAAATATAATAAAGGGGGAGGCTCAAGGCGGAGTCTCCAGACTGTCTCCGAGCCAGATGGACGCTAAGGTGGCTCGTGTCGTGCTCCGTGTGCGGTACCGGTGGCTCGGTGTGTCGTGCCGATCAACTGCTCGGGTGTCCGCACCACATGGTCTGTGTGTGCACACGTGGTTGGGGGTGGTTGGACCCACGCTGACAAGCGTGACCCCAGCTAGTCACTTACTTTGTGGTTACTTGTTCGGTGTCCATGCCTCTGGTAGGCGCTACCACGTCAGGCAGTTCACCTGCGGTGCGGTGTAAGACGTCAGGGGACGCTACCGACTGTGCTTCTAGTGGGAGGTACTCCTGTCGAGTCGGGAGTGACAGACTGTCAGTCGCTGTGACTTCGACCTTCGGGTTTTCAATCGTGTTGAACGTTGAGTTTCGGTTGTTTCGCCGTGGCACGTGCATCGGTTTTCGTGCCATGAGACTAGTGCTAGTGGCTTTACCGAGGTTACGTCTTATTGTGCGATACCCACGATTGGATGGTCGGGGTTACACCTTGGACAGCGTGTCCAGGTTGGCCGTGTCCCGGGAGATAGACCTCTACGGCGGGGTTGCCGTAGGTTTTACTTCGGTAAGTGGTACTAGTGTGGTTCGGTAGCCCCCGACCGTGAGATCGGGGTGTGTTTCTGGTATAGTAGGAGTAGCTATAGTGCCGAGTTTTTGACCGACCACCGGTTCGTTGTTCCTACTGTAGTTGTAGCTTTCCTTTCCACTACCACCATTATTTCCGGTTGGGGTTCCGCGGGATCCCTGCTGAGTCTCTGTTTTGGAGACTCATTCCCTGCTTTTCAGGTGAGGCGGTTCTTCCTCGAGGTTCGAGGGTGTTATTCGGAGGTTCTCAGTGTTAGAGATGTATGCCCTTCAAGCCAATCACAAGTGTTGTGATGGTGACATTTCTTGTACAATTTCATTCAATATACTAATGGCATTTTCTTCATTATATTCTTAGCACATTATAGTATGTTTGTTGTAATATGATGAAGTCATTGAATATGAGCTATGATGATTGGATCATAATGAGATTGTGATAATGAGAACAGTCATCTAGATGTTTATATTCTAAATGTTCCTGGTCATAGGATTTTCAAGAAGGGACATTGAAGATCCGGATAGACCGGTGCACGTGGTACTCACTCATGTGATGAGGGTGGTCGATCTCATAATCACCGGTGTGGTGACATCAAGGTACACGTGCAGGTGCTCGTTAGTGGAATGAGTTCACTGAACTGACCCGATCTAGAATTCCTGAATGGTAATCATGCTGACTGTCAATCAGGAGATTCTAGTGCCACAATAGCATAGTTGGATCTTTGACCTGAGTCACTAAAGAGCTTTTGCATGGACTCCACTGAGCGTTTGATTGCTGACTTATGAACTTCAATCTTGTTGTTCTTAATAGTTAGCTATTCGGACTCAGTGGCATTCATATGAAAAACACTTTGGTGGACAACAAGGGATCATTCACCCTCTGCATGGATTAAGAGAGAGAATGCTCTATGGACATGTACTTAGAAATCCCTGGCCAGGGTATGGGGGTTCACTTAGAAAAGGAGTTTTCTAGTGAACTGTACTTAAGAGTACAAGGGTCCATAAGATCAGGATGCTTTAGGGTTTGACAGTTTGACCGTACTCTAATTCTGATTGGAGCATTGTATGAATGAGGATCTATAACTGTGTGGAATCTGATGACGGAAAGGTTCAATATGGGTTGCATCCGTCCCAAAGTCATTTGGGATCACGAGGTGTTGCTTGGTGCCGTTCGTGGTCGGAAAGCCTGTTAAATCCATTAAGAGTTAATGGATTATGATTAATTAAGTTGAGAAGAGTTCTTAGCTTAATGGGCCTGAAAACCAAACAGACTATTGGGCCTAGAGGGTCACACACAATAGAGTAGTGGATAAGACGGATAATGACGGTAATTATAGACAGTTTCTGGGTTTTTGTGAGAAATGCCAGAGTCTATAAATACACGTTGAGGAGAGAAACCATGGCCAAGCACTAGGGTTTCTCCCCTGGCCGCCCCCCCCTCTCTCTCTCCTCCCTGACCTGGGCGCACCCCTCTCTCTCTCCTCCTCCTAAGGCGGTGGATGGTGGTGCTGAGGAGTGGCCGACGTGTGCAGATCGAGAAGGAGACTCCGTCCGTTCCTGCTGCTCGTGTGGATACATCTAGAGGCCGGACACTTGGACGGCTTGCAGCCCGACGAGCCTCTACTTGATCGTCTTCGGGCATCTGGGAATTGATTAATCCCGCAAAGGTATAGAACTGTTCTTCCTTGGCGGGTTCTTCGATGAATCGTTTCTTGATTTTGATCGCTAGCAACGATACGACTCTTAGGGTTTCGTTGTTTCCGCTGCTCCTCTGATCGAAACCTTACAGTGGTATCAGAGCCAGGTTGCTGGTTTGATCAAAATTGAGATTATTATATTATTTTTCGTTCTTCACGTTCGTGCATAGGGCTCAATGTTAGGATGTTCGATTGAGTCTCTCACGGAGGGATCTCGGTCAATTGATCTTGTGGAATTGTTCCTGGTAGTAAGAGGATCAAAACGCACATTTTGGTGCGTTGATTGACCCTACGGTGAGGGCGAATCGAACATGTCTTCGCGGCCACGGTCGTCGTTCGCACAAGGAGACGATGGCCATATTAGGCTGCTAATCTCCGATTGGGGATGTCCATGGGGCTAGCAAGAGTTGCTGGATGATTGGCCATGGCGTCCCACGGCGTCCGGGTGCGTGCGGCGGCCGGATGGGGCGGCTCCGGCGAGGTTCGCGGCGAACAGGGTGGAACGGCCCCGTGATAATCGCGGGCGCCTCCTCCGGCCACGGCGTCGTGGGCGGTGGTCGGCGGACGTGCCGGCGGGACCCCAGGGGTCGTTCGCGGTAGTCGGGGGCAGCGGACGGGCCCCCTGCGGCGAGCACCAGCGGGCGGGGGAGACGATCCCCTCGTGGGTCTTTTGCGGGCGGATCCGGCCCGCGCCCGGATCCGCGCCCAATTAACCCCCCCCCCCCCCCCTTATTTTTTTTGAATATTATTCATTTTAAAATGTTTAAAATGCATTCAATGTCAGAAAAATTCCGGGAAAATTCTGAAAAATATTTTAATATGATTCTAAAATTGTTTTAGCAATCTATTAACTTATTTTTCATTATTGGCCCTTGGTTAATTAGTTAATGGGAATTTTAAAATGGTTTTAAGTATTTCCTATTATCTAATTAATTAATGTTAATTACTATAAGGATGTGATTCTTATGAGGTTAATTAACAATATATATATTATTGTTGAGCCCATTGTGAGCGACGTCACGCGGTTCGGGAGGAGAGCGGAGAAGAAGAACGCGGAGCGCGCGCGGGCTCCTCTTTTTGTTGTTTGCTTGTTTGCTGCAACACAGAGATGAGAGAAGAGAGAGAAGGGGCCACCACAGGAGATTGCTCCGGTGGGGCGAGCGGGACAAATATAGTATAACAAGATATGGGGATTAAACGGCCATAGCGGGAAGTGACTCGCCGCGACCTCGGGGGGACGGGAATGGTGCAAAAATTAAATAACAAGAATTGAAACGGCCATTGGGGAAGTGACTCGCCGCGGCCTCGAGAATATGAACAGATAATAAGATGACAGAATATAGAGAGAATACAAAGAACGGGAATTTAAACGGCCATTGGGGAAGTGACTCGCCGCGGCCTCGAGAACACAAACAGATAAGAATATAACGTATAAGAACGTGAATTTAAACGGCCATTGGGGAAGTGACTCGCCGCGGCCTCGAGAACACGAATAGATAAGAATATAACATATAAAAACGGGAATTTAAACGGCCATTGGGGAAGTGACTCGCCGCGGCCTCGAGATATGAGCAGAATATAACAGAGTATAAGAGAATATAAGAACGGAAATTTAAACGGCCATTGGGGAAGTGACTCGCCGCGGCCTCGAAAATAAGATGTGATCGCCAGGGGCCGAAAGACCCCAAAATAAGAAAGTGATCGCGTCTACCTCAAGAGCGGGAGATGGCGGGTTGCTTCTTCCTCTCCCTCCGGCCGGCCGACGGAGAGGGCTTTCCTCGGCTACCCTTGCAAAACAACGACAAACAAATGACAAGTGGATTAGAAAGATGGAGGTGTAGTATTCAAATCCTTGCGATAAAAACAACGAAATGATGGCAAGACACACACCTGGTTGGTGTTATCTTTTAAACCCCTCTCGGACTCGAGTAGGAGGAAAATGAGATGATGGATGCAAGAAGTATAAAAGAAGAGGCGCCCTTATGAAGGGGGATAGAGGATGCGAGATGATGAATGCAAAAGAACTACGAAGAAAAAGGGGAAGAAAAGGCTTATTGGATGAGCCGAGGGTGAAATCCGGCGGAGCTCCGGCAGCGTGGGGACGACGTGGAAGCGCGGTGGATGAAGACAACCTTCCTCTCGCGAGCGTGAGCACCCGGGAAACCGGCAGAACCTCCACCTACAAAAGAACCCACGGGTTAGAAAATGACTCCGTAGCCTCTGGGCTCCGGCATCCTATCGGATCACTTCTGAGCTCTCCCAGAACTGAGGGGGTGGGCCTCTATTTATAGGGCTCCGGAGGGTGGAGACGTCCAGGACCCTGGACACCTCCATCAGGGCCGAAATAATATTTTATTCTATTTTTATTGATTTTTTTGGAATACTTTTGTGGAGGCGTCCATGGTCCCGGACGCCTCAAGCAGGTCCACCGAAAACCGACGACGGCCGCACGCGGTTTGGCACAACGCGTGGTTTTGTGAGCGGCGCCTCGTGATTCAGAAATGGGCGCGTCCAGCTGACTGGACGTCTCTATAATTTGGATTTTTTCACACACGACAAACCGTCGTTCGGTGGCCGGCGCCCGTGAGGGTTTTGATGGAGGCGTCCAGGGGCCTGGACGCCTCCAAAATTATATTATTTTTTATTTTTCTTTTGTCTCTTATACCAGGGCTGGCAATTTTAATTTTTTTATTTGTTTTTATGGAGGCGTCCAGGGGCCTGGACGCCTCCATTAATATGTATTTTTTATTTATTTTTTGTCTTTTATGCCAACGGGCATTTTATATTTTTTATATTTGTTTTTATGGAGGCGTCCAGGGGCCTGGACGCCTCCATAAATATATATATTTTTATTTGATTTTTGTTTTGTTTTTTATGATTATTGATATTATTTTTATTGTTTTTGCATTGATAGAGGCGTCCAGGCAAGTGGACGCCTACATGATTTTAATTTTTTTTATCTTTTTGTCATTGATGGAGGCGTCCAGGCGCCTGGACACTTCCATGATTTTGATTTTTTTTATTTTTTTTGGTCATTGATGGAGGTGTCCAGGCGCCTGGACACTTCCATGATTTTTCATGAAAAAATTCAAAAAAATGTAAAAAAATCATAAAAATAGGAAATCACCAGAGTAATTAAAAATGTGAAGGCCGCCTTGGGGTATCATAGTGTAATATGAGATTTACTCAGGAGACGTCAGGAATGGCGTGTCTACAGCTGCCCCGCCTTGGCGTCTGCTTTGCAAGGGAGCGACACGTAGTGGAATGGTATCGAAGTGGAGTGAAATGAAGTGGGAGCGGACTGATAAGTTGATGCCAAGGTGTGATGAGACACGCTTTTGACGTTACTGTTTGGAATCTTTCCTGAAGTTTCAATGAGGCGACCTTGAAGAAGGTCTTTCAAATATTGACGATTGCTTGGACGGAGATCAAATAAGGGAGGGTGAGATGTGTGCTCATGCACGAAAAATAAAGGAGACCAACTTCTCGGTGTGGAAGTACCTGGGTCATAAACCCACAGGTTTCATCTTTGGTGAGCGGTTACCAGCCAATGTGGAAGTGCTGCGGCCAAGGTGGGTCAAACAAGGTAAAAAGTAAAGGAATATCTGAGGGTCTGTCCAAACAAGGGTCTCCTTTGGAAGAGCAGCGTAGGGCCGCTTCAAGGAAACTCAGTATTTCATTCGGAATGGAATATCTCATATTTGTAAGAATTGGAGTACAACGGCTTTCACAATAGAATCACTCGAATGATCTTCCGCAATAAATTCAAAGTCCTATATGAATGCATGCTGGGTTTAAAGAAAAATTTAAAACAAACTAAAATAGAAAATAGCCAAGGATAATATTGTCAACTTGTTAAGAACGGGTCAGGATACCGATCCGGTGAGCTGGTACTGGGCTGGGGCCCGTTTATCCACGCACCAACTCTCTGAATGGAACCGTCGTCCCCATGCTACCACAAATTAACGATTTATCCGTACAATCCAAATTCCTCTGGGATCATCACCGTTTTTGTTGAAGGGGAACTCAGATCTCAGATTCGTTCGGGCCGCAAGGTCCTTGACATGTTCTAGTAGCGTAGGTATCATATACTACGATGCATGACATGGTGGGACCAACCATTGAAAGGTGGGACAGGAGATAGGACAAAGACGTCCGTTAGTAAAACCTGCACAGGCCAGCATGGATTAATAACATCAGAAAGTAACAGAATCGTAACAGAATCGCACCACAATGGAAAGGAGATCTAGTCAAAATCCTGACATTGACCGTTGATGTGACATGTTCTGTCCTGTAGCGCCCTACCCTTCCTATAAGAACTCCCCTTAGGCTAGTTCATTCAAATGCACCAAGGTGGGTTTTGGAAGCTCAGGAGAGGAAGGAGAGGAGAATCTAGAGATTTCAGGATGGAGGGAGAGTCTTCCCGCGTTATGAAGAGGAGCAGGCCTAGCAGCGAGATCAGGCGACTCTCCGACCTCGAGGGTCATCTGAGTGGGACGATCATGTCGCATATGGTAAGCTGATTCATTTCAAATTTCTCCACGTGAACCTTCTTCTTACTTCCTTCCTTTCTTCTTTCTTTTCTCTTCCAGCCATATCCACTCTTCCCAGGCCCGAGGAAGTTTTCCAAACTGCCATGGCTTTCAAAGCTAACTTCCAACATCTCCATTGGCATGAGGGTCATACTCTCGAAGTGGCATCTGCAGGTCCTTATTCACGCCAAACATTACGAGAAGATTCGTATGGACTGGGCGGCTATGGGCGCACTAGTGGAGATCTGGCATCCCCAGACCCACACTTTTATCTTCCCGACCTTCGAGGTGACCATCCTCCTCGAGGAGGTGGAACTTCTGCTCGGATTGAAGAAATTCAAGAGTGACGGGAAGGTGAAGGCTATGCGGATGCTGACACGGGGGACTTCCGAAAGCGTCCTTGGAAGTTTCATGCCGCCCGACGCAGCCCGAAAGGTTCGTACTCAAAAGGGAATTGATTTGCAAAAGCTCGCGGAATGGGTCATGGAGGCCCTGAGAGGGTTACCAGACGATGACTATTTGGAGGGAATCATGAAAGGGTTCACCATTTGTCTGGCGGGTGCTCTCTTGTTTCCTTATACAGACAACATGGTGGAGGAAGACCAACTGAGTGCTATCTGCGGGATCTGGCGTGGAAAGAGGGTGGGACCCGCTGTCCTTGCCTACCTATATAGTGGCCTTACTGCCTCGAGCATGGGTAAGCCTCCTTTTGGTTGCGCACTTGTCTTGAATTGCTGGCTTGATTTGCACTTTAAATTCGACCACCGCGAGGGAATGCCAACTGCTTCGAAGCTCTTCCAACAAAGCCCTCTTCATCACATAGCCGACGTGTTAGGCTTCGGTGGTACTGTAGTGAACCGCGTTCCGTGGCTGAAGAAACGTGAAGACTGGCGGTCTCACTTCCGCACCGTGACACAAGGCTTCTTTACTTGCGCACCGGCATGTTTGCTTTCGCTTGATCTCCTCATGAGGCCTTCTCCTGAAGTTGATCTCCAACTGATCGGCGCAACCGAGTTCGTCCTTTATAACGCGCATCGATGCTGCCTCCAGGTCGGCATTCCACGCCATTCATTCCCAATATCGACTGGCATCGTTCCTTTGAAGAAGAGGGAGTTGGGCACGGAGGCGGATGCGAGGGAAGCGAAGGCCGTCAAAGCACCCTGGAAGACAAGTGTTGCGGGAAAGGCCTTAGCGCATGTGGGGGAAGAATGCGAGCTGTGGAGAGCTTATGTGACCGAACTGGAGAAGTTAAGGCCTAAGGCGCCTAAGCCTCTGATGTAGCTCATTCTGCTTTTCTGATGGAATAAAATCTGACATTTGGATGTTTTGGACTCCCGTCCCCTTAATTATTATTATCTTTTTTTGTGGTTTTTCTTTTTCTTTGTGTTTTCTTATTTTGTTTGGATTATATACATACTCTTATCTTTTTTTTACTTTTATTATATTTTTTTTGAAATTTTTATTATGGGGGCGTCCAGGGTCCTGGACGCCCCTAAGTTTTTATTTTTTTTTGTTTTGAAATTATTATTATTATTATTATTTTTGGGGGCGTCCTGGGTCTTGGACGCCCCTAATTTTTTATTTTTTTTAATTTTTTTATTTTTTATTTTGGGGGCGTCCAGGCGCGAGGACGCGTCTTAATCCTCGAATTCAAATTTAAAGCGACGGGTGGCCTTTCTTCTCCCGTGCCTTACCCACAAACGAGCCCGCCTTCCGCCGAAACTCGCTCGCCCGTCTTTGTCTTCTTCCCCTCGATCGAATGGAGTTCGGCGGTCTGGACCACGGCGAAGGTGGAGAGGGACGCGGGACCCCTCGCCTGAGGAGGGACGCGCCAGAGCACGGAACGGCGTCCATGGAGGAGGAAGGGCCGCTTCGGGCCCCCGAGGGACCCGAGGGGCCCAATGGCGCGGGAGGAGGTGAACACGGCTCGGTGAGTGCTTGGTTTTCCCCCTCTTTGATCCATTTTGAGTTTTGAAGCAAGCCGTGCGAGGGGGGAAAGGGTTCGGCGACTGTTGCACTTAAATGATGGACGCGTCCTAGACAGGGGACGCGTTCTTTTTGACTGATGTGGGACCTCTTTTGATGCAGGGTACGGCAAGAATCCCGGGTTTGGCCGATGAGTGGGCGAGTGCAGACGAGCCGAGCCGCGTCAGGAGGGAGAGTCACGGCAAGGCGAGGCTCGAGGAGTGGCCCGTACGTCTCCCTGGACAGCAAGGGGGTATACTGGTGCAGGACAGTGCCGACTTCCTGCGGCGGCAGAGAGAGAGCTACGCGGGGCTTCCCCAAGCTGGAGACACGCGTGGCATCGGCGGCTCGCGCGCCCAACTGTCAGAGACTAGGCGGCAGCTGGCCGTCACTCAACATGAGTTGTCGCTCCTGGTAAGTTATGTGCCGCACTTTTAACTTCAGATTTTGGAGTTTCACTGACGGCCGTTGTTTATTTTGTTCCAGCGTGCCCAGCAGACAGCGACGGTGGGAGTGGCTGGCGGATCTTCCAGTTCCTCGGCCCCTTTTCTCGAGATTGCCTCCCTCCGGGAGCAACTTGCCGGTGCGGTGGCCCGCGCGACCCGGGCGGAAGAGGAGCGTGATGCCTGGGTGGCGACTGTAGCGGAGCTACGGCATCGCGGTGAGGAGAGACCTTCTCCAGACATCCTGGAGTTAAGGGTTCTTCTGCAGATGATGAGGAGAGAGGCAGAGAGAGAGAAAGCCGAGAGAAGGTCCGAGCGACAGCGGGATCTGACCGAGAGGAGGGCCTTGGAGGCCCAAGTGAGGGAGCTCCAGCTGGACCTTCAGGCCGTCGTGCAGAGGCTAGGAGGGATGGAGACGCGCTACGAGAGAGCGCGAGAGTTCGGGGAGCGACTCCGCCAGTCCGGTCGCTTTGCCGCCAGTGGCTTCTTTGCCACGCCAGGGGAGGAGCAGCGAGTCACTGCTGCGGAGCAGGCGCCCAGAGGCGAGGCAGGTGCTACTGCACGGGGATCCCGGAGGCTTCTGAGGGACCCTCACCTCGGGGGAGAGGAGGAGAGTGCCCAGAGAGATGAGTGATGGTGAGGATTGGCGAGCTAGTGGACCCGCCACCTCTCTATGATTGTAGTGTTTGTGACAGCTTATGTAGAATTATGAATGGAGTGATTTGATTTTCTGCTATTTATTTGTTCTTTTGTGCGTTCCTTCTTCCCTACACTTCTTCTCCTTTGCACTGTTCCCATGTGATAGGTCTGTCGAGACTCCGCCTCGAGCGGAGAATCGCGTCTTGTTGTGACCATTTTCGACGGGAAACTGCCGTCGAAGTCAATAATGACGGCCCTAGTTTCTTTTCCCGAATGCTGTGTCAAATTTTGCGGACGTCCTCCAAATCATGATAGGGTATCCCTAGACAATCATAGGGGCTATTCGTCCTATTCTTCGTCCAGTCAATCACCCTGTGCGAGCGGTGAAGCGACACATGGGACCGCTTGGCCGGTGCCTCATTGCGAGGGCTATTATTGACAGGTGATGGAGGCAATCTTGGCCCGCACTCCTTCCATTTCTATAAATTCTTGTCCCTTTTATCCTCCCAGGTATATCGAGAGCTAACTCGAGGAGCACAATTTCTTACGGGAGAGGAGGAGTTCAAAATTCTGAGAGTTGGATGGAGGGCGAATCTTCCCATTCCTCGAAGAGAAGCAGGTCCAGTGGTATTAGTTCCAGGAGGCTTTCAGACCTTGAAGGGCACTTCAGCGAAAGGGCCCAATCTCAACTTGTAAGCCAAGTTTTCTTGCCCTTTTCTCATTCTTTCTTCCTTTCTTCCGACCAAACCTCACCCCCATTCCTTGTATGTGTAGGTTGTGATGAAATCACAAATCTTATGGGAGTTGGTAGTAGCAGCGTACAGGGGCCTCCCAGATTTTCAGAAGGCGAGGCTAGACGTGATGGGATTTGGTACCTTCCTTCGGATCGAGCCGATCCAGCTCGACCTAGTCCTGATCCAAGCCTTGTGTGAGAGATGGGACCCAGTGAGCCGGGCATTTCTGATGCCCTGGGGGCACATGGTGCCCAGCTTGGAGGATGTGGTCCGGATCACAAGCCTGAAAGTAGAGGGCGAGGCAGTGACCGGAGTCACTTACGCGGACTACAGAGAAGGTGCCCAGAAGTTACTGGGTTTGGACCTGGATGGTCGGAAAAACAGGTCGGTAGCTAGGGTGTCCCTGATGGATGCATTAGGGCTCACCGACACTCGTCGGCGGGACGATGAATCCTCAGAAGAGTTCATGGAAAGGATAGAAATAGGATGCCGCGCCGTGTACTGCACAGATTTCGGCGACTGGGAAAGATGCAACATAGATTTGAGGAGATTTCTCCTCTTCCTTTTGGGGAGATTGGTACTGAGCTCGAAAGGGGACGGTATCCAATGTTGCTTCCTGGAGCTGCTGTCAGACCTTGAAAGAGTAGGGTATTATGCCTGGGGAGCCACCATGCTGGCACACTTGTTTGCAGGCCTATTCCAAGAAACGGATCGTGAGATGACTGTGAGTGGTTTCACGCCATTCATCCAGGTATTTTTTTGGTTTTGCTTGTTTTGTATTTTTTTTTTTTGTGTTTTTGCAAAGTTCTGATGGCCTGCGCCGAGCAGCTGTGGAGCTATTATTACCTCCCTATGGGGAGAGCTCGGCATTGGCGACCTGCGATGGTGCCGCTAGCCAGACGGTGGGAACCCATCATGAGTGCGGCACCCCTAACCTACCAACTGATGGTGCTAAGGCGGGAGCTACAGGAGTTCCCTGCAGCGATGGTAAACTGGAGACCCTACTCAGACATGGTCGATGCTGACCAGCCGTGGGTTCTAGCAAGTCGTGCCCGGTTCGGACGGGAACTGTGGATGCACTGCCTGAATGAAATCGAGCCACTTCGGCTACGATTAGTTATGAGGACTTTAGGACTGGCTCAAGAATGGGTGGATTCAGCTGCGCCACCTCGTGTCGGGAGAAAGACGCGGGGACCGGCGACCTGCATTGACTGGCGCGTGCGATTCCCCGAACAGTACGAAGATTGGCAACGGGGTGGCATGATTGTAGAATCGCAGGCGCGGGATAGCGAAGACTACTTGCGTCTATATAGGATAAAGTACGCAGAGCGGCTCCAACCCCGGGGACTTGCGGTGGTTGGTTTCCCCTTTTTCTTTTTTCTTCTTTCTCCTTTTTTCTCTTTTTTTGGTTTTCCGGTGGAAATGCTGACTCGTATGGCTGCAGGATGTCCGGGATGCCATGATGGCGAATTTACGAACTCGCTTGGCAGAGATGGAACAACAGTTGGGCGATGCCCGCGGAGCTACGAGCGCCTTGGTAGGTGTACAGTACGTTCCTAATTAAAACCCCAGATTCCAGATGTTTGCTGCTAATTCACGCGGTCGTAGCATGCCCAGATTGGAGCGGCTTCCCCAGCGATGGGAGTAGGAGGTACCTCCTCCAGCTTGTGGATTCCTACCTCCGAACTTAACTTGCTTCATGAGCAACTTGCTCACGCCACGCAGCGTGCTGCGGAGGCAGAAGGGATGCTCCGTATACAGGTAAAAGTTTCATTGTTGAGTTCTCTTGGTTTACGCCTTATCGCGTATCTGAGATGGTACATTTGGCAGGAAAAGGAGACGGAAGGAGCGCTTGCCTAAGCTGCGCAGAAGGAGGCTAGGATAGCAGAACTGGAGAGGGAACTGCGGCGTCATCCTGATGACGACTCCTCTAGGGATGCCGTGGAACTGAGGATCACTCTCCAGTTGGAGAGGGAAGACCGTGAGAGAGAACGTGCAGAGAGAGAAAGAGACGCGGAGAGAGAAAGAGCCAACAGATTGACTGAAAGGGAGGAACGAAGGGCCATGGAGGCCCAACTACTCGAACTCCGAATCAGCCTTGGCCTTGCTGAACAGTGGCTGAGAGATGGTGAGGAGCGCTACCGAAGAGCACGAGAGCGTGGCTTTCGTGTTGGTAGCTTCTCTACTGCTTCCGTGGATCAACGCCGGGATGTGGGAATAGGAAGGGGAGTACAGAGCGGTAGGAGTACCGCTTTTCGTAGTTGGGTAGCACCTTTGAGAGCGTTTTACCCGGAGAGTAGTGGGACGAGTGATGCAGAGAGAGAGGGCGGAACTTGATGTAATTTTTTTGGTTTTTTGGAATAAAATACAAGGTTCGGTTTGTTTGGTTTTTCACCTATACTTCTGTTGCCTGAATCCCTGCACACATCACTGAAACAAACAAATCAGAATTTCTGTTCTGACTTGGCCCCTTGCTCAATAAGCAAATGGTCACTGTGACTGTCTTTGATAACTGGTCAAGGGGCCAAGCCTTTATTTAACGAAGGCAAGGGAAAGATGCGGTGATGATAAATGCGACAGGCAAGCACACGAATGCAAACGGTATTAAAAGTGAGATGCTGCACGCAAATGTAATCATGCAAAATTGATTTGTTTTCTTCTTTTTTTTTATAAAAGATTTTTTTTGTTTTATCATAAAAAGATTTTTTTGTTTGCAAATATGTACATTTCTCTTTTCCATTTTTTTTTGCTTTATCATTTCAATTTTTTTTTCTTGCTAACGCCCGGCAAGCACCCAAATGGCACCTAACCTACGTGAGACAGGGGTTTCTTACTAACCTCCCAGGTATCCTAAGTGCATATCTAGGTTGATTTGGGCCTTTAGACCCCTCGAATGATGATCCCGCCGGCTAAGACTTACCCTGATGACAATACCGTCATGCCATGCTTAGGCTCCCAGTCGCTTCCGACCACAGGGATTCACCCAAAAGGTGTGTGAGGTAAATGATTTGCCCGACCCGGGTCTGTTTCCTCACAACTCTAGATGGTATAAGATGGAACACCCTGGAACCCTAACGACCAACCGCGCGACGCTGACCCGGAATCAGACGCCGTCGCACCCATAGGTGACGCGCTTGCATTGGCCTAAGCCCGAGGTTAAACAAGAAGACATCAAGGTGGTAAACAGGGGTCTTGACCAGCCAGAAACACGGAGACTCCTTCGCAGCGATAGCTTTTGCTTTTCAAAGTGGGCAACCAAATGTGTATATTAAAATAAGGTCGCAGACCCTGGGCAGTTTTCACCTTTCAGAAATTCCATCGAACCTTCATCTTTAGAGGGAGAAGGAAGAGTGTAGGGGATAAACCTCCTGAGAGGACCGGCAAAGCCGTTAACCCGGCGAGCGAATAAGGGCCCATTAACTCTTTCCCTTCGGACAACTTCGGACCAAATCTCGAGCATTTACATTCCACGGCCCCTTTTGTGGATTCAGACTTTTGCTTTGAGGGGTTCCGTTTATCGCAACAGGCACGGTCACGACCAGGCTTTTCTCTTGATTTTGACTTTGTATTTCTTTTTGTGAGGGAGATATAGTCGTTTGACGTTTGTGGGCTCCCTTTTTGTATGCCTGCGGGGACACTGCCCTCTTCTCGTGCACTGATCGATGCTCGAGGAAATGGATCCTACTCTTGCCCTTGGGGTTTGAGTTTCGGTTTCTCATGCTCAGCGTTTTAAGGGCGCCGACTGTCTCATTTGGTCGAAGAGAAAAGAATAAAGATTACAGCTTCCGGAGATCTTCTAGGTGTGGTCCTACCGTAGGTGATGCTGCCAACTTTTTTGAATAAAATACATAAGTGAACACATGTTAGCTTCCTTCGAGCGAGCATAGGCCGACGTGGCCGGACAGGGATCTCCACGGTTCTGGCAAACCAAGACCCGGTGCCTACCAAGCCTTAATGGGCCCTATCCTAACATGAAGGTTAGATGCAGAGACTTAACTATATGGTGACTGCCGGGCATCGGCATCTTGAATTTTCCATATTTTTAGTGGTTTTCAATATTTCTTTGTTTTTGATGTTTTTTATCTTTTCATCATTTTTTTGTTTTGTGCTAAGGGTAGTATTTCTTAAGATAAAGCCCATTCCAAGGGTGGGATAACTCGGTCCTTTCGGCGTTGATTAGCTTGTAGGCGTTGCCAGGGTACACGGCTTGAATTACAAATGGTCCTTCCCAATTGGGTTGGAGCTTAGAACGCGGCCCTCCAGGTTTGACAAAAATTCTTTTTACAACCATCTCACCGACTTTGAATTTTCTCTCAACGACTTTCTTTTGGTAAAAGCGAGCGAGTCTATTTTGATACACACGCGCATGCTCGGCAGCGGCCAGCCGCTTCTCATCCAAGAGTTCCAACTGGGCGAGGAGTGAATTACGACGATCGTCGAGGGGAAATTCCTCGTCCAATTGTACCCTGAGAGAAGGGATCAGAGTCTCGTACGGGACTACCGCTTCCATACCATAAGTAAGGGCAAACGGAGTCTGCCCGGTGGGGGTACGGATTGAAGTGCGATAGGCCCATAGGGCTTCGATAAGGTTTTCTGGCCAGTCTGAAAACTTACTAGACTCGCAGGTTTTTTTGATGATTTTGAGCAATGTTTTATTGGTGGCCTCCGCTTGGCCGTTACCTTGTGGGTAATATGGCGATGAATGATGCAATGCAATTGCGTACCTTTTGCAGAGGTCCTGTAGGTCCTGAGAAATGAACTGTGGCCCATTGTCGGTGACGATTGTGCTTGGGACGCCGAATCTGGCGAGGATATTTTTCATGATGAACTTGCAGACTGTTGACGCCTTGATTTCCGCGTAAGCTTCGGCTTCGGCCCATTTGGTGAAATATTCCGTCGCAGTAAGGATGAAAGATTTCTGCTTGGTGAGGGAATTGGGATCACCTAGGGGACCAATGACGTCGAATGCCCACATGAAGAAAGGCCATGGGGAGGATATTGGATGAAGTGAGGAAGATGGTGAATAGATTTTATCGGCGTGAAGTTGACACTTGACACACCTACGGACATAGACAGCACAATCCTCTTCCATAGTGGGCCAATAAAAGCCTTGCCGAATGATCTTCTTGGCGAGCATCTGACTATTCACGTGGCCACCGCACACACCCGAGTGCGTCTCTTCTACACATTTTCAAACCTCATCGTCACCAAGACATCTTAGCAGAATACCAGTAAGGCTCCTCCTATACAACAATCCTCCAACTAGGGCGGTTTATTTTAAATAAGTGGGGGATAAAACAAGATTTAGGTGAAAGATACCTAGAAGAATTTACAGGATGAGAAGAAATCAAAGAAATCAGTGAGGACTAAAGCCTCGGAAACAGTGTGAGAACGGGCAGGTGCCCGAGGAAGTTAACGTGGAAGGAACCGGGTCGAACCCGGGAGCGGGATCGGGAGGAATCAGAAATTGATGAATCGAGAGAGGCGGATCCGAAGGGTCCGGATGTAAAGGAGGAGAATCATGGGGAAATGAATCCGGAGGTTCCGGAGGAAGAAGATCATGAGGGACCCGATGCCCTGGGAGGTGTGTAAAAAGATAATTCAAAGGGGTGAAAAGAATGAAGGACGTGATGACTTGGAAGAACAAAAGGATAAATCGAAAGAAGGAGAGGCCCGGAGGTTCCAGGTGGATATGGGAAGGAAGGGCGCGATGCCCTGAGAGAGATGGAGAATAAGATAAGAAATCGGAGGTTCCGGATGGGGGTGAGAGATGGATAAAAATATGGAATTAAATAGGGAGGGGTCCGGAGGTTCCGGACAGGGATGAATGTAGGGGTCCGGAAGCTCCGGACAACGAGGAATGTGAGGGTTCGGGGACCCTAGAGCAGAGGAGCTTGATGGCTTAGATTTAGGTGACAAAAGGCGTCTCCTTAACCAATGGACTGCCCATAAAAAGAAGCTGAATAGCAGCATGAGCAGCGATGAACTGGGATAGGAAGTGGATGAACTGATGTGGGCTCCTTCAACAAGGGATTTATTATCCTTAAGCTTCACTTTATGCTTTTCCCTCTTCTTGGTAAATACTCTCTCATAGTGCGGCCTCTCAACCTTCAACATGGCTTCCTGACCTCTTGGCCCTGCATGCTCTCTCCAATGAAGAGACGGCCTAGTCCTTTTCTGACCAACCAGTCCAATCAGTGCGGTCAGGGCCCATGGGTTCTCATTTGATGGACTTTTAGTAAGGCCCTTTGGACATTCATATATGAACGGTAACTCTCTTAGCAAAATATCATAACAAAAATTTGAGAGTTCCGCTCGTGAAGTAGGGATCTTGACATGAACTGGCTCCTTTAGAAATAGCTCCCTTGATAGATGAATGGTGTCTATCATTGGAAGTTCGATGCTCGGTATAAGGAGCTTCATGTTTGGGGTACTGCTCAAGGCCGTTGGAATATCACATGTGAATATGCCGGGTAACATAGGCGTTCGCCTCTTGCATGGAAGTTGGTAGTGAGTAGACATGATGTCAAAAGTTTCCAACAAGAACTGCCCTGACCCACCCCTGAGCATAGAATTCATCATCTCCTCGGCAGTAGAATGTGTCATCACTATGCATGAGGAGAACCCCTTCTTTTGATTGGCCATTTGGACTATGACCGAACAAGGGGTAATAAGAGCCTTGAAAGCATGTTGGCCAAGAAGTAACGTGATCGTGGTTATTTTGGCCCCTGATTTGGTCAGTACCAATTCCTGAGGGTCCTTCTTGATGGGCATTGGTGCAGATGGAAATTCGGCCTTCTCAAAGGTGACCGGCACAAGAACCCGAATCGGCATTCGGCAAATTAAATCTTGGATCTTGAATGGCATTGCCGTGGCCAAATTCTTCTTGTCCGATTCTTGAACATCATCTTTGGCACATGTATTTTTAGAAAGATACCCACTCCGAGAGGTGGTGGAAGGAGGTGAGATTGAGACAGCATGCTCAACGGGTGATGGAGATTCAATGATGGGGGCTATAGGAAGGGTAAGTGGAGGTTGAGACACGACGGGCTTCTCCTTGTTCTCGAGAGGAGACGAGGTTGGCTCGTGTGCAACAATCAATGGGCCCGGCTCAGGGTTAATCTCGGGTTTAGGTAAGGGGAGTGGAGGAATAGGAATGGTTGGATTCGGGGTTACAAGGCTAGTGGAGGTTTTAGGTGGAGATGATGGAGGATTACTTGGTTGGGAACAAGAGTTAGTGGAATGCTTAGTGGAAGCCAATGGTGTGGGGGTTATTTGTACAATTGGAGGGGTGACAGTAGAAGGCTTGGTACATAGGAAACGTCGAATTTTGGTGGTACGTGGGGGGTTAAGGGTAGAAGGTGATTCATGGTGCATTGATGCGGGTTGTTGGGGTGTAAACCCGTCATCGTGACACCATGATGACTCATAAGCAGGGGTAGAACTAGTGGCTTCATCCTGAGCAGGGGGTTCTTGTGGGAGCAGTGGAAGAGGGAAACGAAGAAAACTCGGAGTAGGTGTATATTCAAAATCTTCATAAATTTCATCATGTGCCATTTCCAATTCTTTATGATCATCAAGTTCAAATGGACGCCGTGGTGGAGGCACGTTGATGAGTGGAGATGGTGTATATTGACATGAAGGGTTTTGTGGATATGAATGCGGAGGCGGAGGGCCATATGAATGAGCGTAATGAATGAATGGTGGGTGGACGGCATCCACTTGATCGTTAAAACTTGGGAGAACTTCTTGCTCACTCATATCCCAGATGCCATACTCATCTCTTCTCTCCTTCCAATCCTTCTCCATTTTGGTAATATTATTCATGAAAGCGTGAAGGGGGTTGGCTTGAGGAGGGGAAGGAGGAAGAAATTTCCTTTAATAACAGCCTGTAAGGCTCCAAGTTGAGAGCTGAGAGAGTCGACATGAGAAGCCATGAAATCCCAGGCATAGGGAACACTAGTGGAGGGGGAAGCTCCACTAACAGTGGCCTGTATTCCATATGAGGACTTATAGGATGGGCCAATGTCCATGGGATGAACCTGTGGGTCAGGCTGATAGCCCCAGTCTGAGTTATAGACCCCGTAAGAGTCGTGACCTGGGTCACGCATTTGAGACCCATAACGGAAGGCATCGGCCTCGAAACAATTGTAATTATATTCAGCCATCCATCATGTTTCTCGAGAGCATAATAGCATACACCAACAAACGATCAGCAGAGATTAACACACAAGTGAATGCCTTACGTCTTTTTTTGTGTTTTGATTTTGATGATTTTTTTGTATTTTTAGCGAGATCCGAAGTTCACACAAAATGGGGACCCTAGTTTATTTTTGTTTTACCGCCGTGTCAGCTAGGGTCTCTCGTCTCACCACGAATGAAATGACTAACTCCGGGGAACTTCAATGGTACAACCAGCCCAGTGAACGAAGAGGAGATTCTTCGATGTCGGGGACTTACGGAGGTCCCAGTGTAGGAGATTCTAGTCCGTTGAGAGGAATTCCCAAACGGAGAGTCCTTCCTTCACCGGGAAAGGGTGATCCTCAAAAAATGAAAAAAAGGATAGAAAAGAGGAATGGATGTATGCAATGGAATGCTGACAGATATATGGAGTGGGAAAACAACAGAAATAACAGACATATAATAAACAAAGAACCAATCAAAACTGACGGTGCTGCCGTGAGCACAACGGGGGCGCGCGCGGGCGCGAAGGTGGAGAGGCACGGGTGGTGCCGAACTTGCAAGGGTAGCCGAAAGGAAGCAGTAGATGTCCCACCGTGATCGCCAATCTGTGAGCGACGTCACGCGGTTCGGGAGGAGAGCGGAGAAGAAGAACGCGGAGCGCGCGCGGGCTCCTCTTTTTGTTGTTTGCTTGTTTGCTGCAACACAGAGATGAGAGAAGAGAGAGAAGGGGCCACCACGGGAGATTGCTCCGGTGGGGCGAGCGGGACAAATATAGTATAACAAGATATGGGGATTAAACGGCCATAGCGGGAAGTGACTCGCCGCGACCTCGGGGGGACGGGAATGGTGCAAAAATTAAATAACAAGAATTGAAACGGCCATTGGGGAAGTGACTCGCCGCGGCCTCGAGAATATGAACAGATAATAAGATGACAGAATATAGAGAGAATACAAAGAACGGGAATTTAAACGGCCATTGGGGAAGTGACTCGCCGCAGCCTCAAGAACACAAACAGATAAGAATATAACGTATAAGAACGTGAATTTAAACGGCCATTGGGGAAGTGACTCGCCGCGGCCTCGAGAACACGAATAGATAAGAATATAACATATAAAAACGGGAATTTAAACGGCCATTGGGGAAGTGACTCGCCGCGGCCTCGAGGATATGAGCAGAATATAATAGAGTATAAGAGAATATAAGAACGGAAATTTAAACGGCCATTGGGGAAGTGACTCGCCGCGGCCTCGAAAATAAGATGTGATCGCCAGGGGCCGAAAGACCCCAAAATAAGAAAGTGATCGCGCCTACCTCAAGAGCGGGAGATGGCGGGTTGCTTCTTCCTCTCCCTCCGGCCGGCCGACGGAGAGGGCTTTCCTCGGCTACCCTTGTAAAACAACGACAAACAAATGACAAGTGGATTAGAAAGATGGAGGTGTAGTATTCAAATCATTGCGATAAAAATAACGAAATGATGGCAAGACACACACCTGGTTGGTGTTATCTTTTAAACCCCTCTCGGACTTGAGTAGGAGGAAAATGAGATGATGGATGCAAGAAGTATAAAAGAAGAGGCGCCCTTATGAAGGGGGATAGAGGATGCGAGATGATGAATGCAAAAGAACTACGAAGAAAAAGGGGAAGAAAAGGCTTATTGGATGAGCCGAGGGTGAAATCCGGCGGAGCTCCGGCAGCGTGGGGACGACGTGGAAGCGCGGTGGATGAAGACAACCTTCCTCTCGCGAGCGTGAGCACCCGAGAAACCGGCAGAACCTCCACCTACAAAAGAACCCACGGGTTAGAAAATGACTCCGTAGCCTCTGGGCTCCGGCAGCCTATCGGATCACTTCTGAGCTCTCCCAGAACTAAGGGGGTGGGCCTCTATTTATAGGGCTCCGGAGGGTGGAGACGTCCAGGACCCTGGACACCTCCATCAGGGCCGAAATAATATTTTATTCTATTTTTATTGATTTTTTTGGAATACTTTTGTGGAGGCGTCCAGGGTCCCGGACGCCTCAAGCAGGTCCACCGAAAATCGACGACGGCCGCACGCGGTTTGGCACAACGCGTGGTTTTGTGAGCGGCGCCTCGTGATTCAGAAATGGGCGCGTCCAGCTGACTGGACGTCTCTATAATTTGGATTTTTTCACACACGACAAACCGTCGTTCGGTGGCCGGCGTCCGTGAGGATTTTGATGGAGACGTCCAGGGGCCTGGACGCCTCCAAAATTATATTATTTTTTATTTTTCTTTTGTCTCTTATACCAGGGCTGGCAATTTTAATTTTTTTATTTATTTTTATTGTATTTTTTATTTATTTTTTATCTTTTATGCCAACGGGCATTTTATATTTTTTATATTTATTTTTATGGAGGCGTCCAGGGGCCTGGACGCCTCCATAAATATATATTTTTTTATTTGATTTTTGTTTTGTTTTTTATGATTATTGATATTATTTTTATTATTTTTGCATTGATAGAGGCGTCCAGGCAAGTGGACGCCTCCATGATTTTAATTTTTTTTATCTTTTTGTCATTGATGGAGGCGTCCAAGCGCCTGGACACTTCCATGATTTTGATTTTTTTATTTTTTTTGGTCATTGATGGAGGTGCCCAGGCGCCTGGACACTTCCATGATTTTTCACGAAAAAATTCAAAAAAATGTAAAAAAAATCATAAAAATAGGAAATCACCAGAGTAATTAAAAATGTGAAGGCCGCCTTGGGGTATCATAGTGTAATATGAGATTTACTCAGGAGACGTCAGGAATGGCGTGTCTACACCCATGTAGTGAATGTGTATGACTATTGTCTAAAGTTGTTTAGACTTGATTATTTTAACTAAATTGTTTAGTTAATTAATGTTGCGTAGTTTCAAAACTAATTACTATTATTTTGAAATCAACGTTATATCTCGCTGTAATTATATGATAATTACTTAATGATGCATGTGATGTGTCATGTGTGTGGATGGATGGTCATGGACTTAGATATCATGTGATGGTATGGTTTGTGGTGAATGGATCATGATGTGATTATTGGGGCCTGCATGCCTCCTTCTCTCTCTCTCTCTTATTAATCCGGGTTGTACATTCTATCTCCCACCTGTGTTGTACTCCCCTTGACTGGTTCAAGGTTTCTTATTATTATCTGATGTATATTTATGGGCCTGCGTGCCCAAATTTCAAATTTACTTGTAATAATAAGAAGCGGATGGAGACTAAGAAGGAGGCCGACTACGGTGGCTCGGGAGATTCTTCACATCCAGTGGGAGCATTGGATGCTCCAAGTCTTTGAGTATTTACCATGTTGTGTGTACATTACCAACTGGCTCTGGTAATGTTGCTAGGTTTAAAGTCCATGATCATCCATCGGTGTTACATCATATATTTGATATATGTGGTTGTGCTGCTAATTGTATATATACATATTTTTAGAGTATATTCGATACTCCTAATTATTATTATATATATATAGCACCTATATTGATGAGACCAAAATATTCATATCCCCTTCAATCAAATATTAGGTCGATAAGCGTGAGACATTAAGAATGTTCCACGTAGCCTTCCGTTGTTATAGTCAAAGTGAGCCGTCCTTAGACTGTGGGAGTTTGTTGTGCTACCACAAGACTATCACAGCAAGAGGACGGAGACTTAGGCTAGGGCTTGGGCCGAACCTTGGGATGGGGGCTGGCATGGCTTTGTTGTGCTACCACAAGAGTTATGTCATAAACCCACTCTCATAACGTAAGAACGGGTTGGACCTAACCAACGCTCGTGGTTTGTTGTGCTACCACAAGATCACGAAGCGTTTGGAGGCTAAATTACTGGGAGTTACAAGGAGTTGTAATTGGCAAGAGTTGCTTACCCATTAAGTATGGGGTAGTTTGTTGTGCTACCATAAGACTACTTCCATAATGTTAATGGGATCCTAGTACCTGTGGACGAGGAAATCACACCAATGTCGAGTCCCAAGAGAGGTGTGGAGGACGAGATCGTAGCAACGGAGAGGGAAGGAAAAGAGGAACGAGGAATGGATTACTGGGTAATATGAGAAAAGTGGTGGGAAGTGTGATTTACAAGAAACATTTTGGTGGAACACAAAGAAGGTAGACTTATCAGACTCTGGTACGCGGCGGAGATAGGGGTCCGAAGACCCTCTCGCGCAAACTGACCCCTTCCCGGTAAGCGTGACTTACCGTTCCACGAGCAACTTTTTATATACCGAGAAATCTGAGAATCTACGTAACAGGATTTGAGAGACACGTAGACTGAATTTGTAACGATATGCCACTACTCAGACAATCATAAGAACAATATGAACAAAAGTATACCACCGCCGAACATTGGTCTTTGCGGGGTTTCAACAGCAATATAGCAATGCCAACAGTAATGAATATGTGTGCATATAGAAACCACCGCGAGACATTGACCTTACGGGATTTTTACTGCAATATAAGTAATAAATATAAGTATCTACATAAGACCACCGCGAGGTATTACTCTTCGCGGGATTTTTATTGTAATATAAGTAATGAAAAGGCTTCGCGAGGAATTACTTCCGTCACATGCACCTTCGCGAGGAATTACTTCCGTCGCAGGGTTTAGACAGAAATTAAAGAAGTAAAATGGCAGAATGAAAAGGCTTCGCGAGGAATTACTTCCGTCACGTGCACCTTCGCAAGGAATTACTTCCGTCGCAGGGTTTAGACAGGAATTAAAGAAATAAAATGACAGAATGAAAAGGCTTCGCGAGGAATTACTTCCGTCACGTACACCTTCACGAGGAATTACTTCCGTCGCAGGGTTTAGACAGGAATTAAAGAAATAAAATGACGGAATGAAAAGGCTTCGCGAGGAATCGCTTCCGTCACGTGCACCTTCGCGAGGAATTACTTCCGTCGCAGGGTTTAGATAGAAATTAAAGAAATAAAATGGCAGAATAAAAAGGCATCGCGAGGAATTACTTCCGTCGCGTACACCTTCGCGAGGAATTACTTCCGTCGCAGGGACCTCTGCGAGGAATTACTTCCGTCCACGGGGTTTAAACAAAAGGAAAAAGTGACAGAGAAGAAAGGGGGAGAGGGATGTGATCGCCAGGGGCTGAGAACCCCACGGGAAAGCTGTGATCGCGTTCGCCGCCGCGGGAGCAGTGCGGGTCCTCTCTTCCTCTTCCGTCGGCCGGCCGACGAAGAGGGCCTTGCTTTGGTTACCCGGATTTTATTATTCTTTTTGTTTTATTTTATCTTTTGTTATTATATTTTTTTGGGCTTTTGTTACTTTTATTATTATTTTTTATTCTTTTATGCCTTTTTTTAGAGAAAGATGAGAAAGTGAAGAGAGAAATCGAGGGGTGAATGGTAGAATAAGATAGTACGATATAGAGAAAAACCAATAGGAAGATATAGATAGGGTGATGGACTTATTTTAGATAAAATAGAGAAGGACAGGGATGGAGATTTAACAATATATGACAATAACAAGGGAGAGAAGATAGACTTATTTTTAAATAAAAAGTAAAGGAGGATGGAGGTGGAGATTTAACAACAAATAACAGCAACAAGGTAAAGAACTAGAATAGAATGGTGAAGGTGATGGTCGGGTACCTCAAAGGTAGGAGGGATGGCCACGTTTTATCCTCGAACTGGGGATCGTGTGAGTTCCTCCTCGTCTCCTTTCGGCCGATTGAAGAAGCGGACTTCCAGACTGGTTAACTCTGCACCGAGAACAAACGAAGAGAAACGACTACTAAATAAGGACAACGGTGGTGTAGTACCAATTCTTTAGAAACTAATATTGAAAATAACATAAACGAATACGCACCTGGTTGGTGATATTTGAAACCCCTTTTAAGACTAAAGGGTGGACAGACAATATGATGAATGAACACGCAAAGGGACTTCTTAGGGAGAGGGATGCAGTATGAACGACAGATAATGATACATGCAATGCAATGTAACTAGTGAAACAGAAGCAAATAAAACGACGTGGTGAGAAAACTTATTGGGCGGCTGATGACGGGCTCGAGAATACGTGTCGGAGACGCGAACACAGCACGGCGGAGGGCCTTCACAGCCGACTCCAAGAATTGATTAGGCTGAACATAAGAACACACACGCATACATGTGTGTACGAGTAGTAAACCTATTTACATAAACGTATGTATAAATATATTAAACATCTTACACGTATTTACATAAACATACATATGTAAACATATACGTAAACATGTCGAAATAAAAGAACAAGAATTTGGGAAAGAAGGAGAGAAAAAAGGGGGGAGAGAAAACTTTTTTTTATAGATTATATATTTTGTTAAGATTTTGTTTTAGAAGAAAGAGGATAAGATATATATGTGATATGTATATGATATATATATATATATATTTGTTATATATATATAGTGTATATATAATATATATATGTGGGAGAAGGAATGAAAGAGAGAGGGCTAGAGAGGAGATGAGAGAGGGAGACAGGAGAGAAGGGAGAACAGAGAGAGAGATAACCGAGAGAGGGAGAGATTAAAAAAAAGAAAATAAAAGGGGCGAGAGGGGGTAGAGAGGAAGAGAGAAAGAGGAATTAAAAAAAGGAAAAAATGTATATAAAAAGAGAGAGAGAGAGAGAGAGACGGTGGTGAGAGGGAATAAAAAAAGAGAAAAAAGTGAGAGAGAGGGAGATCGAGAGAGAGAGGGAGAGAGAGAGAGAGAGGAGGGTGGTGAGAAGCAGAGAGATGAGAGGGAGAGAGAGAGAGGAAGGGAAATAATAAAAAAAAGAAAAGAAAGTGAGAGAGAGGGTTCGATGGGGGGGGAGAGAAGACAGAGACGGGGGGAGAGAGAAGAGAGGATGAGAGAGTGAAAGAGGGAGCGGTTGAGAGAGAGAGAAAGAGGAAGAGAGAGGGAGCGGTTGAGAGAGAGAGAAAGAGACCGTGTGAGAGGGGGAGAGGAGAGAGAAGGAGAGAAAAAGAGAGAGAACGAGGGCGAGAGGGAGATCGCGAGACAGGGAGAGAGGGGGGAGGAGGAGAGAGAAGCAGAGAGATGGGGAGGAGAGAGAGAGGGAGCCGCATCGCGACGAGAGAGAGAGAGACGCGAGACGGAGAGTGGGGGTGAGAAAGAGAGAGAGAAAACAGAGAGAGAGAGAGAGAGAGGGAGGGAGGGAGGGAGAGAAGAACGTGAGGAGGAGGGAGAAAGAGAACCGGCGGGGGAAAGAAGAGAACCGGCGGGGGGAAGAGAGAGAAGAAGAGAGGGTGAGAAGGGGACCGCGACGGGGGGAAGAGAGAGAAGGAGGGAAAGAGAACGGCGGAGGGGTGAGACGCAGAGAGATGGGAGGAGGAGAGAAAGAAAGAGACGGGAGGTGGGGAAAAAAGAGAGAGGGAGAGAGAGGCCGCAGGAGGGAGAGAAGAGAAAGAGAGAGAGGTCGCGGTGGGGACGCTTGCGAAGGAGGGCCGGGGGCGACGGTGGCCGGTGAGCTCGGCGACGGGCTTGCATGCAGGGGGGGCGTCCGACGGTGGTGCGGGAGCATCCGACGGTGGTGTAGCGGAGGTGGTGGCCGGCGGGTTCATATGCACCCGTGACGGTGAGGTGTAGAGGGCGCGAGGCAGCTTGCGGAGGAGGTGGTGGTGACGCGAGGTGCAGGCGGGGTGGCATTCTCGCGAGCGGCTGGCGGTGACGTCCTGCAGAGGAGAGAGATGAGAGTCCGCGGCGTGGGTTGCAAGGGGCAGCGGCAGAGGGAAGCTTCATGGCGACGGGAGTGGGGGCTTCGCAGCGACGTGGGGTGGCGTCCGATGAGGGTGCAACGGCGAGGGTTGCGGCAGTAGAGAGTTGGGGGATGCTCAGAGGAGATGGCGATGTGGGCGGCGTCCAGAAGTGGTGAGGATGATGCGTTGGCGAGATGGGCTTCCGGAGTGAGAACGATGCGTTGGCGAGGTGGCAGTCATCGGTGTCGGTGACCAAGGTGGTGTCGAGCAGGTTGCACAAGTGGGAGCCGGAGGCAAGGAGGGTGACGAGGGAGCGAAGGCGACGACTACGGCGGTGGAGGTGGAGTGCCGGTGAACTCGCGGAGGAGGGGAGTGAGGTGAGCGGCTTGGGAGGAAATGTGCGTTAGAGGTGGAGAGACGGTGATCGCGAGCGCAGGGAGGTGAAGGGTGGTGGTGGAATGGGTTCTCTGCCTACGGTTCTCAGAAGGTGGAGAGAGGAGGAAAAGGTGTGTGTTGCGCAGAGGGTGTGGAGGTGACCGGTGGCATCGGGGATGGCCGGACGAGGTGGTATCCAGAGTGGGGAGTGGCTGGAGGTTGGCCAAAGGGGGGTTGGGTGTGGGCTAGCAGATGAGAGTGAGGGAGAGGGTCGGTTCTGTCGTGAGTGGGTGGGGGTATTCAAGGGGGGAGACAAGATCCAAGAAATGAGGAGGGATTTAAGGAGAGGAGTTAATAAAAATATAAGAAAAAATATTTATTTTAATTTTGTTTAGAGATGAGCCCAAGTCATTTTATATTTATCAATGTTTATTTATGATTGGCCACCTATTTTATCCTTTTTAATTTTTTGTTTGTATGCATACATTAATTTATGTATATATATATATGTATATATATGTACGTATTGTACGTATATATATATAAATAAATATATATATATATATATATATATATGTATATATATATATATAAGGTAGAATGGGCCAAGCCTATTAGAATTGCTTTTTTTTGGTTTAATGCAAATTTTGAACAAGAGTGGGCCAAGCCCATCAAAATCTTTATTTGTTCCCCCCCCCCTTTTCTTTTTAACATTAAGAGATGGGACAAGCCCATTGACATTTTTATCTTCTTGTGTAGGAGAGGAATGGCCACAGGCCCATTAGCGAGGGTTTCGCTTATTTTGACAAATAACACTTGACTTTCCGCGAGATCGAATAAAAAAATTGGAAATCATTCAAATAGTTTAACTGTGCGAGCCGCTTTGAGGCGTCTTAGCGTAATACGGGATTTACTCAACGCAATGTTTAAAATGCCGTGTCTACAGCTGCCCCGCTTTGGCGTCTGCTTTGCAAGGGAATGACACGGAGTGGAATGGAATAGAAGTGTAATGAAATGGAGTGGGGAGTGGACTAAAAAGTGGATGCCAAGGCGTGATGAGACACGTTTTTAACACTACGTGATTGGAATCTTTCTTGAGTTTCAACAAAACATCCTTGAAGAAGGTCCTCCGAAATCAACGATTGTTTGGCTGGACATAACAAAAGACTAACAGAAAGAGGGAGCAACTTCTCGGCGTGGAAGTACCTGAGTCGTAGACCCGCAGGTTTCACCTTGGGGAGCGGTTACCAGCCAATGTGGAAGTGCTGCGACCAAGGTGGGTCCAATGGAGTAAATAAAAAGGGTAGCTGATAAATCCAAACAAAGGTATCTTTCAGCCAACCAGCCCAAGATGGTTTCATAGAAACTCAGTACTCGATTCAGAATGGAATATCCCGTATTAATCAAGAATTTAAGCACAGCAGCCCTCACAATCGAGTTAAATGAATGATCTTCCACAATGATATCAAAGTCCTACATGAATGTATGCTGGGTTTAAAGGAAAAATTAAAACAAACTAAAAGTAGAAAATAGCCAAGGATAATATTGTTAAGTTGCTTAGGACGGGTCAGGATACCGATTCGATGAGCCGATACTGAGCCGGGGCCCGTTTATCCACGCACCGATTCACCGAATGGAACTATCGTTCCCGAGCCACCACAACCTAACCTCCTATCCGTACGTCTTGAACTCCTCTGAAGTCATCACTGTTTTTGTTGGAGGGGAACTCAAACTCCAGATTCATCCAAGGCATAAGGTCCTTGACGTGCTCTAATAGCGTAAATATCATATAGTAGGATGCATGACACAGTGGGGTCAGTCACCGGGGTGACTGATGGTGGGACATGGTAGGGCAATGGCGCCCTCTTGCTCTCTTATTTTCATTTTATTCTTGGAACCTGCACCGAATAGCAAGCAGTGAAGAAGATTATTTCATAAGAAGTAAAATTACATTCGACTGTACAGGACGTCCGCACACCAACACAGGAGCAGGGGGAAAGCACGACGCAAATCAGACAAGATTCATCCGGTTAAAATTCACCACAGTAACTTGTCATAAATGCTTTACATTTACCCTCCCCCCCTTTTTTCACTATAAGTATCCCCCTTTGATCCTTAGCAAAAGATCATCCATTGATGCATAGTTCGGGGAGTTAGACACTTTTGAGATGGGAGGAGAGAAGTCCTGCGCTTTTGAGACGGAAGGCGGGTCTCCCCGTCCTGCCAAGAGGAGCAGGTTTGGCCGCGAATTCAGGAGGTTGACCGACATTAAAGGCCATCTGAGCGAGAGGATCCTCTCACGGGCTGTAAGTTGGCTCGTTCTCCTAGTTTCCTTCGTAAGTTCTCCCTCGCTTTTTCATTCTTTTCTTTTCCTTCCTTTCAGCCGTATCCTCTTTTTTTCGGGCCCGAGAAAATTTTTCAAAGCTACCCTGGCTATCGAAGCTTACGTCCAACATCACTATCGGTATGAGGGCCGTTATTTCAAAATGGCACCTCCAGGGGTTGGTGGTCCGTGCCAAGCATTATGACAAGATTTACATGGATTGGGCGGCCCTGGGTGCAATGGCGGAGGTTTGGCATCCGGAAACCCACACTTTTATCTTCCCTACTTTTGAGGCAACGGTCCTCCTCGAGGAGGCAGAACTTTTGCTAGGCTTAAGAAGGTCGATGAAGGATGACAGGATAAAGGTTTCGCGGATGCGGAAGAGGGTATCTACCGAGGAAGTTCTTGGAAGCTTTATGCCATCCGGAACCATAAAGAGCGTTCAGACTCAGAAGGGAGTCAACTTGCAAAAGCTCGCAGACTGGACCGTGACTGCCTTAGAAGGGTTGATAGATGATGAACATTTAGAAGGGCTTATGAAAGGGTTCACAATTTGTTTGGCCGGAGCTCTCCTCTTTCCTTGTACTGACAACATCGTAGAGGAAGACCAATTGGGAGCGATCTGTGGACTTTGGGAGGGAAAGAGAGTGGGGCCCGCTGTCCTCGCGCATCTTTACAGTGGTCTCACGGCTTCCAGCATGGGTAGGCCTCCTCACGGGTGCATGCTTCTCCTCAACTGCTGGATTGATCTTCACTTCAAATTTCATCACCACGAAGGGGTACAGACCGCCTCCAGGATTTTCGAACAAAGCCCCCTCCGTTACATGGCCGATGTGTTGGGCTTCGGTGGAAAGGTGGCCAATCGCATGCCCTGTCTGAAGACACGCGGCGACTGGCGTACTCACTTCAACTCCTTGGCACGGGATATGTTCACTTGTGTGCCAGCATGTTTACTTTCACGTGGTCTTCTCACGAGATCTTCTCCGTTGCGAACTCCAGCTTATCGGTGCAACCGAATTTGTTCTTTACAGCTCGCACCGGTGCTGCCTGCAAATTGGCCTTCCTCGGCACTCTCTTCCTATGCTATCCAACCTTCCTCTGATTAAGGAGAGAGAGCTGGGCACGGAGGATGATGCGAAGGATGTGAAGGCGATCAAAGCTTCGTGGAAGGCAAGCATTCCGAGGAAGGCGATGGTGTCTGTGAGTGAGGATCGAGAGCTATGGAAGGCTTATGTAATGGAGCTCAGGAAACTGAGGCCTGAGGTGCCCAAACCCTGATGTATCTTGTCTTGAAATAAATGCAGAGCCTTAATGTCATTGCACTCTCTTTCAGTCTCTCCTCCCCTTTTCTTTGTGACTGGAATGGCGGATGTCGGGTGATGGTCGGCCGTTACCGGATAGGATCTGGGGGACTAAAGCAACTACAGTATGCGGAGATGCCCTGAGATGTCATGGAGCTGAGGATTTCTCTTCAGCTGGCGATGAGAGAAGTAAACTGGGAGAGAATGGAAAGAGAGGCATGGATAAAGCTACATCGGGATCGAGAGGAGAGGAGGGAACGTGAGGCCCAAGTGATGAAGCTCCGGAAGACACAACGCTCGGACACGTCACTCCTTCAGAGTCACTACCGATTGGAGGAGAGTTGGAGCTCACGGTGGAGGAGCTCCAGGGGTTGGTGTAGTCTCCATCGCAGAGCAGGGGGCGGCTCAGCCAACGGCCTCCGGTTCAAGAGCTTCGCGGCCGTCGGGGTCGCGAGAGAGGCCAGAGGAGGGCGAGGAGCGCTACTAGAGAGGGTGAGAATGTGCAATACGATGAGACCATTGCAACGTCGCAGAGCTCTAGATGACCTCCCAGGGACCTCCCTCTTAGGAAAAGAGAGAGACGACCAAGAGGGTGGTGCGAGATTTAGCAAGTTGCTCGTACACCCGCTCTCTTCTCACGGTAAACACGACAGTTTATATAGACGTATGAATGGAACGAGATGCTCTCATGTGACGGGTTTGCCCTCCATGCGTTCCTTCTCTTCTACGCCTCTTCTTTTCATGCCGTCCTCATGTGACGTGTTTAACAGATCTCCCCTGAGATAACGGATCGTGTCTCAGACTCATTGAGCATTTCTTTCGGGAGAATCCATCACAAATTTTAATGATGTACCACCGAATTCAAAGATGCCAACCGCCCTCCTGTCCTCTTTCCATGTAGACGAGTCCACTCCCGGATTCAAAGATATCGACTCCCATTGTCCTTTCTCCTGTGGATGAGTCCACTCCCAAATTCGAAGAGGTCGACCTGCATTGTCCTTTCTCCATGTAGATGACCTCATCTCAGATTTATTTGAATCATGATGAACACAGGGAACCTAGATGTGTAGGGTGTGAATCAACCCGCTACGCTCCCGACCTCGTTTACTTCGAGTGAAAGATGGGTGCTTTGTTACAAGGCCCATTGCAAGAGGAAGTGGGAGAGATCTGGATCATATCCCTTCAATCCTATAAATACTCACCCCGCCTGCTTCACTTGAAAGCAAGGAGTTGTGGAGACTGGTTAGGAGAGTGAAAAGTCGACAGGAGGGAGTAAGAGTTTCTCATTCTCTGAGATGGAGGGAGAGTCCAGTTTCAGGGTGGAGGGCGAGTCTTCTCGCTCCTCGAAGAGGAGCAGATCCAGTGGTAGTTCCAGGAGACTCTCCGATGTTGAAAGGCAGCTCAGTGAGAGGACCCAATCGGAGCTTGTAAACAAGCCAGTTCTTCCCTCTCATTCTTCATGATCCCTTTCTTCCTTTCTCATTCTTTTTCTTTTTTTATTTCAATGATGCACCCGCTTCTCACTTCCTGTGTAATCCACAGAGTATGACGAGGTCACATATCTCATGGGAATTAGTGGTGGCCGCCTATCGAGGCTTGCCTGACTTCCAGAAAGCTCGACTAGATGCGATGGGGTTTGGTGCATTCCTCCGGATCGAACCCATTAAGCTCGACCTCGCCCTCATCCAAGCATTGCGCGAGAGATGGGACCCAGAGAGTCGTGCCTTCTTGATGCCCTGGGGGCACATGGTGCCCAGTCTCGAAGATGTGGCCCGAATCACTGGCCTTAGAGTGGATGGTGAGGCGGTGACCGGGGTCACCTACCCCGATTATCGCGAAGTGGCTCAGAAGCTTCTTGGTCTGGAATTAAAGGACCAAAAGAACAGGTCAGTAGCCAGGGCATCTATCATGGAGGCATTGGGGCTCACTGACACTCGTCACAGTGATAACGAGTCCTTGGAGGAGTTCATGGAGAGAGCGGAAAGAGGGTCTCGCGCTGTGTACTGCGTGGATGCCAGTAGCTGGGAGAGGTCAAACATGGACTTGAGGATATTCCTCCTCTTCCTGCTGGGAAAATTACTGCTGGGTTCCAAAGGAGACGACATCCATTGTCGTTTCCTAGAATTTTTGGTGGACCTAGAGAGGGTAGGGCAATATGCCTGGGGAGCCGCCGTGCTGGCGCATCTGTTCGCAAGTCTGTCCCAAGGGACAGATCGAGAGGTGACTGTGAGTGGCTTCATACCGTTTCTCCAGGTAATTATTTGTTTGTTTATTTATGCAACTAATCTATTTCATGAAATGCTGATGACATGTGACGACACAGGTATGGAGTTATTACTACATCCCAATGGGGCGAGCTCGACAGTGACGTGTGGCTGTGGCACCACTAGCTCGGCGGTGGCAACCCATTATGAGCACAGCCTCTCTATCTTACCAGCTGATGGTATTAAGGCGTGAGCTGCAAGAGTTCCCCGCAGAGATGGTAGGACTCCATTTTTTTTGTCTTTTCTTTTGTCTCTCTTTTTTTTGGTTCTTTTGAGTGATTAAGGAGACATACGCATGCCAACGTAGGTGATCTGGAGGCCTTACTCGGGCTTGGTCGATGTCGACCAACCGTGGGTCATCGCAGGTCGCCCTCGATTTGGTCGGGACCTTTGGGTCCACTGCCTGAATGAAATCGAGCCACTCCGGCTACGATTGGTCATGAGGACTCTAGGGCTTGCTCAGGAATGGGTAGATATGACCGCACCACCCCGCGTCGGGAGGAAGACACGTGGGCCGGTAACCTGTGTCGACTGGCGGGTGCGCTTCCCCGAACAATATGAAGATTGGCAGCGGGGTGGCACGCTCGTGGAGTCGCACGCCCGGGATAGTGAAGATTATCTACGTCTCTATAGGGCGATGTATGCAGAGCGACTCCATCCTGAGGGACTTGTGGAGGTGTATCTCCTTTCTCACTTTTTTGATATATATATTTTTTATCATTTTTTTTAAATGTAATGCTGACTCCTATGACATGGGTTTAGGATGCCCGTGATACCATGATAGCGAACTTGCGGGCTCGCTTGGCGGACACGGAGGAAGAGTTGGGTGACACCCGTGAGGCTTTACATGTCTCGGTGAGTATGTATGCAAATGCATATTCCTAATTACACCCCTAGGTTTCTGGTGTTTAGCCACTCATTGCCACTTCTTGCTATCATAGCGCGCTCGGCTCGACGCAACCCTACCAGCAGTAGGGGCAGAGGGTGCCTCTTCTAGTCTATGGATTCCTTCGTCAGAATTAGATTCGCTCCACGAGCAGCTTGCCCGTGTAACACAGCGCGCCGCAGAGGCAGAGGGAATGCTTTCCGCGCAGATGAAGGTTCCTCTTATCCAAGCTTCTCTGCTTACGTCTCATCATACCCCTGAAATGACGGATATGGCAGGCCGAAGAGATGCAAGAGATGTTTACTCATGCATCACAAGGGAAGGCCAGGATAGCGGAGCTGGAGGAGGAATTGCAGCGTCGCTCAGATGATAATTTTTCGCAGGACGCCAAGGAGCTGAGGATCACCCTTCAGCTGGAAAGGGATGACAGAGAGAGAGAACGTGCTGAGAGGGAAAAGGACAGGGAAAGAGAGAAGGCCAAAAGATCAGCCGAGAAAGAGGAGAGGAGGGCCCTGGAGGCCCAACTATTTGAATTGAGGACCAGTCTCGGTCTCTCCGAGCAGTGGCTGAAGGATGGCGAGGAACGCTACCGAAGGGCACGAGAGCGTGGCTTTCGTGTTAGTAGCTTCTTTGCTGCCCCGCAGATCGACGTCGGGGAGTGGAGATAGTAAGAGGACAACAAAGCGGTAGAAGTACCGCTTTCCATGGTTGGGTAGCACCCCCAAGAACGTCTTGCCCGGAGAGTGGCGGGACAAGTAATGTGGAGAGAGAAGGTGAAACATGATGTAGACTTTTTGTTGTTTATTTTTGGTTGGGAGTGGAATAAAATAGTTTATGCTTGGTTCGCTACTTCTTTCTTGTCTGCCGAATCCCTGCATACATCTAAGCAAACAAGTTAGCGTTTCTGCTCTGACTTGCCCCTTGCTCAATAAACAAATGTGATTTGAGCTATTCTTAATAAGGAGTCAAGGGGAAAGCCTTTATTAACAAAGGTAATAATAAAGGATAATGATGAATGCGGCACATAAGCACACAGATGCAAACGAAATTTAAAATGAGATGTTACATACAAATGCAATCATGCGAAATGTGATTTTTTTGTTTTTGAGGTGTATTCATTTTTTTGTATTTTGTTGTTTGTTTATTTTTTTGGTCTTTTATATTTCCATTTTTTTGTGCATGTTCATTTTTTGCTTTTTTTTGGATTTTTGGTTTTGTTATTTTTTTTGTTTATTTTTGGTTTGTTTATTTTTTTTGTTTTTGCTAATGCATGATGACCACTTGATATAACATCTAACCTGCATGAGAACGAGGGTTTCTTGCTAACCTCCCAGGCATCCTAAGTGCACTCTAAGTTGATTTGGGCCTCTAGACTCCTCGAATGATAATCCCGCCGGCTAAGACTTACCCTGATGACAATAGCCGTCATGCCATGCTTAGGCTCCCAGTTGCTTCCGACCACAGGGATTCACCCAAAAAGTGTTCAAGGTAAATGATTTGCCCGACCCGGGTCTATTTCCTCACAACTCTAGATGATATGTAATGGAACACCCTGAACCCAAATGACCAACCGCGCGACGCTGACCCGGAATCAGACGCCGTCGCACCTATAGGTGACGCGCTTGCATTGGTCTAAGCCCGAGGTTAGACTAGAAGAAATCAAGATGGTAGATAGGGTCTTGACCGGCCAGAAACACGGAGACTCTTTCACGACAATGACTTCTGCTTTCCAAGATGGACAACCATACGTTTGTGTCGAAAGGTGGTTGCAGACTTTGGTGAGTTTCACCCTTCAGGAACTCCATTGAGCCTTCATCTTCAGAGGAAGAAGGAAGAGTATAGGGGGCAAACCTCCTGAGAGGACCGGCAAAACCGTTAACCCGGCGAGCCAGTAGGGGCGCACTTAACTTCCCCTTTCGGGCAACTTCAGACCAAATCTCGAGCATTTACATCTCATGACCCCTTTTGTATAGAATTTGACTTTCAGTCAAAGGGGTTTCATTTGTGGGATCAGGCACGGTTACGACCAGGCTTCTCACTTGACTTTGATTTTGTTCTTCTTTTCTAATTTTTCTTGACAGATTTTTGCGAGGGACATAGTATCTTGACATTATGGAATCCCTCTTGGATGCCTGCGGGGACACTGCCCTCTTCTCGTACTCTGACCCATGCTCGAGGAATCGGACCCTACTCTCACCCTAGGAGTTGTGTTCGTGTTTCCCATGCTCAGCGTTTTAAGGGCGCCGACTGTCTCATTCGGTCGAAGAGAGAGAGAACGAAGATTTAAGCGTTCTGGAGACCTTCTAGGTGAGGCCTCACCATGAGCGATGCTACCGATCTTTTATAGAACACATGTGTACATGCATGTTGTCTCTTTTGAGGGGGCATAAGCCAAACTAGCCGGACATGGATCTCCACGGCTCTGGCAAACCAAGACCCGGAACCTACCAAGTCTTAATAGGCCCTATCCCAACACGGAGGTTGAATGCAATGACTTAACTACATGGTGATCTCCAGGCATTGGCATTTTGAATTTTCTATTTTTTTCTTCTTTTCATTTTCTTCTATTTTTTTGCTTTTGTTGTTGTATATATACATATTTTTGTTGTTTTCATTGTTTTCTATTTTTTTGTTATTTTTCATTTCATCATTTTTTGACACTATGTACACCTATCTAAGGGTAGTATTTCTTAAGATAAAGCCCATTCCAAAGGTGGGATAACTCGATCCCCTCAGCATTGACTAGCCTATAGGCGTTGCCAGGATGCACAGCCTGAATCACGTACGGTCCTTCCCAATTGGGTTGGAGTTTAGAACGCGGCCCACCAGGTTTTACAAACATTCTTTTCACTACCATTTCACCGACTTGAAATTTCCTTTCAATGACCTTCTTTTGATAAAAACGTGTGAGTCTGTTCTGATATACACGTGCATGCTCGGCAGCGGCCAGCCGTTTCTCATCTAAGAGTTCCAATTGGGCAAGGAGTGAATCACGACGTTCGTCAAGGGGAAGTTCCTTGTCCAACTGTACCCTGAGAGAAGGAACCAAGATTTCATACGGAACTACCGCCTCCATCCCATAAGTGAGGGAAAACGGGGTTTATCCAGTGGGAGTACGGATTGAAGTGCGATAGGCCCATAGAGCTTCAATCAGCTTTTCTGACCAATCCGAGAACTTGTTTGACTCACAGGTCTTTTTTATGATTTTAATCAATATTTTATTAGTGGCCTCTGCTTGGCCATTACCTTGTGGGTAATAAGGTGATGAATGATGTAATGCAACTTTATACCTTTTGCAGAGGTCCTGAGATATGAATTGCGGCCCATTGTCGGTGATAATTGTGCTTGGAATACCGAACCTGGCGATGATGTTCTTCATGATGAATTTGCATACTGTTGACGCTTTAACCTCCACGTAAGCTTCGGCTTCGGCCCATTTGGTGAAGTACTCCGTTGCAGTAAGGATGAATGATTTTTGCTTAGTGAGGGAGTTAGGGTTACCAAGAGGACCGATGACATCGAAAGCCCACATGGAGAAAGGCCATGGGGAGGATACTGGATGAAGTGAAGAAGATGGGGAATGAATTTTATCGGCGTGAAGTTGACACTTGACACACCTGCGGACATAGATGGCACAATCCTCTTCCATGGTGGGCCAGTAAAAGCCTTGCCGAAGGATTTTCTTGGCAAGCATTTGGCTATTCACATGGCCACCGCACACACCAGAGTGTGCTTCCTCGACGCATTTCCAGACCTCCTCTTCGTCGAGACATCTTAAAAGAACACCAGTAAGACTCCTCTTGTATAGCACTCCTCCGACCAGCATGTACCTCTGTGCCACTCTCCTTATGGCTTTTCTATCTTCCGATGTGGCTTCTTCAGGGTAGGACTGATCTTTGCAATACTTGGCAATTTCGTAAAACCATGGCTTCTCCTCATCAGCCAATTCTTCTTCTAACTCTGTCAACATAATTTCCCTCTTCTCAAGGATTTCTTCCTGTAGGGCCTTCCTTGCTATCATGTCCTTGATATTTACGTAGGAAGCATCATCGATTGCAGGGGCATGACGCTTGTAGATGTGAATGGACTCAAACCATCTTCCTAGAGGGAACCTTAAAGATGATGCCAACGAGGCGAGGGCATCGGCCAGAATGTTCTGATGACGAGGGACATGGACAAAGATCAATTTGGTGAATAGTTTGGCAAAGGCAGCAGTGAGTTCTTGGTATGGCTTGAGCTTGGGATCGCGAGTGCGATATTTAGTGAGCACCTGGCGAAGAATGAGTTGACTATCACCTACGACTCGTAATTCGGTGATACGAAAGGAATGAGCGAGTTCTAGGCCAGCTAGAAGAGCTTCATATTCAGCTATATTGTTGGTAACGGGGAATTTGAGCTGATATGCCAGTGGGAATGTAAGGCCTTCAGGCGACAGGAGGGCAATGCCGATTCCTTTCCCTTGGGAATTCAGAGCTCCATCAAAATGTAACGTCCACATGCAATCATCTGATTGGTTGATGGACATTAGTTCCTCATCTGGGAACTCTGATTGGACAGGGTCGAATTTGGGAAGAGGATGGTGAGCGAGGTGCTCAGCTATAGCATACCCTTTAATCGCCTTTTGCTGGATGTAGACGATGTCAAACTGAGAAAGAAAGCTTTGCCAGCGTGCTAATCTATCTGTAAGGATGGATTTTTCTAGAAGGAACTTGATAGGGTTCATTCGAGCAATCATATGAACTTCATGAGCTAGAAAGTAGTGTTTCAATTTCTGCACCACCCAGATAAGGGTGGCACAAGTTTTCTCCATAGCCGTGTACTTATGCTCACAAGGGTTGAGGAGTTTGGACAAATAATAGGTTGCCATTTCTTTGCCCGCTTCATCGGCTTGTGCTAGGACAGCTCCCACGGAGTCGTCTAGGACCGAGATGTAAAGGATTAAATGTTTATCTGGCGTAGGTGAAATTAGAACATGTGGATTGGCCAGATATTCTTTTAATCCTTCAAAAGCTTTTTGACATTTAGAATTCCAACTGAATTCTACTCCTGACTTAGTCAACTCATAGAAAGGTTTGCACCTTTGCGAGTGCTGGGACACAAATCGACGAATGAATTGTAACCTTCCGATTAACTCTCGAACTTCTCTCAGATTTTTAGGAGGTGGCATATGCCTAATTGCTTTAGCTTTGTTGGGATCTATTTCAATGCCCCTCTTACTCACAATGAAACCAAGCAATTTGCCCGATGAGACGCCAAATACGCACTTTTTTGGATTCATTTTCAAATTGAACTCCCTTGATCTTTGCAGCACCTTAGCCAGAACTCTTGGGTGTTCTGCCCTAGTCCTGGATTTCACCAGTAAATCATCCACATACACCTCTAAATATACATGCATCATGTCATGGAATATTACCATCATAGCCCTTTGATAAGTAGCTCCAGCATTCTTCAAACCAAACGGCATGACCAAATAGCAGTAAGTTCCCCAAGGTGTGGTGAATGATGTTTTCTCCTGATCCTCTTTCGCCAAACGGATCTGATTATACCCCAAAAATCCATCCATAAACGAGAGAGTTTCATAGCATGCTGTATTATCAACCAACACGTCAATGTGAGGCAAGGGGAAATCATCTTTCGGACACGCGCGGTTAAGGTCCTGAAAATCGATACAGATTCTAACCTTTCCATCCTTTTTCATGACCGGGACAATGTTTGCCACCCATTGAGGATATAGGACGACTCTAATAAACCTGGCTTTGTGGAGCTTATCGACCTCTTCCTTCATTTTTAAAGCCATTTGGGGGTGGAAACGTCTTAACCTTTGCTTTACCGAGACGGACTCTGGTTTTAGCGTTAGGCGATGTTCGACCAGGGTGGAATCTAATCTCGGCATATCCTCGTAACTCCACGCGAACGTTTCCCTATATTCCTTTAGGACCTCGATCAATGCCTCTTCTTCAGATGGTGGCAAATTGTCACTTATGAGGATGATTCTAGGGTCTTCCTCGGTCCCCAGGTTGATCTCTTTGGTGGGTTCTTCTATAGCGGCTGATGATTCCTCAAACCTTCTCATTCCGCTAGCATATGCGTCATCCGCGTCCTCATATTCTTTGTCCCCTTCTTCAATAGGGTACTCTTCATCTGTGAGCTCATAAACTCCGTATCCCTCATCAATTGTGCAATCCTCCTCACATTCTAACTCCGGCAGATGGATGGGATTTTCTAACAATTGAGGAATGGCTAGAAAGGCTTGACACCTATTGGCTAGATCTAGAAGGAATCGACGAGGAATTTCCCTGCCCTTGGATTTTCTTCTAGGTACTACCCTTGACTCGCTATTCCTAACCTGACTGACTTGTTCTACAGACGAAGAAGAAGTTGAAGAATGTACAGGAAGAGACCCCTCGATAGAGGGGTAAAGAAGGTCGCTCAAGGGACCTTGAATGAGTGGCCCGTAAGTCGGAGCACACTCGTGAGAGATGTAGGAGGTCTCCTCAAAGGAGATGCACTGTTGAGGAGTTTGAAAATCGACGTTTTTTTTTCATTTTCATTTTCAATTACAAAACAATTGAAAGAAATTAGAGAATGGGAGGAGGGAACTATAGCTAGGGGGTTGCATGGCTCATTGAGCAGATCATGGTTGAAAATTTGGCACGGGCTGAAAAACCCGCGCAAGAATGTGAGCAGAGAAGGGGGCCTGGGAATATCATCAGATAAACATCGGGTCCAAGAAAGAGTCAGCAGCAACGGCTGAGGAGAATGATCAGATAGAATGACGGAAAGTGATCCGTCAGTGGCAACTTCCTCTCGGCAAGGAAAACTTGGAATTTCGGCAATGTCAACGACATCTTTTGGTACCTCGGAGATCAGAAGTGGCCCCTCTAAGTCCAGAGGTGAGAACATCTGGTGTAGCGCAATAGAAATATCATGTATATCAAACCACTTGTTCCACTCACAATCCGGGTCATCGTGTTTCCCCTTCTTTGCAGCTCTCGAGCAACTTTCAGCTAAGTAGACAATATGCAATTTCCCATGTGAATGTTGTTGGTGATCCCCAAACTATATCACCGGCCCCTTTCTGAAATGGGAGTACAAGGTTCACGTGAGAGGTTCCTCATATGCTTCAAGTGGTCCTTCAAAGCCTAGGCCAGCTCTAAGGGTTAGCTTTGTCTTCTTTGGCAGTCTCAGTCTCCCTTGTAACTGTACCCCCAAACCTTTGCCATGTTGGTAGCCAATGTTGCTCATGATCTCCCATCCCTTAGAATGGGAAGGGTGACATGACTTTGATGCCTGAAATGGCTTTTGTGTTAAAGGGGCGCAAAGAGGGTCACACACATCTAGCAGTGAAAGAATTGGCCGGTGAGTCGGCCAAACAGAAGGCAAAGAGGTATTAATAGCATCCACTGTAGAAAAGATGGGCATACTATTTACCTTGATAATCCAAGCCTTATACGGAAACTTCAAGCACTGATGATTGGTGGAAGGCACCGCATTCATAACCTCAATGTAAGGGCGGCCCAGTATGGCCTTGAATGTGGGATCCATATCAAGGATATGGAATTCCACAAAGACTGATGCAGGGCCCAATTCTACATTCAAGATGACCATCCCCATTGGCGGCTTTTTGCTATTATCATAGGCCGTAACTATGATTGACGAAGGCCTTATCTGTTCCGTGTCAACCCCACATGATTGGAGGGTGATCATAGAGATCACATTTATAGACGCACCAGTGTCCACCAAACACGGGTCTACAGACACCCCATTGATCTTGACTGCAATACACAAAGCATATTTTCGAGCTTCCTTGGGGGCAAGCTCATGGTGGTGAAATATAATAGCCGGTTGTGTATCAGTTGGCGTCAATACTGACGAGATTTTCTCCACTGGGAGATCCTCATTTACCATAACCCTCTGAAGATACTCCATCAAGGCGTCTTGATGGGTTTTCGACCTCTTGATTAGCTCGAGAATGGAGATCCGAGCTGATGTTTTATCCAAGTGTTTCAACAGGTCATATTGTGTCCCGGGGATAGACTCCTCTGGCTGTTCTTCGGTGTCTTTCTCCGGCTGAGATTGCTCAGGGACCTGACTGTTTTGGGGAAAAACCCGATGGAACATCCTTCCACTACGGAGCACCATGGCTTGTGGTTTTGGCGGCAGCTCTATGGAGTTAGATATGGGGTTTAGCAGGGGTTTGAGGGGTAGTGGTGGAGGAATAATTGAGGAAGCAGGGGCGATGACAGGTATAGGGGCTCTGATGAGTGGTTTGTTAGGTGGAGGTATGGTGGGAGTGGATGAAGTCTCAGATGGACGATGAATGATAAGGGGTTTAAAAGGTGGAGGCATATTAGAGGTCAATGGGGGCCTGGATGGGTGATGAATAATGAGGGGTTTCGAGGGTAAAGGGGTTGTGGTGGAGGTAGATGGTGCCTTGGAAGTGTGTTGGACAATAAGGGGTTTGTTTAGTGGAGGCAGAACGAAGGTGGATGATGAAGTGGAAGCGTGAGAAACGATGGGAGGCTTTGAGGGTAACGATGTTATGGTGGAAGTGGAGGGTGTTTGTTGGGGACTCGAAGGGAGGTCATCAGTAGAGACGCGGATGAGAGGACGTGATAGTAGTGAAAATGAGTGAGGTATCACTGCGGGTTGTGCTACGGGTGGAGGATAGACAGGTGCGGGACGAATAAGGCGTGGGGATTGGATAGGAACGTGATTGGTGACAAGGACAGAGCCGCTTTCCGTATGCCAATCTTGCCCTCTTCCAACCTCCGGGAAGGAAGAGATGGGGTTGACTTGGTGGTTAGGTTGTTGGTGCGCCGGTAACGGATTTTGGAGGATGCCCATGTTTAGTTGTTGCTGTGGTGCCTGCTGAGGCTGTTGTTGTTGTTGTTGTTGCTGTTGTTGTTGTCTAAGAGGAGGTCTCCTGGCCTTCATCATGGTGACGCATCGCCTCATTTCATCCCAATCTATTTGATGTTCATCGTTCATGTCATAGATATAATCTCTGAAATGAAAACAGTTTTCCACTGTATGACCCGGCTGTCTATGGAAGACACAATATCTGGAAGTGTCGACGTTCGGGGGCCATATGGCTTTTTCCTTAGGCAAGGTGAGGAAATTAGCAGCCATGAGAGCATTAAATATGTCCGGTAACGACTCCGGCAAAGGTGGGTAATGAGCTCTCCTAGGGCCGATCGGCCTTCTCTATTGTTGGTGGCCATAATCCCCTGGTGGCGGAACCTGATTATATTGAGGAGGTCGTTGTTGTTGTTGTTGAAGATGGAGGGGTTGAGGCATATTGTTCTGGAAGAGATTGATTTGTGGGGGAGGACGATAGGGTTGCTGACCTTGTTGGTCCTGATGAAAGGGGAATTGTGGAGCTTGTGGGGGCCTAGAATTAGCTTGCTGGTTGGGATAGCCAACCGCGCCCACTTGTTCATTTGTTACAACCCCTTCTGTTACCCCACCTTGGGCACCCGTGCCCGGCTTCCTAAACACCTTTGGCTTTGGTGGCTCGAACATATGCATGAGGGGAGAATCTTTCAGTTGTGTTTGGATATATCGAGCCCTCTCATACAGTTCCTCCATAGTGGTGAGCTTGTTCATTGCCAGGACGTGTCTAAATTGTGGAGTGGCATTAGACACGACGATCTTTACTTGCTCCGATTCTGAAATGGAGTCTCTCACTTTCTCTGCCAAGGATCTCCATCGATCGGCAAATTGGATGAAATCTTCGTCCGGCTTCATTTTTTCAGCCACTAGGTCGGTAATAGAGAAGGAGGGACCGACCCTATCCCGATATTTCTGTAGGAATTTCCGTTGCACTACGTCGAAGTTCTTAGCCTCACTCGGCTCTAGGGAATAGAACCATTCTAAATCGGGACCATCCAATGATCTCCTGAAGAGGTATGCCAATGATCTTTGATCGTTCTGCCAAAACGAGGACTCATACATAAAGTCCTTCAGATGAATGAGGGGGTTGCCTGTGCCGGTGTACCGTCGATACGTTGGCATTTCAGAAGGAGGGAGATGGAATACTGGAAGGATTGGTAAAGAGATCTCAGGCGCGGATTTGACATCCACAATCTTTTTGAAATCTCGGAATTGTTCGTCCATCTTGTTCATCCTATGAAGGAGAGATTGGGTGACCTCATTGTAAGGAGCAGGTTGTGGTGGCCACTGAGGCCTTGCGGAAGCCTGAGAAGGGAATTCCGGATGAGTGGGACGTTGTGACATATTAGCAAATGGAACTGACTGAAATGTCGTATGAGGAATTGGTGGAACTTGAGATTGGGGAGGTAATTGGAAAGGGGGAGGTTGTAGACTTGTATGCACAAGAGGGAATGAGGAAGGGATTGCCTGTGCGGGCTCTTGAGTAGGGAGAGCAACTGGTGTTGGATTTTGAGGAGTAGAATCAATAGATTTCCCTTCTAAGATGGCATGAAAGGCTCGGATCTGATCGGAATTGAGCTGTGTGTTTGCGAGAACACCTAGCAAGGAGGAAATATCTTGTGGTGGGGATGCTTCCCCGACGGCGGCTCGAACCTCATATGAGGGCTCACGGGAGGAACCTACGTCCTCAGCAGGGACATGTGTCCCCTGGTGACCCGGGGTCGGATTCTGACCGTTCCCGGACATTTCTTGATCTTTTTCGGAACGCGAGATTTTGCCAGAACGCAATAACATACACACTCAAACCAATAGCAAAGATTAACAAACAAGTTGATGTTTAACGCCTCTTTTTTTGTTTTCTTTTGTTTTCTTTTTTGTTTTCTTTTTTTTTCTAATCTAATGTTCACACCACAGGAGGGACCTTAGTTGCAATATTGATTTCCGCCGTGTGATCTAAGGACACTTGACTCACCACGAATGGGTTGACTATCTCCAGGGAACTTCAGTGGTACAACCAGCCCAGTGAACGAAGAGGGAATCCTTCGATGTCGGGGACTTACGGAGGTCTCGATGAAGGAGATCCTAGTCCGTCAAGAGGAATTCCCGATGGAGAGTCCTTCCTTCACCAGGAAAAGGTGATCCTAAAAAATGGAACAAAAGAAATAAAAATAAAAGGGAGATGATATGCAATGCAGTGCTGAATTTAACAGGAGATATATAAACAGACAACGAATATATACAATAAAATAAATTAAACAAACATCACAATACTCCTTTTCTGCAATGATACGAATCTCTTCAGACTTCAAGGGGACTCTAGAGTAATGCACGTAGTGCACGAGGGATGAAATTGGAATGCCAAGAGTGATAGCGGGAACACGAATATAGCGCACGCGGGCGCAACCAGGAGGGGCTCACGTGGGTGCCGATGGCAAGAGTGCTACTGGGAGCACGAATGTAGCGCATGCGGGCGCAATCAGGAGGGCACATGTGGGTGCCGAGTGGAGGGGGACACGTGGGTGCCGATGGCAAGAGTGCTACTGGGAGCACGAATGTAGCGCACGCGGGCGCAATCAGGAGGGGCACACGTGGGTGCCGAGTGGAGGGGCACACGTGGGTGCCGATGGCAAGAGTGCTACTGGGAGCACGAATGTAGCGCACGCGGGCGCAATCAGGAGGGGCACACGTGGGTGCCGAGTGGAGGGGCACACGTGGGTGCCGATGGCAAGAGTGCTATTGGGAGCACGAATGTAGCGCACGCGGGCGCAATCAGGAGGGGCACACGTGGGTGCCGAGTGGAGGGGCACACGTGGGTGCCGATGGCAAGAGTGCTATTGGGAGCACGAATGTAGAGCACGCGGGCGCAATCAGGAGGGGCACACGGGGGTGCCGAGTGGAGGGGCACACGTGGGTGCCGAAAATATTTGGGTAACCAGAGAAAACAAAAGAGGTCCCACCATGATCGCCAAGAGATGTGGACGAGGAAATCACACCAATGTCGAGTCCCAAGAGAGGTGTGGAGGACGAGATCGTACCAATGGAGAGGGAAGGAAAAGAGGAACGAGGAATGGATTACTGGGTAATATGAGAAAAGTGGTGGGAAGTGTGATTTGCAAGAAACATTTTGGTGGAACACAAAGAAGGTAGACTTATCAGACTCTAGTACACGGCGGAGATAGGGGTCCGAAGACCCTCTCGCGTAAACTGACCCCTTCCCGGTAAGCGTGACTTACCGTTCCGCGAGCAACTTTTTATATACCGAGGAATCTGAGAATCTACGTAACAGGATTTGAGAGACACGTAGACTGAATTTGTAACGATATGCCACTACTCAGACAATCATAAGAACAATATGAACAAAAGCATACCACCGCCGGACATTGGTCTTTGCGGGGTTTCAACAGTAATATAGCAATGCCAACAGTAATGAATATGCGTGCATATAGAAACCACCGCGAGACATTGACCTTACGGGATTTTTACTGCAATATAAGTAATAAATATAAGTATATACATAAGACCACCGCGAGGTATTACTCTTCGCGGGGTTTTTATAGTAATATAAGTAATGAAAAGGCTTCGCGAGGAATTACTTCCGTCACGTGCACCTTCGCGAGGAATTACTTCCGTCGCAGGGTTTAGACAGAAATTAAAGAAGTAAAATGGCAGAATGAAAAGGCTTCACGAGGAATTACTTCCGTCACGTGCACCTTCGCGAGGAATTACTTCCGTCGCAGGATTTAGATAGGAATTAAAGAAATAAAATGACAGAATGAAAATGCTTCGCGAGGAATTACTTCCGTCACATGCACCTTCGCGAGGAATTACTTCCGTCGCAGGGTTTAGACATGAATTAAAGAAATAAAATGACGGAATGAAAAGACTTCGCGAGGAATCGCTTCCGTCACGTGCACCTTCACGAGGAATTACTTCCGTGGCAGGGTGTAGATAGAAATTAAAGAAATAAAATGGCAGAATAAAAAGGCTTCGCGAGGAATTACTTCCGTCGCGTACACCTTCGCGAGGAATTACTTCCGTCGCAGGGACCTCTGTGAGGAATTACTTCCGTCCACGGGATTTAAACAAAAGGAAAAAGTGACAGAGAAGAAAGGGGGAGGGGGATGTGATCGCCAGGGGCTGAGAACCCCACGGGAAAGCTGTGATCGCGTTCGCCGCCGAAGCGGGAGCAGTGCGGGTCCTCTCTTCCTCTTCCGTCGGCCGGCCGACGAAGAGGGCCTTGCTTTGGTTACCCGAATTTTATTATTCTTTTTGTTTAGTTTTATCTTTTGTTATTATATTTTTTTTGGGGGCTTTTGTTGCTATTATTATTATTTTTATTCTTTTATACCTTTTTTTAGAGAAAGATGAGAAAGTGAAGAGAGAAATCGAGGGGTGAATAGTAGAACAAGATAGTACGATATAGAGAAAAACCACTAGGAAGATATAGATAGGGTGAGGGACTTATTTTAGATAAAATAGAGAAGGACAGGGATGGAGATTTGACAATATATGACAATAACAAGGGAGAGAAGATAGACTTATTTTTAAACAAAAAGTAAAGGAGGATGGAGGTGGAGATTTAACAACAAATAACAACAACAAGGTAAAGAACTAGATAGAATGGTGAATGTGATGGTCGGGTACCTCAAAGGTAGGAGGGATGGCCGCGTTTTATCCTCGAACTGGGGATCGTGTGAGTTCCTCCTCGTCTCCTTTCGGCCGATTGAAGAAGCGGACTTCCAGACTGGTTAACTCTGCACCGAGAACAAACGAAGAGAAACGACTACTAAATAAGGACAACGGTGGTGTAGTACCAATTCTTTAGAAACTAATATTGAAAATAACATAAACGAATACGCACCTGGTTGGTGGTATTTGAAACCCCTTTTAAGACTAAAGGGTGGATAGACAATATGACGAATGAACACGCAAAGGGACTTCTTAGGGAGAGGGATGCAGTATGAACGACAGATAATGATACATGCAATGCAATGTAACTAGTGAAACAGAAGCAAATAAAACGACGTGGTGAGAAAACTTATTGGGCGGCTGATGACGGGCTCGAGAATACGTGTCAGAGATGCGAACACAGCACGGCGGAGGGCCTTCACAGCCGACTCCAAGAATTGATTAGGCTGAACATAAGAACACACACGCATACATGTGTGTATGAGTAGTAAACCTATTTACATAAACGTATGTATAAATATATTAAACATCTTACACGTATTTACATAAACATACATATGTAAATATATGCGTAAACATGTCGAAATAAAAGAACAAGAATTTGGGAAAGAAGGAGAGAAAAAAGGGGGGAGAGAAAACTTTTTTTTTTATAGATTATATATTTTGTTAAGATTTTGTTTTAGAAGAAAGAGGATAAGATATATATGTGATATGTATATGATATATATATATATATTTGTTATATATATATAGTGTATATATAATATATATATGTGGGAGAAGGAATGAAAGAGAGAGGGCTAGAGAGGAGATGAGAGAGGGAGATAGGAGAGAAGGGAGAACAGAGAGAGAGATAACCGAGAGAGGGAGAGATTAAAAAAAAGAAAATAAAAGGGGCAAGAGGGGGGTAGAGAGGAAGAAAGAAAGAGGAATTTAAAAAAAGGAAAAAATGTATATAAAAAAGAGAGAGAGAGAGACGGTGGTGAGAGGGAATAAAAAAAGAGAAAAAAAAAGTGAGAGAGAGGGAGATCGAGTGAGAGAGAGAGGGAGAGAGTGAGAGGAGGGTGGTGAGAAGCAGAGAGATGAGAGGGGGAGAGAGAGAGGAAGGGAAATAATAAAAAAAAGAAAAGAAAGTGAGAGAGAGGGTTCGATGGAGGGGGGAGAGAAGACAGAGACGGGGGGAGAGAGAAGAGAGGATGAGAGAGTGAAAGAGGGAGCGGTTGAGAGAGAGAGAAAGAGGAAGAGAGAGGGAGCGGTTGAGAGAGAGAGAAAGAGACTGTGTGAGAGGGGGAGAGGAGAGAGAAGGAGAGAAAAAGAGAGAGAACGAGGGCGAGAGGGAGATCGCGAGACATGGAGAGAGGGGGGAGGAGGAGAGAGAAGCAGAGTGATGGGGAGGAGAGAGAGAGGAAGCCGGGTCGCGGCGTGAGAGAGAGAGAGACGCGAGACGGAGAGAGGGGGTGAGAAAGAGAGGGAGAAAACAGAGAGAGAGAGAGGGAGGGAGGGAGAGAAGAACGTGAGGAGGAGGGAGAAAGAGAACCGGCGGGGGAAAGAAGAGAACCGGCGGGGGGAAGAGAGAGAAGAAGAGAGGGTGAGAAGGGGACCGCGACGGGGGGAAGAGAGAGAAGGAGGGAAAGAGAACGGCGGAGGGGTGAGACGCAGAGAGATGGGAGGAGGAGAGAAAGAAAGAGATGGGAGGTGGGGAAAAAAGAGAGAGGGAGAGAGAGGCCGCGGGAGGGAGAGAAGAGAAAGAGAGAGAGGTCGCGGTGGGGACGCTTGCGAAGGAGGGCCGGGGGCGACGGTGGCCGGTGAGCTCGGCGACGGGCTTGCATGCAGGGGGGGGCGTCCGACGGTGGTGCGGGAGCATCCGACGGTGGTGTAGCGGAGGTGGTGGCCGGCGGGTTCGTGTGCACCCATGACGGTGAGGTGTAGAGGGCGCGAGGCAGCTTGCGGAGGAGGTGGTGGTGACGCGAGGTGCAGGCGGGGTGGCGTTCTCGCGAGCGGCTGGCGGTGACGTCCTGCAGAGGAGAGAGATGAGAGTCCGCGGCGTGGGTTGCAAGGGGCAGCGGCAGAGGGAAGCTTCACGGCGACGGGAGTGGGGGCTTCGCAGCGGCGTGGGGTGGCGTCCGACGAGGGTGCAACGGCGAGGGTTGCGACAGTGGAGAGTCAGGGGTTGCTCAGAGGAGATGGCGATGTGGGCGGCGTCCAGAAGCGGTGAGGATGATGCGTTGGCGAGATGGGCTTCCGGAGTGAGAACGATGCGTTGGCGAGGTGGCAGTCATCGGTGTCGGTGACCAAGGCGGTGTCGAGCAGGTTGCACAAGTGGGAGCCGGAGGCAAGGAGGGTGACGAGGGAGCGAAGGCGACGACTACGGCGGTGGAGATGGAGTGCCGGTGAACTCGCGGAGGAGGGGAGTGAGGTGAGCGGCTTGGGAGGAAATGTGCGTTATAGGTGGAGAAACGGTGATCGCGAGCATAGGGAGCTGAAGGGTGGTGGTGGAATGGGTTCTCTGCCTACGGTTCGCAGAAGGTGGAGAGAGGAGGAAAAGGTGTGTGTTGCGCAGAGGGTGTGGAGGTGACCGGTGGCATCGGGGATGGCCGGACGAGGTGGTATCCAGAGTGGGGAGTGGCTGGAGGTTGGCCAAAGGGGGGTTGGGTGTGGGCTAGCAGATGAGAGTAAGGGAGAGGGTCGGTTCTGTCGTGAGTGGGTGGGGGTATTCAAGGGGGGAGACAAGATCCAAGAAATGAGGAGGGATTTAAGGAGAGGAGTTAATAAAAATATAAGAAAAAATATTTATTTTAATTTTGTTTAGAGATGAGCCCAAGTCATTTTATATTTATCAATGTTTATTTATGATTGGCCACCTATTTTATCCTTTTTTATTTTTTGTTTGTATGCATACATTTATGTATATATATATATGTATATATATGTACATATTGTACGTATATATATATATAAATGTATATATATATATATATAAATGTATATATATATATATATATATATATGTATATATATATATAAGGTAGAATGGGCCAAGCCTATTAGAATTGTTTTTTTTTTGTTTTAATGCAAATTTTGAACAAGAGTGGGCCAAGCCCATCAAAATCTTTATTTGTTCCCCCCCCCTTTTCTTTTTAACATCAAGAGATGGGCCAAGCCCATTGACATTTTTATCTTCTTGTGTAGGAGAGGAATGGCCACAGGCCCATTAGCGAGGGTTTCGCTTATTTTGACAAATAACACTTGACTTTCCGCGAGATCGAATAAAAAAATTGGAAATCATTCAAATAGTTTTACTGTGCGAGCCGCTTTGAGGCGTCTTAGCGTAATACGGGATTTACTCAACGCAATGTTTAAAATGCCGTGTCTACAGTATCCACTAGGACACAGTCGTTGTGTCCCGTCTTTGCATATTAGGGGTTATGCAAAATCGTCAAAAATTAGTGGGAGTATTAAGTTAGCATAAAAGTTCATGTCTTAATTTAATATCATGAATATCTGCAATGTTATTCTAAATTCTGTTATTTCCTCTTATAGATCGCAATGACGAACCACCCATTGAGAGGCATATTGGATGCCAACAGGCTGACTGGTCCAAATTATGTCGATTGGCTCAGGAATCTGAGCATTATTCTCACGGCTGAGAAAATAGCCTATGTCCTTGAGCAGCCTGTTCCTCCTGTTCCTGCTAATGATGCCGATGAGGCTGAGGTGATTCTTTATGAGAAGCATAAGGAAGATACCACTCTGGCCCAATGTTATATGCTAGCCTCCATGACTAATGAGTTACAAAGGCAGCATGAAAAGATGGATGCTAGATCCATCCTATTCCACCTGGAGGAGCTCTTTGGAGCTCAGAGTAGAACAGAGAGATATGAGATATCTAAGAATCTGTTCGGGGCCAAAATGTCTGAGGGAACATCTGTGCAGACACATGTTCTCAAAATGATAGAGTGGATTGAGAGGCTGAAAGAATTAGGTTTTGATATGAACAAGGATTTGTGCATTGACCTAATCTTGCAGTCTCTCCCATGTTCATTCTCCCAGTTCATAGTGAATTTCAACATGAATAAGATAGAGTGCTCTCTAGCAGAGCTTCTTAATATATTGAAGACAGCTGAGGGGACAATGAACAATGGGAAATCTTCTGTGCTCCTAGTTGGTAAGACCAACAAGAAGAGAAAGAATCAATCTGTTTTTAAGAAAAATAAGAAGAAAAAGTAGGATAAGCAGGGAAAGACTGCCAAGAAGGATGAGGCTAAGAAGGACAAGGGCCAATGTTTCCACTACCATAAGGATAGTCATTGGAAGAGGAACTGTAAGTTGTATCTTGCAGAAAAGGTAAAACAGAAGCTTGGAGAAGCTTCAGGTATGTTCATGATTGTTGACCTAAACTTGTCTTATAGATCCACATCGTGGGTATTAGATACTGGATGCGCATCTCATATCTGCAATGACTTGCAGGTGCTGACAAGCAGTAGGCAATTGAACAAAGGCGAGGTTGACTTGCGACTGGGAAATGGAGCAAAGGTTGCTGCGCTCGCGGTTGGGAAGGTGAACCTCCAGATGCCTACAGGAGTTACACTAGAGCTTATAGACTGTTATTATGTTCCTTCTATAATAAAGAACATTATTTCCATTTCTTGCTTAAATAAATATGGATTTGTTGTAAGTTTTGGAAACAATGCTTGTTCTTTATTATTAAATGGTGAATTATTTGCCAGTGGGAGCTTAATGAATGGTTTGTATATTTTAGATGTGGCATCTCCTGTGATATGTGTGGACAGACCTCTTAAGAGAAAAAGAGGCAATGTGAATCAAGCTTATCTTTGGCATTGTAAGCTTGGTCATATCAATGAGAAAAGATTGAAAAAGTTGTGTAAGAATGGATACATTGATCCATTTGATTATGAATCATTCACGACTTGTGAATCTTGCCTCATGGGTAAGATGACCAAGTCTCCATTTTCTAGGCATGGAGAAAGTGCAAATGAGTTGTTAGAACTCATACACTCTGATGTATGTGGACCTATGTCCATACATGCCAAAGGAGGTTATTCATACTTCATTACATTCACTGATGATTTCTCAAGATTTGGATACGTGTACTTAATGAAGTACAAATCTGAAGCTTTTGAGAAATTTGTCGAGTTTAAGAATGAAGTAGAGAAACAAACCGGGAAAAGTATTAAAACTCTTCGATCAGATCGAGGGGGTGAATACTTGAGTATGGAGTTCACACAGTTTTTAAGGGATAATGGAATATTGTCTCAATGGACTCCTCCTTATACACCTCAGCTGAATGGTGTATCAGAAAGGAGGAATCGTACCCTATTAGATATGGTACGGTCCATGATGTGTTTTGCTGGTTTACCCTTGTCCCTCTGGGGTTATGCCTTGGAGACTGCTGCACACTTGTTGAACAAAGTCCCATCGAAGTCTGTCGACTCCACTCCATATGAGATATGGAAAGAAAAGAAGCCAAATCTTAAGTACTTTAAGGTTTGGGGTTGCCCTGCCCATGTAAAGAAACATGACTCTGATAAACTGGGATCTAAGACTGAGAAGTGCAGGTTTGTGGGATATCCTAAGGAAACTTATGGATATTATTTCTACCAGCCTAGCGATCAAAGAGTGTTTGTAGCTAAACATGCTGTATTCCTCGAGGAAGAGTATATCCTTGAAGGAAACAGTGGGAGCTTGGTAGAACTAGAAGAAGTTCTAGAACCACAACCTGTCAGTGTACCTTCTCAAGATCCAGTACAAACTGACCCACAAACTGTGCGTAGGTCAGGCCGGATACCTGTTCAACCAGATAGATATGTAGGACATATTTCTGGTAAGGTATCACATAATGAGGATGATGATCCTAAGACCTACTAGGAGGCGATGAGTGTCATTGACTCCAGGAAATGGCAAGAGGCCATGATATCTGAAATGGATTCCATGTACTCCAACCAAGTTTGGAACTTGGTGGATCCACCTGAGGGTATTGTACCTATTGGATGTAAGTGGATCTTTAAAAGAAAGATTGGAGTAGATGGAAAGGTTGATACCTATAAGGCAAGGCTTGTAGCGAAGGGATATCGTCAAAGGCAAGGGGTTGACTATGACGAAACCTTCTCTCCTGTAGCCATGCTAAAATCCATTAGAATTTTACTTGCCATTGCTGCACACTATGATTATGAAATCTGGTAGATGGATGTGAAGACGGCATTCCTCAATGGAAACCTTGAGGAAGAAGTGTACATGACACAGCCTGAGGGATTCACATCCAAAGAGTATTCAGATAGAGTGTGCAGGCTTCAGAGGTCCATATATGGACTAAAGCAAGCATCTCGCAGTTGGAACATAAGGTTTGATGAAGCAATCAAATCGTATGACTTCGTTAAGAACGAAGATGAGCCATGTGTATACAAAAAGGCAAATGGCAGTGCAATCACCTTTTTGGTACTGTATGTGGATGACATACTACTCATTGGGAATGATGTATGTATGTTATCGTCAGTCAAAGCCTGGCTGTCAAAGCATTTCTCCATGAAGGATTTGGGAGAAGCATCCTATGTGTTGGGGATTATGATCTATAGAGATAGATCAAAAAGGATGCTAGGCTTGTCCCAATCGATGTACATAGACACCATTGTCAAAAGGTTTGGCATGGAAGACTCCAAGAGAGGTCTAATACCAATTAGACATGGAGTCTACCTCTCTAAGGAGATGTCCCCTAAAACTCCAGAAGAGAGGGAGTACATGAGTAGGGTTCCCTATGCCTCTGCCATAGGGTCCATCATGTACGCGATGTTATGTACTAGGCCTGATATAGCTTATGCTCTAAGTGTTACGAGCAGGTATCAAGCAGATCCATGTGAACAACACTGGATAGCTGTGAAAGGTATCCTTAAGTACTTAAGAAGGACTAAGGATCTATTTCTGGTATATGGAGGAGAGGACTTGAAACTGAGAGGATACACTGACTCTAGTTTCCAGTCTGACAAAGATGATAGCAAGTCAACCTCTGGGTTCATTTTTACTCTCAATGGTGGGGCAGTGAGTTGGAAGAATTCCAAACAAGAAACCACTGCTGATTCAACAACCGAGGCCGAGTACATTGCTACTGCCGAGGCGTCAAAGGAGGCGGTCTGGATGAAGAAGTTCATCGATGGATTGGGAGTTGTCCCAAGCATCTCTGATCCTGTCCCCATGTTTTGTGACAACAATGGGGCAATTGCGCAAGCAAAGGAGTCGAGGTCTCATCAGAAGTCCAAGCATATTCTGCGGCGTTATCACTTGATCAGAGAGATTATAGCTAGAGGAGATGTGATAGTAGATAGAGTATCTTCTGCTGATAATATTGCAGATCCATTGACTAAGCCTTTATCTCAAAGTGTGTTTGAGCGTCACCTTGGGCTGATGGGGATCAAGCATGTGGGTGATTGACTTTAGTGCAAGTGGGAGATTGTTAGAGATGTATGCCCTTCAAGCCAATCACAAGTGTTGTAATGGTGACATTTCTTGTACAATTTCATTCAATATACCAATGGCATTTTCTTCATTATATTCTTAGCACGTTATAGTATGTTTGTTGTAATATGATGAAGTCTTTGAATATGAGCTATGATGATTGGATCATAATGAGATTGTGATAATGAGAACAGTCATCTAGATGTTTATATTCTAAATGTTCCTGGTCATAGGATTTTCAAGAAGGGACATTGAAGATCCGGATAGACCGGTGCACGTGGTACTCACTCATGTGATGAGGGTGGTCGATCTCATAATCACCGGTGTGGTGACATCAAGGTACACGTGCAGGTGCTCGTTAGTGGAATGAGTTCACTGAACTGACCCGATCTAGAATTCCTGAATGGTAATCATGCTGATTGTCAATCAGAAGATTCTAGTGCCACAGTAGCATAGTTGGATCTTTGACCTGAGTCACTAAAGAGCTTTTGCATGGACTCCACTGAGCGTTTGATTGCTGACTTATGAACTTCAATCTTGTGGTTCTTAATAGTTAGCTATTCGGACTCAGTGGGATTCATGTGAAAAACACTTTGGTGGACAACAAGAGATCATTCACTCTCTACATGGATTAAGAGAGAGAATGCTCTATGGACATGTACTTAGAAATCCCTGGCCAGGGTATGGGGGTTCACTTAGAAAAGGAGTTTTCTAGTGAACTGTACTTAAGAGTACAAGGGTCCATAAGATCAGGATGCTTTAGGGTTTGACAGTTTGACCGTACCCTAATTCTGATTGGAGCATTGTATGAATGAGGATCTATAACTGTGTGGAATCTGATGACGGAAAGGTTCAATATGGGTTGCATCCGTCCCAAAGTCATTTGGGATCACGAGGTGTTGCTTGGTGCCGTTCGTGGTCGGAAAGCCTGTTAAATCCATTAAGAGTAAATGGATTATGATTAATTAAGTTGAGAAGAGTTCTTAGCTTAATGGGCCTGAAAACCAAACAGACTATTGGGCCTAGAGGGTCACACACAATAGAGTAGTGGATAAGATGGATAAGGACGGTAATTATAGACAGTTTTTGGGTTTTTATGAAAAATGCCAGAGTCTATAAATACACGTTGAGGATAGAAACCATGGCCAAGCACTAGGGTTTCTCCCCTGGCTGCCCCCCCTCTCTCTCTCTCCTCCCTGACCTGGGCGCACCCCTCTCTCTCTCCTCCTCCTAAGGCGGTGGATGGTGGTGCTGAGGAGTGGCCGACGTGTGGAGATCGAGAAGGAGACTCCGTCCGTTCCTACTGCTCATGTGGATACATCTAGAGGCCGGACACTTGGACGGCTTGCAGCCCGACGAGCCTCTACTCGATCATCTTCGGGCATCTGGGAATTGATTAATCCCGCAAAGGTATAGAACTGTTCTTCCTTGGCGGGTTCTTCGATGAATCGTTTCTTGATTTTGATCGCCAGCAACGATACGACTCTTAGGGTTTCATTGTTTCCACTACTCCTCTGATCGAAACCTTACACTCAGTTGTCAGCTCGCCGGGCCGAGTGTTCACTCGACATATAGTACGTTTTACTACTTTAGACTGTACTTTTTGTTGGACAGGACTCTGTTGTAGTAGTTGTTTATTTATTTCTGTTAATTATTGTATTGTCCTGCCTTATTTCCTATTTCTTTGTGCCTCCGCACTCCTTTCAGCCATTCCGAGCCATCCCGGCTCGTGGGCGGCGGTTCGAGTCTCGGATTATTGGGCCTTCCCGGTAATCAGATTCTCGGGTCGTTACAGATGGTATCAGAGCAGTGGTTGTGGACGTACATAGGAATTTGAAATATTGCAGTGATCAGAGTCCATAAGGTCCAGTATAGTCGACAGCTGGCTTAGGGTTTTGTGTTCGCTTTCCACCTAGTTTCTCATTTGAGAGCTTGAGTGCGCTGTGCGGCGCTGTGAAGGTGGTTGCTGTCTGCGGCTTTCGTGCCAGCATGGGGTCTAAGGATCGAGGTCGAGAGCCTTCTCCCTCATCGGTGGTGGCCCTGGTTGTGCTGCGTTGGGCAAAGGTTGCTGGCAGGCGTGCACTCGTGGTGCTGCGTTCGAGGAACCTACAGCGTGGTCAGGTGGATGGAGAGGATTGTTCGTGGTTAAGTGGCCGTGAGAGTGCTCTGAGGGAGCTGTTGTCGAGTTTGGCCACTTTAGCTTGAGGTCTATCCAGCCCCTGAGGTGTTCAGGTCATAGTTTGAGGTGGCAGAGCTGGTGCTCTGATCGAGAGGTGTGCTCGGGTGAGTGGAGGATCCTCTCGGTGAGCTGCTGTTTAGTTGAGCCTGATGTTCTTGTTGTGCTCTATGGCGTAAGAAATGACGTGTTGGTCCCGATTGTTCTGCGGATCTCGAGACAGGAAGGGGCTGTGGTGCCCCAGTAAGTCTTGCTCCTGCACTCTTGTGTGCGAATGGATTGTGTTCGCCTTGGATTGGGTTGAGTTGTGAAGGTTCCGCGGTGAGTTTTGGGACTCGAGGATGAGCGTCGACGGTTGTCGTTATGGCTCGTGTTGCGGCTCTTGACGTGGTGATGGTTTTCTCGGTGCTGGAAGGTGTTGTTCCCAGCATACGCAAGGTTCGAGGTCAGCTCAAGCGTGGAGTTCTTCCGTTGGCCAGAGGAGTGTCGGTTTCTCCTTTGGTTGGAGAGATTGTGTTTGGCTAGGTTCGTCGTTTTGCAGTGTGTTCCTGGATTTGGTTTGCCTCGCGTGCCATGAAGTCCGTGCGAGACGTGACCCGTGTTTTGGCAAGGTGGTTGCCTGTGTGATGTTGTGCCCTTTTCCCAAGGTGTGTAAGGGTGCTGGCGCTGTTCTGGAAGGACGAGTGTTGGTTGGGCGATGTTCACATTTATGGCTGTGCGCGTGGATCAGAGTGCGCAGCGGAAGCCTGGTGGGCCTGTGACCCACTGGTTCAGGATCGTAGCATTGGTTGCTATGGGCGGATTTCCTGAGTTTGCGTGGATCATCGGAGGATTGGTTCCTCTGTGTGAAACGTATTGTTACCGTGCCGTTGCTCGAGGTATCGAGGTTCTTGGCACTGGCAGGATGGAGTATTGGGGAATGTGCTGGCTAGTGCACCACATGAGTACCCTGTTCCTATGATGGAAGCCGTGTCAAGCGTTGGTTTTAGACCCGGATGAGGTTGTTGAGGATGTCGCCTGACGGAGGTCGAGGGATGTGATGAGACCAGACGGAAGAGTGACGCCTGTGGGCGGAAGTGGTGGGGACACCAGGCCCACTACCGGGCCCAATGCTCGGAGCCGACGCCGCACCGCCACTGCACCGAGCTTATGGCTCGGAGATCCGACTTCCTGAAGACTCGGCGTATTTGTGTGTATTGAGTGATACACATATGTATACGTATTTGTGTGTATTCGTCTTATTAGACTAGTCAAATAATATGTGTGTATTTTATGTATTTTATTTGGTTAAAACCCAAAAGTCAAAAGTGGGTGGGTGGGCTTTGTCTTGTTAGGCTAGGGTATAAACATAATTAGTGGAAGTTAGATGGTATTTATGTTATGGCCTCTCCTATAAATAGGAGGCTAAGGGTGTGTTACGAGATATGAATGATATGAATGAATGAATTGTGTTAAAGGAGCCTTGCCCCTTTGTTCACCCCTCTCCTTCCCTCTCTTCTCATTTTTTGTGAGATCCGAGTGTCGCCCGGTGTGAGACTGTCCGACGTGAGGCCGAGCTGCGTGAGGTAGCAAGTTACCCCGTCCCGTTCGCATCCCCGGAGCTGCCGTCGATCCATTTCCACGTCGCCGCCGCGTCAGATTTGGTATCAGAGCCCAACAACGGCGTCTCCGACGACCCCGACGTCCCTCCCTTTCTCTCTCGGTTGCTAGAGTGAAAAAAGGGGAAAAAATAGAGAAAAATAGAGAAAAAAAAAGAGAAAAGGAAAAGAATAGTTGAGTTTTATTTGTTGGTTGAGAGAAAAAAAATCAAGCAGAAAAAAAAATCTCGTTCTCTCTCTCTTAACCTCTTTCTCTCTTTCTGTTAATCTCTCTCTCCCTGTTAATCCCTCTCTCTCTCTCTGTATCTCTCTATGTATCTCTCTCTCTGTTCTCTCTCTCTCGTTCAACACGCAGCAGAAGAAAACAGAAAATGGAAAAGAAAAAAAAGCAGAAAAAAGAGTTTGCAAAGGGGGCCGGCCTCATCACCCGTGACCCCTTCAAACCGCCGTGGCTGCAACGGCCCACTCCCCACTGCCGCGCGCCACCGCCTGGGGCCCTCCCCCCCACGCCTGGTCGCCGCCTGCCGCCGCGACCCTTCCGCCCCTCGCCCAGCCGAGGCCGCCCACGCCCCGCGTCGACCTCCGTGTCCGCGCCCGGACCCTCGCACCGGGCCCGCCCGACGCGTGCCCCCCCCCCCCCCCCGACCGGTCGTGCGCCCGCCTGAGCGCCCCTCTGCGCTCGCCTGTGCCTGTGCGCCCGCCCACACTTGTTGACTTCCACTAACTGTGGTTGTCTGCCTCCTTTGATTGACTCACCAACCGCGTGAGTTTCATGCAGCAGAGTAAGTGAGGGTTGAAAAAAAAGTGTGTTAAATATATATAATATATATATTTTTGGAGTATATATGATCCTATGTATACCTATGTATATATATACAATTTTATATGTATATCTATAATTATCTATTGATTAAGCTAGTCATCGTGGCACCCGAGGTCCGCAACGACGGCTTGTCCGGTGCCCGAGTCGTCAGATAACCGAGACACAGACCGTAATTCACGGAACGTGGGTACCTCTGAGTCTCCCTGTCACGCCCCGAGCGCGGAAGATACTCGGATATACGCGACGAGTTTATATCAATCATGTCAATCAGAGTGGTCGTGTATTCGACACAAAGACAGAGATGCGCAAAAGCAAAGATAACCCAATCCTTTATTTCATAATGGATAGACTATTACAAATCAAATACTCTGTTTAATAAAGGAAGAGTACATAGTTGACTCAAGAAACTATAGAAAAGACTAGATGACACTTGAGCAGCTCTATCACTTTCACTCTTGACCATTCCCATCCGATTGACTTCCATCGTCGTCGGACTTACCTGAAAAGTAAAAAGGGACAAATGGAATGAGCAAACGCTCAGTAGGAAATTATATCTCAAGTACTAGCAAGGGGTTTAAGTAATTACATTTTCATGAATGCAATGAAGCTATGCATACTCGCATAAAACGACAAGATAGAGAAAATGTAATATCAAGGAATTAAGATGGACAAATCATGAACTTTCAATAAGATAACAAGACATTTGAGATATTCAAGCAAGTACATTTAACAAGTCATGTCAAGAACTTTGGCTATCATGTAGCAAGCAAGTAAATTACCTTTTTTTCGGGCCACACATTTCATGTCAAGTCAAGTACGATTTCAAGCACAAGATTTATGTGGAATGTCCAATCTAGAAAGTAAAGTACTCGGTATAATGCCAGATACCTTATCATTTTAACTCCCATGGGCACAAGTACTTTCGGGTGCTCCTCCCAGGACCAAATCGGGCCCTATATGCGCAGGCATTTATCATGTGTTTTGACATCCACTTTTGTTTACATAGCCAATAAAGAATTTCAATCATCAAGCTTGTAGACCCGTATGACAACTTTGACGGAATAGAGTCCAAAAATATGACAAGGACATAGAATGGCGCTAATGACGGTATAATCACGATATCGATAAAACTAGGTAGAATATGGTTCCCTTAACTTGGGTACCATGACAAATCAATATGGGCATTCTATATATAGAATTTAGGTCCACATGAACAGTATATCAAAGGTAAGATACCCTCATTCTTATCATAGAATTGAGGTTTGCAAGAATGACATGATATGGCATGATATCATCATTCCATTAAGAATTTCTTATGATATACTCTTTGTATAACATAAGGGCCGGTATACCATGTTTCTTTAATTGACATGGCAAAGATCGTGTAATGGGTTTTTGGGGTACAACCAGCTCAGTCGGCCTTGAGGGAATCCAAGGCTACGAGGAGTCTTACGGAGGTCTCTATGAGTAACTCGCTAGTCCAAAGGCACGGAATGTCCAATGGAGAGCTTGTATGTCAATGAGAATTGAGTGTGATCGATAAAACAACGTGAAAAGTGGGACTATACTCACGGAGTGGAGAATAGTGCCGATATATATGTATATGTATAATATGAAACCATCGGTTAACAGAATCAGGATAAAAATCATTTTTACAGAAAATAACGACTTACGCTAAGTCGTTTCTCAACTAAATAATGCCTAACAGGAGGGCGTTTATCTATTTTCCATTTTTGCAAAATTTCAATATTTCAGTAATTTGTCAAAAACGCGCCCTGATCAGGGGTGTTTATTCAAGATTTGACAACTACACCAGAAGGCGTCCTTTTATCTTCACTGTTTGACAGAATATCAATATTTTCAGGAATTTATCAAAAACGCACCCTGGGAAGGGGCGTTACCATTTAATTCTATTTTTCAGAATATTTATTCCAGGATTTTAACAGATACGCGCCCTAGTAAGGGGCGTTTCTTTTCAATTCACGCCCTGTGATGGGGCGTTAACACATGGAAAACGACTTAGTCTAGGTCGTGAATTCAAGAAATACCAGGAAAATAAGATTTGCACGATAATCAAGGATAACAATCATATAGTCATGACAGGAAAATTGGCAGGAATTCAGATGCAGTATATTAGATTTGATGTTTCATGTTTATTGACTTTTAACCGTTAACAATTATTGATTTCATGTAATTGCATGGATAATCAGTTCTTAAGATAGGTGGTTAACATTTACATGAAATTAACGCCTGTGTACAGGGCGTCAAATATGAAATTGACGACCTGGGCAGGTCGTGTATTGTAAATTAGCGCCCTGGACAGGGGCGTATCTTTCAAAATATTGCAGAAACATAATAAAACCATATTAAACCGTATGCATGTCATGTCAATACGTATATAAGTCTTGTCTTAATTTATTTGGGCTACAGTAACTTGAGAAAACCTACCTTGATCGAAGACTTGAGATTTGAATCGTGAAGGCTATGAGAATAGAAGTTCTGTTGCTTTAACAGCAACCGAATCCAGTATTAGGAGGAAGAGAAGGCTTTGGTGAAGAACCCTTGTTCTCCGGTTCTGTAACTCCTACAAGAACAGAAGAAGAAACATTAGTATTTCTTCATACTCCCTGACCGAAAGTAAAAAGGGAAAAAGAACAATACCTTTGTTCTTTACGTACGCCGCCTTCTTAACCTATAACAGAAGAAGATGAAGAACTGTTAGTTCTTCATGTAACAGACGTAGAGAAATAAATCAGAGGAACTATTCCTCTCTCACGTACCTGTGCAGTTCGATCGTCCAAATAGGTTTAGGGTTCGGCTGTCAAGAGTCTTTATAGGATTTTGGGAAATCCTATTAGGGTTAGTGATTGTGTGGAAGTAATACTTCCTTGATAGAGTCCTTACCGCCTTTTAACTCCTGCTAATACTTATCCATTACCCTGGATAAGCTCCCGTGTCGAACGGAACTCGAATGGAATTAACGACCTAGGTCAGGGCGTCGATTCCTGAATTGACGACCTGGTTCAGGTCGTTTCTTAAGAAGCGCCTGATATGAAGGCGTTCTTTTGTTTAAAACACGCCCAAGATAGGGGCGTTTCTTGGCCTTACCATTTTTGACGTTGGAATTTGACGCCGTGTGGTCAGGGCGTCACTTATTGAATAACGCCTTAGCTAGAGGCGTTTATTATTAAATTAACACCTTAATAAGAGGTGTTATTTGCATTTTGGTTTTATTCACCCCTTTAACCCTCTTCTTATTATCTGTATTACTTCTGTAATATATATATTTTAATTCATTTCAAATATTCCTTTATCAGGGTTGCTACACCCTCCCCCACTTAAAAAGAATTTGGTCCCCAAATTCAATTGCATAATATGTATATACGCGGAGAGTGTAGAGTATATAGACTGATTTGTTCCCCTGCGTGGGGAATTGTAAATCGGTTTTGTAATAATTGTAACCTCCCTGCGAGGAGTGAATTCTTTGTAACCAGTGAAGCTTCTTCGACGCCGTGCGGGCACGCACGTCCCCGCTCGCCTTCGTCTCCAGTCGGAGCTTGACTTCTCAGTCAGCTAGGTACGTGCTCTAAATCACTTGCTTATTTAGTATCCTTATCGTTTTCCGCGCGATAATGTGAGCGAGAGCCCGATCCATGCAGCCAGTCTCCTGAGTACATCGCTGTGGACAGAAAGCGAGAGCTTGTATGTACCCATCCTTAGACCCTAGACTGTCACATTAGGGCACCCTAATTGTCAGGAGGTAGTTCCACAACTACTTCGCCTAAGGGCAAGCAACTCTCCCTGACCGGTCCCTTCAAATTGGCCCCTTGCCAATTAGCCAACAAAATTCGGGTCTATAGCTTGCTAATTATCGGTCCCAGGACTGCATCATTTAGGTCCGAGGTCGTGGATGCCACGTTGGTCTAGGAATTCATCGGGCCGTCTAGAGCCCCCCGCAACGCTACCCATGGATCAAGAGAGCGTGACTGCTATGCTAGTCTAGCTCGAGCACAATCTCGTGGCCCACTTTGAAGAATCCATAGGCCAAGTACGGACGGAACTCGATAAGTGGATCCGAGCCTTAGAGGATCGACTGAAGGGGGAGGAAGGAAGAGTGAATGGCCACGACAATCCCGTAGCCAATCCTAGGGAGGAAAGAGAGCAAGTCCGCCAAAATCAGGCTCCCCAAGGTAGAGAGCAAGAGGCCCGTGTGCCTCGAGAGAGAGACCACGACGATGAAGATATCATCCTACGGAACGTCAAGATTGACGCTCCAAGTTTTGATGGGTCCCTCAACCCCGCTACATACCTTGATTGGGAGACCGGGATGGACCAATATTTTGATTGGCATCGCCGCATGACCCCTACTACAAGGGTGAGGTTTTCCAAAATGAAGCTCCTAGGTCAAGCCAAAACTTACTGGTGTAACGTTGAGAATCTCCTAGCAAGGAGACGAGAGGTACCTATAAGCACGTGGGAAGAAATGAAGGAGAAATTAAGGGAGAAGTATCTGCCACTCTCCTACCATCAGCGTCTTTTAGACCAATGGCAGAAACTCACCCAAGATGAAAAGTCCATGGACGAGTACATCGCCAAATTTGATGACTTCTTCCTTCGGAGTCGAGTCATGGAGGATGCCTCCGTCACTCTCTCACGGTTTAGGGCTGGCCTACACGAGAGTATTCAGTGGGAATTATTCTTGCGGGAGGTTAACACCCTCGAGCACGCCCACTAGGTTGCACGAGATGTTGAGAGGTTTCAAAGGGTGGTCCCACCTCGGGTTCCCATCTACCGTCAACCTGAACCCCGAAACCCCATAGTCCGCTATACTGAGAGAGCTGGCCCCTCCACCTCCTACGTCCCTACTGCTACCCCACTTAGGGCCGTTGCCCCTACTGCTCCTTTCCCAAGGAACCCTTTACCTGCACCCGCTGTTGTGCCTAGGCTGGTGTATACTCCACCAGCTGAGAGGAGAGATGACAAGGGAAAGGGAGTGGTCCCTAGCACCTCCAAACCAACCCCTATCTCGGGAGTCCGCTGCTTTAGATGTCATAACCTAGGGCATATTTCACAAATTACCCCACCCGAGCCTTGGTCATCACTGACCCCAGCCTGTGGAGCTTCCACCTCAGGAAGAAGAACCCCTTGAGAGATATGAGCCTGACCCTGATCTCATTGCCCAGTTTGAGGAATTAGATGCAGAGTTTGATAGCACGTATGTCGAGTACATGCAAGTGGGAGATATTGTCGAGAGTTCGAACCAGGGAAGACTGGGCGTAGTTCGCTGCATCCTAACCCACCCTCAGGAGGACGACTGGCGTCAAACCTCCATCTTCCAAACGTACATTATGGTAAAATCCCAACCCTGCAAGGTGATTTTTCACAACGGGAGCTGTATCAATGCAGTCTCTTCAGACTTTGTCTCTCGTCTAGGTCTACCTACCCATCCTCATCCAAGGCCGTACAACGTGGCTTGGGTTGACGACACGTCTATCCCAGTCACCACTACATGTGTCATTCCCATCCAATTCCAGTCCTACCAAGGATAAATCCTATGCGATGTAGTGCCTATGAAGGTCGGGAGCATCATCTTAGGATGGCCATGGATCTATGGTGTAGACCTTACTACATTCGGTCGGTCTAATCAGTGTTCCTTCTCCCACAATGGAAAGAGGATTCAGTTGTGCTCGACACCCCCAAAGGTGGCCACGGGAAAGAGTCCTACCTCCATGTTGTGCCCCCTGTGCCTTGATGATGTTATATAGTTTTGATGATAGCAACCACTAATGAATCATGTAAGATTAGAATTAGTAAATGTTCTGCATGCTTCATCGTTCTTCATACTTCAGCATATATACTTCATGCATGAAGAGGAAAGGGGGTGTGGGTTAACACAGTATGGGCATTGCGTTGACGCAGCTATATGGTGCATTGTCTGTTCTCTGCATCAGGTCTATTCTTGTTCGTGCATAGCTTGCATTGGTGCATTAATTATAGTTGAACGCCACATAGTCAGTGCATTGACCATCTCTTACATATCACTGATCGATGCGTGTTTGCATGTGTTAGCCACAGTCAGTGCACTCGTTTGTTTCATGTGTACACTAAGTCTGCACTCGGTTGGTTTGATGACTGAGCAAGTGTGGACGCGGGATTTTTTCTCTCTCTTTTTTAAATCTGGTTTGATTTTATTTATTATTTGTTTTATTGATTTATTGGTTTAGTTAATTGGCGTGCCAGTCACATGTGTGACGATTTCATTGTGCGCTCGATCTGACTTGGTCAGTCGATTGTGAAGTCCGAGTCGGGACCAAAAGTCCGCCATACCATAAAGGCTATGACGTTAATTACGCCCTTCCTAAGAAGGACAACCCTTGATTAAACGCCAAAATAGGAGGCCACTCGGGGCGGCTAAAAAAAATGAAGTGCATGATATTGAAGCTATTATTATTCTAAGGAGGTAACTGGGTAAACGATAGGTTATTTAATCAGCATGACCCCTCTGTGTAGGTCGTGCCGGGTAGAGATAGGACACCGTCCGCGCAGCGACGGGGCAGGGTCCGGACAGTCATCGGGGACATGTCCCCCTTCACGTTTCTCATCCGGCCAAAGGCCTCGCAGTGTTCATATTCCCCGAAGGATTGGGCCAGACGGGAGGTGCATGACGTGTACTTCTCGGGGCTTATCGGGGTTAAGCATCGGTCGACATTTCGGCAGCATCTCCCCATAATCTGGATTATGCCCAGGGGAGAATAGGCTATCACCCACGGAGTGCCTGGATGAAAGCCGAGAAAAAGAGGGAGCGAACCTCCCACACTGCATATGTATGCCCTGGGGCAATGTCTGACTCTTCCCTTATAGAAGCCGGTGACACTCATGCAGTGGCAGAGCTCACTTTAGCTAAAAGGGGGGGTGCTCAGGAATCCGGTGCGGATCAATGGAACATAAGGGAGTCTGACTCCCTTCGATTTATCCCCGGGACAGGTCTGGTGACTCATGGGCATCCCTGGGTGGGTTTGATCCAGGCGTCGGGGTTCAATTGAGTGGCAAAGCAGGCTCTCAGGGCAGCTTGGATGTACATATAGGTTCCCGGTGCGAAACAACGTGGCAAGAAGGGTTTTCGGCGCGAGGGCCAAACGGCCATGGGTTCCCGACGCCAATGGCAAGGAGGCTAGGGGGCTCCTGGCGCCAGTGGCAAGGTGGAAAGGGTTCTCGGCGCCACTATGAGGAGGCCAAGGAGGCTTTTCGGCGCAAGGGCCAAACGGCCATGGGTTCCCGGCGCCAATGGCAAGGAGGCCAAGGGTTCTCGGCGCGGGCTTCCCGACGCGATGAAGAGCAAGCCAGGGAAGCTCCCGGCACAGGCTTCCCGGCGCGAGGAAGAGAAGGCCAGGGAGGCTCCCAGCGTGGGCTTCCCGGCGCGAGGAGAAATAGTGAGGTGGGGTGGCTTTTCGGCGCGAGGTAAAACAACAGGGAGGCTCCCGGCGCGCTAAGGAGATAGGGTCTCCGCGCAAGAAGGCTTGTGCCGAGGGCTGTTCATCCATTTTACTGTTTGTGGAGCCGAGACAGACGAGGGCGCCGAGATGAATTTAGGGTTTTACGGCACTCTGTTTTTGGATTTGTCGATGAATCAGGGGTTTCCTGGCGGTTCAGGCCAAGGTGAATGGGCTCTGTGGAATCAAAACGTATGGATTCATCGGGTTTCAACTGATTTTGGTTTATGTTTCAAAAGAAGGCCAGGAGTTGAGGGGAATTGGGGAAGAAAACCCGAACATAAGGAGCCTCTGTCACCATTAATTATGCAGAATTCCAGGAGGATGGCTTGATGTTATCATTCGTCGTCCTGGGAACCAAGAGATATCTGTCTCTGGTCCAGAAACGACTCTGATGATGTCGATAAGCAAACCGGGCATCAGAAACTCTGGAATCTCATAGATGCGAATCGTCATGTGGCTTGGCTTTGTTCCGAAGGTCAAGGGATGGCCTGTCCCTGGCTCTGGAACAAGCGCATGAAAGCATCTTCGAGAAAGAAAACGCAGACGAATAATCAGACTTGGGAGGGGAATAGGGGGGCAAACCTTCACAGAGACAATAGCAGGCGACAATCGCGGCCTGTTCCATTCGTTTATTCATTCGGACATGACTATTACATCCATGCATCAGAGGGACGGAGTACATAGGAGAAAATTGAAAACAAAGACTAAGTCCTGTTCTAGCGGCATGAAAACCAATTACGATGTCGCAGAATACATCAGAAGAAGAAGAAGTAGCATCAATCGAAATTACAAGAAGATGAAATACAGAAATGGGGGGGGGGAGGGCGGAGCATTGACTCCTCTCCCTCCCCGGTGCCCACCTTCAATCAGCTTCGGACCTTCTCTCTGCTTTCTCCTTTGGTCTCTTCTCTCTTTCTTTCAGTGGAGGAGGCTCTCTTCTTCCTTCTGGCGGTGGTGAGGGTGAGGATCTTCTGAGCTTTTCTCTCTGTCTTTCTTTCATTTTTCGAAGGGGTGGGTTTTTATCGACCCGATCCTCTTACCCTCTCGGCAGGTGGAAGTCGGCGCGGCACTCTGCTCGCAGCAGCTCCCGGCGCGTCGAGTGGCCTCCTGTTGAGGTTTCCGGCGCTGCTCCCGGAAGCCCATCTGGCCGGCCCATTTAGGGCTTTTAGGCCTCACACGTGCCTTGGCTTCTCTTAATTCTTTAAACTGATATTCATCGTAACTGGAGAAGGTCCAGTATTAGTGACGTAACTTTGTTGAGATCATCTTGAGATTTCATCAGTCAGCAGACTGGGATTTCATCAGTGCTGTCGTTTGGATGACGATAACACCGGACATCAGCTTTAGCCCGAGGAGACTTTAGCTGGGTAATGGTTTCAGTGGTAATTCTTCTGTGGCTCGGACCTTGCCGGAATCTTCACAATCTTCATTTGCTGGTTCTGGCTTTATCTTTATCTTTGCTCACATCTCATCTATCAACAAATCAATATCTGACTTGATATGACGTGTCATCTGCAGACCTTCATACGAGGCCGTTGTGTAGCTCTTGTTAAAGTGTGCTAGGGGGTTTCGTCAGTCAGGTGACTGCTATTTCATCAGCGCCGCCGTCTGACTGGCAATGACACCGGACCTCAGCTTGGCCGGGAAAAGGCTTCAGCCGGGTAGACGGTTGACGAGCTTCGTCATTGATCTTTCACTGTTGGTCTAATCTCCTTTTCAATTCTGCTTCTGCCCTTGCTCATTTTCAAGGTGTCAACAGCAAGTCTATACATCCGTTAGCTCAGCTCGTGGCTTAGTCAGTGCATCTGTGTTCATTGTGCATGTGTGCATCTTTCTCATCAAAGTCTGTACAACCTGTGTTGACACTAGCAATTAAGTCCGTGTATTAATTCATAAGTTTGTACAACCGTTGCTGGCACGAGCATTTAAGTTCATGCATCATCACACTAGCAAGTCTGTACATCGTTGTCGCATGCACACTAAGTCCATACACTCGTTATTGGCATGTCCGAGCATTCATCTTCAATGTGCATACTTTTCTATATGCATATCGCATTACAAGCCAGCAAGTCTGTACATCGTCTTCTACATTGCACACAAAGTCTATACATTCTCTGGTGGCATGTCCGTGCATTCACCTTCATTGTACATACATTCTAATATGCATACTGCATTATGTGCATCAAGTATGTACAGGCTTAGATCAAATCTCGAACCAACTCTGTGCTCTAACCTTTGCAGGATACCTGCTCGAAGAAATTAAGAAGGGCACGTGATCCAAGAATGAAGGATGTGCCAGGATAGTGACACGTGTAACGCAGTGAGCTGAAATGCTGCCACGTGGTCAAGGCGCTATGGGCGGTAATTGTGGAGGACACATGCCCACCTCTCTGATGCTATAAATAGAAGACTTCTCCATCTGGAGAAATTGATCGTGCAAGAAGATCTGTGTGTGCTATTGAGAACAGAAGAAAAAGAGAGAGTGCAGTAGAGAAGAAAAGAAACGATCCAGAGAGAAGAGAAAAAGATTGTTGAGTGAGAGGAGTCTGAGAGACTTTCTCTGAATGATTGTTCATCAGTTTCTTGGTTCAGATACCAGAACTGAGATTGCTCATTGTGAGCTACATTCCATTTGAGATTTCTTATTTTTCGTTTGTTTCTATTTTGTTTTCTGAAACCTTGTTTTCAAGCTGTTAGTCAGCAGAGCTAAGCTATATTGCTCAGCGGGCAGAGGAGGATTCCTCTGGAGGGGTTAAGCTGTAGTCCCCAGCGGTTGGCAAAGCGGTAATGCCCAGCGGTCAAGCTGTTAGTCAGCGGCTGTAGGCAAGCTGTGAGGCCCAGTAATTGAAGCTGTGTATCAGCGGTTGAAGCCACATTCCAGATTGGACTGTGGGGTGGACGTAGATCTGTAAGGTTTCGCACAGCACCTACGGGCGACGCAGCGGATAACAAAAATTTAATTTGCCCGATCCCGGTATTGTGGAAAGCTTAATCTATGCTCTAATCGGTGTTTCTAATACCCTAATTACGGGTTGCGTGTTTCACCTTGCGCGGAACGACGCTGTCTGCTAAGCCCGATGCAGAGAAACCGAACCGCACAGCTGTACGGCCTCTAGAGCAGATCCACACGGACCCTTGCGCAGCGACGGTACCTCCCCGGCACAACTTTCCCCGGCTCTAACACCTTCTGGAGAGAGAGAGAGCAAGGGGGAGAAAGGGGGAGGCTAATCCTCTCCTTAATGCTTAATGCTTGATTAGCATTAAGGGGGGTTGGAAGGGAGAAGCCAAGAGTTCGAATGAACTCACGTAGATGGCTATATATAGAGTTTAGGTTTATTAGAAAAGGGTTCTAAAAGACCAAAACTGTATATATGTCCTTTCTCATATTATACATATGTATTAAACTCCGTTTACACTCCTTTCCAAAAGGAATTAAATGGAAATAATACATACACTTGTATAATAATTATCCGTCACCCAAGAATCCATTGTGTGTGATCCTCTAGGCCCATAGTCACTCTAGTTTAAGGCCCATTAACTTCTAATTCCTAATTAGAAGTAAATTAAACATATTATTCGCTTCTACAAGAGCCGAATAATAGTTTAATTCATTCCGAACCTTCGATCACGTTGGGTCAAGCAAATCCGCGTGATCCTAGATGACGCAGGGTTTAAACCAGCATGTCTGGTACCTGTAAGTCCACAGTTACCGCATCGATATAATCCCTCGCTCCTTCTATGAGTCTGGTACGATCGAGGGTACGGTATCTGTCAAACCCCATGATCGTGCCATTTGACTATGACCTCCTTAAAGTGTATGACGTCCGTTCTAAACGAACTCACACGACCCTGGCCAGGGATTTAACGGAGCGTCAATGTCATGACCCATTAACTGTCTGATATATACCCGACAGTGAGCGATCCCCTCTTGACCATTGAGGATCTTCACACGTATCCTGGAGTGGTTAATGACTCGGCAACTCATGACTTATGGTTAAAGTCACTTAGCTAAGTAATTAAACCATTCCAGTCCTCGTGTAAGATCCGATCAATGTCTCAGGTCAAAGGACCAACGATGCTACTGTGACCGTTGGATCTTCAGTTGACATTAGGTATAATCAACCATCTGAAGATCCAATAGCGGATCAGTTCAGTGCACATCCTCCAAGGACATACACCTACACATATGTGTTGGTGCCCCGCACCAATGACCATGAGACTGGTCACTGACACATCATGTGTACTGGTTTAATAGGTAATCAAAGTCCCCGAGTGATTACCCTCCAACCAGGAACAGTTTAAGGTATGTGTACATGTAAAGTCAATCTCATGTTCGAGATCCCATCTCGAGCTGACTTTACAACCACATATCCTAGGGACAACGTAAAGTAACACAATCGCATATTTACGCTCAAACACCACTTTATTAATGAACAAGATCGTACAACTATTGGGCCTACCCGACCCGAAATTGGCCTGTAGCACACCAACACTAACAAGATCTCGGGCTTGGGATCGAACCACCTTAAAAACTTCCTGTCTATTGTGTGTTTGTCTTGTGAATTGTTGTCCATCTTGGTTATCCTTTTCATCCGCTGTAGATGCATGCTTAGGATCGATTAAGCTCAGATCTGCTACAGTTGGCTTTCTGTGATCACTTTCGCTTATCCCTCTGTCATCCTGCAACAGCTTGTTTTATTTCCGCACTTGAGATTGCTACAGTCGGTTTTAATTGGGTGACTGATCTATTCACCCCCCCTCTAGATCGTTCATAGACCCTCATCAGTTGGTATCAGAGCCTAACTCTTTTTCAGGGACTAACATCCTAAAGAGGAACGGCCATGAACGTTAAGGGAATGACATCATAAGGACATTCAACCTCCAAGCCTCCGTACTTCGACGGATCTAACTACGCATACTGGAAGAACAGAATGCAGGTCTTTCTGAGGGCAAAAGACTACGAGATCTGGAGGGTAGTGAGCAAGGGACCGTTCGAACTACATGAGAATGAAGAGGTTTGGACGAGAGAGGAAATCAGAAAGTCTACTTTGAACTGGAGTGCCATCAACTCTATTCAGTGCGCACTTCATCCTACTGAATTCTCCAGAGTCTCATCGTGCAAAACCGCCAAGGAAATGTGGGACACACTGGAGGTTATCTACGAAGGGACATCACAGGTGAGAGAGACCAAGGCAAATATGTTGGTCTCTGAATATGAAGCATTCCGGATGAAACCTGGTGAGACTTTGACTGAGATGTATGCTCGTCTGACGATCATAACTAACAGTCTGAGGAATTTGGGAAAGAACTATTCCGACTATGAGATTGTAAGGAAGATCTTGCGGTCTCTGACTCCTGTCTGGCACACAAAGGCGACAATGATCGAGGAGTCAAGAGATCTTCAGACGATGAAAGTTGACGAGCTAATAGGTTCTCTAATGGAATATGAGATGAACCTTCCCAAAATTGATGAGCTCGAGAACAAGAAGAAACCAATTACGCTGAAGGCTAGTTCCAGCAAAACAAGTAGATCCAGCCACAGTGGATCATCAAGCGAGCAGAGTAGCCTATCTGGGTCAGAAATCGATGGAGATCAACTTGCTATGTTGACAAGAGAGTTCAGGCGATTCTTGAGAAAAGAAGGCAGAAATTTCGGCCGAAGACAATTCAGCGGCCGGCGACACAACAGGTATAGGTCCAACCCAGCTAAGAAAACTAACACTAATGTTTGCTATCATTGCAGGAAGGCTGGGCATATGAAGGCAGATTGTCCAGAGCTCCAGAAGCTGAAAGAAAATTCCAAGAAAAGAGCTCCCAAGGAAAAGAGTTTCATCTTTTCTTCTCTTATCTGCGGCAGTTGTTGGTGTAGAAACCACTACAGCAGGTGCTGTCTCCAATCAGGCGCTTGTTCTGTGCTGATGGTGGCAACTTCGTTTTCTTCGGGGCACCCTTCTAGCATACTGGGGACTTGCCGCCGGTTCATGACGATAATGTTCCGTGTCTTATTTGGTGGGACTGCTAGTGAGCTGGCCAGTTTTGCCAGTGCATCAGCCTGGGCATTGTGTCCACGGCCCACATGCTTGAGCTCAATATGGTAGAACTTCGCCATGAGGCGCACAGCTTCTTGGTGGTAGGGATTCAGTTCTGGCTTCCGCACTTCGAACTCCCCTTGGATCTGTTTTATTATCAGCATCGAATCCCCGAATACTTGAAGCATTTGGATACCCATGTTGAGGCTGACATATAGCCCGATTATCAGAGCTTCATACTTGGCCTCATTATTGGTGCAGGGCTTGTTTATAGAACAGGAAGTATGCACGACCTCCCCTTCTGGTGATTTCAGCACAATACCGGCTCCAGCCCGTATTCTGGTCTTTCCATCGGAGTCTGTCTCTGTTCTAGATGCTCCACCAAAGAATAGTTGCCACATAACTGACTGGGTCTGGCAGTCCTCGAGTGTCTCATCATCGGGTAACTCAGTCCCTAGCATATCATTTTCCGGCACAGGATGCTCTGCGAAGAAATCAGCCACGACCTGTCCTTTTATCGCCCTCTGGGGTGTATAGGTAATATCGGATTCCATCAGGATCACTGCCCACTTGCCCAACCGGCCCTTCAGTACTGGCTGAGTTAATATGTATTTGAGCGGGTCTGCTGCAGATATCAATCTGACTTCATGTGACAACATATAGTGTCGGAGCTTTTTGACAGCAAAGACTAGTGCCAAGCAGGTCTTCTCTATGTAGCTGTAGCTTTCTTCAGTTCTAATCAGCCTCCTACTTAGGTAGTACAAGGCTTGTTCTTTGCCTTCTTCATTTATCTGTGCCAGCATTGCCCCCAGGGAACAGTATGTGGCTGCGATATACAGTATCAAGGGCCTGCCCTTAATTGGTGCCCTCAGCACCGGAGGGGTCTTGAGGTATTCTTTCAGCTTTTCAAGGCTTCCTGACAGCCATCGTCCCAGAGGAACGGCACATCTTTCATCATGAGCTTGTGAAAGGGGTGGCATCTTCCCGACAGATTTGATATAAATCGTCGGATATAGGCCAGACGCCCTTGCAGAGATCTCAGCTCGGACAGATTCCTTGGCGGAGGGAGCTCCTGGATAGCCTTAATCTTGGATGGGTCAATTTCAATACCCCTATGACGGATAATAAACCCGAGGAATTTTCCACTGGACACGCCGAAGGCGCATTTCATGGGGTTCATCTTGAGTTCATATTTGCGCAGCCTCTGGAATACTACCCTCAGGTCTTGCAAATGGTCTTCTCTTCTTTTAGTTTTTACTACCAAATCATCAATGTAGCACTCTACTTTCTTGAAGAGCAAATCATCAAAGATCTTGGTCATAGCTCTTTGGTAGGTAGCGCCGGCATTCTTGAGGCCAAACGGCATCCTTTTGTAGTGGAATATCCCCTTCGGGGTACGGAATGTAGTGTGCACTCTGTCTTCCTCAGCAATCCAGATTTGGTTGTATCCGGATGACCCATCCATAAATGATAGGGCCTCATGACAAGTAGTCGCATCGATCATCACTTCAGTGATTGGTACTGGGAAGTCATGTTTTGGGCAAGCCTTATTAAGGTCCCGGAAATCAACACATATTCTGATCTGCCCATTCTTCTTCTTTACGGGCACTATATTGGCTAGCCACGTAGTGTATTGATTTTCTTTAATAAAGCCTACATCAATTAGCTTGTCAACCTCTTTGTTAATCTGATTTATTAATTCAGGGCGCATTCTCCTAGAAGGCTGCTTTACAGGGCTAGCCTCTGGGTTTATTGCCAATCGGTGCTGTGCCACATCAGAACTCAGCCCCGGCATTTCATCATATGTCCATGCAAAGCAGTCTCGGAATTCCTTCAAAAACTGTATATACTGTTCCCTGGTAGCTGGCTCTAGCAGTGCACTGAGGAATGTCGGCCTTGGCTCATCTGCGGTTCCCAGATTTATTTCTACAAGCTCATCGACGGTGGCCTGACCTCCATCTTCGACCTCGGGCGGGGCTTCTTGCAAGTCAATGAAGCCTCCCGGTATATAATCTTCTTCAGTTTCATGATTTTCTGTTTCATCATACTGGTCATCAGCGGTTGTTGGCTCATCATATACGGCCAATATTGCTGTATTCTGTTCAGTATGCCCCGAGGACGTAACCGGATCAGCAGGAAACTCGAAGACGGAGTCTTCCGCCCTTAGAGGCTCTTCTGATGCAGACTCCCTTGAGAGATCATCATTCTGTAGAGCCCGGACTTCTTCTAGGATGCGCTCAAACTCCAGACATTCCCTCAGCTCTTTGGCTGCTTGATCCTCATCCGGGATTCCCGTGTCGAACTTTGCTTCAACATGGAACAGATCTTCTTTGCAAGGTAGGTCTTCCCAGCACCAATCTTTCTTTGCTTCATCAGACGTCCCCGTCTCCGGCTGACTGTCTGGGGCTTCATTGTTCATTATGGATTGATAAATGATTTCTTCATTTCCGAGGGGTACTTGTCATATCCCACCTCGGGAGGGTCTTCATGCTGGTAGGAGACAGATATGACATCCACCTCAGCTTCATAGTATTCTTGAAGGGTATAACCCAATCCTGGGTGCTGAGTGATCTTCCTCAGTTCTTTATTATCCCGAGGCGGATCCCATAGCTCCTGGAACGCCTTCTTTTGGGCAGCAGGTTGTAGTGATGGCATCTGCATCTTAGAGAACATCTGCGAAACCCGCTTGGTAGCATAGTCCAAGCCCGTAATTGGCACCATCTGGTTTGCAGCCCCTTCAGGGATCATGCAGTCTTGATCATCTTCCTCGACTGACTCCCCAGTAATATGGTAGGAGGCTCGCAGAAGCGAGGGACTTCCATAGTCTTTAGTGGTAGCACCGTCTGGTACTCAAGGCTGACGATGGGTTTAAATAAACCCTGCGGCACCTCCACTTGTGTGTACTTTTCTTTCATTTCTTCATTGATATCATCCGGGTGAATGCTAGGAGGAGTGATCTGAGCAAAGTCACCGGCATAAGAGATGTGCGATACCTCATGCTTTTTAATATAACCCTTTGGTGGCAGTGGAGACCAATTTCTTGCCTTCGTCGCCGGTTTTTTCTGGCTGACCACAGCCTCTTTCTCTTCATCCTTTTGCGACACCTCCGTGCAGTAGGATGCATCGAGCATATGGCACTCGAATACTTTGAAGGGATGCAGATCCGCAAACACCCTCTCTTCTTTTCCTTCATGGCAGTATTTAATGCATTGATGTAGCGTGGACGGCACTATCTGATATTCATGCAGCCACGGCCTCCCCAGTAGGGCTTTATATGTGGTGTTGGAGTCGATTACATAGAATCGTACCACGGTAGTGAGATCCCCCAATGTGAGGTTAAAATCAGCCACCCCAAGGGGTGTCTCACATTTCTGGTTGAATCCCGCAATTTTCATGTCTCTGACCTTGGTAAGCTGCAGATCAAAGTAATGTTTTTGATAGATGCGGTATGGGAGAATGTTCACGGCAGCCCCGGGATCTATCAGTATCCTGTTCAGTGGCTGACAGTTCAGGCAGCCCCTCATATACAGCGGTCTGTTATGACAGGAATTCGGAATCAGCATGTCATCTTCTGTGAATGTAACCGACGGCCCAGAATTCACTTCTGTCAAGAGTGCTTCATATTGTGCCGGCGACTGCAGGGCATCAACAATTGCTTGGCGAGCCTCCTCACTCAGAGAGAGAATCTCCCAGATGGAGAATCTGGTAGGGAGCTTCTTTAGCATTTTCATGATCCGGCTGCCCACCCTGAGATTAGACAGTCTCATTTCCTCTACCCATCGGGGCTTTGGAGGTTCATGTGGTGCCCGTGGCCTCTGCTGACCAATGCTGGCCTCAACCTCTGGACTGACTTCCTGGGAGGATTCTTCTATAGCAATGGCCCCTGGTGCCGTCAGAGGGTTATCCCCTTCTTTCTCATTCTGCTTGTAGGCTACAGACGCCGATTGCTGGGGTCCCTTGCCTTTATCTGGCCCAGCCTGTATCGATTGCCCATCTTCTAGACTAGACAGAAATTCCAAAAATGTTGGAGTTTGACCTCCTTTCTTCTTCTCTTGGTACAAGCCAGTAGGGGGAGGAACCTGGACACCTCGTACCTCCGGTTCGGGAATCTGGTAGGGCTGTTCCCCTCTGAACATAATGTTATGATTAGCTGGTGGTGGGCGCCCCCACCTTCTTCCGGAGCGTGTTGCATGTGCTGAGGTTGAGGCCTCGGCATGGTTGGCTTCTAGCGGGGCATTTGATGCTTCATCCTCATCATCCTCCCTGGGCGAGGTAAAGAGTGCTGACAGGGTGTTACATTGTACTGTCACGACCCTCTTTCCCTTCTTGGACTTGGGCCGTCTCTTCTTTTTCTAGGAATTTGGCTTTATTGGCCCCTGCCCCCAGAAGGGTTCAGTCTCAACTTTTCCTTGTTCTGCCTCTGACTGCTCTTTAATTTTCAATTCTTCGAGCTGTTCCCAGAGTATACAGTCTTTCACCAGCAGGTGCCCGGGCTTTTTCTGCTCATATTCATCGAGCCCATTAATATACTGCTGTAAACGGCTGGCTGCAGGACTTACTTCCTTATGTGCAGGTAGGGGGACTTGTCTTCTCCAGTTATGAGTGGGGATCCGGATGACTGGCCCTATCTCAGCTGTGCGCCATACTGGCTTTACTGGAGGCAGTTCAGGTCTTGGTGTGACACCGCGGATAAATGCTCCATTGGTTTTGGCTGCGAGAGTCTTCATTCTGTTCTTTATGGGTTTCATCTGCCATCCTTCCTGATCCTTCAGTGGGGTGAGGAAGCAAGCTTCATAAGTATGCCTAGTATATTCTTCAACGGCCTCCTTAGACAGCTGCTGGTAGATTGAAATCATATTGGCGGCCATTTTTAATGCCGGAGGCTCATGTGGACGAGGTGGCTCTACCTGGTAATCTCCCAGCTGTAGCTCGCCCTTTTTGACCATGCCTTCCATAATATCTTTGAAGACGTAGCAATCTTCAATCGCGTGCCCCAGTGCACGGTGATATGGACAGAACAGTGGATCACCTTTCTTTGCCGCGTCATCGGGTCTCTTTGGTTCAGTCAATGTTACCTTGTTGAACTTGTATGCCCAGTTGAATAGTGCGGCTGTCTCATCTTTCGGGAAAGAGTACGGCTTCCTCATTTTGTTTCTCAGAGAGACCTTATCTTTTCTTTCTACTGTGTCTGCTGGCGGGGGAGCTTCATCTGCCCCCTTCTTCCCTTTCTGTTGCTCGAAGGTTCTGAAATCGACGGTGTTGGCCTCAGAGTGCGATGGTCGTCGATCATTAGATTTCCCTTTCGGCACAGTTGGAGCATTGGCCGTCGGACGCTTAGACAGGAACGTCTCGACCTCCGCCACTATATTATTCAGCCGGTCAAATGTTCTGACATCTGCACCAATCATCTTTTCCAGTACCTCTCTCCTGAGGCTCTGCTTACATATTTGCACTGCATCTTCTTGATGAGGAGGTCTTCTGCATCTCATAGCTAAGTTCCTCCACCTTTTGATGTAGTCTAGTGCTGTTTCATCTTGCTTTTGCCTGGTTGCATATAGTTCTGCTATTGTAATTTCTCTTTCCGTGACGTGAAATCTGTCGCGGAACTTGCTTTGCATATCAGGCCAATCGGTCACTGACCCAGCCGGCAGGCTTGAATACCATTCAAAGGCTATCCCGGTGAGGGATGAGCCGAAGAACTTAAGCAGATAAGCTTCATCAGCTACCAAGTCACCCATGATTGTGGTGTAGTAAGCTATGTGCTCCCTGGGAGAGCCCTGGCCATTAAACTTTTCAAACTTTGGCGGCTTACTGACGCCTGGAGGTAGTCTCTTAGCAGCATACTGGGGAGGATATGGTACCTTGTATACATCGTAGGTACTAGCATCATCACCAGTCTTTTCAGACAGCTTCATCTCCACAATCTTTTCAATCATTAGCTTCTGGGCTATGGCCGGATCTATGTTTTTCGGGAAGAAGTGAGCTTGTTGCTGACCGTAAGGAGTTGTCATCACAGTTGCGCGCAAGGCAGGCGCGGCAGGCTGCGTCTGAGATGCAGAGGGATGAGCTACCGTCTACTGCAGAACGGGTTGGCTCGGTGCTTTGCCCTTATCAGCCGGAAGAGGATTAGCTGGAATAGCCATTTCTGTTGAACTGGCAGTCTGCCCCACAGGCTCGGCTTGCTTGGAGACCGGTGTAGCTTCATGCCTCTCATGTAGCTGTCTTCTGAGAGCATTGATCTCTTGTTGATATCTTTTAAACATCATCTGGATCATGGGATCCAGGGTTGATGGGATCTGTAGATCTTCTGAAGTCCCTTCAGCATCATCAACGAAGGGATTGTCTTCCTCTTCCGCTATCACCACATTAACTGTCATAGTGGTGATCTTGCAGGCTTCATCATTAGTCTTCATCTTATCTTCTGCCGCCTGGCCTCTTCTTGTGACGGGGCCTGGTCTGGTTGCTAGTTTGAGCAGTTCATCTGGCTGTGTCGGTAACACATCCTGCCCTTTGACAAGCCCGGCCATATTGCAGGCAAAGATCTGCATCTTTTCCCTCTGCCTGTAGACTTTCTTTTCATCTGATCGGGGTATTTGAGCCGGTCAAAGACTGATATTCTTTCTCTGGCTTCTTCCCTATGCAGGTCTTCTTTCCCATACCAAGCTCTATGGCCTTCTTCATAATCATTGGAGTCGGAGGAGGAGACTCCGATCATCATTTCTTGAAGGGTTTCTTCTTTTTCTTCATCCATGGTGCCCAAGGCACGGGATAATCTTTGCTGACCGAGGGCAGAATTCCCCAGGTAGTGAAAGTAGTCTTGAGCCACTTGCTTCATCTCTTCTTGATTGTGCCTTCGTGGCTTTGGTTGGAGCATCAGTCTTTCCTGGCTCTTCTGCTGATAAGCCAGTCTCCCCACCTGAGCAGTCAGGTGCTCGGCTTTGCAGTATTTGAGTATATCGGCCTGTCTGGCGCATGCTCTTGGTCTTCTTAGAGTGACAGCAGCGACTGGTTCGCTTATTCTCATTTCCTTTATCTCCCTGAACCTTCTACTCCCATCCTGGCAGCAGTTGGCAGCAGCAGCATAATTCTTTCTTTCCCATCTTTTGCCCCCAGCCATGGGGTGGGTGACCGTTAGGTCTTCCTTCTGCTCATATCTTCTGCCCCTTATCCTAGGGCGAATAGTAGTCAGATTTCTTCCTTCATTCTCTTCCTTATCTCTCCTACCCCGAGCCCTGGGGTGAACAGCAGCAGCATTTCTCATGTCTCTTCCTTTTCCTCTTCTGATTCCTGCCCTGAAGCGAGCAACCGTAGTGTCAGTAATGTTTTCTTCATCTTGAGCTGGGGCCCAGGTCTGGGTCTTCTTCTGCCGCCAGATCTACCTGAACTTGGACGGCTTTGGTGCCAACGACCTTCGGTGCTCTTTCTCGACGTCGGCCCTCCTAGTAGCCAGAGTTTGGAATCTGTTGGTGGTGGGTACTCTCGGGACGACCACATCTGGGTTGACCTCCCTCGGGCGGCCGTTGAGGTTCGTCCGGATTCCTCCGATCAGCATTGTCTTTCCTGAGTTGGATATCCGGCATCCCGCAACAGTGGATCGGGCTCTCCTGTAGGATCTCCTTCTTCTTCCAGCAGCAGAGGGTGCGCCCCTTTTCGCCTCGTGATGGACGAAGCAGGCCACGACCTCAGGAGTATCCTGCATCCCCCGGCTCATTTTGGGGATGGTAGCTTGTGGCAATGTCTCGACAACAGTCTTTTGTTCCTGGTTGTCGATCTCGAGCAAGTCAGTGAAGATGAGGCCCAAGCAGTTGGGCATCCCGACAGCAGGCGGCATCGATCCGAACGCAAGAGGTACCGCCAGGTAGCCCTCTCGAACATGTACATCGACCACTTGTTGATCAAAGTGTACAGAGATGATTCCAGCCGTCATTGTAGCTTCCTGAAAATCGAGAAAGCACACAAAATCAGAAATTTGAGGGGGGGCCCACTGGGCCTCCTATTTTGGCGTAGAGATGAAGGGGGACTTGGTCCCACCGGGCGTGCCAGACTTGTGGACGCGGGATTTTTTCTCTCTCTTTTTTAAATCTGATTTGATTTGATTTATTATTTATTTTATTGATTTATTGGTTTAGTTAATTGGCGTGCCAGTCACATGTGTGACGATTTCATTGTGCGCTCGATCTGACTTGGTCAGTCGATTGTGAAGTCCGAGTTGGGACCAAAAGTCCGCCATACCATAAAGGCTATGACGTTAATTACGCCCTTCCTAAGAAGGACAACCCTTGATTAAACGGCAAAATAGGAGGCCACTCGGGCGGCTAAAAAAAATGAAGTGCATGATATTGAAGCTATTATTATTCTAAGGAGGTAACTGGGTAAACGATAGGTTATTAAATTAGCATGACCCCTCTGTGTAGGTCGTGCCGGGTAGAGATAGGACACCGTCCGCGCAGCGACGGGGCAGGGTCCGGACAGTCATCGGGGACATGTCCCCCTTCACGTTTCTCATCCGGCCAAAGGCCTCGCAGTGTTCATATTCCCCGAAGGATTGGGCCGGACGGGAGGTGCATGACGTGTACTTCCCAGGGCTTATCGGGGTTAAGCATCGGTCGACATTTCGGTAGCATCTCCCCATAATCTGGATTATGCCCAGGGGAGAATAGGCTATCACCCACGGAGTGTCGGGATGAAAGCCGAGAAAAAGAGGGAGCGAACCTCCCACACTGTATATGTATGCCTTGGGGCAATGTCTGACTCTTCCCTTATAGAAGCCGATGACACTCATGCAGTGGCAGAGCTCACTTTAGCTAAAAGGGGGGGTGCTCAGGAATCCGGTGCGGATCAATGGAACATAAGGGAGTCTGACTCCCTTCGATTTATCCCCGGGACAGGTCTGGTGACTCATGGGCATCCCTGGGTGGGTTTGATCCAGGCGCCGGGGTTCAATTGAGTGGCAAAGCAGGCTCTCGGGGCAGCTTGGATGTGCATATTGGTTCCCGGCGCGAAACAGCGTGGCAAGAAGGGTTTTCGGCGCGAGGGCCAAACGGCCCTGGGTTCCCGACGCCAATGGCAAGGAGGCTAGGGGGCTCCTGGTGCCAGTGGCAAGGAGGCAAGGGTTCTCGGCGCCACTATGAGGAGGCCAAGGAGGCTTTTCGGCGCAAGGGCCAAACGGCCATGGGTTCCCGGTGCCAATGGCAAGGAGGCCAAGGGTTCTCGGCGCGGGCTTCCCGGCGTGATGAAGAGCAAGCCAGGGAAGCTCCCGGCACAGGCTTCCCGGAGCGAGGAAGAGAAGGCCAGGGAGGCTCCCGGCGTGGGCTTCCCGGCCCGAGGAGAAATAGTGAGGTGGGGTGGCTTTTCGGCGCGAGGTAAAACAACAGGGAGGCTCCCGGCGCGCTAAGGAGATAGGGTCTCCGCGCAAGAAGGCTTGCGCCGAGGGCTGTTCATCCATTTTACTGTTTGTGGAGCCGAGACAGACGAGGGCGCCGAGATGAATTTAGGGTTTTACGGCACTATGTTTTCGGATTTGTCGATGAATCAGGGGTTTCCTGGCGGTTCAGGCCAAGGTGAATGGGCTCTGTGGAATCAAAACGTATGGATTCATCGGGTTTCAACTGATTTTGGTTTATGTTTCAAAAGAAGGCCAGGAGCTGAGGGGAATTGGGGAAGAAAACCCGAACATAAGGAGCCTTTGTCACCATTACTTATGCAGAATTCCAGGAGGATGGCTTGATGTTATCATTCGTCGTCCTGGAAACCAAGAGATATCTGTCTCTGGTCCAGAAACGACTCTGATGATGTCGATAAGCAAACCGGGCATCAGAAACTCCGGAATCTCATAGATGCGAATCGTCATGTGGCTTGGCTTTGTTCCGAAGGTCAAGGGATGGCCTGTCCCTGGCTCTGGAACAAGCGCATGAAAGCATCTTCGAGAAAGAAAACGCAGACGAATAATCAGACTGGGGAGGGGAATAGGGGGGCAAACCTTCACAGAGACAATAGCAGGCGCCAATCGCGGCCTGTTCCATTCGTTTATTCATTCGGACATGACTATTACATCCATGCATCAGAGGGACGGAGTACATAGGAGAAAATTGTAAACAAAGACTAAGTCCTGTTCTAGCGGCATGAAAATCGATTACGATGTCACAGAATACATCAGAAGAAGAAGAAGTAGCATCAATAGAAATTACAAGAAGATGAAATACAGAAATGGGGGGGGAGGGCGGAGCATTGACTCCTCTCCCTCCCCGGTGCCCACCTTCAATCAGCTTCGGACCTTCTCTCCGCTTTCTCCTTTGGTCTCTTCTCTCTTTCTTTCAGTGGAGGAGGCTCTCTTCTTCCTTCTGGAGGTGGTGAGGGTGAGGATCTTCTGAGCTTTTGTCTCTCTGTCTTTCTTTCTTTTTTCGAAGGGGTGGGTTTTTATCGACCCGATCCTCTTACCCTCTCGGCGGGTGGAAGTCGGCGCGGCACTCTGCTCGCAGCAGCTCCCGGCGTGCCGAGTGGCCTCCTGTTGAGGTTTCCGGCGCTGCTCCCGGAAGCCCATCTGGCCGGCCCATTTAGGGCTTTTAGGCCTCACACGTGCCTTGGCTTCTCTTAATTCTTTAAACTGATATTCATCGTAACTGGAGAAGGTCCAGTATTAGTGACGTAACTTTCTTGAGATCATCTTGAGATTTCATTAGTCAGCAGACTGGGATTTCATCAGTGCTGTCGTTTGGATGACGATAACACCGGACATCAGCTTTAGCCCGAGGAGACTTTAGCCGGGTAATGGTTTCAGTGGTAATTCTTCCGTGGCTCGGACCTTGCCGGAATCTTCACAATCTTCATTTACTGGTTCTGGCTTTATCTTTATCTTTGCTCACATCTCATCTGTCAACAAATCAATATCTGACTTGATATGACGTGTCATCTGCAGACCTTCATACGAGGCCGTAGTGTAGCTCTTGTTAAAGTGTGCTAGGGGGTTTCATCAGTCAGGTGACTGCTATTTCATCAGCGCCGCCGTCTGACTGGCAATGGCACCGGACCCCAGCTTGGCCGGGAAAAGGCTTCAGCCAGGTAGACGGTTGACGAGCTTCGTCATTGATCTTTCATTGTTGGTCTAATCTCCTTTTCAATTCTACTTCTGCCCTTGCTCATTTTCAAGGTGTCAACAGCAAGTCTATACATCAGTTAGCTCAGCTCGTGGCTTAGTCAGTGCATTCGTGTTCATTGTGCATGTGTGCATCTTTCTCATCAAAGTCTGTACAACCTGTGTTGACACTAGCAATTAAGTCCGTGTATTAATTCATAAGTTTGTACAACCGTTGCTGGCACGAGCATTTAAGTTCATGCATCATCACACCAGCAAGTCTGTACATCGTTGTCGCATGCACACTAAGTCCATACACTCGTTGATGGCATGTCCGAGCATTCATCTTCAATGTGCATACTTTCCTATATATGCATATCGCATTACAAGCCAGCAAGTCTGTACATCGTCTTCTACATTGCACACAAAGTCTATACATTCTCTGGTGGCATGTCCGTGCATTCACCTTCATTGTACATACATTCTAATATGCATACTGCATTATGTGCATCAAGTATGTACAGGCTTAGATCAAATCTCGAACCAACTCTGTGCTCTAACCTTTGCAGGATACCTACTCGAAGAAATTAAGAAGGGCACATGATCCAAGAATGATGGATGTGCCAGGATAGTGACACGTGTAACGCAGTGAGCTGAAATGCTGCCACGTGGTCAAGGCGCTATGGGCGGTAATTGTGGAGGACACACGCCCACCTCTCTGATGCTATAAATAGAAGACTTCTCCATCTGGAGAAATTGATCGTGCAAGAAGATCTGTGTGTGCTATTGAGAACAGAAGAAAAAGAGAGAGTGCTGTAGAGAAGAAAAGAAACGATCCAGAGAGAAGAGAAAAAGATTGTTGAGTGAGAGGAGTCTGAGAGACTTTCTCTGAATGATTGTTCATCAGTTTCTTGGTTCAGATACCAGAACTGAGATTGCTCATTGTGAGCTACATTCCATTTGAGATTTCTTATTTTTCGTTTGTTTCTATTTTGTTTTCTGAAACCTTGTTTTCAAGCTGTTAGTCAGCAGAGCTAAGCTATATTGCTCAGCGGGCAGAGGAGGATTCCTCTGGACGGGTTAAGCTGTAGTCCCCAGCGGTTGGCAAAGCTGTAATGCCCAGCGGTCAAGCTGTTAGTCAGCGGCTGTAGGCAAGCTGTGAGGCCCAGTAATTGAAGCTGTGTATCAGCGGTTGAAGCCACATTCCAGATTGGAGTGTGGGGTGGACGTAGATCTCGGGCTTGAGATCGAACCACCTTAAAAACTTCCTGTCTATTGTGGGTTTGTCTTGTGAATTGTTGTCCATCTTGGTTATCTCTTTCATCCGCTGTAGATGCATGCTTAGGATCGCTTAAGCTTAGATCTGCTACAGTTGGCTTTCTGTGATCACTTTCTCTTATCCCTCTGTCGTCCTGCAACAGCTTGTTTTATTTCCGCACTTGAGATTGCTACAGTCGGTTTTAATTGGGTGACTAATCTATTCACCCCCCCTCTAGATCGTTCATAGACCCTCATCAGTTGGTATCAGAGCCTAACTCTTTTTCAGGGACTAACATCCTAAAGAGGAACGGCCATGAACGTTAAGGGAATGACATCATAAGGACATTCAACCTCCAAGCCTCCGTACTTCGACGGATCCAACTACGCATACTGGAAGAACAGAATGTAGGTCTTTCTGAGGGCAAAAGACTACGAGATCTGGAGGATAGTGAGCAAGGGACCGTTCGAACTGCATGAGAATGAAGAGGTTTGGACGAGAGGAAATCAGAACGTCTACTTTGAACTGGAGTGCCATCAACTCTATTCAGTGCGCACTTCATCCTACTGAATTCTCCAGAGTCTCATCGTGCAAAACCGCCAATGAAATGTGGGACACACTGGAGGTTATCTACGAAGGGACATCACAGGTGAGAGAGACCAAGGCAAATATGTTGGTCTCTGAATATGAAGCATTCCGGATGAAACCTGGTGAGACTGTGACTGAGATGTATGCTCGTCTGACGATCATAACTAACAGTCTGAGGAATTTGGGAAAGAACTATTCCGACTATGAGATTGTAAGGAAGATCTTGCGGTCTCTGACTCCTGTCTGGCACACAAAGGCAACAGTGATCGAGGAGTCAAGAGATCTTCAGACGATGAAAGTTGACGAGCTAATAGGTTCTCTAATGACATATGAGATGAACCTTCCTAAAATTGATGAGCTCGAGAACAAGAAGAAACCAATTGCGCTGAAGGCTAGTTCCAGCAAAACAAGTAGATCCAGCCACAGTGGATCATCAAGCGAGCAGAGTAGCCTATCTGGGTCAGAAATCGATGGAGATCAAATTTCGATCGAAGACAATTCAGCGGCCGGCGACACAACAGGTATAGGTCCAACCCAGCTATGAAACCTAACACTAATGTTTGCTATCATTGCAGGAAGGCTGGGCATATGAAGGCAGATTGTCCAGAGCTCCAGAAGCTGAAAGAAAATTCCAAGAAAAGAGCTCCCAAGGAAAAGCAATGGTGAGCACATGGAGCGACGAGGACGAGGGCAATTTGAGCAGTACATCAGAAAGTGAAGATGAAGAAACGCTCATCTGCCTGATGGCCAGGAATGATGAAAAGGAAGAAGAAGACTCCGATGAGGTATCCTCTCCCTTCGAGCACTATACAATTTCTGATTGGGAGGATGCTTACGGAGACTTGCTAGATAAAGTGGATGATATTAGAAAGGAGAACAGGCATTTGAAGAAGAAAGTAAACTCACTTATGAATGATAAAACCATGTCTGATAAAATTGCCTGTCTGCAATCAGAAAATGATAGTTTAAAATTTTCATGTGCTGAGTCTGATGATTTGAAGCTTGCTTTAACAGATACTAGAAAGAAAAATGAATTGTTAAAGAATGTCATTGATGATTTGAAGCTGAGAGTTCAAATGTTTGAAAATGAATCAAAAATTTCAAATGAGAAATATGAAGATGTTTTGTGTGTGAACTCTGAATTAAAGAAAACAGTTGAAAATTTAGAGAAAGAAAATGTTGACAAAAGGAAAATAATAGAAAATATGACCCAAGGCACAGACAATCTCAATGCTCTGTTAGGGTCAAAGGTAAATTTTAGAAAAGAAGGTCTTGGATTCAACTCAACTGCCACTAAAAGCCTTGCCATGAAAACCATATCATTTGTGACAGAGAAAAAGAAGGGACCTCTCATAAAAATGGTAAGTGAAAATTCTGTTTCAAAAATTGTTAATTCGAAAATGTCCAGTGCCAAGGACAAGGGTAAACAGAAGGTTGGTGAGCTTAGCAGATCTTGCCCTTCACCCAAATATAAGTCTTAGGTTTAGGGTCAGCCTCCAAACAAGTCTAAACCCCAGGGCAAAGCCACCAAGTCTCCACCATCATCACCTGTCCAGAAGAAGACCCAACATAAACCTGTACAGAAGTCTAGTGGGTCAACAGTGCAAGGGAGACATAATGCTGCATGGGGCCATAAAAGCCATACTTACCAGCCCAAGGTTCAGACCTATTATACTTATCCTCAGAAACAGGTGCAATCATTCTATAGGTCTGGACGGAATCAGGTCCAAGGGAGGTCTAGATATCAACATTTTATCACTCATTGGCATAGACCTAAATTTGCTAGCTGGGTTGGTCAGTCTAGGACTACAGTTGGCCACAATTATCTGAGGACCTATTGGCCTGGGCACTGGCACAAAAACAATTTTGCTGCTAATAAAGATGGAGCCAGAACTCAATATAAACCAAAGCACCAGAGGAAGAAGGTTCAATCTGTTGGTGTTGAGAGAAAGAAAGATGATGAACAGAATGTCATGAATTCCACTAAGCCAACCATGTTTAGACAAATGTGGATTCCTAAACAATTGATGTCTTGTTTCAATTGTTCTGTTTCTGCTTCGAGCCCAAACAGTTTTGGGTTCCAAAATTCTCCACCTGATTGTGATTGCAGGTATGCCTGACAGCCAGAAGCAATATGTGGTATCTTGATAGTGGCTGCTCCAGACATATGACAGGAGACAAGGCCAAATTTTGCATGCTGACTGAGAAGAATGGAGGTCTTGTCACATTTGGAGGAAATACAAAGGGTAAAATCATCGGGTCAGGTAAGGTAGGTAAGTGTACTACCTGTTGCATTGAAGAAGTACTGCTGGTTGATGGTCTTGCATATAACTTAGTATCAGCCAGCTCTGTGATAAAGGACACAAGGTAGTATTTGATTCTTATTATTGCAAAATCTTTGAACCTGATTCCGATGTAGTTAAATTCTTAGGAAACAAGGGTGAATAACATTTATTTGGTAGATTTAGATGATTTAGCTCATTCTAATCTTTGCCTCACTGCAAATAAAGTTGATTTAGCATTCTTGTGGCATCGTAGATTAGGCCATGTCAGCTATACTGTTCTACATAAATTGAATAAACATAGCATGGTTAGAGGACTCCCTGAAATTTCTTTCAAGAAGGAAAATAAGGTGTGCGGTGCTTGTACACAGTCCAATCAAACTAGAAAGTCATTTAAACCAAGAACTGAAAACATGTCCTTTAAACCTTATGAGCTGATACATATGGATTTATTTGGACCCACACGTTCAGTCAGCTTATCAGGGAAGAGATATGGATATGTCCTAGTCGATGACTTCTCTAGGTTTACTTGGGTCTTTTTCCTTGCACATAAAAATGATGCATTCATAGAATTTCAGGAGTTCTATTTGAAAATAAAATAGAAAAATGAAAATTTAATTGAAAATATTTTATATGATCATGGAGGTGAGTTTAAGAATTCTCAATTTGATGAATTTTGCAGGGTCAATGGGATTACTCATCGGTTCTCCTCACCAAGAACACCTGAGCAGAATAGAATAGTAGAAAGGAGGAACCGGACAATTATGGAGATGGCCCGTACACTGCTTGTTGAAGGTGGCTTACCAAGAAAATTTTGGGCAGAAGTAGTTAATACTGCATGCCATGTAATCAACAGAGCCATGGTAAGGCCTTTCACTCAGAAAACTCCTTATGAGATTCTGAAAGGTAAGAAGCCTTCAATTGCTTATTTCAAGATCTTTGGCTATAAATGTTTCATTCATGTTAATGATAAAAGAGATCTTGATAAATTTGAACCTAAAAGTGATATAGGAATTTTTCTTGAGTATTCTGAATACACTAGAGCATATAGAGTGTACAATCTTAATTCTAAAACTGTTGAGGAATCTCCACATATTGTCTTTGATGAATTCCTAACTAAATGTGAAAATGGTTTGTACAGGAAAGAAGATGATGGAGAAATATTGAATGAAAGACAATCTGCAGACCAATCAGATCAAGAAGAAGAGCCAGAAAAAAATAATGCAGAAGAGCCTGCTGTTCAGGGGGAGGCAAATGAAGATCAAGGTAACCAAATTACCAATGTCAGATTCTTAAGAGACCATCCTATTGAGAACATAATTGGTGATTTGCATGAACCTCCTAGGACTACAGGTTTTCTTAGAGCTCAAAATGAATTAAATACGTATGCATTGGTTTCGCATGTAGAACCCAAGTCCATTGACATTGCCCTAAAGGATGTGCATTGGATCAATGCCATGCACGAGGAACTTAATCAGTTTGACAGGAACAAGGTGTGGCATCTAGTCCCACCTCCTGTTGATGGAAATGTCATTGGGACAAAGTGGGTCTTTAGAAATAAAACTGATGAGCTAGGTAATGTTGTCAAAAATAAAGCCAGACTTGTTGCTCAGGGGTATAACCAAGAATTTGGAATTGATTTTGAAGAGTCTTTTACCCCTGTAGCCAGGTTAGAAGCCATTAGAATTCTGTTAGCTTATGCATGCTCCCTTGGAATAAATCTCCAGTAGATGGATGTAAAATCCGATTTTCTCAATGGGGAAATTAAGGAGGATGGATGTCTTTGTTCATCAACCTCCTGGATTTGAATGCTCAGACTTCCCTTCTCATGTATATAAGTTGAATAAAGCTCTCTATGGTTTGAAGCAAGCTCCTAGAGCTTGTTATGACAGGCTCAGCAAATTCTTTACCGACAAGAAGTTCTCAAGAGGTGAGATTGACCAAAGGTTGTTTACAAAGGTAAGTCACCCTGACATACTTATTGTTCATATTTATGTGGATGATATTATTTTTGGTTCAACTAACCCAAAGATGTGTAAGGAATTTTCTGACTTAATGACACAAGAGTTTGAAATGAGCTCAATGGGTGAGCTGAAACTCTTCCTTGGATTGCAGGTGACTCAAACAAAAGATGGAGCCTTTATCACCCAGTCCAAATACATTAGGGACTTCCTGAAGAAATACAAGCTCGAAGACCTCAAGGACATTACAGCTCCAATGGGTACCTCCACAAGTCTTGATCAAGATACAAAAGGTAACCTAGTGGATCAAAAGTTGTATAGAGGTATGATCGGATCCCTTTTGTACCTCACTACATCTAGGCCTGATATACAATTTGCAGTATGTTTATGTGCTAGATTTCAGGCTAGTCCTAAGGAGTCTCATTTTAGTGCAGCGAAAAGGATCTTTAGGTATCTGTCAGGCACCCAAGAACTTGGTCTTTGGTACCCTGCTAGGTGTGAGTTCGAGCTTATATCTTACACTGATGCAGACTATGCTGGGTGTCGGGTAGATAGGAAGAGCACTAGTGGATATTGCCAATTCCTAGGTGGTTGCCTAGTATCTTGGGCCTCTAAAAAGCAACACACTGTAGCACTCTCCACTGCAGAGGCAGAATATGTTGTTGCAGGGAATTGTGCTGCCCAGGTACTATGGATTAAACATTAGCTATCAGATTATCAGATAAACCTGGGATGTATTCCTATTCTATGTGATAACACTAGTGCCATTTGCCTTTCTAAAAATCCTGTTCACCACTCTAGGACTAAGCACATTGATATTAAACATCATTTTCTTAGATATGCTGCGAGCAAGAGTGAAATTGAATTAGTCTTTGTTGAAACTGAAAAACAAGTTACTGATATTTTTACAAAACCTCTTGGAAATGAAAGATTTAGATATCTAAGAAGAGAACTGGGGCTTTGTAAATTTCAGCAGGAAAATGACTAATTTTTCTCTTGAAATATCTTTAGAGTACTTGAAATAATTGGTTTGCATGTTCTTGAACTTGTGAATAAATTTGTTTGATGATGGAATAACCACATGTGGACTGAGTACATAAGTTGCTGCACATCTTGCACATATTATCTCTGTAGTCGATGCATAGTCGGGCATATAGTCGACGGATGGTTGTGCATGTAGTCAATAAATTGCATTGTATAGACTTTATGTTGAAGCATGCTCTACACATAGTCGATGCACCCAATGTGTTAACTACATGATAGGTCGAATCATTGCATAGTTTAGAAATGCATATTGTTGTCAGGGGGAGGTTTGCATTATCAGAACTAAGTTCAACCCCTTCACAGAATGGATAACAGTCTAGTGATTGGTTCATTATCGTGAGCTGAAATTATTACAACCCTTCTGTTATAAGAATCACATGTGCTTACTGATTGAAACTAAGGTTTAACTTTAATAGACTGTAAAGTTTAAAAGACTGTCTTCTGAAAATAAGATGATAGAAAACATTTATAACTCTTAACCTCTATCTCATGATTATGATAGAACAAGTTCTCACAGTACCTGAAAATGACAGATTTAGTGTTGGTTAAGGTTTGAAAACCAAGAATCATGTATTGTTCTTAAACAAGTCTCTCCAAAAATCACAAGGGCAGCTAAATTTAAGATCATCAAAGAAAAAGAAGTGAACAAAGCGGTAGAGCAATGACTGAGTTTCACTGAGAAACTGAGGTCTCCATTAAAGAAATGGAAAGTACCTTAAGTCATGAAGTGACTCAGGTTATCTCTGTTCATTTGGTCGAATCTACAAGAGAGATTTCACTGAGTAACTAGGGGTATTGGCCTCTGATCAAGGTATACCCTTAACGTCAAAGGTGCAAATTATGCATGTAGCTTTGATCAGAAATAGATATAGTAGTTTGTGCTTAGTAACTGGGGGTATAAGCCTCTTATCAAGGTATACACCTAATGTCAACGGCATAAATGATACTTGTCTATTCAATAAGTTCATGTTTCAGAAGCATGTGAATGAAATTGCTGTAACCCTTAGAAAACAAATATCATTGAGTGTCAATTGTTTAATCTCAATACAAGTTCAGGTGTCTTTCCTTGCCTTTCACTTTCTCTGAAGTAACTAGGGTCTTGTATCGACCTAGACTATTATGGTCATGTGACTTAAGTTCATTGCTATAACTGAAGCATATGATCCTATCTCAGAAAGCCAGTTCTTTCTCCTCACCTTCTATCACTGTTAAACCTAATTGACATCAAGAAAGCCATTGCTCGATTCATATATTTTAAGGATTGCGTCATAATATGCTCACATTCTGAACTGTCACATAGAACGTTGCTCCTGTCTTTCCTCCTTATTTGCTGAGGGCAAAGGGGGAGAATGTGCAGGAGGAGATGGGAGATGGGATAGGAGTCTCATTTAGTGCATACATCTATTAGTGCATAAGTCTGTGCATGCATGAACCGATCTCATGGCATCTATTCATTGTGTTGCCATCATCAAAAAGGGGGAGATTGTTGTGCCCCATGTGCCTTGATGATGTTATATAGTTTTGATGATAGCAACCACTAATGAATCATGTAAGATTAGAATTAGTAAATGTTTTGCATGCTTCATCGTTCTTCATACTTCAACATATATACTTCATGCATGAAGAGGAAAGGGGATGTGCGTTAACACAGTATGGGCATTGCGTTGACGCAGCTATACGGTGCATTGTCTATTCTCTGCATCAGGTCTATTATAGTTCGTGCATAGCTTGCATTGGTGCATTAATTATAGTTGCACGCCACATAGTCAGTGCATTGACCATCTCTTGCATATCACTGATCGATGCGGTTTTTGCATGTGTTAGCCATAGTCAGTGCACTCGTTTGTTTCATGCGTACACTAAGTCTGCACTCGGTTGGTTTGATGACTGAGCAAGTCTATACATCCGTTAGCTCAGCTCGTGGCTTAGTCAGTGCATCCGTGTTCATTGTGCATGTGTGCATCTTTCTCATCAAAGTCTGTACAACCTGTGTTGACACTAGCAATTAAGTCCGTGCATTAATTCATAAGTTTGTACAACCGTTGATGGCACGAGCATTTAAGTTCATGCATCATCACACCATCAAGTTTGTACATCGTTGTCGCATGCACACTAAGTCTATACACTCGTTGATGGCATGTCCGAGCATTCATCTTCAATGTGCATACTTTCCTATATGCATATCGCATTACAAGCCAGCAAGTCTGTACATCGTCTTGTACATTGCACACAAAGTCTATACATTCTCTGGTGGCATGTCCGTGCATTCACCTTCATTGTACATACTTTCTAATATGCATACTGCATTATGTGCATCAAGTATGTACATGCTTAGATCAAATCTCGAACCAACTCTGTGCTCTAACCTTTGCAAGATATCTGCTTTGAAATTAAGAAGGGCACATGATCCAATAAAGAAGGATGTGCCAGGATAGTGACACGTGTAACGCAGTGAGCTGAAATGATGCCACGTGGTCAAGGCGCTCTGGGCGGTAATTGTGGAGGACACACTCCCACCTCTCTGATGCTATAAATAGAAGACTTCTCCATCTGGAGAAATTGATCGTGCAAGAAGATCTGTGTGTGCTATTGGGAACAGAAGAAAAAGAGAGAGTGCAGCAGAGAAGAAAAGAAACGATCCAGAGAGAAGAGAAAAAGATAGTTGAGTGAGAGGAGTCTGAGAGACTTTCTCTGAATGATTGTTCATCAGTTTCTTGGTTCAGATACCAGAACTGAGATTGCTCATTGTGAGCTACATTCCATTTGAGATTTCTTATTTTTCGTTTGTTTCTATTTTGTTTTCTGAAACCTTATTTTCAAGCTGTTAGTCAGCAGAGCTAAGCTGTATTGCTCAGTGGGCAGAGGAGGATTCCTCTGGACGGGTTAAGCTGTAGTCCCCAACGGTTGGCAAAGATGTAATGCCCAGCGGTCAAGCTGTTAGTCAGTGGTTGTAGGCAAGCTGTTAGGCCCAGCAATTGAAGCTGTGTATCAGTAGTTGAAGCCACATTCCGGATTGGAGTGTGGGGTGGACGTAGATCTCGGGCTTGAGATCAAACCACATTAAAAACTTCTTGTCTATTGTGTGTTTGTCTTGCGAATTGTTGTCCATCTTGGTTATCTCTTTCATCCGCTATAGATGCATGCTTAGGATCGCTTAAGCTCAGATCTGTTACAGTTGGCTTTATGTGATCACTTTCGCTTATCCCTCTGTCGTCCTGCAGTAGTTTGTTTTATCTCCGCACTTGAGATTGCTGCAGTCGGTTTTAATTAGGTGACTGATCTATTCACCCCCCCTCTAGATCGTTCATAGACCCTCATCACTCCACACCCGCTGCATCCCCCAAAATTCAGGAGAATGCCCCAACCCCCACCAAAGGGAAACTTCTCATTCCCTCCTCTCCCACACCTGTCATATCCATCCCTAAGGCCCCTAAGGTTGACCATGATCCGATTAGGCACCTTAACTTCATAGGTGTTCGTGAGATGACTAGAGAGGTTGCCGAGGGTGCCCCTGTTTGGGCTGTTGTCGTCACCATTACTCCTGAGGAGTCCCAAGTCTCCATCCCACCTGAAGTCCAGGCACTCCTGCAGGACTTCCAAGATATCTTCTCGGAATACTTGCCTTCAACACTCCCTCCCATGCGTGATGTTCAACACGTCATTGATCTTGTCCCTGGGTCCACCCTACCCAACCTTCCCCACTATAGATTAAACCTTAGGGAGCATGCTGAGCTCCAACGAATTGTTGAGGACCATATTCAAAAAGACTTCCTCAGGGTGAGCAAGAGCCCTAGTGCTGTTCCTGCCTTGCTCACACCAAAGATAGATGGCACCTGGCGGATGTGTGTTGACAGCCGCGCCATCAATAAGATCACTGTCAAGTATAGATTTCCCATTCCTCATCTTGATGACATGCTTGACATGATGAGTGGAGCCACCATCTTTCCAAGATTGACTTGAAAAGTGGCTACCACCATGTCCGGATTCGACCAGGGGATGAGTGGAAGACAGCCTTCAAAACAAAAGAAGGTCTGTATAAGTGGCTTGTCATGCCGTTTGGGCTATCCAACGCCCCAAGCACTTTCATGAGGCTTATGACAGAAGCCCTTCATCCTCTCATTGGTCGCTTTGTTGTCATCTACTTTGACGACATTCTCATCTATTGCCCCAACCCTCAGGATTACATCCACCATTTGAGGGAAGTTTGCGAGACTTTGAGGAGAGAAACCATGTTTGTCAACCTTACTAAATGTGAATTCATGATAGACCGGGTCACTTTTCTCGGATTTATGGTTTCAAGTCATGGAGTGTCTGTGGACCAATCCAAGGTCCGAGCCATAGTAGATTGGCCAGAGCCCCAGAATGTCCATGACGTTCGAAGTTTCCATGGGCTAGCCACTTTCTAAAGACGCTTCATTCAGGGTTTTAGCACCATTATGGCACCCATTACGGATTGTATCTGTAAGGAGAATTTTGAGTGGACCAAAGCCGCCTCCCAGGCTTTTCGTGCCATAAAGGAGCTCATGACCAAAGCCCCTGTCCTCCGCCTGCCAGACTTTTCCAAAGTCTTCGAGATATCATGTGATGCCTCTGGCGTAGGAATAGGAGGAGTGCTCAGCCAGGAAAGCCACCCCGTGGCTTATTTCAGTGAGAAGCTTTCTGATGCAAAGCTTCGTTACTCCACCTATGATAAGGAGTTCTATGCCGTGGTCCAAGCCCTCAAACACTGAAGACACTATCTCTTACCTCAAGAGTTTGTCTTATATTCGGACCACGAGACTCTGAAATTCCTTAGCTCTCAGAAGGGCTTAAACCCTAGGCATGGTCGGTGGGTAGAATTCCTCCAGTCTTTTACATTTGTTCTAAAACATAAGGCTAGAAAGGAAAATAAGGTGGCCGACGCCTTGAGTCGAAGTGTCTCCCTTCTTTCCACTGTTCGGGTAGAGGTCACCGGATTTGACCGCATGAAGGAACTCTATGAGAGTGTCCTGATTTTGGCCCTGACTACTCTGCTCTGTCTGCTGGACCCTCGATAGCCTTTTCTGACTATCTACTCCTGGATGGTTTTCTATTTCGAGGGCAACAACTCTGTGTCCCGAGGACTTCTGTTCGGGACTTCCTGATTTGGGAAATGCATGCTGGAGGTCTTGCTGGTCACTTTGGCCGCAACAAGACCATCCATTCTGTGGAGGAGCACTTCTATTGGCCTGGCCTGAAGAGAGATGTGGCCAAGATTGTAGCCCAGTGTAGGACATGCACGATGGCCAAACAGGTCAAACATAACACTGGTCTCTACACTCCTCTCCCCGTTCCTGATCGACCATGGATTGATGTGAGTATGGATTTTTATCATTGGTTTACCTCGCACTGCTCGCAAGCATGATTCCATCTTTGTTGTCGTTGATAGGTTCTCTAAGATGGCCCACTTCATTGCATGTTTTAAAACATCTGATGCATCTAGAGTAGCCCATTTATTCTTTGATGAAGTCGTGCGTCTGCATGGTCTCCCCCAAACCATCGTGTCTGACCGAGATGTCCGGTTCACTAGTTACTTCTGGAAGACACTTTGGCACCTAGTTGGCACCAAACTCAAATTCTCCACTGCCTATCACCCACAAACCGATGGGCAAACAAAGGTCGTCAATAGGAGTTTAGAAATCTCTTGAGGTGTCTCGTAGGGGATCATTCGGGCACTTGGGATCTTCTTTTGCCCAGAGCCGAATTTGCATACAATAGCTCCGTCAATATGTCCATAGGTATGAGTCCATTTGAAGTCGTGCATGGCTACAAACCTAAGAAACCTGTGGATCTCATTCCCCTTCCCATCGAGTCTAGGATGTCCAAGTCAGCTGAGGAGTTTGCGCAGCATGTCAAGAGTCTCCATGAGTCGATTAGCAAGCAAATAAACCTCAGTAATGAGACTTATAAAAAATTGGCTGATTCGCATAGGCGTCACCATGAATTTCAAGAAGGTGACTTGGTTATGGTACGGGTCCGGCCCGAACGACTCCCCTCGGGAGTCGTTAAAAAGTTGCAAGCCCGTAGTGATGGTCCCTTCCCTATCCTGCGGAAGATTGGCTCCAATGCGTATGTTGTGGACTTACCTCCCGAATATGGGATTAGCTCGACTTTTAATGTGGTAAACTTCGTGGCCTACAAGGAACCCACATCGATTCCTAGTGACCCTTTCGAGCCTTCTCCTCCCATTGAGAGTGAACCTACCCCTGTGCGTCCCACAGCCTCGACAGTACCGCACCAGCACATTGAGAGGATACTGGATGAGCAGGTGACCACTACACGGAGCAGGGTGTATCAGCGCTACCTTGTCCGCTGGCGAGACCGTCCACCATCAGATGATTCATGGATCAGCCGGGAAGATCTCCAGCACCTCGATCCATATCTGCTGGAGCACTACCACAGCAGTGTTCCCCCTTACTCGACGGAGTCGAGTTCCAACCGCCCCGGGAGGGTTGGTGGGGACACCGGGCCCACTACCGGGCCCAATGCTCGGAGCCGACGCCGCACTGCCACTGCACCGAGCTTATGGCTCGGAGATCTGACTTCCTGAAGACTCGCGTATTTGTGTGTATTGAGTGATACACGTATTTATACGTATTTGTGTGTATTCGTCTTATTAGACTAGTCGAATAACATGTGTGTATTTTATGTATTTTATTTGGTTAAAACCCACAAGTCAAAAAGTGGGTGGGTGGGCTTTGTCTTGTTAGGCTAGGGTATAAACACAATTAGTGGAAGTTAGATGGTATTTATGTTATGGCCTCTCCTATAAATAGGAGGCTAAGGGTGTGTTACGAGATATGAATGATATGAATGAATGAATTGTGTTAAAGGAGCCTTGCCCCTTTGTTCACCCCTCTCCTTCCCTCTCTTCTCATTTTTTGTGAGATCCGAGTGTCGCCCGGTGTGAGACCGTCCGGCGTGAGGCCGAGCTGCGTGAGGTAGCAAGTTATCCCGTCCCGTTCGCGTCCCCGGAGCTACCGTCGATCCATTTCCATGTCGCCGCCGCGTCAGGAAGCCTTTTAGTGAGATTGGCGTCGGAAGGGTGGTCCTTGACGGGACGTTGGTGTCGCAATGGTTATCCCTGGTTTGGTGACTAGCATGGGATGGTTCCTCTGTAAGTCTGAGTCAAGTGAGGTGATGACTGAAGACACCAGGATCTCATCAATTGGTTTCATCGTGCTCCCCGAGAGGGTCGAGTTGGCGCGATGATTGAGATCGGATGCGGAGTTCGAGAGGAGTGCAGCTCGAGATGTGGTATCGGTCTGTGTGTGAGTCAACGGATGGCTTGCCGAGGTTTGGAATGTTCCCTTCGGAGCCGGTGGAGGACCAGGAAAGAAGGAAGAACCTGAGCAAGCGGAGGTTTCCCGTTGACGTGTATCTGGCGACCAGTGGATGGTCTTTTCACAGACAGAAGATGCTGGTTGTCGGGGCTCGAGCGTGGCGAGAGCCGTGTGCCAGCGAGGCCTTGGATGGATGATTTTGAGGTGTGCCTTTCCGGAAGGGATCTGGGCTTTGTCGAAGTTTGTCTTTTGATAGAGTTGGCACAATGATATGTCTGGCTTTCAGCTTGTCTTGTGTGAGGTGATTCTTGGTGCTGAGCTGATGTTCTGGTTGCGGTCTGTTGAGATGGCTGCGTGAGTTGGTGGAGGCTCTGTATTGGTTGTTCCCTTGAGAGGGTGTGCGACCGGTCAGCTGGTTGTGAAGTTGATGTGTGTTTTGTCTGCCGACCATAAGATGGATCGGTAGCCATTTTCTCGTGGCGAGGGTTGTGTCTCCTCGGTGAGCGAGATTGTGGCAGTGGTGCTGTGACGACCCAGAGCTCCGGATACCAATATACCGATAACATCGATACAACGATACCAAGAACTGGGGAAGCCACCCAAGAGGCTGATGAGGCCCCTGAAGGGTTAAAGGAGTTTGCTGAGGAGTTGCATAACGAATTGAGACCGCAGGCGTGTAATATTAATTAGGACAGTAATTAATAAATTAGTTCAGAAGCAATTTAAAATATCAGAGTGGTAAAATATATACAATAGTCCAGATTTACAAATAACATAGGTCCACTATACAACTACACGAGACATACCCCGGCTCAAAAGAACAAAAAAGACAAACCGACAGGAGCTGGCACTCTAACGACGGTCGGCTCAACCACGAGAAGGACCGGCGGACGACTGGGGCGGCTTACCTGAAAGGAGAAAGGGTGAGTCACAGCCAGACTCAGTAGGGGTCACGCGGATCCCTACCTCACACTAAACAAGCAAGCAGACAAATATAAAAGTAATTAGAGCATGCATTTAAACAATAAACAGGCAGATGCACGATTTAATAAATAAATAATAACGACATGAAATAGCGTCAGGAGCTAAATCTACCAATAGAATAAACCACTGCTAACCAAGTGAAGTAAGAGACGGAACAACCCACTAGAAGGACAAGACCAGATGCGTCCCCTGACGACTCACACTACGTCTCGGTAACTCGCAAGCCTGGATCTCGACAAGCGAGAGGCGTGACAGGACCAAACCAAGTACTTGTCAGAGTGACACTCGTCAGTGCCAGTCCAAGTCTCCGACCACGTGTGCACACACTGACTCCTGCCTAGAGCCAGGCCTCTAGCTAGTTCCCCCCCCCCTTGGACGCAACGATAACCGCAGGGGCCCACGGTAACTAGCTTACAAACCGTTCAATGGGAACACCCCTCCACCTCTCCTGGGTGGGACGACACGCTCAGTCGCTGGGCTACGACTAGTGGTTCCATCACAAGGAAAGAGAAAGTAATTCCATCGGGATCTAATAACAAGCCATCGTTCATAAAACAACTTAAACATGGCATATATATATCGTGGAATGCATTAGAAATTGACCGTGCATGCTTTTAAAAACTAGGGGAATGTAACGTTCTAGGTCTGCCGCGTTACAGGGTGTGACGGTCGGGGAAGGGGGCGCTACAGGTCGGTGACGCGTCCCTGGCGGGCCGTCAGGTCCAGGCTGTAACGCGCCAGGACAGGGGCGTTACGCGAACGTAACACGCCTCCCCTGAGCTGTTACGCCACGCGAAGCTATAAAAATTAGAGTTTTTCTAACATTCAGACATGGTGTGACGCACGCCAAGAGGCGCGTCACGGAGCCCTGACGGTCGCCCGACGGACCGTTAGGCCAACCGCCTTACCAGGTCAACTATAGTCAAATGAAATGTAACGGTCGTGGGATCGACCGTTACACACACTGTGACGCACCTACTTAGGTCCGTCACAGTAATGTAACACGTCCCATGAGGGCCGTTACCAATGTGACGACCCCTGGTAGGACCGTCACACCGCCTGGGTTACGGACGGGTTAGGTTCAAAACCGAACTCCCTCCCAGTCGAGTCGGATCGACGAGAAAACATGGAAAAGCTGTAAAACCTGTCAAACCACAACATTCTACAACTAAGCATGCCATTGAAATTTAAAAACAATACCTATAATAATTAATTTCATGAAATTAAGCATAAATAGGCTAACATGGAGTTTTGCACGGAAAATGAGGAAAACGGTCGTGCATGTGCATGCATGTGGCTTCAAAATGATCCTAGCGACGTAGGGATTCCATCCCCCTACCTCTATCGCGACGAAGACGGTGATTCGGTGCCGAACGGATGAAGGGACGCCGCGGCTACACTTGGCCCCACACGCCTCCACGTACTGCTGATCGAGACAAAGCTGGCATCCACGCGATCCTCGCGTCGAGCCCGTCCCGTCGGTACCTCCCGTGCCTCGATCGGGGCCCGTCCGGACCGAATCCGAGAGAGAGGGAGAGGAGAGATCGTGAGAGGGAGAGAGGGAGAGAGAGAACGAGTGAGGGAGAGAGAGAGTTCGATGGGGGATATATATATATATATATATTATTTTTGAAAAATTAACTCTAATTGTCATAAATCTTAAACAAATTCCAATAAATGCCAAACGAACGCCTAAAAATCCGCAAAAATAGCCAAAACGATCGGGACAAAGCCTAGATCCGAACTTGTACGAATCCGCTAAGGCACAAGCGCTACAGTCCCTCCCTCCTTAAAGAAATTTCATCCTCAAAATTTAAACAGAAGGCGAAAGTAGGCAACTGCAAAATTAAAGCATACATTGGAAATAAAAGGCTGGCTTCCGCGTGGCATAAAATAGACTCGCTTGTATCTGCAGTCAACCACGACACCATACAATTCCGGCCAGTCCATGCCTAGAATAGCGTCATATTCGGCCAATTTCAATGCATAAAGCTTCACAGGCATCTGCCGATTGCTGACGACAATAGCGGAATCTTCCAGGCACACCGGAGTGGACATGAAATCTCCAGAGGGTAACTCCACGAGCAAATTACAAGACACTTCGGTCATCGGCTCCCTGTGGACGCGAGATTTTATCTCGCTTATTATTATTGTTTATTTATTTGTTTATTTATTTGGTTTGTTTGTTAGGCGTGCCAGTCACATGTGTGACGATTTCATTGTGCGCTCGACTTGACTTGATCAGTCGATTGTGAAGTCCGAGTCGGGACCAAAAGTCCGCCATACCATAAAGGCTATGACGTTAATTACGTCCTTCCTAAGAAGGACGACCCTTGATTAAACGCCGAAATAGGAGGCCTCAGAAGGCAGTCAAAATACTAGTGTGCGAAATAAAGGCTTCGTGCTCATGGAAAAGGACGAATGGAGGGCGGATTTATTTGGTTCAGGGGACTAAATCGGGCGGCACAACCTTTAACTTTGAGCCGTACCGGGTAAGGATAGAAGACCATCCACGCAGAGGCGGGACGAAATTCGGCTAATCATTAGGGTGTTCCCTTCTGACACTTCCACTTGACCGGATGCTCCGAATGGGTTCGTTTCCCCCGAAGATGGAGCCGGGTGGGAAGTGTATCGGAGACACCCCCTTGACTCATCGGGGTTGATGACATTGGACTAGATTTCGGCAGTATCTCCCCTCAACTTGGAGCATACCCAAGGGGAAATAGGTGATCATCCACGGAGTGCCGGATGAAAATCGAAAGAGAAAGGCACTGGGCCCTAGCACGGTGTGATGTTGGGGATGGTTTCCCATTTATTTATTCCATGTGGTGTACCCTGTGACCTGCAGATATCCCTCGAATTAGTGTGGCAGGGTGCTCAAGGATTGGGCAGACGAGGAGAGGCTCTCGGCATGGCTATAACGAGCATAGGCAGGCTTCCCGGCGCGGGGGAGTGGGTTCTCGGCATGAGGTTCCCGGCATGGTTTAAAGAAAGAGGAGGGAGCTCTCGGCGTGAGGTTCCCGGCGCGGGGGAATGGTTCATCGGCATGAGGCTCTCGGCATGGTTTTAAAGAAAGAGGAGGAAGCTCTCGGTGTGAGGTTCCCGACGCGGGCCGCGCCGGGAGCTATGGCGCCGGAAAGGTTTGTGGAGGCTTGTGGGGTTCTACGGTGCTCTGTTTTGGGTATTTTTCCTGGGATTCAGGTAACGGCTAGGGGGTTTTAGGATGCGAACGGAGAAGGGGCCGAGGGCTCTACCAGGTTACCAGATTAACATCAAGGAGTCACATGGATGGAAGGGATTCGAGGGATTGAAGTCACCAGGCGTTCGAACCCTTTGGAACAGGCTTTATGCCGTTCATATCGCCGACCATCCAGGAGATCAAGAGATGACTGTCTCTGATCCCTGTAATGGCCCCAATGGCTTAGGAAACTTGAGAGGACTATGGACTTCGCAACGTTTAAATCATCGATGTCGTCGAAGGAGAGAGAGAGGGACAAAGCCCAAATATCCACGGTGAGGATCGGGGCTCTGTTACCTCCTTCCCATCTGAAACAATCATGCATATAGGCACAGGAAATCACTGGAATTCTAAGTATCCGAGCAGTTAACATATGCGGGGGATAACATACATTCCGAGAGAGAGAGAGCACAGGGAGAAGAGGGCCAACCAAAACCATTTCATCGGAACAACCGTGGAGTTGCATTTCACTGTTTCATCGTTTACATAATTCATAGAACAACGGGGACAGATGGAAGAAAGATAGACTAATACACTATCTCCTCGACAACAGGGAGGTCTCTTCACTTCGAAAGCAGGAAATGGAATCGAAGCTTATACATCAAAAAGAAAGGAAAGCAGGAAGGGACGACGGCAATAAAGGGAAGGGGAGGGCGGAGCATTGACTCCTCTCCCTCCCCTAGCACCCCACCTTCTCCTTCCTCCCGAGCTCGCAGCAGCTTTTCTTCTCTTCTCTCTTTTTATCTGGCTATCTGGAGATGCCTCTCTTCGCTCTTTTTTTTTCTTTGCTTCCTTTCTTTCTTGCCCTCTCTGTCTGTCCTCTCCTCTTTTTTAGAGGGTGAACAGAGGGAGGTTTTATAGGCACAACAGCCCCCCTTCTCGGCATGACCCTTCCCGGCGCGCCGAAGACGACTTCCCGGCGCGCCCTTGTCAACCGGGGAGGCTTCTCGGCGCCCCTATGGGCTTTGGACCTTGTGAGGATTTCCCGGTTCCACCTTAGTGAGCCCATTTGGGCTTTAATATCTTGAACTCCCTCGTTCTCAAGTCTGGACTATCGAAGACATATAACCTGCCTTTTCATTTGTGAGTCCTTCGAGCCTGTCAGAACATGTGAAGGTTGATTAGTGAGTTGACATAGTCTTATCAGAATATTTCTGGATATTTTCATCAGTCAGTAGACCGCAGTTCTTCATCAATACTGTTATCTGGATGACGACAATACCAGACATTAGCTTGACCGGGAAGGGCTTCAACCGGGTGGCAACTTTAGTGACGACTATTTTGTAATTCTGGCTTTGCAGGAATCTATGAGGGCTTCATGTATGGTTCGATCTTCTCTTTGGTCTCATCTTTATTCTCAGTTATATTTCAGGTGTCAACAAATGCCCCCCACTTGCAGGTGGCGGGAATGCAGGATAAGTGACACGGTGCCTGCAGGTGTATATATTATTCAGCATCTGAACCCATTTATCAGCCTGGCATTGCTAGTCATCTTTCATTTTGCAGCTTGGAAGCATCATTACTTTGGCATTTCTTTTGATTTCTCTCAATTTCTTTGCCTTGAATGCCCTTGGCGTGAGCTTCTCGGCGCGCGGACTCTTCTCGGCGCGTTGGATCTCGGCGTTGCGGCTTTCGGCCAGGCTTATCGGCGCGCCCGGTCACAGGGGCTCTCGGCGCGCTTTTTGGCATATGGGGGGGGGGCTCTGGGCCTGCCCTTTTTCGGCGGGCTTTTTGAATTAGGGGGGTTCTCGGCGCGCTAAAGGCCGCGCCGAGAACCTCCCTTTTTGCTTCCACTATTTGAGGCGCCGGGAGGTTTTTATTCTCATTTTCATCCGAGCTTCCTCTCTCTTCATCTTCTTCTCTTCGGCGCGAGCCTCTCCCCCTCTCGGCCGTCCCGTTTTCCTTCCCGCTTCATTTGATTTCGCCCGGGTAGGATATTATTTTGGGGATTAAATCCCTTTTACTTCCGGGATCACTCCCTCTTGGTGGGTGACTCCCTATCTTCTTTAGGCAGACCCTGAATAAGGGGAGATGCTGCCGAAATTTTCACATGGCTTCACACTATAATCTTTATAAGACTGTTTCTTATTTTAGGACTTTCATTCACATCTTTTCTCTGATTGCAGACATTGCAATGGCTTCCAGCTCTACTGTTACATCTTCTGGAGTTGTTGGGGCGAGCTCGTCAGCGCAGCCAGATATATCACGGGCCGTAGTAAATTGGCTGAACGTGCATAGCCTGGACTTCGGGTATGACAAAGTTGCTGCCGTTGACGAATCGTCTGATTCTGAGATGGATACAGTATCAACATCGAGGGTATATTCCACTGCAATGGAGACATGCTTCAGACGGGGCAACGACTATCGGCCGGATCTTCCGAAGGACCGCCACTTAATGCCGTTCATCCGAACCTTCACAGTGGGTGGCATGCGAGACTATCGGATAGCCCGTGCTGTCGAAGCTGCCATCCTTGCCAAACGAGATAGCTTGAAGGAGTCGGTGTATCGCCACAAGGCCATCTATCTTCCCGGGGAGAAGCGTGACTGGGACGCAGTCCTCGGTATATCAGAGCTGGAGCCGGAGAAGAAAATGTTGACCCGGGCCCCGGAATTTACACCTGCCCGGTGGGATAATGCTAGTGGTCGAGTTCATAGGGAGAAGCCTGGCTATGGTCTATCCCTGGCACCGATAAAATGGGGGTACCGCGAAGAGCCCTTTGTGTTGAATTGTTCGGCCGTCCAGTTCAAGTATCATCTGGCTGCCGGTTGGTTTGGAGATACCAAAATCACTGACGCCCATCTATTCCGGGTGGGAGCGGTGGAATTCACAGAGTTTGTTTTAAAGGAATACGCCCCTCTGCTGATCAGAGCCGGGGTATATCACAGTGTCTTTGCTTCTAGATTCCGCTATCCCATATCCCGAGGGTTGTGCTGTGGAATGTTCGAAGTATTCTGCCATTTGTTCAACATATTCTATACAGCAGAGGGTGAAACATCTCTCGACCTCTGGAGTTTGTCACAGCTTTCTGGTCTGCCTATTGACGACGAGCCGTATGAAGAGGTCTACTTGGCAGATTCTGAGAAGGATAGCTCAGATGGCGAAGGCAAGTATTCACTTGGCTATTCCTACCGGTATTTAATGAAGGCCTATCGCTCCATCTGTCTGGCGCATAGTAGAGGATCCTCCAAGGGTTACCATCCTAGAGAGAAAGGCAGCAAGCTGAGGGTCCGGATAGGGCAGTGGATTCAGTATTTCTTTGACGGTCCCTTAAAATATGCGGACTTCCCTTCCATGGGTCCGACTGCCAGCAAGCAGATAAGGGCTCCTCGCTATAAGTCAGCGTTGCCATCTTCATTGCGCCGTGTTGGCAATGGTGGTCCAAACCCAGCAGGGGTGGACCCTATCACACATTGCGCGGCTTACTTCACATTCTGGTTGTGCACTTTTGCTCTCCCTCAAGGGGACGAGACAATCATTCGGCCGGAAGCCATATACCCGGCATGCCAGATGGCCTGGGGAATGAGGCTGTCACTTTGCCCAGTGGCCTTGTGTTTAATCTATAAATCTTTGGGGGATCTGTACAAGCATCGGACTCCCCGCTCTTTGAGGACCGTGGGCCCTTTTCACTTCTTCAATGCTTGGGTCTGCAGTCTATTTCTTGAATTGGCTCCTAGAACTCTGCAGGCAGATACAGTGTTGCCCAGAATGATTGAATTTGCCAGTGCCGAACCTGGGTCTTTCTCTGATCAGTTGTTCAAAATAAGGGTACCAGTGGATGCCCCTGGCAGCATTCATTTCTGGAGCTTGGCAGCAGGTTCAGCTCCTTTGGTTCATTCTCAAAGAGAATGTAAGATGGAAGAGGTAGAGACCTGTGTTCACCCCGTTTCAGGGGCTAATGCTGTTCGGTCTATTCTGGAGCCGGAGCTGGTTAGATGGGCCATGGCCATTCGACCCAGTGTTTTAGTTTTCAAGAAGGGTGGTCTGCTTCTTCTGGAACCATATTATCCATTCCTTTTCGGGCGGAACTTTGGCTATGACCAGCATATCCCTACATCAGTTGCCCAGTTTCCCCTGGATAGCCGGGCCAAGCACGGATCCGCCATTGTCGGCGATGGCCGGTTGTGGTGGGATTTCTATCATCGCCATGATGGCGCAGTTTTCAGAGTTCCCACTGTTTCCAACCGTGTTCCCCGTGTCACATCAGAGTATATCAAATGGTGGAACATTCGGACCAGCTTTTACAGGGATGGTAGGGGTGCATTCTGGGACGTGGCCGAGCATTCTTTTCTGAAACAACAGCCCGGGCCGGTATTTGACATCCCCGAGGCCCATCTAAAAAGGATTTATTCACAACATCCGAGGGAGGCTGAGAACTATCTGGCTCAGCGTCGAGTTCTGAAAGAAGGAGGCTCCGAGCCGCCCGCTCCTGTCTTTGCTGCCATTAACGAAGATACTTTTATGAAGAACTTGAAACATCTGTGCCATGTAGGAGGCGCTCGTCTGGAGGCGCAACAGTACCCCTTCCCTGTTGAAGAGCCGCTCCTGACAGTCGTCCCCTGGAAAGGTCCGACAGATAGATTTCATCCCTATAGGACGTTTGTGCGCAGGGAAGATAGGACTCAGACGTACTACAAGCACACGTCTTGGCTATTTGTTCTGCTGAATGTACATGGGTTATCTGCAGAGAGTCTGATAGCCGGCATATTGAATAAGCCATTGTTTATTTCTTTTCATTATGTCGACGGCTGGGGCATGGACCACCTCGACTTATTTCGATGTCTTGACTTTCATGGTCATAGCGATCTGGCATCTTTAGTGGAGAAGTGCCAGACATTTGGTGATGTCTGTTGGCTTGTCAAGGAGGCTGCTTTCCGCTCCAAGGAGGTAACTTATCTGTACTGGCCGCTTTCTGTCTTTTATGATGGCCCAGCAGGTATGGTCTCTCCTTTCTGACTGTAGTGCTTTCTGTTTGTTATTCAAACTCTGCATCTACTGGTCTCATCGCTTCTTCGATGTCTTCAACAGATAGGCCAGATATAAAGCGACAGGGGCTTTACAGAAAAATCATTGCGCAAGCTGAGAGGCCTGCTTATTTCGAAGTCCCTGCAGCAGCACCGACGACCACTCCCCTGCCTCCGGGCAAGAAGAGAAAGATTTCTGCCGTGAAGACTGCAGTTGGGAAGGCCAGGAAGGCTAAGAAGGCCCATGCTCGGCAGTCGGCTTCAGCAGTGATGGATCCTGGGACCCCTCTTCCTGATATCCCCTCCTTTGATGAGTTTGAATCTCAAAGGGCGGACGCCCAGACGTCAGTCAGGGGTAACATCAACAGACTGCAGTTGTATCTTTCATTGTCTTTTGCTGAATTTTACAGAAATCTTCGAATCTGACCCCCCCCTTCTGTACAGCCCAAGAGCCAGTTGTGACACCTTCTGTGGTGGAGACCAGATTGCCTTCCCCCACGCCGGCTAGTGAGGCGGAGGGTAAGTGTGCTTTTTAATCTTCTTTTGCACATTTCGATCATCTGTTTATTGTTTCTCTCACGAACCTTTCCCTGTAGTGACGGCCGGTGAGGGGGCTGCAGTTATGGGAGCAGCTGGCGATATAACTCAGCCACAGGAGGGCCATAAGACCCAGACGAAACGGGGCATTGTCCCTGTGAGGCGCATAGTTACCCGGTCTTCATCTAGGCAGACGTTAGGGATGCAAGTCCCGCCCGTGGATAGCGTGGAAATCTCTTCTAGCAGCTCCGCGATCGCTTCCGAGGCAGAGGGAGAAGGAGCAGATTTCGGTGAGAGCGAGACGGAGGGTATCTCCCAATCAGAGGCCCCACTTGTCTGTACTGCCATTGTCCCACTGTTCACCCCCTCCAAACTGCTGGTGCCGTCTTCTGAGGAGGAACTACAGGAAGAATTTGCTGGCTTGGACACCGAGGCAGATATAACTCCTCCCTTTGCTGCTTCGGCAGCGGAGCTTTCCTCTTCCTTGCACTCCTTTGAGGATATCGACATCACATTAGAAGTGGGTCTCTCTCCTTTTCCTCATCATTATTATATATTTTTTTTATCTGCTGCTTGATGTTGCATTGATCTGTTCACAGGAATCCCCTGTTGCTAGCCCGGTAGCGACTGCAACCTTTGAAGCCATTCTATCTGATACCTTGGCTATTGTTCCTGCTTCGTCAGCCACTTGTGCAGGCGTTTCTGAGATAATTCGCCCTGTGCCGGTGAGGGTGTAGTCTTCTACAGACTTAGCATTGCTGGACTTGAGGACCTCGGGAGAGAGTTCGGCCCTTATCCGGATCTTGGATTTCAGAGCTGAGACGGACCCAGTTAGGGGTTCCGCCTTTATACCGGCCGCAGTGATGACCATTGCACCGGAGTTAGCAATTCCCATGACAGTAATTATGGAAACTGAACTTTTGCCTCTTCAGTCCGTAGCCCCGCCGCCTTGACATTGAAGGAACTGGCCGCTGAAGCGGGGATGGAAGAAGGGGAGGTATCTGCCACAGAGATCGGAGTATTGTCCATAACTGGCCCAGAATCAATCTCCTTGCTCTCGAAATCTGAGGAGGAGGAGCCCCGAGAAGAGGATGCTGAAGATGCGGGTATCACATTGGGGACCCAGGAAGCAGCCGCTCCAGCACTTATTAAAGTTGCCCCTACGAGTATTCAAATAGCAACCCCCGAGGAGATGGAGGTGGAAGGCCTTTTGGTTTCGTCAGGGATTGCAGAGAGAGCTCAGTTGGCACCTTCAGCAGACCTCCCGTCTTCCTCTTCCCAGCCTGATGTTACACTATGGGCGGATATTGACAGTGAGGTGACTTTCGAGGTAGCTCCAGTTCCTTCTCCTGGCTTCGCTTCATCTGAGAGTTTTGTCAGGCAAAATCTTGACATGCTGCGCCAGCTGGTGGAGTCCCAGCCTGGACTGACTTATCTGCGGCTGAAGGAGATAGCCGAGCGTTTCACCGCCGGTCTACAGGCGATGGGCTGTCCCATGGAAATATGGGCCCAGCGGGTTCTATTGTTGTTAAAGTTTATACATCGCCGGGACTTCTTGGCACATATTATGTCTGACAGACTGGCAGCTTTGAAGTTGCAAAGGAAAGAGTGCAAGTCTGAGCTGGAGAAGATGGACTCGGTTCTTCAGGAGCGCCAATGCCAACTTCAGTCTCTGGCGCAGCGGGAGCAGTTCGTGGGCTGCCGGATAACCATCCTGGAGGCTGAACTGTTTGACCTCCGGGCTGAACTGTCGCAGATAACAACTTCTCGGCCGCAGCTTGCGGAGGAAGTAGCCCTGCTAGAGGGGCAGGTGGCATCCTTTCAGGACGAGTCTGCTCGGCTACAGGAGGAGGAGGCTCGACTTCATGAGCTGGGGGCTGCCCCGCATGTAGGGCTTCTGGCCTTCGAAGACATATTCCGGCGCCCGTGAATATCTGTTTCCCCCCTTTTTGTAATACAATTCCCCCTCAGGGGCCCTTCTTGTATTCCCTTTTTATTTAATGGAAAGGAATCTTTACACCAGTCTCATATGTGGTTTGTCCTTTACTTATCGCACCATCAATATTTCACGGCGATTTGGCAGTGGTTTCAGCGGTCCCTATGGGAATAGCCCGTACCTAGCAGGAGAGCGTCCACCCTTTCAGAGAAAGGATGGGGAACTCGCTCCACCGCGCGACGGTATCTGGAGGGTGCTTAAACCCGATCCTAGGGGTAGCCGAATAAAAAGGTTTAGAACATCGTCTGGAACAAACGGATGGTTCATCTCGGACAGGTTTCAAAGCTGGTCGGGGCAATGTATCAAACGACCGGTGACGGATTTTATCATCGATATTGGGTTTATATCGACGCAAAGAAGTTTTATAGGTTTCATCAGAATAGACACAAGGTCTAGACTGGGTAGACTTGATCACAGGTGGGACGTGAAAAGGGTATGTGGTTCCCACCAGAACGGGCGCAAAGTCTGAACTGGACAGGTTTCATCATTGGTCGGGCAATGTACCGATCGACCAATGGTTGGCTTCATCATCGATATGGGGCTTATATCGATGCAAAGGGATCTCATAAGTTTCATCAGGACAGACGTAAGGTCCAAACTGATAGGGTTTCATCATTGATCGGGCAAGGTGCCGGTCGATCAATAGCTGGTTTCATCATCGATATTGGGTTTATATCGATGCAAAGGGATTTCATAAGTTTCATCAGGATAGACGTAAGGTCTAAACTGGATAGGGTTTTATCATTGATCGGGCAAGGTGCCGGTCGATCAATAGCTGGTTTCATCATCGATATTGGGTTTATATCGATGCAAAGGGATTTCATAAGTTTCATCAGGATAGACGTAAGGTCTAAACTGGATAGGGTTTCATCATTGATCGGGCAAGGTGCTGGTTGATCAATAGCTGGTTTCATCATCGATATTGGGTTTATATCGATGCAAAGGGATTTCATAAGTTTCATCAGGATAGACGTAAGGTCTAAACTGGATAGGGTTTCATCATTGATCGGGCAAGGTGCCGATCGATCAATAGCTGGTTTCATCATCGATATTGGGTTTATATCGATGCAAATGAATTTCATAAGTTTCATCAGGATAGACGTAAGGTCTAAACCGGATAGGGTTTCATCATTGATCGGGCAAGGTGCCGGTCGATCAATAGCTGGTACGTAGGTAGAGGCGTAGGTCTCGTTAGGATAGACGTGAGGTCTATTCCAGCAGGTTTTATCGCGGGTGGGACTTTGCCAAGAAATACATAGGTTTCATCAGGATAGGCGTAGGGTCTATCCTGGTAGGGTTTTATCGTTGACCGGGCAAGGAGCCGATTGATCAAGGGAAGGTTCAGGAGTTTGATCAGGACGGACGTAAGGCCCGAACTGGCCAGGCTTTATCAGAATGATGACGGGTTTTATCGTTGGTGGGACATGTGAAAGAGGGTATGTAGATTTCATCAGGGTAGAGGTAAGATCTACCCCGGAAAGGCTTTATCATCGGTGGGGCATAGAGCCAGATGACCGACGGAAGGCTTCATCAGTGAAGGGGAGGTGAAGGCAACGTGCCGGTTGGCATGGAACTTCTGAATTACCACATTACCGACCCAAGCGCCCTTTCAGGTTTTCGCCGGAGCCAGCCCCCTCTTGCTTTTGCCCACGCGTCCTTTCGGATTTTCACGTGGCGGGGTACCCGATTTTGCCTGCAGTGCCCTTTCGGGTTTTCACCACAGCTGGATTTTAGCCATTTTTGCCCTTGCCCAGAATGCCTGAACAAGTCTGGCGGGGTATCTCTATGTTCAACCCCATTTTTATATATATACTTTTTTGTCGTTTTCTTTCTCTTTTCTTTTTCATTGTCTTTTCTGGGACCAGAACTTTCATCCTATGGACCATGGCGCCATATGTTTATTGTGGACACACGATCATTGATGTGGGTGTCAACATCAATGCAAAGGGAAGTAGGGTTTCATGATCTATCCAGACGAAAGGTCCGAATTGATTTAGAGGATATAGATAGCAGCTCGGGCACGCGGCCGTTTGCTGAAAATGTGAGTTTCATCGTTAATGTGGGGTTTAACATTAACGCAAAGGAATAGAGTTTCATGATCTATCCAGACGGAGGGTCTGAATCGATTCAAAGAGCAGTGTTGTGCTATGTCAGAGCGGACGGAAGGCCCACCCTGAATGGATTTTAGCGTCGAACAGGCAGCGTGCCAACCGATCGATAGCGGGTTTCATCATTGGTATTGGCTCATACCAATGCAAGGATTTCATATGCTTCATCAGGATAGACGTAGGGTCTAAGCTGGACAAGGTTTTATCGCTGATCGGGCAGTGTGCCGGTCGATCAGTATCAGGTTTCATCATCAGTATTGGATTTATACCGATGCAAGGAGTTCATGGATTTCACCAGGATAGACGGAAGGTCTAAACCGGATAGGTTTCATCATAGATCGGGCAGTGTGCCAATCGATCAACAGCAGGTTTCATCACGGCGGGATGTAAAGAGACCTGTAGATCTAGTTGGAATAGACGTAAGGTCTAAACCGGATAGGGTTTTATTGTTGATCGGGCAGTGTGTCGGTCGATCAGTATCAGGTTTCATCATCAGTATTGGGTTTATACCAATGCAAGGATTTCATAGGTCTCATCGGGATAGACGTAAGGTCTAAACCGGGCAGGTTTCATCGTGGTGGGTCTTAGACAGAAATAAGTGGAAGTGTTTTATCAGAACAGACGGAAGGTCTATCCCGAGGTGGGCTCATTATCGAGGGAATTTTTCTTGAGCAATGCATGAAGGCTTCAACAGAATAGACGTAAGGTCCATTCCGGATGGGTTTAATCGTTGATCGGGCAAGGCGCCGGTCGATCGACGAGGAGTTTTATGGTGGGAGGTGAGGCTTTCTTTGGAATCACCACATTACCGACCCAAGCACCCTTTCGGGTTTTCGCCGGAGCCAGCCCCCTCTTGCTTTTGCCCACGCGCCCTTTCGGGTTTTCACGTGGCGGGGTACCCGATTTTGCCTGCAGTGCCCTTTCGGGTTTTCACCACAGCTGGGTTTTGGGCCATTGTTACACTTGTCCCTAATATAGGGGCAAGTCTGGCGGGGTATCTCTATTTTTAACCCCATTTTTTTTTACTTTCTTTTTGTTCTTTCTTCTTCCTTCCTCTCTCTCTTTTTTTTAGAGGGTGACAGGTCGGAATGCCACCAGCTCAAGATGAGGGTAGCTTGGTTAGGGCGGAGTGCCGCTAGACCAAGAGATGGGTAGCTCGGCTAGGGCGGGGTGCCGCTAGACCAGAAAAAGGGTGTAGCTTGGCTAGGGCGGAGTGCCGCTAGACCAAGAAATGGGTATAGCTTGGCTAGGGTGGAGTGCCACTAGACTAAGGAAAGGGTGTAGCTTGGTTAGGGCGGAGTGCCGCTAGACCAAGAAATGGGTGTAGCTTGGTTAGGGCGGAGTGCCGCTAGACCGTGAAAAGGGTGTAGCCTGGCTAGGGCGGAGTACCACTAGACCAAGGAAAGGGTAGCTCGGCTAGGGCGCAGTGCCGCTAGACCAGGAAAAGGGTGTAGCTTGGCTAGGGCGGAGTGCCGCTAGACCAAGAAATGGGTATAGCTTGGCTAGGGCGGAGTGCCGCTAGACCAAGGAAAAGGGTAGCTCGGTTAGGGCGGAGTGCCGCTAGACCGAGGGAAGGGTAGCTCGGCTAGGGCGGAGTGCCGCTAGACCGGGAAAAGGGTGTCGCTTGGCTAGGGCGGAGTGCAGCTAGACCAAGAAATGGGTATAGCTTGGTTAGGGCGGAGTGCCGCTAGACCAAGAAGTGGGTGTAGCTTGGTTAGGGCGGAGTGCCGCTAGACCAAGAAATGGGTGTAGCTTGGTTAGGGCGGAGTGCAGCTAGACCAAGGAAAGGGTAGCTCGGTTAGGGCGAAGTGCCGCTAGACCGTGAAAAGGGTGTAGCCTGGCTAGGGCGGAGTACCACTAGACCAAGGAAAGGGTAGCTCGGCTAGGGCGGAGTGCCGCTAGACCAGGAAAAGGGTGTAGCTTGGCTAGGGCGGAGTGCCGCTAGACCAAGAAATGGGTATAGCTTGGCTAGGGCGGAGTGCCGCTAGACCAAGGAAAGGGTGTAGCTTGGCTAGGGAGGAGTACCACTAGACCAAGGAAGGGTAGCTTGGTTAGGGCGGAGTGCCGCTAGACCAAGGAAAGGGTGTAGCTTGGCTAGGGTGGAGTGCCGCTAGACCAAGAAAGGGTAGCTCGGCTAGGGCGGAGTGCCGCTAGACCAAGGAAAGGGTAGCTTGGTTAGGGCGGAGTACCACTAGACCAAGGAAGGGTAGCTCGGCTAGGGCGGAGTGCCACTAGACCAAGGAAAGGGTAGCTTGGCCAGGGCGGAGTGCCGCTAGGCCAAGGAAAGGGTAGATTTTGTCCGATTACTCGGGGAATGTTGGTTGTGCTGGATGATACAGCTTCAGATGTCTTCCGTTGAGTGGCGAGAATTTGATTTCCCCACGATGGTTGACAACCATGTAGGCCCCTCCTTCGTAGACCCTCTGTATCACATAAGGACCTTCCCAATTAGCATTCAGCTTTCCTTTTGGGTTGGACGCCATGACTTCTTTTTTCTTGACCATGACGAGGTCGCCTTTCTTGCATTCTCGTCCTTTTACGAGTTTGTTGAATGCAGTGGCCATGCGGGCCTGATACATTTGGATACTCTTCTGGGCTCGGAGGCGCTTCCCTTCCAATTCAGCCAGTTCTTCTAGTCTTCTTTCTGCATTGGTCTGTTCGCCACGGGCCAGGCCATATTGGACTGCCACTCTGAGTGACGGGACTTCCAGCTCTAGCGGAACCATTGCCTCTGAGCCGTATACCAGCGAGTATGGCGAGCACCCTGTAGGTGTCTTGAAGACGGTGCGGTTTGCCCATAGAGCTTCATACATTTTCTCTTCCCAGTCCTTCTTATTAGAACTGACGACCTTGGCCAACAAGGTGCAGAGAGTCTTGTTAAAAGCTTCTGCCAATCCGTTTGCCTGTGGATTGTAAGGAGTGGAGGTCCTCCATTCGATCTTATATTTCTCAGCAAGCCGATAGACCTTCTGATTTCTGAAATGACTTCCATTGTCGGATATTATTCGGCTGGGGATCCCGAACCGGAAGATAATGTTCTGTTTGATGAATCTGGCGACCAATTCACCAGTCACTTCTCTTAATGCTATAGCCTCCGCCCATCGGGAGAAGTAATCTGTTATGGCCAGTATGTACTTATGTCCGACCGAGGAAGTCGGCAGTGGCCCGACTACATCAGTTCCCCATTGTGCAAATGGCCAGCTGGGAACTGTAGGGTGCAGAGTCGTAGGAGGCCTTCTAGGCACAGTAGCATGCTCCTGGCATTTCTGGCATGATTTTACAAATTTACAGCAGTCTTCAAACATGGTGGGCCAATAGTAGCCCAACTTCTTGATTTCTATCTTCATCTTGGGACCAGCCTGGTGGGCACCTGCTGTCCCAGCATGTGTTTCTTTCATCGCTTGCCAGGCTTCCTCAGTGGACAGACAGCGGAGTAGAATCTTCTTGCGTGCATCTGCCATTATTCGGAACAAAATTCCGTTCCTGAGTTCATAAGAATCTTTGATTCTTAAGAGTTTCATCTTTTCTTCTCTTTTCTGCGACAGTTGTTAATGTAGAAACCACTGCAGCAAGTGTTGTCTCCAATCAGACGCTTGTTTAGTGCTGATGGTGGCAACCTCGTCTTCTTCGGGGCACTCTTCTAGCATACTGGGGACTTGCCGCAGGTTCATAACGACAATGTTCAGTGTCTTATTTGGTGGGACTGCTAGTGAGCTGGCCAGCTTCGCCAGTGCATCAGCCTGGGCATTGTGTCCACGGCCCACATGCTTGAGCTCAATATGGTAGAATTTCGCCATGAGGCGCACAGCTTTTTGGTGGTAGGGACTCAGTTCTGGCTTCCGCACTTCGAACTCCCCTTGGATCTGTTTTATTATCAACATTGAATCCCCGAATACTTGAAGTATTTGGATACCCATGTTGAGGCTTATATATAGCCCGATTATCAGAGCTTCATACTCGGCCTCATTATTGGTGCAGGGCTTGTTTATAGAACAGGAAGTATGCACGACCTCCCCTTCTGGTGATTTCAGCACAATACCGGCTCCAGCCCGTATTCTGGTCTTTCCATCGGAGTCTGTCTCTGTTCTAGATGCTCCATCAAAGAATAGTTGCCACATAACTGGCCGAGCCTGGCAAGCTTCGAGTGTTTCATCATCGGGTAACTCAGTCCCTAGCATATCATTTTCCGGCACAGGATGCTCTGCGAAGAAATCAGCCACGGCCTATCCTTTTATCGCCCTCTGGGGTGTATAGGTAATATCGAATACCATCAGGATCACTGCCCATTTGCCCAACCGGCCCTTCAGTACTGGCTGAGTCAATATATATTTGAGCGGATCTGCTGCAGATATCAATCTGACTTCATGTGACAACATATAGTGTCGGAGCTTTTTGACAGCAAAGACTAGTGCCAAGCAGGTCTTTTCTATGTAGCTGTAGGTTTCTTCAGTTCTAATCAGCCTCCTACTTAGGTAGTACAAGGCTTGTTCTTTGCCTTCTTCATTTATCTGTGCCAGCATTGCCCCCAGGGAACAGTATGTGGCCGCGATATACAGTATCAAGGGCCTGCCCTTAATCGGTGCCCCCAGCACCGGAGGGGTCTTGAGATATTCTTTCAGCTTATCAAAGACTTCCTGACATCCATCGTCCCAGAGGAACGGTACATCTTTCATCATGAGCTTGTGAAAGGGGTGGCATCTTCCCGACAGATTTGATATAAATCGTCGGATATAGGCCAGACGCCCTTGCAGAGATCTCAGCTCGGACAGATTCCTCGGTGGAGGGAGCTCCTGGATAGCCTTAATCTTGGATGGGTCAATTTCAATGCCCCTATGACGGACAATAAACCCGAGGAATTTTCCACTGGACACGCCGAAGGCGCACTTCATAGGATTCATCTTGAGCTCATATTTGCGCAGCCTCTGGAACACTACCCTCAGGTCTTGCAAATGGTTTTCTCTTCTGCTAGTTTTTACTACCAGATCATCAATGTAGCACTCTACTTTCTTGAAGAGCAAATCATCAAAGATCTTTGTCATAGCTCTTTGGTAGGTAGCGCCGGCATTCTTGAGGCCAAACGGCATCCTTTTGTAGTAGAATATCCCCTTCGGAGTGCGGAACGCAGTGTGCACTCTGTCTTCTTCAGCAATCCAGATCTGGTTATATCCGGATGACCCATCCATAAATGACAGGGCTTCATGACCAGTAGTCGCATCGATCATTACTTCAGTGATTGGCACTGGGAAATCATCTTTCGGGCATGCCTTACTAAGGTCCCGGAAATCAACACATATTCTGATCTGCCCATTCTTCTTCTTTACGGGCACTATATTGGCTAGCCATGTAGTATATTGGTTCTCTTCAACAAAGCCTACATCAATCAGCTTGTCAACCTCTTTGTTAATCTGATTTATTAATTCAGGGCGCATTCTCCTGGAAGGCTGCTTTAAAGGGCTAGCCTCTGGGTTTATTGCTAATCGATGCTGTGCCACATCAGAACTCAGTCCCGGCATTTCATCATATGTCCATGCAAAGCAGTCTCGGAATTCTTTCAAGAACTGTACATACTGTTCCCTGGCAGCTGGCTCCAGCAGTGCGCTGAGGAATGTCGGCCTTGGCTCATCTGCGGTCCCCAGATTTATTTCCACAAGCTCATCGACGGTGGCCTGACCTCCATCTTCGACCTCGGGCGGGGCTTCTTGCAAGTCAATGAAGCCTCCCAGGATATAATCTTCTTCAGTTTCATGACCCTCTGTTTCATCATACTGGTCATCAGCGAGTGCTGGCTCATCATATACGGCCAATATTGTTGGATTCTGTCTAGTCTGCCCCGAGGACGTGACTGGTTCAGCAGGAAACTCAACAATGGAGTCTTCCGCCCTTAGAGGCTTTTCTGGTGCAGGCTCCCTTGAGAGATCATCATCCTGTAGAGCCCGGACTTCTTCCAGGATGCGCTCAAACTCCAGGCATTCCCTCAGCTCTTTGGCTACTTGGTCTTCATCCGGGGTTCCCGTATCAAACTTTGCTTCAGCATGGAACAGGTCCTCTTTGCAAGGTAGGTCTTCCCAGCACCAATCTTTCTTTGCTTCATCAGACGTCCCCGTCTCCGGCTGACTGTCTGGGGCTTCATTGTTCATTATGGATTGATAAATGATTTCTTCATCTTCCGAGGGGTACTTGTCATATCCCACCTCGGGAGGGTCTTCATGCTGGTAGGAGACAGAGATGATGTCCACCTCAGCTTCATAGTATTCTTGAAGGGTATAACCCAATCCCGGGTGCTGAGTGATCTTCCTCAGTTCTTTATTATCTCGAGGCGGATCCCATAGCTCCTTGAACGCCTTCTTTTGGGCAACAGGTTGTAGTGATGGCATCTGCATTTTAGAGAACATCTGCGAAACCCGCTTGGTAGCATAGTCCAAGCCCGTGATCGGCACCATCCGGTTTGCAGATTCTTCAGAGACCATGCAGTCTTGATCATCGTCTTCGACTGGCTCCCCGGTGTAGAATATGGTAGGAGGCTCGCAGAAGCGAGGGATTTCCATAATCTTCAGTGGTAGCACCGTCAGGTACTCGAGGCTGACGATGGGTTTAAATAAACCCTGCGGAACCTCCACTTGTGTGTACTTTTCTTTCATTTCTTCATTGATATCATCCGGGTGAATGCTAGGAGGGGTGATCCGAGCAAAGTCACCAGCATAAGAGATGTGAGATACCTCATGCTTTTTAATATAGCCCTTTGGTGGCGGTGGAGACCAATTTCTTGCCTTCGTCGTCGGCTTTTTCTGGCTGACCACAGCCTCTTTCTCTTCACCCTTTTGCGACACCTCCGTGTAGTAGGATGCATCGAGCATATGGCACTCGAATACTTCGAAGGGATGCAGATCCGCAAACACCCTCTCTTCTTTTCCTTCATGGCAGTATTTAATGCATTGATGTAGCATGGACGGCACTATCTGATATTCATGCAGCCACGGTCTCCCCAGCAGGGCCTTATATGTGGTGTTGGAGTCGATTACATAGAATCGTACCACGGTAGTGAGATCCCCCAATGTGAGGTTAAAATCAGCCACCCCAAGGGGCGTCTCACATTTCTGGTTGAATCCCGCAATTTTCATGTCTCTGACCTTGGTAAGCTGCAGGTCAAAGTAATATTTTTGATAGATGCGGTATGGGAGAATGTTCACGGCAGCCCCGGGATATATTAGTATCCTGCTCAGTGGCTGACAGTTCAGGGAGCCCCTCATATACAGCGGTCTGTTATGAGAAGAATTCGGAATCAGCATGTCATCCTCTGTGAATGTAACTGACGGCCCAGAATTCACTTCTGTCAAGAGTGCTTCATATTGTGCCGGCGACTGCAAGGTATCAACAATTGCTTGGCGAGCCTCTTCACTCAGAGAGAGGATCTCCCAGATGGAGAATCTGGTAGGGAGCTTCTTTAGCATTTTCATGATTCGGCTGCCCACCCTGACATTAGACAGTCTCATTTCTTCCGCCCATCGGAGTTTTGGAGGTTCATGTGGTGCCAGTGGCCTCTGCTGCCCAGTGCTGGTTTCATCCTCTGGACTGATTTCTTGGGGGGCTTCTTCTATAGCAACGGCCCCTGGTGCCGTCAGAGAGTTATCCCCTTCTTTCTCATTCTGCTTGTAGGCTACAGACGCCGATTGCTGAGGTCTCTTGCCTTTATCTAGTCCAGCCTGTATCGACTGCCCATTTTCTAGACTAGACAGAAATTCCAGAAATGTTGGAGTTTGACCTCCTTTCTTCTTTTCCTGGTACAAGCTGGCAGGGGGAGGAACCTGGACACCTCGTACCCCCGGTTCGGGAATCTGGTAGGGTTGTTCCCCCCTGAACATAATGTTATGATTAGCTGGTGGTGGGCGCCCCCACCTTCTTCCGGAGCGTGTTGCATGTGCTGAGGTCGAGGCCTCGGCATGGTTGGCTTCTAGCGGGGCATTTGATGTTTCATCCTCATCACCCTCCCCGGGCGAGGTAAAGAGTGCTGACAGGGTGTTACATTGTACTGTCACGACCCTTTTTCCCTTCTTGGACTTGGGCCGTCTCTTCTTTTTCTGAGAATTTGGCTTTATTGGCCCCTGCCCCCAGAAGGGTTCAGTCTCAGCTTTTTCTTGTTCTGCCTCTGACTGCTCTTTAATTTTTAATTCTTCGAGCTGTTCCCAGAGTATACAGTCTTTCACCAGCAGGTGCCCGGGCTTTTTCTACTCATATTCATCGAGCCCATTAATATACTGCTGTAAACGCCTGGCTGCAGGACTTACTTCCTTATGTGCAGGTAGGGGGGCTTGTCTTCTCCGGTTATGAATGGGGATCCGGATGACTGGCCCTGTCTCAGCTGTGCGCCATACTGGCTTTACTGGAGGCGGTTCAGGTCTTGGTGTGACACCGCGGATAACTGCTCCATTGGTATTGGCTGCGGGAGTCTTCTTTCTGTTCTTTATGGGTTTCATCTGCCATTCTTCCTGATCCTTCAGTGGGGTGAGGAAGCAAGCTTCATAAGTATGCCTGGTACATTCTTCAACGGCCTCCTTAGGCAGCTGCTGGTAGATTGAAATCATATTGGCGGCCATTTTTAATGCCGGAGGCTCATGTGGACGAGGTGGCTCTACCTGGTAATCTCCTAGCTGTAGCTCGCCCTTTTTGACCATGCTTTCCATAATATCTTTGAAGACGTAGCAATCTTCAATTGCGTGCCCCAGCGCACGGTGATATGGATAGAACAGCGGATCACCTTTCTTTGCCGCGTCATCGGGTCTCTTTGGTTCAGGCAATGTTACCTTGTTGAACTTGTATGCCCAGTTGAATAGTGCGGCTGTCTTATCTTTCGGGAAAGAGTATGGCTTTCTTATTTTGTTTCTCAGAGAGACCTTATCTTTTCTTTCTGCTGTGTCTGCTGGCGGGGGAGCTTCATCCGCCCCCTTCTTCCCTTTCTGTTGCTCGAAGGTTCTAAAATCGACGGCGTTAGCCTCAGAGTGCGATGGTCGTCGATCATTAGATTTCCCTTTCGGCACAGTTGGAGCATTGGCGGTCGAACGCTTAGACAGGAACGTCTCGACCTCCGCCACTATATTGTTCAATCGGTCAAATGTTCTGACATCTGCACCAATCATCTTTTCCAGTACCTCTCTCCTGAGGCTCTGCTTACATATTTGCACTGCATCTTCTTGATGAGGAGGTCTTCTGCATCTCATAGCTAAGTTCCTCCACCTTTTGATGTAGTCCAGTGCTGTTTCATCTTGCTTTTGCCTGGTTGCATATAGTTCTGCTATTGTAATTTCTCTTTCTGTGACGTGAAATCTGTCGCGGAACTTTCTTTGCATATCAGGCCAATCGGCCACTGACCCAGCCGGCAGGCTTGAATACCATTCAAAGGCTATCCCGGTGAGGGATGAGCTGAAGAACTTAAGCAGATAAGCTTCATCAGCTGCCAAGTCACCCATGATTGTGGTGTAGTAAGCTATGTGCTCCCTGGGAGAGCCCTGGCCATTAAATTTTTCAAGCTTCGGCGGCTTACTGACGCCTGGAGGTAATCTCTTAGCAGCATACTAGGGAGGATATGGTACCTTGTACACATCGTAGACACTAGCATCATCACCAGTCTTTTCAGACAGCTTCATCTCCATAATCTTTTCAATCATCAGCTTCTGGGCTATGGCTGGATCTATGTTTTCCGGGAAGAAGTGAGCTTGTTGCTGAGTGTAAGGAGTTGTCATCACAGTTGCGCGCAAGGTAGGCGCGGTAGGCTGCGTCTGAGATGCAGAGGGCTGAGCTACCGTCTGCTGCAGAACGGGTTGGCTCGGTGCTTTGCCCTTATCAGCCGGAAGAGGATTAGCTGGAATAGCCATTTCTGTTGAGCTGGCAGTCTGCCCCACAGGCTCGGCTTGCTTGGAGACCGGTGTAGCTTCATGCCTCTCATTTAGCTGTCTTCTGAGAGCATTGATCTCTTGTCGATATCTTCTAAACATCATCTGGATCATGGGATCCAGGGTTGACGGGATCTGTAGATCTTCTGAAGTCCCTTCAGCATCATCGACGAAGGGATTATCTTCATCTTCTGCTGTCACCACATTAACTATCATAGTGGTGATCTTGCGGACTTCATCATCAGTCTTCATCTTATCCTTGGCCGCCTGGCCTCTTCTTGTGACGGGGCCTGGTCTAGTTGCTAGTCTGAACAGTTTATCTGGCTGTGTTGGTAACATATCCTGTCCTTTGACAAGCCCGGCCATATTGCAGGCAAAGATCTGCATCTTTTCCCTCTGCCTGTGGACTTTCCTTCTCACCTGATCGGGGTATTTGAGCGGGTCAAAGACTGATATTCTTTCTCTAGCTTCTTCCCTATGCAGGTCTTCTTTCCCATACCCGGCTCTGTGGCCTTCTTCATAATCATTGGAATCGGAGGAGGAGACTCCGAGCATCACTTCTTGAAGGGTTTCTTCTTCTTCTTCATCCATGGTGCCCAAGGCACGGGATAATCTTTGCTGCGCGAGGGCGGAGTTCCCCAGGTAGTGAAAGTAGTCTTGAGCCACTTGTTTCATCTCCTCTTGATTGTGCCTTCGTGGCTCTGGTTGGAGCATCAACCTTTCCTGGCTCTTCTGCTGATAAGCCAGTCTCTCCACCTGAGCAGTCAAGTGCTCGGCTCTGCAGTATTTGAGTATATTGGCCTGTCTGGCACAGGCTCTTGGTCTTCTTAGGGTGACAGCAGCGACTGGTTCGCTTATTCTCATTTCCTCTTCCTCCCTGAACCTTCTACTCCCATCTTGGCAGCAGTTGGCAGCATAATTCTTTCTTTCCCATCTTTTGCCCCCAGCCATGGGGTGGGTGACCGTGAGGTCTTCCTTCTGCTGATATCTTCTGCCCCTCATCCTGGGGCGGATAGTAGTCAGATTTCTTCCTTCATTCTCTTTCTCATCTCTCCTACCCCAAGCCCTGGGGTGAACAACAACAACATTTCTTATGTCTTTTCCTTCTTCTCTTCTGCTTCCTGCCCTGAAGCGGACAACAGCGGTATCAACAATGTTCTCTTCCTCTTGAGCTGGGACCCAGCTTTGGATTTTCTTCGGCCGCCAGATCTGTCTGAACTTGGGCGGCTTTGGTGCCAGTGGCTTTCTATCCTCCTCTTTCATGTCGACCCTCCTGGCAGCTAGTACCCGGAACCTGTTGGTAGTGGGCACCATCGGGACGATCGTGTCCGGCTTGACCGCCCTTGGGCAACCACTAAGGTTTACCCGGACATCTCCAATCAGCATTGTCTTTCCTGAGTTGGATATCCGACGACCCGCAGCAATGGGTCGGGCTCTCCTGTCGGATCTCCTCCTTCTTCCAGCAGCAGAGGATGCGCCCCTTTTCGCCTCGTGATGGACGAAGCAGGCCACGACCTCAGGAATATCTTGCATCACCTGGCTCATTTTGGGGCTGGTAACTTGCGGCGATGTCTCGACAACAGTCCTTTGCTCCTGGTTGTCAATCTCGAGCAAGTCAGTGAAGATGAGGCCCAGGCAGTTGGGCATCCCGACAGCAGGCGGCATCAATCCGAACGAAAGAGATACCGCCAGGTAGCCTTCTCGAACATGCACATCGACCGCTTGTTGATCAAAGCATACAGACATGATTCCAGCCGTCATCGTGGCTTCCTGAAAATAGAGAAAGCACGGAATCAGAAATTTGAGGGGGGGCCCACTGGGCCTCCTATTTTGGCGTAGAGATGAAGGGAGACTAGGTCCCACCGGGCGTGCCAGACTTGTGGACGCGGGATTTTATCTCGCTTATTATTATTATTTATTTATTTATTTATTTATTTGGTTTGTTTGTTAGGCGTGCCAGTCACATGTGTGACGATTTCATTGTGCGCTCGACTTGACTTGATTAGTCGATTGTGAAGTCCGAGTCGGGACCAAAAGTCCGTCATACCATAAAGGCTATGACGTTAATTACGTCCTTCCTAAGAAGGACGACCCTTGATTAAACGCCGAAATAGGAGGCCTCAGAAGGCAGTCAAAATACTAGTGTGCGAAATAAAGGCTTCGTGCTCATGGAAAAGGACGAATGGAGGGCGGATTTATTTGGTTCAACGGACTAAATCGGGCGGCACAACCTTTAACTTTGAGCCGTACCGGGTAAGGATAGAAGACCATCCACGCAGTGGCGGGACGGAATTCGGCTAATCATTAGGGTGTTCCCTTCTGACACTTCCACTTGACCGGATGCTCCGAATGGGTTCGTTTCCCCCGAAGATGGAGCCGGGTGGGAAGTGTATCGGAGACACCCCCTTGACTCATCGGGGTTGATGACATTGGACTAGATTTCGGCAGCATCTCCCCTCAACTTGGAGCATACCCAAGGGGAAATAGGTGATCATCCACGGAGTGCCGGGATGAAACCGAAAGAGAAAGGCACTGGGCCCTGGCACGGTGTGATGTTGGGGATGGTTTCCCATTTATTTATTCCATGTGGTGTACCCTGTGACCTGCAGATATCCCTCGAATTAGTGTGGCAGGGTGCTCAAGGATTGGGCAGACGAGGAGAGGCTCTCGGCATGGCTGTAACGAGCATAGGCAGGCTTCCCGGCGCGGGGGAGTGGGTTCTCGGCATGAGGTTCCCGGCATGGTTTAAAGAAAGAGGAGGGAGCTCTCGGCGTGAGGTTCCCAGCGCGGGGGAGTGGTTCATCGGCATGAGGCTCTCGGCATGGTTTTAAAGAAAGAGGAGGAAGCTCTCGGTGTGAGGTTCCCGGCGCGGGCCGCGCCGGGAGCTATGGCGCCGGAAAGGTTTGTGGAGGCTTGTGGGGTTCTACGGTGCTCTGTTTTGGGGATTTTTCCTGGGATTCAGGTAACGGCTAGGGGGTTTTAGGATGCGAACGGAGAAGGGGCCGAGGGCTCTACCAGGTTACCAGATTAACATCAAGGAGTCACATGGATGGAAGGGATTCGAGGGATTGAAGTCACCAGGCGTTCGAACCCTTTGGAACAGGCTTTATGCCGTTCATATCGCCGACCATCCAGGAGATCAAGAGATGACTGTCTCTGATCCCTGTAATGGCCCCAATGGCTTAGGAAACTTGAGAGGACTATGGACTTCGCAACGTTTAAATCATCGATGTCGTCGAAGGAGAGAGAGAGGGACAAAGCCCAAATATCCACGGTGAGGATCGGGGCTCTGTTACCTCCTTCCCATCTGAAACAATCATGCATATAGGCACAAGAAATCACTGAAATTCTAAGTATCCGAGCAGTTAACATATGCGGGGGATAACATACATTCCGAGAGAGAGAGCACAGGGAGAAGAGGGCCAACCAAAACCATTTCATCGGAACAACCGTGGAGTTGCATTTCACTGTTTCATCGTTTACATAATTCATAGAACAAAGGGGACAGATGGAAGAAAGATAGACTAATACACTATCTCCTCGACAACAGGGAGGTCTCTTCACTTCGAAAGCAGGAAACGAATCGAAGCTTATACATCAAAAAGAAAGGAAAGCAGGAAGGGACGATGGCAATAAAGGGAAGGGGAGGGCGGAGCATTGACTCCTCTCCCTCCCCTAGCACCCCACCTTCTCCTTCCTCCCGAGCTCGCGGCAGCTTTTCTTCTCTTCTCTCTTTTTATCTGGCTATCTGGAGATGCCTCTCTTCGCTCTTTTTTTTTTCTTTGCTTCCTTTCTTTCTTGCCCTCTCTGTCTCTGTCTGTCCTCTCCTCTTTTTTAGAGGGTGAACAGAGGGAGGTTTTATAGGCACAGCAGCCCCCCTTCTCGGCATGACCCTTCCCGGCGCGCCGAAGACGACTTCCCGGCGCGCCCTTGTCAACCGGGGAGGCTTCTCGGCGCCCCTATGGGCTTTGGACCTTGTGAGGATTTCCCGGTTCCACCTTAGTGAGCCCATTTGGGCTTTAATATCTTGAACTCCCTCGTTCTCAAGTCTGGACTATCGAAGACATATAACCTGCCTTTTCATTTGTGAGTCCTTCGAGCCTGTCAGAACATGTGAAGGTTGATTAGTGAGTTGACATAGTCTTATCAGAATATTTCTGGATATTTTCATCAGTCAGTAGACCGCAGTTCTTCATCAGTACTGTTATCTGGATGACGACAATACCGGACATCAGCTTGACTGGGAAAGGCTTCAGCCGGGTGGCAACTTTAGTGACGACTATTTTATAATTCTGGCTTTGCAGGAATCTATGAGGGCTTCATGTATGGTTCGATCTTCTCTTTGGTCTCATCTTTATTCTCAGTTATATTTTAGGTGTCAACACTCCCCAATGCAAGCAAGAAAATCCTCGGACACAAAAGAATGAGTTGCACCACAATCGAAAAGAACATGAGCTGGACGACCGAAAATCGAAATCGTACCTTCTACCAGATTAGCTGCCACAGCTTTTGCACGGGTGATGTGAGTGACCCTGCCTCTCGGAGGATGGCCGGCTGTAGAAGACTGCTGGGAAGAAACTGGAGCAGGTAGATAAGACGGCTGAGGTTGAGGCGGCGGAGGAAGACGAAACTGAGGCTACTGCGACTGGGTAAACCGCGAGAACTGCACCGGTTTCGGCTTCAGCGGATAGTCTCGGACTATGTGACCCGGCTGATCACAGTGGTAACAGACGATCGGCAAAGAACACGACACGCCTGGATGACTGCCACCACACCTCGGACACGGACGCTACTGACTACCGGAAAAATCTTGGCGCGGTCGAACAGAAGGAACGGACAGCTGACTTGAATCGGAAGGCGCCGAATGCTCAAACTTCCTCTTCGACTTCTTATTCTTGAATTGCCAGAAACGGGAATCAGAAGGAGAAGAGACACCGTTGACAGCAGGAACGACAACAGGAACTCCTGGGACAGACGGCTGGTAAGTCGGCTGAAACTGCACAGTCAGCTGCACCATTCTGGCATGAGAAAGCCCTCGAGTCCTCGCCATTTTCATCTCCACTGCAACAGCAGCCTCGTACGCTAAATCCAACTCAGACACTTGGGTAGCGAACAACGACAGGCTCAATTCCGCTTTCAATCCGCGCAGAAACTGCTAAGTCTTCATAGCTTCATCAGCAAAAATATGGGGCGCGTACCTACCCAATTCGATGAACTTATCTCGGTACTGCAACACAGTCATGTCACCTTGCGCCAGCTCTAGAAATCGGTACATCTTTGCTAACTTGAGGCAGGCCGGAGTGTAAGCACGCTCGAAAGCTGCAACGAACTCTGCCGAGGTGATTTGCCGAAGCGGACGGGAACGGAAGGCAACCTCCCACTCTGTAGTCCACCACGTGCGTGCGGTACCTTGAAGCTGATAAGTAGCCAACATGACTCTCTCATCATCCGCGCACTCCATCGATTGGAACACGCACTCAGTGGCATTGAGCCACGATCTAGCTGCCTCCGGATCTAATTGACCCTCGAAAGTCGGTGGGTGGAATAGCAGGAATTCCTTTAACGCTCTACCACGACCACCGGGCACTTCTTCACGCGGAGCAGGGTTGACAGAGACTGGCACAGCTGGGGCAGAGGAAGTGCCACTCTCCTCCCGAGGAGCCCGAGCTTTCTTCCATCCATGAGGCAACATCTTGAATCTAGGAAACACACGATAACGGAAAACCATCAGTAATCACGAGAAACATCCTAAGCCAGCAATGGACGACTCAGTGGACTTACTCTGGACCAGCACAAGTTCCAATTCCTAATACAAATCCCCAACACAGCTCTGATACCAACTGTGACGACCCAGAGCTCCGGATACCGATATACCGATAACATCGATACACCGATACCAAGAACTGGGGAAGCCACCCAAGAGGCTGATGAGGTCCCTGAAGGGTTAAAGGAGTTTGCTGAGGAGTTGCATAACGAATTGAGACCGCAGGCGTGCAATATTAATTACGACAGTAATTAATAAATAAGTGCAGAAGTAATTTAAAATATCAGAGTGGTAAAATATATACAATAGTCCATATTTACAAATAACAGAGGTCCACTGTACAACTACACGGGGCATACCCCGGCTCAAAAGAACAAAAAAGACAAACCGACAGGAGCTGGCACTCTAACGACGGTCGGCTCAACCACGAGAAGGACCGGTGGACGACTGGGGCGGCTCACCTGAAAGAAGAAAGGGTGAGTCACAGCCAGACTCGGTAGGGGTCACACGGATCCCTACCTCACACTAAACAAGCAAGCATGCAAATATAAAAGCAATTAGAGCATGCATTTAAACAATAAACAGGCAGATGCACAATTTAATAAATAAATAATAACGACAGGAAATAGCGTCAGGAGCTAAATCTACCAATAGAATAAACCACTGCTAACCAAGTGAAGTGAGAGACGGAACAACTCACTAGAAGGACAAGACCAGACGCGTCCCCTGACGACTCACACTGCGTCTTGGCAACTCGCAAGTCTGGATCTCGACAAGCGAGAGGCGTGACAGGACCAAACCAAGTACTAGTCAGAGCGACACTCGTCAGTGCCAGTCCAAGTCTCCGACCACGTGTGCACACACTGACTCCTGCCTAGAGCCAGGCCTCTAGCTAGTTTTCCCCCCCCGTTGGACGCAACGGTAACCGCAGGGGCCCACGGTAACTAGTTTACAAACCGTTCAATGGGAACACCCCTCCACCTCTCCCGGGTGGGATGACACGCTCAGTCGCTGGGCTACGACTAGTGGTTCCATCACAAGGAAAGAGAAAGTAATTCCATCGGGATCTAATAACAAGCCATCGTTCATAAAACAACTTAAACATGGCATATATATATCGTGGAATGCATTAGAAATTGACCGTGCATGCTTTTAAAAACTAGGGGAATGTAACGGTCTAGGTCTGCCGCGTCACAGGGTGTGACGGTAGGGGAAGGGGGCGCTACAGGTCGGTGATGCGTCCCTGGCGGGTCGTCAGGTCCAGGCTGTAACGCGCCAGGACAGGGGCGTTACATGAACGTAACGCGCCTCCCCTGAGCCGTTACGCCATGCAAAGCTATAAAAATTAGAGTTTTTCTAACGTTCAGACAGGGTGTGACGCACGCCAAGAGGCGCGTCACGGAGCCCTGACGGTCGCCCGACGGACCGTCAGGCCAACCGCCTTACCAGGTCAACTATAGTCAAATGAAATGTAACGGTCGTGGGATCGACCGTTACACACACTGTGACGCACCTACTTAGGTCCGTCATAGTACTGTAACGCGTCCCATGAGGGCCGTTACCAATGTGACAGCCCCTGGTAGTACCGTCACACCGCCTGGGTTACGGATGGGTTAGGTTCAAAACCGAACTCCCTCCCGATCGAGCCGGATCGACGGGAAAACATGGAAAAGCTGTAAAACCTGCCAAACCACAACATTCTACAACTAAGCATGCCATTGAAATTTAAAAACAACGCCTATAACAATTAATTTCATGAAATTAAGCATAAATAGGCTAACATGGAGTTTTGCATGGAAAACGAGGAAAACGGCCGTGCATGTGCGTGCATGTGGCGTCAAAATGATCCTAGCGACGCAGGGATTCCATCCCCCTACCTCTATCGCGACGAAGACGGCGATTCGGTGCCGAACGGACGAAGGGACGCCGCGGCTACACTTGGCCCCACATGCCTCCACGTACTGCGGATCGAGACAAAGCTGGTGTCCACGCGATCCTCGCGTCGAGCCCGTCCCGTCGGTACCTCCCGTGCCTCAATCGGGGCCCGTCCGGACCGAATCCGAGAGAGAGGGAGAGGAGAGATCGTGAGAGGGAGAGAGGAAGAGAGAGAATGAGTGAGGGAGAGAGAGAGTTCGATGGGGGAGAGAGAGAGAGAGAGAGAGAGAGAGAGAGAGATATATATATATATATATATATATATATATAGTATTATTATTATTATTATTTTTGAAAAATTAACTCTAATTGCCATAAATCTTAAACAAATTCCAATAAATGCCAAACGAACACCTAAAAATCCGTAAAAATAGCCAAAACGATCAGGACAAAGCCTAGATCCGAACTGCTACGAATCCGCTAAGGCACGAGCGCTACAGGTGCCATGACTGGTTCTCGCATTATGTCTGAGGTGACGCCGGACTGTGCCCTTTGGTATATGCCTGCTCGGATGGCCGGTGTGTGCGGCGTACGGAGCGAGGTATTGTTCGTGATAGTAGTCTGGATGTGTCCCTCAGGTTGAGAGCTTTCGTGAGAATCGAGGTTTCTGTGCTGGGGATCTGACAGCGTTGTCAATTGGTTCGGCATTCTTCCCATGTGGCTGGCTGCTAGTCCTGAATTTCGAGGATGAAATTCCTTTAAGGGGGGAGGGCTGTAATGCCCCGGATTTTTCGGATCTGGATCCGTGGGTTTCAGATCGTCTTTCCGTGTGTTTCGGATTCGAGTCCGATCGGGCTTCGGACTATTTTTATCGGATTGCCGGACCCTCTGGTGGTGTGCCCGTGTGTTTCTTTGGGTCTGTGGTGTTGTGAGGAGCACGTCGGTAATTTTCTGTAATTTTCAGAGCACCTTTGTGGGTCCCGGGTTGCATTTTGGGTTTAACGCGTGTTTTCCGTCTATAGAACCTTCGGAACCCCGTATAGGGTGAACCGTTGTGTTCTACGACGCCAGGACGTTACCACAGCAATCAGCGTGTTCCGAGGATCGCGGGGGTGTATTTTTCTATTTTTTGATATTTTTCAGAATTTCTGGATTTTCTATATAAACCCCCTCCCCTTTTCTCTCTCCCCGTCTCTCATTTCTCACCCTCTCTCCCTCCCTCTTCTCTCACGCTCTCTTTCTCCCCTCTCTTCTCCGGTGGCCGACGGAGCGAGGCGGGGGCGGCGCGGGCGAGGATGGGCGAGGATGGGCGAGGATCGAGACGGTGGAGGCGCGTGGGAGCTCGCGGCGCGGTCCCGAGCCGACGAGGGTTTTACTACGTTTCTTCGTGGATCGGCGTCCACGACGCGTCGTTTCTTTGGTGGAGGTAGGGAGATGGACCCCCAGCTCGTGCGCTTCTTTTCCCGCAAGTTTTGTGGGCTACGGTGAGCCGAGCGGGTTTATTTGAGCGATTTGGGAAAAATCCATATTTTTGGGGTGTGCGCCCGATCTACCGTTCTACTATGTTTCGGATCGATTCAAGGGTCTAGATGTATGCTAGGACCCATAGGGGAGCTTCTCCATTGTTTTCCCCATCATCCGTGGATGATCGGGGCGTGGAACGAAATTTTTGGTGTTAGTTCGCCGTTTCACCGCCGGGACGCTGTGGCGGTCGCTCCAGTGACCGCCATAGTGTGTAACATGCCTGGGTAGGTGCGTTACGCTTCCTTTGTTTTGGGCATTGGCATTCGTGGGCTTGATGGCCCCACGATAGACCGCCACAGGGCTGTGACGCCCTCATGCTAGACCGTTACAGTGATTCCGATCGTGGTTTATGACCGTTGGGGGTCATAGACACCTGACGCACTCAGAGTGGTGCGTCAGGGAAGCGTGACGCCCCTGGGCAGGAGCGTTGGAGCTAACGCATCCACCCTTCATCCTAGCGCGCCTGGGTAGGTGCGTTAGAGAGCGTGACACACCGAGCGGTATGCGTCACGGCTTGTGTAACTCCTTGGCCTAACGCACCGGCGTCGGTCCGTTAGGTGACGTAACGCCCCTGGGGGAGCACGTTATGTTCAGTTTTGCTCGCCCTTCTGACGGCCCTATGTTGGAGCGTCAGAGTTGTTGTGGCGGTCGAGGCTTCGACCGTCACAGACTGTGACGGCCCAAGGTTAGACCGCCAGGCACTGTGTTAGGCCGAAGTGGTTCTTCGTGCTCGCCGCGATCGTTTCGTGTTGTGTAGGTCCTTGGTCGACCCTGTTGCGACCCAATGGTGGACTTGCGGTCTCTTGGATGTCCCAGAGGCCCCGAGGGTTTTGTGTCCGTGTTTTGAGGGTGTTGGGAGGACCGTGCTTCCTCGTTTAGCGTGCCCGTGGGTTTGAGAGTCCGGGTGAATCCTCGTGTTTCGGGCTTTTGTGTTACGCTTAATCGAGTCACCGTATATCGGTGTGTGTGCGGTGGGATCTCCCCCCCATGTCGGGAGTTTTCCTGAAAGATGATTCCCTAGTGGGCCGTGTGTTTGGCCTTGGACTGCGAGTCCAGTTATCGGCGTGGCGGCTTGTGCGCTGCCCTGGGAATCGTGCTTCTGTGCTTTCCGCGTGGGCCATGTGTGTGGCCCTAGACTGCGAGTCCAGTTGCCCAGCCTAGGGCTGGAGGGTTCCCGCTTTTCCCTGAGAGTGAGATTCGGTTTGGCGGCCTGTGAGCTACCTTGGGAACCGTGCTTCTACATTTCTGTGTGGCCCGTGGACTGTGAGTCCCATTTCTCCTCCTACTGTAGTCACCGTGCGACGGTGCTGGTACGTCGGACGGTCCCCGTACTTCGTCGGGTTCGGACGTTGTTTTCCGTTGGCTTGAGAGTCTACTCCTTCAGTGACCCTCCATTAGTCGTAGCCTGCTTACACGCGAGTGGTCCCACCAGGGAGTAGGTGGAAAGACTTACCCTGAGGATGATTTTTAGACTGGTTTTCGTCGGGCCCCACGTCTTGTAGCCAGAGTCCGGCTGAGGGGAAAATTAGTTAGAGACTAGACCTGGGACGCATGGTCTGTGTGTGCACACATGGTTGGGGGCGGTTGGACCCACGTTGACGAGCGTGACCCCAGCTAGTCACTTGCTTTGTGGTTACTTGTTCGGTGTCCGTGCCTCTGGTAGGTGCTACCACGTCAGGCAGTTCACCTGCGGTGCGGTGTAAGACGTCAGGGGACGCTACCGACTGTGCTTCTAGTGGGAGGTACTCCTGTCGAGTTGGGAGTGACAGACTGTCAGTCGCTATGACTTCGACCTTCGGGTTTTCGGTTGTGTTGACCGTTGAGTTCCGGTTGTTTCGCCGTGGCACGTGTGTTAGTTTTCGTGCCGTGAGACTAGTGCTAGTGGCTTTACCGAGGTTGCGTCTTGTTGTGCGATACCCGCGACCGGATGGTCGAGGTTACACCTTGGACTGCGTGTCCAGGTTGGCCGTGTCCCGGGAGACAGGCCTCTACGGCGGGGTTGCCGTAGGTTTTACTTCGGTAAGTGGTACTAGTGTGGTTCGGTAGCCCCCGACCGTGAGATCGGGGTGTGTTTCTGATACAATAGGAGTAGCTGTAGTGTCGAGTTTTTGACCGGTCACCGGTTCAATGTTCCTGCTGTAGTTGTAGCTTTCCTTTCCGCTACCATCGTTGTTTCCGGTTGGGATTCCGCGGGATCCCTGCTGAGTCTCTATTTTGGAGACTCATTTCCTGCTTTTCAGGTGATGCGGTTCTTCCTCGAGGTTCGAGGGTGCTGTTCGGAGGTTCTCAATTGCCAGCTCGTCGGGTCGAGTGTTCACTCGACATGTGGTACGTTTTACTATTTTAGACTGTACTTTTTATTGGACATGACTCTGTTGTAGTAGTTGTTTATTTATTTCTGTTAATTGTTGTATTGTCCTGCCTTATTTCTTATTTCTTTGTGTCTCCACACTCCTTTTAGCCCTTCCGAGCCCTCCCGACTCGTGGGCTACGGTTTGAGTCTCGGATTATCGGGCCTTCTCGATAATCGGATTCTCAGGTCGTTACAGAATGGCTATATTACTCTCCTAAATAGGAAGATGTTAGAGAGAAGCGTGCATCTGAAATCAAGCTATATTTAATGGATAACTGACGAAGATGACTATAAATATAAGGCATGTTCTCAAAGAAAAGGGAGACGATGTAGCAAAATTGAATCCAAGTATATTGAATGTCCAAGTGCTGTGAACTTTCCATTACACATAAAAAATACATCATTGAAGAACATATACTTCAGTCAGCCTGAACTAAACAAAGAATGCATTCAAGAGCCAAGCTACTGCAAATCCTACTTTCACGCTATGCATGACATTCTTTCATTTCTTATTGCCCGTCTCTATGTTCTTATGCTTTATTTCTCCACATTTGCCTATTATTAGATGCTCAATTTATTGTGGAACAATTTTCATATCTTTTTAGAGTATTTACTGTGAGACTATAGTAAAAGATATAAGAATCCTTAGTGCTAGGACTGTCGGTTAGGTCCGAGTGAGTGGTTGGACACCTGATCAAAAATTCACAAATGTTGGTACCCTGATCACATGATCAAAAGTCAACAAGTGTTTGTGTGTTGACACCTGATCAAAACTCAACGAACGTTAGTGTTGATCACCTGATCAAAACTCAACAGTGTTAGTGTGCTGACACCTAATCAAACTTAACAATTTGTTAGTGAATTAGGCACCTAATCAAAAACCAGTTAGTAAGGTGTAGCACCTAACCAACACTCGGTTGGTATACTTATGTACGAAGTAGTGAAATCTTAGACAATGGTCTTAGTACTAAATGTAGGTCATCGTAAAGGGTGTGTAGAACTAGTATAAAATCTAGTGTCTTTTATATTTTGCTTGTGTATTTTTCATGCATTTATCTGTTCGCATCGTTATTGTATTATCTGTCATGAATATATTTTTTAGATCATAATTTTTATCTGAAACTATCATTAACCCTCCTCTGGGAGCTACTTCACTACTAACAATAGAGGAATATTATGAAAAAATATTCCCTCCACTCAACGGTTAAATATTTCCTTTCCCAAAATATCCTCTCTCTCTATCTCTACGCAATGGGGTGTCAACATCGAAGCGCTCTATCTCTCTCTCTTTGTCTCTCTCTAGCATCGGAGGTGACCCCATCCAATGCCCTTCAGCCCAATCCTATTGGGTGGAGGCCCTGACACCGGAGAGGGAGACACTCTCTAATCCTCCCTCTCTCTCTTTCTCTCTCTACATAGGGTGGGGGTGCCATCACTCTTCCCTTATCTCTCTCTCTCTCTATTTGTGTGTGTGTGCACTCCTAGTCCACTGGGTGGGAGTGATGGCGCTAGAGGGGGAGCCCCCCTCTGCTGCTCTCTCCACCTCTCTCTGTCTCTCTCTCTCGGTGGGGGCTATTCAAGAGATTTTTTTATCTTTTTATCACATTAGTTTAGTCTTAATCGTAACTGTAAATGTCCATTCACGGAGACAAAATTTAGGGGCTTATCCTTATAACAAAGTAGTTTTTATGGTTTTCATAATAAATACATAGATTATAGGGGCTTTTTTATAATTAGACAAATTGTAGGGATTTTTAAATTCAGAAAAATCATTAATTGTGACATCATTTGACTCCTTCAATCCCGTGGTCCAATCAAAACATGGTGTGTGCCTAGTTACTGCACATCCTATGTGCAGCAAGTATTTATCCACGTCCTATGATGGAGGAAAAAGGACAACTAAGCAGATTGGGCAGGAGTTAGCGAGGATGGTATGTCCACGATCATGCCCACTTCACGGAGGTATCCTTTAAGGTGACCAATAATTGTTGATCCCCACATTCCTTGATCACAAGGGTTATTTAACATAGGGGGTGCCCGAGGAAGAGTTTAGAGTTTTACAAGAGAATTTTCGCTAAACTTGAGAAGTGAGAGATATATTCAGACTTTTATATATTCTAAAGCTCATATTTTCCTAAACAATAGCTATTAATCAAGTAATCACCCTTCAGTTCTCACATTATTATTATATATACTATGAATAGAGATATCATCAGGTTATGGGATGTGGGAAAAAATTATTGGTGTTGTCTCTTTATCATCAGACACACATCTTCACATGTATCCTTATTCTTATCCTTATGTTCGTATCCTCGCACACCCTATCAACTTCATTATCCTCGTCCCTTTGTAAACTTAATCGTATTAGATCTCAATACATGTTCCCACCTTCTTCATACCCAATTTTAAAATTTTTTATAGATCCAATAAAAGTTTATTTGAAAATATGTTTAAAAAGAAGGTGACTATAAATTATAATGTCAAGGTCTTAAATGTCATTTGAAGATTAAAATGTTAGTAATACACGACACAAAACTTGTACGAAGAAGAAAAAGAATAGGAATTTTTGCATATATATTCTTGTAAAGTTTAATTTTGTTAAATATGTTCTTCATCGGAGTATATTATCATGAATATCCCTGAAATATGGATAATGTCACGATTATGTCCTCGTCGTAACTCTCGTGTGTTTAACCTGAGTTAAGTGTGAGTTAAAGAGTAAGATTTTTGTACTTATACTCCTGTAAAGTTCGATTTTGTCAAATATACTTGAGATCTAACGATCGTAGATGACATATTTCATGAAATATTCTTGTCCGTCGACGGTAGTAAACTTAAGGGGTATAAATGTAACATTTATATCTAAATGAAAGATATATTCATGATAATATACTCAGACGAGAGATATATTTAACAAAATCAAATTTTACAAGAGTATATATACACAAATCTCAAAAGAATATTAGAAGTATCGTTAAGTATTGGTGGTGTCTTCCCTCAAAGTCACCCTAAGCCTATGGAAAAGCTCACCTTGTAAGTGGTAGAAGATTTGAAATGTATTCAAAAATCATTTTTTTAGTCAAAATACATTGTGATTTGGATTTTCAATCCCAACTCAAATCTCACTAGGATTGTTATAAAAAAAGTACGCATTTTAAAACACATTGCAATGACCAGATATTTTCATATCTACCCTTGGGTATCCTCTCCCCTTAAAACCTTATTCCAATTAGATTTTAAAATCACACACTATCCAAAATCACAGCTTGTCGTATTTCTTTATATTTTAAAATCATCCAAACTTTTTCTAAATCACATATGTTTTTGAAATCAATTTAGTAGCCTAAAATCACTCATGACTAACACCCCCCCAAGAGAAATAGAGAATCTTGGAAAATCATTCACTAGGAAGAAAAAAAAGGTTTTTGCAAATGTTGTCAGAATAAGATGAAAAAAAAAGAAAATGTGTGCTTGCATTTTTCTTCACATGAAAGAGGAGAGAGAGAGAGAGAGAGAGAGAGAGAGTATTATCTTTTTTGGTAGGTTGTGTGTGTGTATATTATCATTAAAGAAAAGAAATCACCTGAATATTTGAGTGACTTTCATTTGTGTAAAAATTTTCCTTAATATCATGTATATTTTATGTATATTGGAGTACAACGTCACCACACCTGAAGGGTACGCATGAATACAAATTGTGCTATTACACAAAGTGGATGCAATAAGAGCATTTTTCGCTTGAATCATATTATTTTAACTTAAAATATTTTATCCCTCAACAAAGCACGATATTTTAACTTAAAATATTTTTTCTCTTAGCAAGTCTTTGGTTGGGGTCTATCCTCCACTTGTCCCAGAAGTAACCTTGGGTTAGCAAAGTGCTTTGGCTGCAAGGGTTAGCTAATCTGGGACAAGTGAGAGATAACCACAGTTTAACCCACCTCCCGAGCTGAAATAAAATTAACCTCTTCTGCCAAATGTCCCTTTTACCCTCGTGTGATCGTGATTGTCCTGCCCTTCCGTGATCTCGATTGCACTCGCACCATCTCGAGATTGGCTCACGTGCACCCCCCTTCCTCTCGTAGTAGGAGGAACCCCTTCCTCTCACGAGCCTCCCATTGTCGGCACCACCTCGTCGACCCCGTCACCGACTGTACTCCCCCGTAGCGGACCTCACTGCCCTCATCCCTCCGATGGCGTCTGCATCAGCGTCCGACACGTCCTATGCAGTCCGCAGCTGCACCGGCATCATCCACAACGCTAGCCCTCGGCAATGTCTATGCCAGTGCCTGCGACGGCATCTGCAACATCTAGTGGCATCCGCCATGGCGTCCGGTAGTAGCGGGGCCGGGCGTTTGTGACGGAGGGTGAGTGGACTAAAAGAAGAGGAATCACCTGGGAGCAAGGTTTGTCGACCCGCGTGACCCGGTCGACTCGGTCTCGGTTTGGGTCGAATCGGGTCGCTCCCGACTCGATCCGTCTCAATCCGTCCCGTCTCATATCTAAATAAAAAAGAATATATATATATATATATATAAAATAAAATAAAAAATTATATTATATATATAATATATTATTAAATTAACGGGGCGACCCGGTGATGACCCACGACTCGGTCGTCCCGCAAACGGCTTGGGTGAGGTCGGGTCGGGGTGACCCACACCGGGTCCACAAACCATGCCTAGGAGGGGGAGAACCGGTTGGGAGTTGAGAAGGGCCACGTGTCAACCTCCAATGTGAGACTACGTGAATCCAGTCTTCTCTTTACACTGAGAGGCACCGGAGTCGATTGTTTTATAATTAACTCTTTCTACCATGATAGTTATATGGCTCCACGTGGACCAGGTTTTATTAACATCTAAGAAGATTTAACCTACTTCATAAAATTTGTACATACCCAATAATTGATCACATCAAATAATATATTTAAAAATTTTAGAAATTCATAAAATTAATTACGTAGAGTTTGAATGATAAAAAAATAAATTTAAGATAATGAAGTTGAAATGGGAGGGGTATTTAAGATAATTTAAAGAGTTAGCTAACCCATGGGTTATCCCACGATACAACCAAAGCAAATGGAATGGAACAACCCATGTACTACCAAAACAAAAGGCCTTCTTATCCAAGACAGATTCACAGAAGGGATGACCTAGATTAACTTGATCTCCCAAACAAAGAGGTGCTGATGCCTTAAGATGTTGATGCATTAGAATAAATTTTTTTACATATCTAATAATTGATCACATCAAATAATATATTTAAATGTGTCTGTAATTCATAAAATTATTTATGTAGAGTTTGAATGTCAAAAAAATTGATTTAAGACAATGAGGTTGAGATGAGAGGGGCATTTAAGACAATTTAAAAAGTTAGCCCATGGGTTATCTCTCAATGCAACCAAAACAATAGGAGTGGAATAACCCATGCACTGCTAAAGCAAAATGTCTTTTTATCTGAGACAGATTAATGCAGAACGGATAACCTAGGTTAACCTTATCCCCCAAATAAAGAGGTGAAACCTTAAGGTGTTGTTTGGTATCGGGAAAAAAGTTGAGGAGAATAGGTATAAGTCATTCTAAGATAATTTATGTCTAGTCTTATTCTCATGTACGTTTGGTACATAAGGGGTGAAATGGGGTTAGAAAAATCGGGATAAGTCATTCCAACAAAAGGTTGGAATGACTTATCCCCGTTTCCAACCTCAAAATCGGGGTTAAACCTGTTTCCCTTAACCTAGCTTATCCCCGCCCATTTTAACCATACCAAACGTAGAATGGGATTAGAGCAGGGATATCCCCGCTCTAACCTGATACCAAACGACCCCTAAGATGTTGATGTATTAGATTAATCTCATAGCACCACTTTGGTTTTGAGATTATCCCCGACTTATCTCAGGGATGTCTTTGGGTTAGAACAAAATGTGTTTTTGGTAGAGGAGATTAGCTAATCTAAGACAAGTGAGAGTTAACCCCTCCCATCTTAACCCACCGCTCATGGTGGAACAGAGTTAACCCCCTTTTCTCCCATTGCTCACTAAAAAGAAAGATCTCTTTATCCGGGATAGACTGTCTCGTAGGGGATTAACCTGAGTTAACCCCGTCACTCATACCAAAAAGGTGCATATTGAATTAAGATAAAGAGTAAAAAAGAAAATATAATGGGATATTTTATTCTCTTCGGTCTTAAAATTTTGAGTTAGATAATGCCACATTTTTCGTGTCACATAACATTCTATAGCCATGTAGGGAGAAAAGCCAAAAAAAAATATTCTAGTATGAGTCTCTACTGTCATATGCCCCCATCCATCTTCATCTTGCCCAAGGCTAGCCTAAGCAGGTTCCCCATACCCAAATTGACAACTAAAATAAAAAAAAACATTACATGGCAACTTAATTTTGACATCACATATTACACTTTTTTTTGGGGGGGGGGGGAGGGGGTAAGGGGGAACATCATATAGGGGAGGGGATGAGGGAGGGGGGGCACGAAATATCAAATTAACTTAAAATTATATATCGACAACTTTAAGAACATGAAACTCAAGTTTGAAAATGTTTATGGATTCTGTGTCATCCATCTGGGACAGTGTAACATGCCCATGACTTATCAAGGGGATTTTATTTCTCTCTTTTTATTTCTTATTTTTTCTCAACTAATGAATTGGGAGAGTCCAACAAGTTTAAACTAGAGAGAGAAAGATAGACAGATAGATAGATAGATAGATGTACATTCAATTCTGGCTCATATTTAATTCTCGAGAGATGTGAACCCGAGATTTGTTAGTTTTAGAAAAATAGGATGCGTATAAGTATCGTTAAATTTGAACTCAGATCTCTCACACCCCATGTAGACTCGAGTATCACTATGCTAAGTTCTCGTCGTAAAAAAAGATAGTTAAAAACTTAAAATAGATGCAAAAGGTGGGTGGGGATATAGGCACTCACCAAAGCTGGGTTACTAGAGTACATTCTGCGCCTGATCCAGCCACCTCGATCCAGTGACCCACCTCCCCTGCGTCACCCAGATCCGTAAGGTAGGCATTAAGTAGGGGGAACCCCCGGCGTCGATGCTCCTCCCAGCAAGGGGGAGAAAGGGGGGTCATTTTGGAATTTCTAGGTCTACGCATAATATTTCTTCTTTTTCTCCATCTCTGCAATCCATCCTATGGCAGGTCCATACGATCTCTCCCCCGATGATGCGCGCGCGTGCGCACACACACACACACATACAGAGAGAGAGAGAGAGAGAGAGAGTAAAACGGAAAAGAAAAAGTTAACGGGAGTAGGGGAGATGGAATATTCTTGAAAATGGAATGATATATTTTATTTCCGAACAGTTGTTAACTCAATGGGCTTTTTATTAAGGGTTTAAAGAATTTGCGAGCTTGTAACTAAATAGGAGGATTAGGGGCGCATTTTCCTAATATCAATTTTTTTAGGGGGCTAGAACATAAAAAACCCTTATAAAAATTCTGCCAAAAGCTCCTCTAAGGTTGGGTTTATTGAGTAAACAAGCAATTGTAAAGGATCAAAAAATAATTGTTCATACCAGAAAATCTAATCTTTAAATATGATGGTTATTAAAGGCTGAATCTTAAAATGCTCCTACAAAAGGGATTGGCATCTCTGATCCTCATTTTATTTGTAACCCCTCCTAATATCCTCAGTTACACAGTGAACACCCTAGAAAATTACAAATAAATACTTCATATTTTTTAAAAGTACTAAAAATATTTAACGAATAAATATGTAAATATAAGATGTTGAAAAATAAATATTAAGATTCAAAGAGCTACTCCTAAACTCTAACATTGCATAAAAAAAAACTAATCCTTAAGTCTATCAGATTACGACGTTTAAAAATCTCAAGATCCCCATCTAAAAAACCCCCATGAAAATGATAGTGAGGTGGGGGGGGGGGGGGCGGGGGGGGACAAGATGGGGCCAGAGCAGGGCCCCCGGGTTTGGATTCCATTATTAAAGCCCCCAAAAGACCAAGACAAATCCCAGGAATCTGGCTACTTATGATAGCGACACCCATCACCAGAAGAGGGCAGTTCATCTCCTGCGTGAGACCCCATGAATCTGTGGTCATGATGTCACCAGATAACCTAAAAGTTTTTAGCTAGAAATGCCATGAATGAAATGGGAACAGAAACTCTGGCCAGGATCTTCTCAGCACCCTCCACAACAGGAAGTTTCTTCTTCAATTTGGATGGGATTATTCTGATCTCTCTCACACCTGTGAGAGAAATGCTCAAGACAAAACCAGTCATATAGCTCATTTCATTGTCTAAACTGTGGAAGCATCCTTACCGTGGATATCATTAGCAACCCTTTGGTTTGGTTAACCCTTTAGCTGTCATTAGATTAACTTATTTATAAAACAAAACTAGTTTCAAGTACCTCTCAAAACAAACAGGGCTTTAAAGTCTAACCCTTGAGATAGGCTAGCATTACCCCCATCATCAATGGTGATAAGACAAAGGCATCAATAATCCAAAATTCCAATCCAATCACATCCCCTCCCTACCATCAGCATCCATAAATGATGAGAGAGAGAGAGAGAGAGTCATTTCAAACTAAAAGTTCTGGGTTCCCCCACCAACAAAAGCTTACTTGGGAAAGCAGAGCTGGGGTGGGGGTGGGGGGAGGGGGGGATGCATTTAACAAAAAGCTGAAAGGAGAAGAAGCAAGTTATAGAAGAAAAAGAAGACCAGTGAAGGTAGAAGCCACAAGCACACAACTCCCAATCACTGCCCAATCTGCCCACGGCCTCGGTAGGGGGAGAAGGGTCAGAAGAAACCCAAGAGAGACGGGACTCACCGAATCCACACCAATTGCTGCCTGCACCACCACTCCATTTAAAAATCACAATCCCAACGGAATCCCATCGTGACACACACATTAATAAATGGGATTCAGAAGGGGTTGGGGTGGGGGGGGGGGAGTCCTACCCTACCCTACCCACTAGGAGGGCTGGCCCTTCCAATAGCCTGGTGAAGTAGGGCTGCACTAGGCTGTGTGCCCTAGACCAGTGAGGACGATGCGTCGGTGGGCACGGCACAGTGGAAGCACTACCAGTGTGTCCCCATCAAGAGCACAACGAAGGATGTAAAAACCCAACAAACAGACAAACAGCACTGTTCGAGAGAATGAGGGGGAGGTGAGAGAGCAAAGCAAACAGTACCACAGGTGGAAGCAGAAGTCTGGGAGTCAACTCCTCAAACGGTGGCAGTGGCACCACCGTATTGAAGCAACGCCCAACAAGAGCGAAGTTTATGGGGGGGGGGGGGGGGCGTTTGGAAACGCTGCTGCCGTTTTTGTGGTGGGATTTTTCAAAATCCCCCGTTTCCGTACGCGGTCTGATCTTACGGAGATTTTTTTTTGGAAAAATTTGAATCTCGTCTGGCTTGGTTGCACTCTTTTTGGGTGAGTGATGGGAGGGATTGTGTAAATTATTTTATTAGCCCCGTTTTAGTGTCGTGAATATTGTTAGAGAGTTTTACCCCCAACATTGTTCGTGATAAATTATCGTGTAATTTTAAATTTGCTATATTAATTGCTCGAAGGAGAAAAAGACGACGACGTCCGTGGGGGTAGGGGGGCAACGGCGAGGGCGAGTGTGGCGGTGGTGAGGACATCCAGGGGGCAGCTTGGATGTTGCGTAGGTCAAAATAATAAATGTGATCTCATAATTTGCCCACCTTACTAGGGCGCGTTTGGAAAAGATATAGGGTGGATGAATTTTTTCAAAATCTCTTAGAGAGAGAAGATACCTTTTAAGGTGCATTTGGGAATAAACCTGATGGGGATTCCATTCTCAGGAATCCCCGACAAGGTTTAAGTGTTACCAAATGTTCAGTGGCTTTCCCAATTTTCGAGTAGATAAAAAATCCTCCGGAGAGATATTACAGGCACAAAATTTTGGTGCGCCCGTGAATCTTCATAAGCTACTGTAAAGGTGCTTCCAAGGATTCGAAATGATTGTTAATCTTTGATGTATGACTAGTCTTGTACGGTTACAAGATTATACATGTAACAGTGAAGTCAAGTGAATTTCCAAACGCCGTATTAGGTAGTTTTTGGAGATTTTCCAATTCTTTTCTCTTTCTCTCTATCTCTCTCTAAACCTCGAAATCCACCATAAATAAAAGATAATGGGACATTAGGAAAAAAATTGGAGGAGGGATTCCAATGATTGGAGAGTTCAAAATCATTTTCCTACATCCTTTCCAAGCGCGTCCTAATCGCGTTTGGGAATCGATTTTGTGAGAATTTTAATTATTGGAATTCATGACAAGATTCGATCACCATCGAATGTCCGATGACTCACTTAAGATTTTGTGATGATTTAAAATTTAAAGGAGAGAGAAGTAGAGACATCGTCACATTAACTCCCCTCCTTGACAAAAGCTAGTGAGTTGAATTATGAGGATTTCTCGCGAGGAGAAATCCCTCCGATGTTAGACATGTGTACTGTAATAAGATTATCCACAGTGTTACGTAAATAGTTATCTTCTCAAATGCAACCTAATAGGGCGTATTTGGAAAGGATTGAAGATGGGGGGATTTTTTCAAAATCCCTTAGAGAGAGAGGAAACTGTATCGAATCAATTTTTAGAGATTTTAAAATCTTCTCTCTTTTCTTCTTGTCTCTCTCTAAATTTTGAAATCTGTGTAAAATTAAAATCGACGAGACATTGAGATATTTTAGAGATTCCAAAATTTTCTCCCCAACATCCGTTCCAAATGCAACTAAGATGTAGTTTCTCGAGTTTTTTTTGGAGATTTTGAGTTTCGCAATGAGACGTATATATCTCTCTTGCAATCAGGATCCAGTGGCGTAAATTCTAATGATTGAAATCTACCACTCACGCGTTCTAATAAAACGCACCGTAAACAAGATTATCTGTTACTTCAGAGTCACAAATCATAGTACATCTCCATTTTAAATATTTTTTTGGGTCAAGTACATAAAATCAAACATAATTGTGTTTCATGATACCCGAACAGACCGTCCCAACTTCTGTGGACAAAATCTTACGAAAATTACCACACACACACACACACACACACACACACACTGTGAGGGCGGGACGAGATGAGATCCCGTTCACACAAGAAGAGACAAGCAACCCGTTTTATGTCCTCGTTCTATTGGGTGTGTGTGTACATGCGTGGTCTGGTCTCTCTGGTGTCCGGACTCAGGCGGGCAGCGCTGGCGGGGGTAGCTTTTTGTTTGCACAACCGCCCGCTAGCTCGCTGCCGCTCCAGCGCGCTGTAGAGGGCGGTGGATGCGGGACGGGCCGAGGACGGGGGGGGGGAACCCGCCTGGACCGCGGGGCCTGCGTTTGCCGCCCTCTGCCCCCGCTCCCTCTCTCTCCCTCCCCCTGTCCTCCTATCCCCCGTTACTTTGTGTCCAGAGAGAGAGAGCGGGGCGGGGGGGGGGGGAGGCAGGAAACACTGCACATGAGGTGATGTTCAAACCTGTGGGTTTTATTCATTATTCCATGGAAAGGGGTGGGGGGTGTTAGAGTGGTGGGAGAAAGGAGTCCCCTGTGGAAAGTGAACACCGGCCGAGGAGAGGAGAGGAGAGGAGAGGAGAGGGGGACTTTGACCTGTGACCCCCCCCCCCGCCTCTCTCTCTCTCTCTCTGGAGGAGGGCACGACAACCAACGCGAAGAGGGCAACCCCACACCACATCGCACTCGCCCATTCGCGGTCCGACGCCATCTGATCGTCTGATGCCGTCGCGTGCCCCGTCCGGTCCGACTCCGACCCGTCAAAAGTGACTCTTCTGACCCGGCCGTCCTCCCCCCCTCCTCCCATTATTCTCTCTCTTCTCTCTATCTCTCTCTCTCTCTCTGTTTTCTGTTTGTGTGATTCGATTTCAGCTCCTTTCACTTCCTCCGATGAATCCAAAGTGGGGAGGGGGGCAGAGAGAGAGAGAGACTGGAAAAAGTGGGCAGAGGGAAAAAAAGGACGGAAGATTAGAATGAGAGCGCTCCGGGGAAGATGAGATCAAGCAATGCCAACCAAGCGATCCAACACCCCGCATCTATGTTGTTCTTGATGGCACACTGCACTCCCTCGCTGCCACTCCCAGCTTTTTTCCTTCTTTCGATGTGACGCCACATCTCTCTCTCTCTCTCACTCGGCCGGTCAAATTTGTTTATCCTCTGAAGTGAAAGCTTTGTAACCACGGCCCCCCAATCGCCGGGAGGGCTCCTCCTCCCGTCTCTGCTGTCTCATGGGGCACAGGACAACAAAAAAGAAAGAAAAATTCTGCACCAGGGAACTAATAAATAATAAACAGAACACACAGCAATCGCCAGACGGATGTGCAAGATCTTGGAGGAAGGATTTCAAAAGAATTTGTATGTGTAATTCAACCACAAAAGCAACCAGCTTTTTTCTAATTTAACTACTCCACAGCCGCAGCTCATCACTGAGTTCACCCGTCTTCTTTACAGACTCAACGAATTCATCTTTTTTCTTATTCATAACAACCCATCACAGCCGCTGCAAAAACACAAAAAAAACGTTCTTTTCCCCAGTCCCAAGCCAGAAAAATTATACAACTGTTCATCTCCCTGTCATGCTTGGTTGATCGAACAAAAAAAAAACCCAGAGAGCGAGGAAAAGAGAAGAATGTGGGCACAGAAAAAGGAAGGGATGGAACCCAATTCTCCATCACCAGCGAAAATTCCATATTATGTACATGGGACTGGAATGGCAGACTGGCGGTGGTGGCTGAGCTTCAAAAAATTCTTCACTTCATGACCGAACCCATCCTCCATGGACCGGGGGGGGGGGGGGGCAGCACAAAACTCGGCGGCGGATCAGGCCTTTACCAGGGCCGACAGGTCTCAGGACACCTCAAAGAGCTGTCCAAATCCAACTGTACAAGCGCGTGTCCCATCCTCCGGCAATCCGTGAGATCCCCCACTTGAAGGCGGAATAAATCCATTTCTTTCTTTTGGACGTATGTTCCTTTGAGAGATCTGTTGCTCACTGAGGTGGGGTTTTTGGATTGTGCTTTCCTCCCCTGCTCTCTTTCTCCTTCGCAAGCATCATCTGTCTTCCACAAAGATCTTTCCTATGAAATCACGGAACCTCTTGGAGTAGAGCTTTGGGTCCACTGCAGAAATGGAGCTCGGATCAGCCTGCAGTGACTTGTAGGCATGCTCGAGCTTCTTGCTGATGTCGTAGTCCTGGAGAATGTCGATTATTCCAACGTTGAGGATCACATCATAAGTTTCACCACACTTAGCGGGTGTTGTGGATCCTCCCCAGTTTGATAGATACATATCAGACCCACTCCTGCTTGTCCGCTGGGCCCTCGCCGGCATATTCATGCCCAGGCGTATCGACGGCCTTCTGTATGAGAACACACACAAAAATTGCTTTCATTTCAGACATGAGAACACCTGTATACATTCAAAATTAGAGCAAAGAAATCACGGAGGTGATAATATAGAAATCTTTTTTTCTCTTTCTTTTCATTAAGATCTAGTACACGCACAACAACCAGGGAACCTAATGATGCCATGACTATTCCATGGTAGTTCTCGACATAGCAGCACTTGGGCACATCATCATTTCCACGGCCCTCAGTGTAATTAATTTGGAATAACATGTTGGCTGATAATAATAGGGTATCCGTTTCAGTGTCCATGGTGATTATGACTTCCTTTCTGCATGCAGCCAAAAGGGACAACACCTGGCAACTTACTGCAATAATCATCAGGCAATGTTTAAATATTTTCATTGAAGGTGTAATTTAATTTGTCTGTGGAAAGGATGATCCTGACAGGTACTAAGGAATTCAAACTAGAAGTGAGGTTGATGATTACTAATGCATAAACAGCCTAGTCCTGTTGTTCTCTACATTTTTTTCACTGTGTTTGCCGGGATAATAAAGATGAAGTCAAACAGGAAAGGGGTCCAATTTGATAAGAAAAGATACAAAATGCTTGCAAATTGATGACTACCAGTGCATATACAGTTGTTATACACCCATCACCTGATGTTTTCTATATTTTCACTCAGCTTATTTGGATAATGAAAAATGTTAAAAACTGGTCAAATTTGATAATAAGAGATACAAAAGACTTCTGCATAAATAAAGGGGGGAGCGGGAGCTAAGCACAGGGTTTTCTTGAATCGTGGTGTCAAACCAAAAATTGTTGTCACCGATAAATACAGAAACAAAATGAACTTTGGTGCCCATTATCTTAAAACATGAAGAAAAAGAGTTATTTGAAATCATTAAATTGCTTTTCAAATTACAAGTTTGAACACTCCAGCAAACAATTTAACTAGCATGCAGAATAGATTAGAGGAGGATACCGATCATCTAGAATCTGTCCCATATCTTCAAACCCTGATTCTTCATAGTGAAACTCAGATACACCCGTTTTACCTGAAATACAAAATCATGTCATTTACACATCCACCAGATGGTATTCTAGGAATCCATAGGGTAGCTAAAAAGGAAAGCTGTCCTCCTGAACATACAAGGAGATGAAGTATAGTTTGACAGACCAGTCTTAGAAGTCATTGTGTCAATGCAGAAATGCAGACCAACTAGAAGACTGTAATCCATAATCCCCTCAGCTTCCAAGAACTCACAATCTCGATCAATTTGCCTGGACATATATGAAAGTATCGTCAAAACTACAATACAAAGTAGTCCAGGCCATTAAAATGCAGAATTTTCCATATGTTTTAACAATTCACTTACTCTAGAAGCTCCTCAAACCAACAACGTTCCAAGCGAAACACAAAGTTCAGGTCGAGATCCTTGAGGGTGGTAGTCTCGTCAATCTCTCCCTCAGGTCTGTCAATCATTCGACCATGTGAAGATCCTTTCAAGTCAAATCTTCTGTGGATGCGGTACTCTGAGCAGAATAGATTGCCCATAACAATGAAACGAACCTGGTAGCAACCACATTAACTGAGAAAAGTAGGCAAAAATAATAGTGATATTAATCAGATCCCAGAGAAAATCTGGGCAACATTGAACATACCTTCTGCCCACCAATGGGCTTTACACAGTGCACTCCATAGAACTTTGTGACAAGTGAGTCTTTATACTCACAAACATGCTGATAGTAATTTGGTAGCATCCTAATCAGAACCTACGCATTGGCATGAATCAAGAAATTCAGCAAACTAAAAGATCATTCTTTTAAAAGATAATCAAAATTCGTCTCCAAATATCTTTCATTCTCCTGATAGGATCAAAAGTATCATAAGGTGCTACAGATCAAAGGTCACGGGCGAAAATTGAATCGTGAAGATATGCAATTCCCTTATATGGCATGTGAATGGCTATTCATCTAACCTTGACTTCTGATTTCTTGACTGTCTTTATAATGAAACGATCATCTTGGGTCAGATAAAATAAACTCCCACTCTTCCCTGGTGATGACAGCTCTCTCAAAGCATCATCCCCACAGATGGCCAACATGTAATCAGCTGGATCCACTGCAAACAGCTTCCTCAAATGTCTGTTTTGACACCGCAAGAATGGCCATTATGAGAAAAGTAAAAAAAAATGAAAGCAGCAAAATGAAGCCTGTAGCCTAAAATGCACAAGGAACTAGTATATTCTAATGAGGGAGATGTGAAAATATATGGCTGCGACTACATTCTACGGTGAAAAAACTTACAGCCTCCATGCTCATCTGTGTCCGTGGAAAGAAGCAATGATCTGTACCTGAAGACCACGGGGCAGTAGTCCTTCCACCTGAACTCGACAGACTGATGTGGAGGTGTGATCTTCGACCCCTCCGGCGGAAACCTAGTCCAGAACTTCTCCCTTGGATCAAAATCCCCTTGTCTCAGTTCTCTCATCTGGGTTGCAGAAGCAAGCTTACCAACGGAATACCTGAAGAAAGAAGCCAGTTTGAAACCAAAAAGCTCATAATCAAATAACCCAAACACCTGCTACCTCCCACAGCAGTGGATGCCTGATCAAATCACGGAAAGACCCAATGAAAAAAATAATAGTAATCACCTGATACCCAGTTGCAAGTTCAGCATCAAATCGTAGTTCTTGTGGCCCTTGGAGATAGTCTGACCAGGCTTCTTCACCTCATTCCCGGCTACAGAGCAAGGGCTGCGCTGCAGTAGTCTCTCAGCTTCTCCTCCTCCATTGGCTTTGTCAAATGAAGTCTTGTTCCTGCACAGCATCGAAGCTTCGAGCGTGTCGATGATCTCACAGGTGATGTCCCCGCCCTCACCATCGGATTCCCAAATGCAGATCCGAGGAAGGCTCTTCTCCGTAATGCCGCCTCCTTTCCCCGTAGCGCCATCCACTGAGAACCGTTTCCGGAATGGAGGGAAGACATGATGGGCGTCGCCATTGCCATCGACCAGTGGGGAGGGGGAGGAGAGGAAGAAGAAGGGGCTAGGGTTAGGGTAAGGGTTGCTCCTCCGGGGCAGCTGCTGGCAATGGCGGGTTGCCATGGCCGCGGGGGTTTTGGGGTAGAAGGTGCCCTGAAGCTGGCGCTGGTTCTTGGGGTCCTTGGCCCAGCCGCCGACGTAGCATCCGTCGTCGGGCCAGGTGAAGACGCCGCCGCCGCTGGGGACGCCGCCCTCCCACCGGCCCTCGTAGCGGCTGCCGTCGGCCCAGACCAGGACGCCGCGACCGGAGATGACGCCGCCTCGCCACTCCCCGACGTACTGGTTCCCGTTGCGCCACACGTACCGCCCGTGCCCTTCCTGCAGGCCGCGCCGCCAGTTGCCCTCGTAGTAGTCGCCGTTGGCGTAGAGCTTGCGCCCTAACCCGTCGCAGGCCTCGCCGTCGGAGCCCCTGAAGGTGCCGAAGCCCTCCATCCACGTCGCCGCCTTCCTCGCCTCCGCCATCCCGCCACCCGCCTCCATCTCCGCAGCAGGGGTCACCCTACGCGCGGCGGCGAGAGATCTGGACCGCGGGAGAAAATGGGGAGACGGCGGGGAAGCCGCCGCGGGTGAACGGGACCCCAGTATGCCCCCGCCCCTCCACTGCAGCTGCTGCGCCGCGGAGGCGCCGATGGCAACCACGCCGCCCTCTTCCTTCTTCTTCTTCTTCTTCTTAGCAGCAACAGCAGCAAGGCCACCCTCAGCAACAGCTCCCGCCCCCTCCGCAGCTCCCCTTCTTTCTCCTCCTCCGATAAGGTCGGCATCACAGGGCTCGAGCATTCTCCCCCCGACTCCTCGCCGTCCATTCAGCGGCCGAGCCTCCGGATCCACTGCGCCACCTCCATCTCCAAGACTCCACCTTGCGCTCGCTTGTCTTCTCTCTCTCTCTCTCGCTCACACACACACAGAGAGAGATCAGTGATCACTATGTACTCTCTCTCTCTCTCTCTATACATATATATATGGAGATGCTGGTTTCAATGGATACAAGAAGGAGAAAGAGGAAAATGGAGGGGAGAAGAGGAAGGGTAGAGAAAGAGGAGGAGGAAGAGGAGGAGGAGGAAGAAGAAGGAGAAGAAGAAGAGAGAAGGTGTTGGGGGAGGGAGAGGGCAGAGGAGAGGAGGGGGGGGGGGGTCAGGGGGCACTGAGACTGCAGATAAAAGAAAAGAAGTGTGGGAAAAGGAAAAGCTGTGTGTGTGTGTGGGGGGGGGGGGGGGGTGAGAGTAGGACAGGGAGAGGAGGGAGTGTGTTCTTTTTATTTAATTATTATTTTAATCTTTCCTTCGGATATTTTGAAATTTGCACTTTGTTGACACATTTTGTGATAAAAATGATAAGTGGCCTTATCCAGGACCCATCTGAGGTACCATGTGTGCCCTGTTTGGATGTAATTTGTGAAATTTTAAATAAATTTATTATAAATTTATTTGTTATAAGTTTATGTATTATAAATTTATTTTTTATAACTCAAGTTCGACTATTTTACACGAAGATAAATGAGTTTATGATAAATTTAATTTACAGAGAAGGTCTCTCCGGTGTAACCTAAATTGGAGTAAGTTTATGAAAAACGGATTCATCAAGAGATTTTGAGTTTACCATAAAAACTCAAGTGAGTTCATGATAAATCTTTTTTGACCATTCAAACAAATGTTACAATAAAAAAAATTAGGTTGCCATAAATTTGAAGGGGGTTTATGCCTTACATCCAAATAGGCCCTTACATCAACTCTCATTTTGAAAATTAATTTTGCTATAATAGTCACTAAACATAGAGATTTTTTAATATCAAATATTGTATAACAAATGTTAAGAAAACACATGTATTCATGAGAGATAATATCAAAGCAAGGAATTAATCAGATGCTCAAACTCTTTTCGTTCACTTAAGTCGGGCACAAACTTTGGGGGGGGGGGGGTTGACAAGAAATTTGATGAATTAGAAAATCCCGGGTCGCACAAGTTAGGCACAAATTTGACTTAAATTTGAGTAAATATTTTCATAAATTATTTATTTTTTAATTTTTCTTGACATTTTTTAGATTGCAAACTCAAGCAAATAGATAACTTATTGTCGAAACAAGATCTAGCTTAACTTTAATTCAAAATTGAAATAAAAACTCAAATTTAAACTCAACTTGATTAATTCTAGTGAGTCATCAACAGAGTTCAAATTTGAAGAAAAGAGCAAAGAGAAAAAGAAGGGAAGGACAACGGGGAGAGGGGAGGGTTTATCTCTTTTTTGTAGGCAAAAGATCGAGAAGAAGTGAGAAATGAGAAAGGTTAAAAGAGGGATAAAGAGACTATAGAGAAGCTAAGAGATATTAGAGAGACTCTAAGGGGATTAGAAAAATTAAAGAAAGACTAAAAGCAAAAGCATAGATAGATTAGGCATAAGAAGTTGTAAGTCTTAAGAAGAGGGCAAAGTGAAGAATAGGTGTGGGAGAGAGGGGTTCGTCTCTTTTTAAAAAAAAACAAAAGAAAGAGAAAAATAAGAAATTAAAAGGATTAGAGAGAGAGAGTGTAGAGAAGTTAAGGAAAATTAGAAAGAACTTGGAGGGATTGAAGTAATTAAAAGGATACTAAAAAGGAAAGTACGGAGATGGTGTTATCCATAGCCTTAAGTTGAGGCATAGATGTTCTACTCCTTAGGGAGGGGTGTGTTTTTATCTCTTTTTCTAACAAAAGATCGACAAAAAGTGAGAAACTAAAAGCATTAGAAGGAGATAGAGAGATTGTAGAGAAGTTAGGGGATATTAAAAAGAGTTTAAAGGAATTTGAGAGATTAAAAGAAAGACTAAAAAAGAAAAGCATGGAGACTATCCATAGTCTTAAGTTGAGCCATAGATGTTCTACACTTATTCTCTTTGTAATAGGGATGAGAGAGAGAGAGGGAGATTGGCCTAGTGTGACTTCCACCCTTCCACCATTTGCCCTTGTAGGGCCTAGAAAAGGGGGTGAAGGGAGAAGGAAAGGAGTGTGGCAGACATAGGATGGGCATGTGGTGACCTGGTTGTTGAGGAAATGTGAAACCTGAGTTTGTATACATTAAATATCATATTGTTTTTGGGCCAAAGTTTGTCATCATTATGTCAAGTTTGAAGGCACGTTTACGAGCCTATTGGGTTGAGTATGGAGGTGCATTTATGAACCCATAGCAGTGTTCAGAATGGGATTGTTGACAAACAAACCAGGCCTCCTATCAGATCTAATCTGACAGTCATGGATGGTCTATTGTGGGGGCAAAAGCCAAACTGTTTTTTTTGGATTTTTACATATACACCCCCATAAAATTTAGTTTTGTCAAATATACCGCTCCGATGAAGGGTAAATTTGACAAAACTAAACTTTACATGGGTATATATATATAAATCCATTTTTTTGGTTCATTTTTTTTGACAACTCACCCAATAGTTGGGCAGTCTGGGAATAACGAAGAGGATTGAATCTGAGCGTAAGCACGCGGTGCCCAAGAGGCTTGAGGATAGGTTCACTACAAGAAAAGGCGATGTTTGTGATGAAAATTTCAGATGGAATAATTTCCGTCCTAAGATATGTCTAAAATTCAGCCAGATAATTGAGGATGGATAATTATGTTATCGACAAAATTTCGTCCACTTAGTGTCCGTCTTAAGTTTCAGATGGAATTTCTGTCGAATATTTAGTCCGTCTGAAATTTATTACCAGAAATATACGACGGAGTCTATCCGTTCGAAATCCGTCCGAAAATTCATTTTAGATGGAATTTTAGATAGATTTCGGACGAAACGGCCGTCACAAATACCGCCTTTTCTTGTAGTGCGCCGAAATGAGAATCAAACTAGTGACCTCACCATGAGGAAGGTCGGTATCCACTGAGTCCAGACCTTGTCGTCGTTATTGTTGTTACTGTTGTTGTTGTTGATAGAAAGCCAACAAGATGAGAGGCAAAATTTTAACCCACATGGTAAAGTTCATGCTTGTTTGTGAACTCCACCAAAGCAGGCAGAAGTATAACTCCCCATGCCGTGCGGTTCCCAACATTGGGCTATTTTGTCTGCTCTTTATACATACCTATGTAGGGAAGGGCATAAATGTGGAGTGTAAGTATGTTAGATGCTGTCACCATATTGATAGCATTGAAAGCAAACAGCTGAAAAAGAAAAGTGAGAGCTAATGTCAGACTTCAATAGAGGTCATCTGCAATATCCCATCCTCCCAATCCAACCACAGCACCCATGACAAATATAATAATAAAAGTAGTGTACATTTATCTAGCAAGTTCATTAATCATTTAAGCACACACTTAAGGATTAATATCTTACACTAATAAGCCATCCACCCATTCTAAATTGAATAGAATAAATCTATACATTAAATCGTTGGTATTATCTTTTTTCGTCACAAATTCATCGTTAATCTGCGATCGATTAGCGAGCGATGTTAATTTTCACCGTTAATCAGAGATGAATTACTGATAAAATTTATATTAATCATTGATAATTACTCGTTAATTAATAACGGTCACTAATCGGTCACTAATCTATTGATAAAGTCTTTAACGATAGATTAGAGAGGGATATTTAGAGACAGAATTTTTCCGTCGCTACTCTCGTTTTGTTCTTGTAGTGTCCTCGGAGAGTAAATGAGACCCTAGAAATTTATTCAATGATCTCTTGAAATGAACAAAATGAAAGGACATACAAGATGATGATAAGGCATAATCACATAAAAAGAAAAGAATAAGAATTTTATACTGGTTGGACCACTCTTTTTGCCTTACATGTAGTCTTCCAAACTCACTTCTGATTTCCACTAGTCTTTTTAAACTAGGACATCATGTTATGTGATCCAATACTTGCTCACTTATGATTCAAGTACCCTGGAATGCCACTTTCTTACTCACCTTAGAGAAGGAAACACATATATGATATAACTAGATATTCAGGCCACCAGCTTAGACCACTCTCCTGAGTCAATTACAGGACCTGGGCATTTAGCTGCACCTACTCTTCTTCTTCACATATGAAACTATGAAAGAATGAAATAGTCATAAAATAGAAGAAACAATCAACAAGCAATAGTTCATGAAATTAAGTCGGGCAAAAATACAAAACACTGTGGTGCTACAAATTTTTTTTTTCCAAAAAAAGAGGTCAGTTCTAATTCGACCCATTTCTGTACATTCTGATCTTTGATTAAGCGTTGAGAAAAATCTAAAGAAAGATTGAACATCCTAAATAGACCAAAGTGATGGACCGATTTGTTGGGCAAGAATGGGTGTCCAGATTTTTTTATTTTTTTTTCAATCGTTTGATCCAAAATCGGAGAATATGAATATGTAGATCAGATTGAGGCCGACATAATTCTTCTAATTAGACCAAAGTGATCAACCCATTTTTGGGGGCAATAATGAGTGTCCATTTTTTTAATTTTTTCAATCATTTGATCAAAAATCAGATGGTATGGGATCAGAGTGAGGATGAAATATTTTTTTTATCATTCGACTCTTTCACGTGGAATGAGTTAACACTCGAACGAGTTAACCCCAAAGTAAACATAAATTATCAAAGTCCAAAAGAAAATAATTAAGAAATAATTCACTGGAATCCACCTCGATTAACATATTGATCTAAATCTATTATCAAAGTCGTAGTTTATGATTACCAAAGGGATAAAAAAATGTTCTACGCCATCCTCTTTGAATTTCTTTGACTTAAAAAAAAACATAAAACATTAGATATTGAGTCAAACATGCATCCTCTTTCTTGTTTTTTTTTTAATTATTTTGAGTCATTGGAATTAGAGAATGTCATCAGCAAAGCCCACTTCCGAAAAATAGGCCCGTTTGATGCTAATGGACTCACGTACCTCTTGCTCGGGTTGTTTTAAAATATAACTAAACACTGACACACAGTTTTATGTACACAATTAATACATAGTTTTGTCGTCATTAGGGAAAAAAACAAGGGAATCAAATCAACGGTGCGTTTGCTAACTATTCGTACTCATCATATTTTTTATCACTGCAAATTTGTCATCTCTAAGTGCCGCTGCTCATCGTGTTCATAAGTTCTCTTTAACAAGTTCCGACAAGTTTTTTTTTTTTTCGGTTTCTGGTCAATCTGACAAGTTAACCTTTTAATATACATCCATTTTCCATAATTTGTAAAAATAAGGATTCAATGGGATGTTTTCCTTTTCCTTTTAAGAGATAAAGATAAGGGTAGGGAACTATCTGTCTCCTTATTCATGCTTCTGGCCTCCGCCTGCCCCGCACCTTGCGTGTAAAGGTTTACTGGACCGTTTGTATCGATTATGCTTATTTTTATCAGATACGATCCGATGTTGTATGGGTGCCGTATTGGATCGAGAAGAATTTTTTTGGAATCCCAGATGATAAGAAACTAGTTCTTACAGGGGGTCATTTATAAAATATCTAGTCCATCTCTTCTTCCCCGTCCCTCTCTTTGGGGGTTTAACTCTAGCCGTCTCCCTCGCCCGCCCTCATCTGTCCCCTCCCGCCCTCATCCGCCCCCTCATGTCAGGAGAGCACCACCCCCTCCCGCCCTCGTCCCTTGACGGCATCGGATAATGCCCTTGCCCTCGTAGCGCCCAGCTCGCAGCCAGATAACCCCGAGCACCACGTCAGACGTTGTCATCGACCATCGTCGTGCTGTCGACCCCCGTCGAAGACCTCGCCTTGCTAATGTTGCTACTCCCACGTCTCTCTCTCTCTCTCTCTCTCTCTCTCTCTCTCTCTCACCGCCGCGGCTGTTGCTGACAGGTTTGTTGGATCGTGCCCGTGCCGATGTGTCTCCGTGCCGGTTTCTGGCGGTGCGGTTCCGCACAGCTGGTATAGGCCGGCACGCGCCGACCTGACAAACCGTCCCCATAATCTGCAAAGAAAAAAATATAGAGATTTCTTTACATTTATACATCTGTAATTTATGTATATATATATATATATATACTCAACTTTTATGAATCGTCGAAAACATTTCTAAATACTTCTAAATAGTTGAAATTATACACTCCCAGTTTTTTTTGCCATCAACTTCAAGAGAATATTCCTAAGATATTCTATGATAGATCTAAAAAGTATAAACAAAATAAAAACATTCTTAAGATATGTGATCTCATCGTATCTCTATAAAATTTAGTCCGAGGATAAGTTGCCATTAATTTTATAAGACTTAAAGATACTTGATATAATAGATTACAGGGGCATATACGAAAAACACCGGGAACTACACCACCAATCAACCACCACGTTCGACTTGATTCCCATTTTGACCCCCTTCCTACGTCCGTGTAAACTACAATGACAAGTTTGGGCCACACTTCACCAACCAAACAAATCTGACAGGTGGCGACGAATTTGGGTCAGCCAACCCAATATGGGCCGAATGTAAAATGAGTGCGCATCTTTGGGCCCAATTAGGGAAACCCTTTAGGCCTTTTTAGATTTTATCTCCGATTCTTGTTGTTAGTAGCAAAATAACTCCCACAGGGAGGTGAATGGGAGTGCCAAGTAAAAAAATTATAACTATGAACTTAAATGGTGCTCAAGATAGGCCGTCGATGCAAGAAATGAATTAAGACAATCACACACAAACAACATCGGAATTTATACCGGTTCGGACACCCTCTCGGTGACTTTCGTCCAATATATTCTATTCTATGCCATGATGAAATGATTACAGTTGATAAATGCTAATACACAGTAGAAATGAATAAGACAAATTTGATTGGATTATTAATTTAATACGACTGGGTCAATTATGACAAGTTAGTCTATCATGGATGGTTGAAATATTCAAGAGATAATACAGTGGAAGCTCAAAGGTTTAGCCCGATGATTGATTGAGACAGGCAATTGGAATGTTTTTGTTAAAGAATGTAGTCAAAGAAAGCTAAATATGTAGTTGAAAGTTTATTTGAAAGAATATCATACACAAGCTTTCGCCTGAGTTAAAGCACTTATAATAATTAGTTGATAGAACATGATTGCAAGAAATAGTTTGAAGGTTCAACTAAAAGCTTAGTTGGAAGTATAGTTGATAGTTTAGTTGAAACATTTTGTTGGATATTTAGTTGGAAAGGCTACAGGGAAAGAATCAGTTGAAAGACATTTTCTCATTGATTAAGACAATTGAAGTCAATCAATTGAAGGAGTCAATTGAACAACAATCAGTCATATGACTTTGACTAGGATTAGTTAGTTGATCATTTTTTTGACTGTGTTCAGTCACAAGATTTGCTTCGATTGGGTTTAGTTGCACAGTTCACTTTGATTGGGTTCAGTAGCAAGGTTCACTTCGACTAAGTTCAATTGTAGGGTTCGTTTTGACTGGTTTCAGATTTCAATTGAGAATAGTTGAAAGATTTTAACTGAGAATCTGTGGGAATGAGATTTTTATTAATTAGAGTTTTGTTAGGTTTGTTTGATTTGTTGATTTACTGTGTGGGCGTGTCAGTCACCGAGTGATGAGTTTATTATGTGCACCGTCTGACTAACTAAACGAAGGTGAGTGATCGTGTCGGGATTTAGAATCCGCCGTATCATAATGGCTACGGCGTTAATTACATCCTTCCGAGAGAAGGAAAACCCTTGATTAATTGTCAAAATAGAGGGACCCTGAGGCCAAACAAGTGAAATAAAATATAGCATGCAGTCAAGCAAGCAACGGGGGTTTATTTAGCTGGATCGTCTCTCAGTACGAGGCAGGGGACCTAGATCCAAAGATCACCTCATGTTTAGTAATAGCTTCCGATCAGACCTAGTCTGACCTCCCACAAATCACCATTTGATATACCGAAAAGTCGAAGCAGGCAAGCACACAATAAGATAGCTATGCGTATATACATGTATATGTATGTATGCGTGTACACATACGTACGATTGTGTGTGCGTAACGGAGGCAAACCCAAATGAGCTCATTATCGAATTTTTTATTTTCATTATTATCCTTATTATTGGGTAACTATGGCCGGGGCAGAATGAGTGACGTTTAATTGACTATCAAAGGATGGAAGTCGACTTGGGTTCATGGGAGTCACCTTAGAGAGTGTGGTGATGAGTCGGCACAAGACCTGGTGAACCGGCACACAAAGGGGGTGGACAGGGCATTGAATCGGCGCGAGAAGGAATGGACATGAGGAGATGGGGGGGGGTGAATCGGCGCAAAGGGAATTTCCTCTGCGCTGGTTCACCAAGGCTGGTGCCGATTCGAGGTGCTGTATAGGGGATGAAGGAGAGGCATTTAGATGAGGGAAGAGGTCGACCCTGGTAAGTGTGGAGTCGACGCAGGTCAATGTCGTTGAAGAGAAGAAGGGATAACTAGAGTGAATCGGTGCAGGATATAGGGAATCGACGCGGTGGAGGGCAAGAAGAGAAATGGGGAGAGGTGGATCGGCGCATGAAGGCATGGGGGAGATATAGGGAGGAGGGTGAACCGGCGCAAGGGGGAATTTCCTTTGCGCCGATTCACTTGTTTGGGCAGAGTTGACACCGACTCAAGGGAGATCTAGGAAAAAAAAGAGAGGTCAACCCTGGCAGATGTGGAGTCGACGCAGGGAATGCCAAAGCTGAAGAAGGGGGTCGACCCCATTGGCATAGGGTTGACGTAGGGGGCACTAAACCCAATCTGGGTAAATTGATCAAAGGAAGTGGGTGGCCTTGATTGGTCCTTGGCTTCGTGGATTAAGGATGTTGTTGAATTCTTCATAGTTAGCTTATTCAAGTATCAACTCATCGAGAGCGAGATGATGAGTGGTTTTGTTTACAATGTCCACAACATCGAAATCCTCGTCAGTTCCAGCTTTATTGTTTATTCTCTGTGCAAGGTTTGTACTCAAGCACAGTCTTAGTTCAGTCTGAGGCAGGCACACACACGCCGCACCGCATTACCAATAGTATCATAAGTTTATTAAAGATTATTGTTAGATTTAATTTTAATCAAAGCAAAGTAAACGGAACAGTTCGGAAAGCTACGAGTAAATTTTGGCAACATCTCCCCTTATTTTGGAAATCATAGGGAATGAAATAGAGGTCCGCCCACGGAAGAATCCGAGACGGCCTCATAAACTGCCAGGAAGTCGATTATACAATGACCTAGTGACAAGATTTGGATGCGAAAGCCCCGAGGATTGGCCTACAATGGACTACAACAATCCATGGTCAATTCTCATTTGAAATTTCGGACCTCCGGTGTAATATCCCAGACCTATCGATCCTTCTTCGTGGGTCTCGGATCTGGTTTCTCGGAGCGTCTGGCTCTGTTGTGTCCGAAATTTCGTTTCGGACATCTTCCGTGTTCGGATCGGCGCGATCCGGAGTCGTTTCAGAGGCCCGGAGGCGTTCCGCGATTTTTCCGCGTGTGTTTTCCGATTTCCGGTGTGTGTTTCAGCTTTTTCTTCGGAAGCTCGCTGCGGGTGAACCGGGCCGTTCACCTGGGCACGAGTGGTACCGTTGCGATCGGTGCGTCCCGAGGATTCCGGAAATATAAATTTTAATTTTTCAGTATTTTCTGGATTTTCTGGATTTTCTATAAATATCCCATTTTTCTCTCTCTCCCCACCTTCTTCTTCTTCTTCCTTCCTTCCTCCCCACCATGACCTCTTCCTCTCCCTCTCTTCTCCCATTCGACCGCGGCGAGCTCCTCTCCGGCTGCAGACGGCGGCGGGGCGACGGCGCGGCGACGTGGGCGGCGGGGGGGCGATCGTGGGGAGGTGCGGTGCTCATGGGAAGCTTGAAGAACGATGGTTCTCCAAAGCGATTTCTTGCGTTCGTGGACGATCCGGCGGAGCATTCGCTCCATTGAGGTAGGGTGACGTTCCTTAGCTCCCCGACGTTCATTTCCGTGGTTTATAGGCCGAGGGGAGGTCGAGAGGGGTGTGATTGAGCATGTTGGGGTTTTTCCATGATTTGGGGAGAGCTCGCCCGATCTATGGATTTGATGCATGATTTCGCGTTTTGATGGCCTAGAATCATGCTAGGGGTCCCCAGGGGTCTTCCCCTTTGATTTCCCCCTCTCCGGTGGAGGCATGGGGGCGTGGTTGAAGTTTTTGGGCTTTCCCGCCGCTCTCGCCGTCGGGCGCGTGTGACGGTCCTTCCAGGGACCGTCACATGATGTGACGCGCCTCGGGGGGGCCGTCACATGCCCTTTGGTTAGCCTTCGGGGGTCAGGGACTGTGACGGTCCCACGATTGACCGCCGCTTGTAAGTGACGCACCCGGGCTGGGCCGTCAGGGGCTTTCCGACCGTTGGTTTTTGGCTGTTGGGGGTCTGCGTGTGTAACGCGCCAGGGCGAGCGCGTTACATCTGCGTGACGCGCTGGGGCGAGCGCGTTACTCCCTGGGTTACCCCAGGTGCGAGGGGCGCGTAACGCGCTGGGCCAGGCGTGTTACATTCGTGTAACGCGCTGGGACATGCGCGTTACATCTTGCTTTCTCGAGGGGAGCGTGAGGCGCGTATAACTGTGGACACCAAGAAAAATTGCACACCCAGGTATCCTACTCGGCCCAGCACCAACAACGGCACCAAGTGGAGAAGCCCCGGAGAGACTGGTCATCCGGACTCCCCAAATATGCACACTGCCGCGAAGCCATCCCCGGAGTCACGACAGCCAAGAGAAACAAACCCTCAGGAAGCTCACAATCTGTGGCCCCCGAAGGGAATCAAGCGAGCCACAACCTGTACTCACAACAGGCCCAAAACTGCCCATTTAGCCTCTCAGCGGCACACCCCTAGGGGTGCCCTCAGCGGCACGCCCCCTGGGAGCCCCAGCGGCACACTACCCAGGGTGCCCTCAGCGGTACGCCCCCTGGGAGCCCCAGCGGTACCCCCCCTGGGAGCCCCAGCGGCACACTACCCAGGGAGCCCCAGCGGCACACCCCCAGGGAGCCCCAGCGGCACACCCCCAGGGCACACCCCCAGGGAGCCCCCAGCGGCACACCCCCTGGGAGCCCCAGCGGCACACTCCCCAGGGACCCCCAGCGGCACACCCCCTGGGAGCCCCAGCGGCACACCCCAGGGGGGGGCCTTCAACGGCACACCCCCCAGGGGCCTTCAACGGCACACCCCAGGGGGGGCTTCAACGGCACACCCCAGGGGGGGCCTTTAACGGCACACCCCCCAGGGGGGGCTTCAACGGCACACCCCCCAGGGGCCTTCAACGGCACACCCCCCCATGGGCCTTCAACGGCACGCTGTTTGCCCCCTTCAACGGCACGCTTGGGCAACCTTCAACGGCACATTGTTTGCTCCCTTCAACGGCACGCTTGGGCAACCTTCAGCGGTACGCCTTTTGCCCCCTTTAGAGGCACGCTTGGGCAACCTTCAGCGGCACACCTTTTGCCCTCTTCAGCGGCACGCTTGGGCAACCTTCAGCGGCACGCCTTTTACCCCCTTCAGCGGCACGCTTGGGCAACCTTCAGCGGCACGCCTTTTACCCTCTTCAGCGGCACGCTTACAGTGTCTTACAGCGACACACTTCTTAAGCCCGCCAGCGGCACAGCGTGAAGGCTTTTCAACGGCCGAACGACGTGAAGCCCATGCCCTACATATCCTTGGCACGCAGTGAGCTATCCGAGGTGTCAACCAACGGTTGGGCCATGCAGGCTACTCCCCTGACAGCCAGGACGGGGGAAGTCAAACCCCATCATGACTAGCGGCTTCCCGCCTCCGACTACCATGCTCGTAGACTCCCGCTGCTGGGAGTATAAAACCCCTCCCATTCCGGAGGGGGAAGAAGGAGGAAGACACAGAGAGCAGAGACCCAGAGGCAGAGACAAATAGAGAGTTGCACACGAGAAGAAGAAGAAGAGAGAAGAAAAGGGAAAGGGCTCCGGCGTGGAGTCTTCCGATAGCCACCCAAGCAACGAGAAGAGAGAGAGAGGGCTCCATGTAGCAGGGGAAGGTGGGGGAAAGAGCAGTGGACGATCGTCCCTGCTTCGATCTCCAACACCTCCTCCTCTTTTGTTCTTTGTTTTTCCCCCCTCCATAGTCGCGTTCTCTGGTTTTCTTCCTTGCCTATAGCCTTAGCTCGGGCATGTTCCGTAATGTATACGGCCGGTTACGACACTTTCCTCGTCATGAATGAAAACTACCCCTCTTTGGGTTTCCTTTTTTGTCTCCGTTGGTTTGAATCACTATGTGCGTTTGATCATCTCCTTCTTCCCCTTTGGCGGTGACAGTTTCTTACACCGATCTTCTCCTCCTGTTGTGGTCCCCCCCTGGAGCCTCCAGCCCTAATATTTGCTAAAGGGAGATGCCCCTCTTCTCTCCTCTGTGTGCCCATGCCTCTGCCTTAAAGTCCCTTGTTGAACTTTCCCCGTCTTGCCAAGTTTCCTTTGAGGCCTGCCAAACCCAATACCCCAGCCCGGTGCACCCATGGCTCCTTGACCAGCACACCCTTTGACCCCCCTAGCCGGCATGCACATAACCCCTCCATATGCCCCCAGCGGCACACCCTTCCAGCCCTTGGCCGGCACACCCATGGCAGCCCCCCAGCGGCACACCCTTCCTGCACCTTGGCCGGCACACCCATATAGTAGCCCCCAGCGGCACACCTCCCCTTTAGTGCCTCAGCGGCACGCCTGGCCCTGCCCTAGCCTGGTACGCACTGGCTGACCCCTAGTCCATCCTGTCTGGCCCGAGTGGTCTTCGACTCATCATTTTCCCATGTTTTCCGAGGTTTTATCAAGGTGTTGCCGCCCTCGGGCGCCCACCTCTAGTTGTCGGGTTCCGCCACTCCACGTGGGCGCGTTCCCTTTATCTCCCTTACGCTCGGGTCAAGGGGAGATGCTGCCGAATTTTTGTCAGAAAATAACAAGACGTTAAAAGGCAAAAGGAAGTAACAAATGAACAGAACAATCAATGATAAAAATTTCCAACTAAGCAACCCACTGCCGGTGACATGAGGACCAAACCGACTAACAACATGGTGGACTGGACGTCCGACCTGCGAGAAGAGGCTGAACTGAATAAAGGAAAGGAGAAATTTATATAAGACTACATGAAAATTGAGAAAAGAAGAAAAGAAAAGCCTTAAAAACAACAAATAACGGAGGAGTGGGCCTTCATCACGCCTGTTTTTAACCCTCACCGGCATGCTCCATTGACCCTCCAGCGGCACACTCCCACCCCCATACTCCTCCACCGGTACACCTCCTTTGGGCCTTCACCGGTATGCCTTCACATCCCTCTTCAGCGACACATGCACACACTCACCACCTTCAGCGGTACGCCCTTCCCAACCTCCAACGGCACACCCCAAAGAACCTTCAGCGGTACGCCCACCGCTCACCCTTAGCGGCACACTCTAACATCCCCCCAACGGCACACCCTCCTGGTCAGCCCTCCAGCAGCACACTCCCTCCCATTGTTTCTCTCTCCCTTCGCCGGTACACCCTCATCCACCGTCTCAGTGGAACTCAATGTATAGACTTGGCAGATTGACGTACAAACACAGCAACGAGCAATGTACAGACTTCGAGCCGCAGCCAAGGGACAACGTATAGACTTTGAGCTGAATAAGCTGAAGAATGTATAGACTTCGGGTGTCGGCTGCACGAACAATGTATAGACTTCGAGCTGCAATGTATAGACTTCGAGCTGTAGCCAATGAACAATGTATAGACTTTGAGTTGGCCAACGTACAGACTTTGGATTGGCCAATGTATAGACTTTGAGCTGCAATGTATAGACTTCGAGCTACAGCCAATGAACAATGTATAGACTTTGAGTTGGCCAACGTACAGACTTTGGATTGGCCAACGTACAGACTTTGAGCTGCAATGTATAGACATTGAGCTGCAGCCAATGAACAATGTATAAACTTTGAGTTGGCCAACGTATAGACTTTGGGCTGGCCGATGTATAGACTTTGAGCTGCAATGTATAGACTTTGAGCTGCAGCCAATGAACAATGTATAGACTTTGAGTTGGCCAACGTACAGACTTTGGGCTGGCCGATGTATAGACTTTGAGCTGCAATGTATAGACTTTGAGCTGCGGCCAATGAACAATGTATAGACTTTGAGTTGGCCAACGTACAGACTTTGGGCCGGCCAATATATAGACTTTGAGCTGCAATGTACAGACTTCGAGTTGGCTAATGTATAGACTCTAATAGAGGATGTATAGACTTTGAGCTAGCCAATGTGTAGACTTCAATGGGCGACGCACAGACTTTGAGCTGGCTAATGTATAGACTCTAATAAATGATGTATAGACTTTGAACTGCAGCCAATAGCCAACGTATAGACTCTGAGCTGCAGCCAATGGCCAATGTACAGATTTCTGAGATGGCCAATGTGTAGACTTCAATAGACGATGTATAGACCCTGGGCTAATGAATACAGCCCATGTACAGACTTTGAACAGCCGATGTATAGACTTCGTGTCGCAATAACCCGTCAACGTATAGATTTCGAGCCTTCCCTGGCGCACCATCTTCTCCCTTCACCGGTACACCCTCCAATCATTGCCCCAGCGGTACACCTCCTTCAGCCCTTCAGTGGCACCCTCCTTAAGCCCTTCAACGGCACACATCTCCAGCCCTTCACCGGCACACTTTCCGCCCACCTTTCCTCAGCGGTACACTCCCTTTAGCCCCCTTTCAACCCGCCAAGGGTCAACTCTCCCCAAAGAATAATAATACATGAATACATATGTACATATACATATATACGGGCATATAATGCAAGCACTGACAAGCTAATAAAAATCATGATGAATAAGTAAACCTGAACAGATCCGTATAAAAAAATGATGAATGAAATAAGTGACAATAATAATAATGATAATAAAAAGGGTAACAATGACAATGAGCAAGATAAGGGAAATCACCCGGAACAAATACGGAAAGGGGAATAAGCAATGGAGTAACAAGAACAACAATGATAAAATAATATAAGGTATTAATAATTCTACATTGCAGCCACGTCTCCCCCGTGACCCGATGCTGAAGGAACAATAATGCCGCCCTCTCAGGCCGGGCCTAGGTCTTGGGAATTATCCTGACGTGGCCAGGTCCCGACCTAGTCTTGGGCCGACATTCCAATCAGACCGGATTCATTTCTCGCCCCGGATCCCTTCCGAGCCGTTACTAAAAAAATTTACCGTGCATTCGGCAGACATTTGAACGGGTCCACCCCGGTTTCCGTCGCGTTTCTATTGCGGACCCGTGTCTGAATATGAAAAGGGTCCACGAGTGACCGACATGGCTAATGGCTCGTATCCTGATGCGGACTTTAGTGTGATTTATTCCTGCCCCTTTCTCGCGTAGTTAGTATTATTTCTTCGTCCGCAGGGCCCCTAATTTTAGCAATTAATCAAGGGTGTTCCTCGTATGGGGGATGTAAATGACGTCGTGACCTTTATGGCACGACGGGATCTGGTCCCGACACGAACCACACAATCGTCTGACGAGGTCAGGTCGAGCGCACCATGGGCTCTTCGGGGCCCGAATAAATTGTCACTCCGGTGACTGGCACGCCCACGCACTTAATAGACGAATCAACCATTCCCGAACAGACGAGCATAATAGACGAACGAAAAGTGCGTCCACAAGTCTGGCACGCCCGGTGGGACCAATCCACCCTTCATCTCTTTGCCAGAATTAGGGGCCCTGCGGCCCCCTTCTTGTGATACTAATTGCGTTACTTTCTCAAATGCAGGAAAATCGCATCATGGTGCCGACGATGGCTGTCACTTGCTGTAACGACCCGAGAATCTGATTACCGGGAAGGCCCGATAACCCGAGACTCGTACCGCCACCCACGAGTCCGAAGACTCGGAAGGGTTAAAAGGATGGTGTGGAAACTACACAAGCATCACAAATAATTGCAGAAATTAAACAGTTATAATATTAAGCAGGAAATAAAATAACATTTTACATGGTCCACAATAGAAATAACAACAGCAGCAACAGTAGTCCATGACTAGTACAGTGACAAGAAAGAAAGTACAGCTACACGGGGCATACCCCGGCTCTGACCTCTGGCACTACCTCTGGGCACCCGCACCACGCTGCACTCCTGACGCGCTCCCCGAAGGTGGCGCCTCACCTGAAACACGGTGAAAACACGCAGGGAATGAGTCTCGGAACAAGACTCAGTAGGGATCACTCGAACCCTACCTCGTAAAACGAGAAACCACTACTCTAGCGGTAGGAAAGTACCTCGGAAAGGAAAGCCATGTACTCTACAGAACTAGACCCTACGGCACGCAAACCGACACACGTGCCACGGTACGAGAAGACCGAAACCAACGGTCGAATCGTAAAACCCGAAGGTCAGAAACACACGACTGACAGTCTGACACTCCGTACTCGACAGGAGTACCACCCACTAGAAGCACAGCCGGTAGCGTCCCCTGACGTCTGACACCGCGCCGCAGGTGAGCCGCCTGACGTGGTAGGTCCTACCCGAGGCGCAAACACCGTACAAGTAACTCACAACAAGTGACTAGCTGGGGTCACGCCCGTCGACGTGGGTCCAACCGCCCCCAACCACGTGTGCACACACAGACCACGCGTCCTAGGTCTGGCCCTCTGACCGGTTTTCCCCCGCAGCCGGACTCTGGCTAAGACGAGGAGCCTACGGGAACCGGTCCACAAACCGTCTCGAAAGGTGGGTGCCCGTACACCACTCCCAGGTGAGACCAGCACCTCGTAATGGTGGGCTACGACTAGTGGAGGGTCACTGAAGGAGTAGACTCTCGAGTCAACGGAAAACGACGTCCGAAATCGACAACGTGTGGGAATCACCCCACGCACCAGCCCCGTCGCACGGTGGCCACAGTCGGAGAAAAACGGACTCACTGCCCACGGCCAAACTCATGACCAAGGCAAACGGAACCTCCGGACACCAAAGACACGGTCACGGAACTCCACGGGGTGCCCGAGACGCACACACGGCCCAAGGGGAACACCCAACAACAGCCAAATCGCGCTAGGGATACCTAGCGCGACACGGAAGAACGCGCTAGGGAACCCTAGCGCAACAGGGAAGATCGCGCTAGGTCTCCCTAGCGCGACAGGGACCATCGCGCTAGGGAACCCTAGCGCGACAAGGACCATCGCGCTAGGTCCTCCTAGCGCGACAAGGATGATCGCGCTATGACCCCATAGCGCGACAGGAACCGCCTCCTGTTCATCTTCTCCGATGAACGTGCTCGGTCGGGGCAGCGCGACCTCCAAGAACGCGCTACTAGAGTATAGCGCGTTCTCAGTCCGCGGCCGAAAACGGTAAGAACGCCCAAAAATTCTAACCACGCCCCCATGCCTCCATAGGAGAGGGGGAAAACAAAGGGGAAGACCCCTGGGGACCCCTAGCATGATTCTAGGCCATCAAAACATGAAATCATGCATCAAATCCATAGATCGGGCGAGCTCTCCCCAAATCATGGAAAAACCCAAAAACGCTCAAACGATCCCCTCTCGGCCTCCCCGCGGCCTATAAATCACGGAAAAGATCGGCATGAGGCTAAGGAACGTCACCCTACCTCAATGGAGCGAATGCTCCGCCGGATCGATCACGAATCACGAAGAATGCTCGAAGCTTCACGAACTCCCCACGCTTCTCACGCTCGCCGCACGCCCACGAGATCGCCTCACCGTCGCCCACGCGTCCGCGCCGTCGCCCCGCCGCCGTCCGTAGCCGGAGAGGGGTTCGCCGCGTCCGAATGGGAGAGAGGGAGGGAGGAGGGTGTCACGGTGGGAAGAAACGGAGGAAGAGGAAGAAGAAGAAAGAGAAAGGAGAAAAAGAAAAAGAAAAGAATTAGGGCTATATAGAAAATCTGAATTTTCGGAAAAATATCGAAAAATAGAAAAATACATTTCTGGAATCCTCGGAACGCACCGATCGCAACGGTACCACTCGTGCCTGGGTGAACCGCCCGGTTCGCCTGCAGCGAGCTTCCGAAGAAAAAGCCGAAACACACACCGGAAATCAGAAAACACACGCGGAAAAGCCGCGGAACGCCTCCGGGCCTCCGAAACAACTCCGGATCGCGCCGATCCAAACACGAAAGATGTCCGAGACGAAATTTCGGACACAACAGAGCCGGACGCTCCGAAAATCAGATCCGGGACCCACGAAGAAGGATCCGAAAGGTCCGGGATATTACAGCCCTCCCCCCTTAAGGAATTTCATCCTCGAAATTGAGAACAACCCAAGGGGAAAGCAGAGGAAGACTCACTCAAACAGATACGGGAACTGCTGACGCATCTCGTCCTCACGTTCCCACGAAGCCTCACCACCAGAGTGTCGTTGCCACACGACCTTTACCAAGGGAATGACCTTGTTCCGCAGGCGCTGCTCTCGCCTATCCTCCACGCGGATCGGAAACTCTGGGAGAGAAAGATCTGGAGTCACCTCAGGCCAAACAGAAAACTTGAGCACATGAGAGTCATCGGGCATATACTTCCGCAACATCGAGACGTGGAACACGTCATGCACCGACGCCAACTCAGGAGGTAACTGCAACCGGTAAGCAACCTCACCGATGCGCTCCACAATCGTGAAAGGACCAATGTAGCGGGGACTCAGCTTCCCACGCCGTCCAAAACGCATCACCCCCTTCATCGGAGAAACTCTCAAGAACACATGATCGCCCACGGCGAACTCGAGGGGCTGCCTCCTACGGTCAGCATAGCTCTTCTGCCGACTCTGGGCCGCCAACATGTTCTGACGAACCAGGTGCACAACATCCACACATTGCTGCACCAATTCCGGTCCCGTCAAAACACGCTCACCCACCTCAAACCAGTCAAGCGGAGTCCGACAAGGACGCCCATACAGTGCCTCATAAGGAGCCATGCCGATGCTCGAATGATAGCTGTTGTTATAGGCAAACTCCACCAACGGTAGGTGATGAATCCAACTCCCCTGCCACTCCAGGCAGTAGGATCTCAGCATGTCCTCCAAAGTCTGAATGGTCCTCTCAGACTGACCATCTGACTGAGGATGATACACCGAGCTAAATGCCAACTCCGTGCCAAGAGCTCGTTGGAAACTCCTCCAGAATCCAGAAGTGAAGCGCGGATCCCGATCCGATACGATCGAAATGGGAACCCCATGCAACGGCACGATCCGCTCCACATAAAGACGAGCCAACTTAGGCACGCTCCAACTGACCTTAACCGGTAGCAACCGCGTCACCTTCGTCAGCCGATCCACCAGTAACCAAATACTGTCCTGCCCACTCGGGGTCCTTGGCAACCCTGCCACAAAATCTGTGGTCACATGGTCCCACTTCCAAGCAGGAACATCCAAGGGCTGGAGAGTACCTCCTGGTCGCTGATGCTCCGCCTTCACCTGCTGACAGATCAGGCACCTGGCCACAAATTCGGCGACATCTCTCTTCATGCCAGGCCACCAAAACTGCCTCCGCAAGTTCCGATACATCTTCGTCGCACCCGGGTGTACAGTGTACCTGCTCCCATGAGCCTCGCGTAACACCGCACGACGAACCTGCTCCTCCGCTGGGACGTACAACCTGCCACGAAACCTCGCAGCACCGTCCTCGCCGAGCTCCACGTCAGCCATCGCAAGAATCCGGGGCAACTCAGGGTCCGCATGCTGAGCCTCTGTCACCTGACGACGGATAGCAGGAGTGACAGTCAGACTCGCAAGCACTGCCAACCCTCGCTCCTGGGGAATCTTGAGCCTGAAGGAAACTTCGGGCACCTGTTCCCAGAGCCTCCACTTCCTCAGCATCAAGGTACTGACCGCCACCTTCCGACTCAAGGCATCGGCGACGACATTCATCCTGCCCGGCTGATAAGACAGGGTGAAGTCATAGTCCTTCATGAACTCCATCCAACGCCTTTGTCTGAGGTTCAGATCTCTCTGCGAGAACACAAACCTCAAACTCTGATGGTCAGTGAACACCTCGAACTTCTCGCCGTACAGATAATGCCTCCAGATCTTCAGCGCGAAGATCACCGCCGCCAACTCAAGGTCATGGGTAGGGTAGTTCTCCTCGTGGGGCTTTAGCTGCCGAGATGCATAAGCCACCACTCTACCATGCTGCATCAGAACAGCACCCAATCCGACGCCGGAAGCATCTATACACACCACAAAACCTCCCGATCCAGAAGGTAAAATCAACACCGGAGCCGAGGTGAGCAATCTCTTCAGTTCCCTGAAGCTCTGCTCACACTCCTCGGACCAAACGAAAGGCACATCCTTCCGCGTGAGCCTCGTCATCGGGGTCGCAATGCGGGAAAAATCCTGGATAAACCGGCGATAATACCCCGCAAGCCCCAAGAAACTCCGGATCTCCGTCACCGACCTCGGCCTCGGCCATTGCACCACAGCCTCGACCTTGGCGGGATCCACGGAAATGCCATCACCAGAAATCACGTGCCCCAGAAAGTGCACCTCGCTGAGCCAAAACTCGCACTTGCTGAGCTTCGCATACAACTGGTGATCTCGCAACGTCTGCAGCACCACACCCAAATGGTACGCATGCTCCTCAGCAGACTGCGAATAAACAAGGATGTCGTCCACAAAGATGACCACGAACTGCTCCAAATACGGATGAAACACCCTCTGCATCAAGTCCATGAAGGCTGCTGGGACATTGGTGAGCCCAAACGGCATCACTAGAAACTCATAATGTCCGTACCTCGTACTGAATGCAGTCTTCTCCACATCGGACTCGCGAATTCTCAGCTGATAGTAACCGGACCGCAAATCAATCCGCGAGAACACTCGCGCAGACTGAAGCTGGTCGAACAAATCATCAATCCGCGGCAACGGATACTTGTTCTTAATGGTCACTTCATTCAGCTGCCGATAGTCAATGCATAGCCGCAGACTACCGTCCTTCTTCTTCACGAACAACACGGGCGCACCCCAAGGGGAAAAGCTCGGACGAATGTACCCCTTGGCCAACAGTTCCTGCAACTGCGCCCTCAACTCCCTCAGCTCAGCGGGGGCCATACGGTAGGGAGCCTTCGCCAAAGGTCCCGTACCAGGTACAACCTCGATCACGAAATCGATCTCCCGCTGGGGAGGTAATCCAGGCAACTCCTCAGGAAAAACATCGGGAAACTCGCACACCACCGCAATGTCCTCGACATCTGGCTCCATCCGGTCCGACACAACCACAGACGCGAGAAAACCCTGACAACCTGAATCAAGCAATCGACGGGCTCGAATAGCAAAGATAAGGAATCGAGAAGAGGCGGAACGGATACCTTGGAAATAGAAGGTCCTCTTGCTCGGATGTTGGAAGTAGACCCTCTTCATTCCACAATCCACCACCGCTCCATGAGTCTCGAGCCAATCCATGCCCAGAATCACGTCGTAATCCCGAAGCTGCAACGCATACAACCTGCCTGGCATACTCCGCCCATCGATCCACACCGGAACTTGGTCGAAGCAATACGGAGTGACCATAAAATCACCCGAAGGCAACTCCACTGCCAAATCACAGGACAACTGGGTCACCGGCTCCTCGACGCTCGACGCGAAATCCTCCGAAATAAACGAATGAGACGCGCCAGAATCAAATAAAACCCGAGCCGCACAACCCAAAATCTGAACGGTACCTTCCACGAGCTGCGACGCCACTGCCTCTGCCCTGGTCAAGTGCGTGATCTGGCCACGAGCTCTCTGCCTGCCTCCCACACTAGCTGACCTGGGTAGCGGCGGATACTGTCTCTGTTGCTGCTGCTGCTGGGGATCCTGCTGCTGCGGCGGCCTCTGAGGACAGTCACGCGCCATATGCCCTGGCTGGTCACACCGAAAACAGATGATCGGCGCCGTGCACTGCCTGCCTGGGTGGGTCCCACCACACCGTGGACAAGGTCCTCGCGATCCACCCACCGATCCCTGACGCTGCAAAGGAAACGGCTGCTGTACACTGCCCGATGAAGCCTGCCCCTGATCCTTGTGCTTCTTACGGAAATTCTTCTTCAAGAACTTCTTGACCTTCGAGCCAAAGGACGCAGATCCTGTCACCAACCACCCGACACATGCTGGAAGGAACCCTGCTGCTGGGTAGCCGACTGCTGGCTGCGACCTGACAAGGACTGCCCCTGGCTGATCGGTCCTCGAGTCCTCTGCATATCCATCTCCAAGGAAATCGCAACACGAGACGCTGTCTCTAGATCAGTGGCCCCATTCGCGATCAAATGGTGCCTCAGCTCCAGCCTCAAGCCCTGCACAAACTGCGTCGTCCTCACCCTCTCATGCTCCATGATATGAGGTGCGTACCGACCCAGCTCGATAAATCGGGCCCTGTACTGCAACACGGACATGTCACCCTGCACCAGCTCCAGAAACTCCCGCATCCGCTGCGTAGCAACGACGTCTGGACAGTACGTACGCTCGAAAGCACTGACAAAGTCACCCCACTCGACCTGCTCAAGTGGACGAAGCTGAAAGGACGTCTTCCACTCGGAAGACCACCACCTCCGAGCCGTACCCTGCAACTGGTTGTAGGCCAACACCACTCTGTCCTCGGCAGTACTCTTCGCAGAACTGAACACCCGCTCCATCTCATCAAGCCAATCACAAGCCGCATCAGGGTCTGCCTGGCTGCTAAAGTAAGGCGGATGGAACTGCATGAAGTCCCTCACCGCTCGGCCTGGCCCACCCCTGACTGACGAGCCCTCACCAGTCTCTCCGCCGAACTGTTGAGACATGAGATGGTACATGCCACGGAAGAAATCCTCGGCCCCCGGAGCTCTCGCAGCATCCGCGGCCTCGGTAGCCCCCGGAACTCTGCTATGCTCCTCCTGGTCCCTCTGGACCCCCTGCTGGATCTCCTGACCTCCAGCCGACTGCCCCTGCTGAGAGCGAGAACTCCTCCTCGGCGCCATCCTCGCTCCTGAAGCACAAGACAGAAAACACGAAAACGGCAATGTCAGAATAAAACACGCGGTGCCCAATGCCAGCGTCACATGTACATCATCATTGTGGACTAGTGGACCACTACAATTACCTATGATTCTCATGTAATTCCACAACCGCGCTCTGATACCAGCTGTAACGACCCGAGAATCCGATTACCGGGAAGGCCCGATAACCCGAGACTCGTACCGCCACCCACGAGTCCGAAGACTCGGAAGGGTTAAAAGGATGGTGTGGAAACTACACAAGCATCACAAATAATTACAGAAATTAAACAGTTATAATATTAAGCAGGAAATAAAATAACATTTTACATGGTCCACAATAGAAATAACAACAGCAGCAACAGTAGTCCATGACTAGTACAGTGACAAGAAAGAAAGTACAGCTACATGGGGCATACCCCGGCTCTGACCTCTGGCACTACCTCTGGGCACCCGCACCACGCTGCACTCCTGACGCGCTCCCCGAAGGTGGCGCCTCACCTGAAACACGGTGAAAACACGCAGGGAATGAGTCTCGGAACAAGACTCAGTAGGGATCACTCGAACCCTACCTCGTAAAATGAGAAACCACTACTCTAGCGGTAGGAAAGTACCTCGGAAAGGAAAGCCATGTACTCTACAGAACTAGACCCTACGGCACGCAAACCGACACACGTGCCACGGTACGAGAAGACCGAAACCAACGGTCGAATCGTAAAACCCGAAGGTCGAAAACACACGACTGACAGTCTGACACTCCGTACTCGACAGGAGTACCACCCACTAGAAGCACAGCCGGTAGCGTCCCCTGACGTCTGACACCGCGCCGCAGGTGAGCCGCCTGACGTGGTAGGTCCTACCCGAGGCGCAAACACCGTACAAGTAACTCACAACAAGTGACTAGCTGGGGTCACGCCCGTCGACGTGGGTCCAACCGCCCCCAACCACGTGTGCACACACAGACCACGCGTCCTAGGTCTGGCCCTCTGACCGGTTTTCCCCCGCAGCCGGACTCTGGCTAAGACGAGGAGCCTACGGGAACCGGTCCACAAACCGTCTCGAAAGGTGGGTGCCCGTACACCACTCCCAGGTGAGACCAGCACCTCGTACTGGTGGGCTACGACTAGTGGAGGGTCACTGAAGGAGTAGACTCTCGAGTCAACGGAAAACGACGTCCGAAACCGACAACGTGTGGGAATCACCCCATGCACCAGCCCCGTCGCACGGTGGCCACAGTAGGAGAAAAACGGACTCACTGCCCACGGCCAAACTCATGACCAAGGCAAACGGAACCTCCGGACACCAAAGACACAGTCACGGAACTCCACGGGGTGCCCGGGACGCACACACGGCCCAAGGGGAACACCCAACAACAGCCAAATCGCGCTAGGGATACCTAGCGCGACACGGAAGAACGCGCTAGGGAACCCTAGCGCAACAGGGAAGATCGCGCTAGGTCTCCCTAGCGCGACAGGGACCATCGCGCTAGGGAACCCTAGCGCGACAAGGACCATCGCGCTAGGTCCTCCTAGCGCGACAAGGATGATCGCGCTATGACCCCATAGCGCGACAGGAACCGCCTCCTGTTCATCTTCTCCGATGAACGCGCTCGGTCGGGGCAGCGCGACCTCCAAGAACGCGCTACTGGAGTATAGCGCGTTCTCAGTCCGCGGCCGAAAACGGTAAGAACGCCCAAAAATTCTAACCACGCCCCCATGCCTCCATAGGAGAGGGGGAAAACAAAGGGGAAGACCCCTGGGGACCCCTAGCATGATTCTAGGCCATCAAAACACGAAATCATGCATCAAATCCATAGATCGGGCGAGCTCTCCCCAAATCATGGAAAAACCCAAAAACGCTCAAACGATCCCCTCTCGGCCTCCCCGCGGCCTATAAATCGCGGAAAAGATCGGCATGAGGCTAAGGAACGTCACCCTACCTCAATGGAGCGAATGCTCCGCCGGATCGATCACGAATCACGAAGAATGCTCGAAGCTTCACGAACTCCCCACGCTTCCCACGCTCGCCGCACGCCCACGAGATCGCCTCACCGTCGCCCACGCGTCCGCGCCGTCGCCCCGCTGCCGTCCGTAGCCGGAGAGGGGTTCGCCGCGTCCGAATGGGAGAGAGGGAGGGAGGAGGGTGTCACGGTGGGAAGAAACGGAGGAAGAGGAAGAAGAAGAAAGAGAAAGGAGAAAAAGAAAAAGAAAAGAATTAGGGCTATATAGAAAATCCGAATTTTCGAAAAAAATATCGAAAAATAGAAAAATACATTTCTGGAATCCTCGGAACGCACCGATCGCAACGGTACCACTCGTGCCCGGGTGAACCGCCCGGTTCGCCTGCAGCGAGCTTCCGAAGAAAAAGCCGAAACACACACCGGAAATCGGAAAACACACGCGGAAAAGCCGCGGAACGCCTCCTGGCCTCCGAAACAACTCCGGATCGCTCCGATCCGAACACGAAAGATGTCCGAGACGAAATTTTGGACACAACGGAGCTGGACGCTCCGAAAACCAGATCCGGGACCCACGAAGAAGGATCCGAAAGGTCCGGGATATTACACTTGCGGCCCTCAAGTCGTTGAGAACCATGTCCGAGGCGGCTACCTGGCGGTCCCCCTCAACTTCGGGAGCTTCCCTCCCACTGTGGGCTTCCCCAACTTCTTGGGGGTGGCTTTTGCCAACATTCTCGACATGAAGGCATCCGAGGAGCCCCAGACCAACGCTCCCGCTCCAGAGGCCACTGAAGCTGTTATTGGCCAAGTTGTGGCCAAGAACAACGACGGCGTCCCGACAACGACGCTAAGCTGCAATGTGCACCACGTGCATCAGATTGCTGGCCCATCCCACCAAGGGTCGGCGTCTCACCGGAGAAGGCTCCGGAGGCACAATATCGGCGCCGTCTCGGGGCGCTGCATGTCTAACTCTGGGAAATCTATGGCCGTCGGGACCCTCCGAGTCCGCCTGGACGGGTAGAGGTCCCAGGTGACACCGGACCGCGTCATCCCGACTGTCCCAATCCGCAACTCTTTTCAAGGACTGGAGAACTTGAAAGAGAAGGCGACACTCGCAACCCCGGCCGCAGCGCCGAAGAATGCGCCGGCTCACAGGCCGGCCAAACTGAAACAAGTTTGGGTCCCCAAGAAGGCCCAGCCCACTGCACCCACCCAGGCGGGACCTAGCACTTTCCCCCCGAGAAGGGCCAGAAGAGATGAAAGGGTCGGACTGACGACCCCAACCCGCCAACCAGCACCCGTCATGCCGGTGCTGTCCGAGAATGCCTACCGCTGTCACCGTGGGCGCCGACACAATGCTGCCCGCCCGACACACAGGGCCTACTCTCCTCCTGCCGCTGTCATCGACATGCAACCACAGGCTGTTCTCCCCGACCAAGACTGGGAAGGGATCGAGCAGGCCATGAGAAACTACCTCCGGGGCCCAGGTAGCACTCCCTTGGGTCGCCAGAGACTGCTGGGGGCAGTAGCCTCCGCTTTCCAGGAAGAAGGAGCCCGACCCGTTTTGTCCTCCTGGTTTTGATGATGACCACCATGATATGACAGGTTGATGTATTATTTGATAATCTGTTATGTGGCAAGTATTTTTGTTGTGAATTGCTGCAGGCAATAGTCAGCGTCAATGCCACAAGCTCAAAGAGTCGACGCAGCCTTCAGTTCCTCCAAGTTGAAGCACACTTCATCAGGACTGCGTCGATGCCTCAAGCAAGACCGCATACTAAATGCGTCAACGCCACTCGGGTGCAGCGTCGACGCGTTTGCCTCCAGAAGCCCAAGATAGAAATCTGTCCTCAAGATATCTTCACACAGCGTCGACGCATCCAGATGCTGGCGTCAACGCACCCAGTCCCAGACAAGTGCTCGGGCAGAAGAACTGGATAAAGTGGGCCAGCCACGTCTGTAAATGAAGCGCACACTTCCTCCGTTAGTCCATAAGCTTCTCCACACGTGGGCAAATGATTGGGAATCTCGTGGGGCCAATCCTACGCGGGAAAATGAAAAAGGAGATAGAGAAGTGGATCTCCACTCCATCCGAGTAGTTGAGGAAAAAGGCGAGAGGAACGGCGTGAGGCATTCTTCTTCAGGAGAACCAAGACCAAGGGGATATTCGAAGACTGTCCAGTGCGAAGTTTGCAGTACAGGTTCGTTCTCCTGGTGAAGTAGATCAGATGCTGAAGAACCGTGGAAGCATCAGTCTGATCTAGCCTCAATTGTAGAGGAGATCTTACTCAGATCGTGCTGTTCATCCCTTCAGGCTACACTCTCTTCTGCTGCGCAAGAAGCCTGAAGATTCATTGACCAGCGCCTTCTGAGTTCATTCCTTACTTTGTATTTTTGTTTTTCTTATACATTGTTATATTCGGATTACTGTTCCACTGGGATTTAGTGGACAGGTTTGTTCTGATCCAGAGTGAGTTCTGAGATCAGAGGGAGAACAGACTTCGTGTCTGCAAGCTGTTTGACAGCGGTTCTGTGATAGTGTGTTACGGTCTTCTGCAGATTGGATCTGCAGGTCAGAGAATGGTTCTTCTCTGGTTTTAGCCTAAGATGTAAAGCTCAGCAGTGATCCCCACCGGGTTGGTGAGGGGGTGGACGTAGGTCTCGGGATAGAGACCGAACCACCTTAAAACTCTTGTCTCCCGTGGGTTGTGCTTGTGGTTTGATTTCGTGCTTATTGTCTCGGTTAGTGCACTTAGATATTGCGTTTGCCTTCTAGAGTTCACGGAGTGAGGTTATGCCTGTCCTATCACAAAGTGTGCGATCGTTTTATTCTGTTTAAAATTTTAAGTGGTCAATCTATTCACCCCCTCCCCCTCTAGCTTGACAATCCTCTGCTCCCAACAAGTGGTATCAGAGCTCCAGGCTCTCTTGAAGGGTTTAACAGCCTAGAGAGAAGTAATGGAGAGCAAAGGACTCATGCCAGAGGGTTATGCTGTGAATAGACCACCATTTTTCGATGGGACTAACTATTCCTATTGGAAGAATCGCATGCAAGTCTTTCTCAGGGCCCAGGACTATGAAACATGGAAGGTCGTGAGTAAGGGGCCCTATATAATTGAAGGCGACGAAGAATTATGGGTGAAGGAGCAAGTAAGAAAATCAACCGTCAACTGGCAGGCAATGAACATTATGCAATGCTCCCTGCACCCCAAGGAATTCTCGCGCGTCTCCTCATGTGCGAGTGCAAAAGAAATATGGGATCGACTCGAGGTAATATACGAGGGTACCTCGGAGGTAAGGGAGACCAAGGCTAACATGTTAATCTCTGAATATGAGTCGTTCCACATGAAACCTGAAGAAAGTATTTCTGAAATGTATGCTCGTTTAACGTTGCTTGTCAATGGTCTCAAAGGTCTAGGGAAGGCCTATTCAGATTATGAGCTGGTGAGAAAGATTCTTAGATCCTTGACACCCGTGTGGCACACAAAAGCCACAGTAGTCGAAGAATCTAGGAATCTTCCCAAGACCACTCCTGACGAGCTGATAGGTTCCCTTATGGCCTATGAGCTGAATTTGAAAAGATCTGATGAGGAAATAAAGAAGAAGAAACCTCTAGCTCTCAAAGCTGCTCCAAGTTGTAAGGAGAGCTCAGATGAGAGTCTGACCTCTTCATCCGATAGTGATTCAGGTGAGATTGCCATGCTCACAAAGAAATTTCGAAAATTCTTACGAAGGGAAGGTAAAACTGGTCGACTTAGAAGCTATCAAGGTAAAATGAATTCTAAGTTTAAGTCTGACCAATTTAAGAAATATGACAAAGTAGTTTGTTATCAATGCAGGAAACAGGGACATATCAAGTTAGAGTGTCCAGAAAATTCCAAGAAAGCTCACCCCAAGTTCAAAAATACAAAGCCCAAGGCCATGATCAGTACATGGAGTGATGAAGAAGAAGAAGAGGAGGATAGCACCTCGGAGGAAGAAAAAGAGGTGAAGCTATGCCTAATGGCCAGGGGAGAGGACTCTGCTGAGGTAAATTCTCCATTTGATGAATTTACTTGTAATGACTGGGAAGAAGCTTTCAATGACCTTATAGATAAATATGATGCTGTGAAGAAAGAAAATAAAATGCTTAAGAAGAAGAAAAACCAGGGAAATCAAGAGAACTTGTCAAATGAAAAGGTTAAAATGCTAGAGGATGAAATTGTTTGTCTGATGAAAACTTTGAATGAAGAAAATGAATACAAATCTCAATTGATTGAATTGAAAAGAGAAAATGAATTCTTATTAAATATGCATGATGAACTGAAGTTAAGAATGCAGAAACTGGAAAAGGACACCAAAATTGCTGAAGAAAAATACCAAGCCGTAAATGGTGTCAACTTGAAACTTCAGGAAGATTTGAAGAAAGCTAAAGAAGAAAAATTGGACAAACAAGCTTCCCTGGAGAAAATGACACAAGGCAAACATAATCTTGATGCTTTACTGGGAACAAAATGCAATGTTGGCAAGGAAGGACTTGGATATAATCCAAGCAAAAAGAAAGAAATTGGAATTAAGCTGGTGACCTTCGTGTCAGAAGAGAAGAGAGCTGAGGAGAAACAGGTGGCTGAAGTAAAAAATGTTGAAAGAGGCAAAGGGAAACATATTAAGAAAAATGAAGTGACAAAGGAGAAAGGAAAAGAGAAGATGAATGAAACTCCTAAGGCAAAATCTGCTAAGAATGTAACCAGCTGCAAGCCTGTCACTTCATCACCACATAAGGCTTCCAGCTCCAGACCCTCCTCTCACCAGCATCGTAGTAGAAAGACTGAAAGCACCAAGTCTGACAAGAGCCAGATGCGTCCACGCAAGGCCAGTAATGTGTCGACGCAGACCGGATTCCAGAGAGTCCATAAGAATAGGAACGACCACATGGGTGGACGCATGCAGGGAAATGCGTCGACGCACCCAAACCACCATGGCCAACACTTCAATCAATCTGGGTGGATGGGCCGACGCACACATCACAATGCGTCCACGCACCCTACATTCTATCATGCACACAGAAGCAACTATGGGTGGGTGAGTCCACGCACTCATTCAGGTAGGTCGACGCATTCCATGTATGCATATCCAATAAGCCAAATGCATTCATTTAGGGCATTCAACCCACACCACCAAGAAACCTATTGGAGTCAAAATAAACGATGGTTCAATAAAGCATCTAAAACAACCTTAAAATCAAATCAGAAACCTGCTGCTTCCTCAACTAAAATCCATCAAAAACCTCAACAAAGACAAATGTGGATTCCTAAGAACCTGCTGAATTACCTGAAGTCATCCAGTGATTCAATGGGACCCAAGTGTGTTTGGGTTCCAAAATCTCTTGTTTGATGATTCATGCAGGAATGCCTTGCGGCCGTGCACAACAGGTGGTATCTTGACAGCGGCTGCTCAAGGCATATGACAGGGGACAAGGCCAAGTTTTATCTCTTGGTTGAGAAGGATGGAGGCTTTGTCACCTTTGGTGGAAACAATAAAGGTAAAATTGTTGGCAAAGGTAAAGTTGGCAAGAACCCTTCTACCTCCATTGATGATGTTCTTTTAGTAGAGGGTCTAGAGTATAACTTGCTCAGTATAAGCCAGCTGTGTGATAGGAATAATAAAGTGGTGTTTGATGCAAATACATGCACCATCGTAGAAGAAAAATCAGAAAAAGTTAAATTTGTTGGAAAAAGGATAAACAACATGTACATGGTAGATTTAGACGATCCTGCTCATAATAATCTTTGCCTTGCTGTAAATAAAACTGAACTAGCTTGGTTGTGGCACCGTAGGCTAGGACATGCTAGCTATAGTGTCTTACATAAGTTAGCCAAACACAGCATGGTTCTTCATTCAAGAAAAATGACAAAATCTGTAATGCATGCACCCAAGGCAAACACACTAGGAAGTCATTTAAGTCCAAGATAGAGAGTCAGTCCACTAAACCTTTTGAACTCATTCATTTGGACTTGTTTGGACCCACTAGAACAGCAAGCATTAGTGGTAATAAATATAGATTTGTTCTAGTGGATGATTTTTCTAGATTTACCTGGGTATTCTTTCTAACTCATAAGAATGAGGCATTTGAGGAATTTCAGGCATTCTTCAAGAAAACACAGCAGGATGGTAAGTTTGTCATTTCTTCCATTTTGTCAGATCATGGTGGAGAATTTGACAACTCTGAATTTGAGGATTTCTGCAGAGCAACAGGGCTAAATCACAGGTTTTCTTCCCCAAGAACACCTGAACAAAATGGAGTCGTGGAGAGAAGAAACCGAACCCTTGTGGAGATGGCCAGAACCATGCTGATTGAAGGGCAACTCCCAAGGAAGTATTAGGCAGAGGCGGTGAACAGTGCATGCTACATTGTAAATCGGGCAATGGTAAAACCTCAGTCCAAAAAGACTCCATATGAAATGCTGAAAGGTAAGAAGCCCTCTGTTGCTAATTTTAAAGTTTTCGGTTCAAAATACTTTGTTCAGAATAATGATAAACGGGCCCTAGATAAGTTTGATCCCAAGAGTGAACCTGCCATCTTCCTAGGATACTCTAGTCACTCTAGGGCATATAGGGTCCTAAATTTAAAAACACAAATGGTTGAGGAATCACCTCACATCGTTTTTGATGAGCTAATTGACAATTCACAAGTTGAATCTTCATGCAGGAACGAGGGTGATGAAGACTTCCTTGACAAGCTGGAGGAGAAAGAAACATTGGAAGGAGATTCAAGGCCAAAAGAAGATGAGCCAGAGTCGAGTAATCAGGGTAATGCAGGTATCAATGGAGGTAACCCTCTAACTAACATTAGGATGTTAAGGGATCACCCCTCATCTAGCATAATTGGCAACTTGCATGAACCTGTTAGGACACGTTCTCAAATTCAAGAACTGGATAACATGGCACTTGTGTCTCAAACTGAACCCAAAAATGTCATGGAAGACTTAAAAGATCCCAACTGGATAAATGCCATGCATGAAGAACTCAACCAATTTACAAGAAATGAAGTGTGGCATCTAGTGCCTAGACCCAAGGATCAATCTATAATAGGAACTAAATGGGTCTATAAAAACAAACAAAATGAAAATGGTGTTGTTGTCAGGAATAAAGCTAGACTGGTTGCACAGGGCTACAATCAAGAGTTCGGTATCGACTTCGAAGAGTCCTTTGCACCAGTAGCCAGATTAGAAGCTATCCGGTTGTTGCTTGCATATGCTGTATGTCATGGAATAAAATTACAACAAATGGATGTCAAAAGTGCTTTCTTAAATGGAATAATAAAAGAAGAAGTATATGTGGAACAACCCCCTGGTTTTGAATGTGCAGAAAATCCTAACCACGTATACAGGTTAGACAAAGCACTGTATGGACTCAAGTAGGCACCTCGAGCCTGGTATGACCGGCTCAGCTCCTTCCTCACTGAAAAAGGATATTCAAGAGGTAAAGTGGACCAGACTTTGTTTACAAAGGTAAGGAATTCAGATATCATTCTGGTTCAAATATATGTTGATGACATTGTCTTCGGTTCCACTAAACTCAGTTTGTGTAAGGAGTTTGCTAACTTAATGACTACAGAATTTGAAATGAGCCTCATGGGTGAACTTCAATTTTTTCTAGGCTTGCAGATCACCCAAAGCAGGGACGGATGCTTTATTAGTCAGACAAAGTACATCAAGGAGCTACTGAAGAAGTATAAAATGGAAAATCTGAAGGCAATCAGCACTCCCATGTGCACAAACACACCCTTGGATGCAGATTTGAAAGGTACACAAGTTGATGCCAAGACCTATCGAGGTATGATAGGGTCACTTTTATACCTTACTGCATCAAGGCCTGATATTCAATTCTGTGTTTGCATGTGTGCACGCTTTCAAGCTGATCCTAGAGAATCCCACTTAAGTTCTGTCAAGCGTATTTTTAGATACCTTGTTGGAACTCAAGACCTAGGGATTTGGTATCCTGCATCCTGCTCCTTTGATCTGGTATCATATTCAGATGCAGACTATGCTGGATGTAAATTGGACAGAAAAAGTACTAGTGGCTACTGCCAATTTTTGGGTGGGTGTTTGGTCTCTTGGGCTTCCAAGAAACAACACTCAGTGGCACTGTCCACTGCAGAGGCAGAATATGTCGCTGCAGGTAGCTGTGGCACTCAAGTGTTGTGGATCAAGCATCAGCTCCAAGATTATCAAACTGATCTTGGAAGTGTCCCAATATTGTGTGATAACACAAGTGCTATAAACCTGGCCAAGAACCCCATCCAGCACTCTAGGACCAAGCACATTGAAATCAGACATCATTTCTTAAGAGATGAGGTCAGTAAAGGGAGTTTCAAGCTTGTTTTTGTAGAATCTGAACTACAACTAGTTGATATTTTTACCAAGCCTCTCAATAATGAGCATTTTTCATATCTTAGGAGAGAGCTTGGACTCTGTAATTTACATTCTGAAGCTTGAATTGATTGTATGTTCAAATGTCTGAATGCTCTTTGATTGTCTTTGTCATGATCATTTGATGTCCTGCTATGGTCAAAATATCCATGTTTGAATAATTCATACACTTAGGGGGAGTATGAATCCTTGTTAGTTTGACTTGTTTTTGTTCATCTGAAATAAAACCTCAGCATGTTCACAATTTCATCCATTTTTATTCTCTTAAATCATGCTTGAGTTAAGGGGGAGTTAGGTATAAATAGTCCTTGGAATAAATTTGGAAGTCTGTAGATAAGATGTCTGATGCGGTAACGCAGCCTCTAGGATGCGTCCACGCAGCGGTGGACTGCCTCTGATCACTGATAAACTGCCTGAGCACAATGGCTGAGTGCGTCGACGCTGCAGGTGTTTTGCGTCGACGCTCTACTGGAAACAGAGAGCTGTGGTGGTGACTGTGTCCTCACGTCTAGTCCATAGGGTCAACTCATCCTTCCTTCTTGCTAGACTTGTTCTTCTTCAAGAGTCTCCTTTGCACCCCATCATGCTTATTTTCTATCTTATCCACCTTCTGCTACCAAGATTTCTTGATGTACTCTTCTTCTATTCCAGAATAAGGGAATTGTCTCAAATGTTAGGGTGAAAAGTTAATGCCTTAAATTCAGGGGGAGCTAAGGGGATAATTTCTAATGAAAACAAGTTTTTCTCAGAATAGCTTCACACTACTTAATGATATAAAATGTGTGTCCTTCAATGTTTGAATTCAACAGTACTTGTACCTAAAAGTGATTGAATCTGGAATAAGGACTAAACAAGTTAATATGACTTGGTTCCTATCATCTCTTTATCCCAAATTAATCAAAAGTAGAAGGATCTTTCAATGAATTGGAATTTAATTGGTATTGTTGCTAAAGTTTGTTTAGGTCTAAAAAGGAGCTAAAAGATAAAGTGCAACACACAATGTATCTGTAATACGCAGAGCACTGGTAGGCTCTCACTGAGAAACTGGCTCTATGCACCAAAGAAGTGCTAAAGAGCAAGTCATGAGGTGGACTACTATCTCTGTCCTTAAATGAAAATAATCCATTTCAGAGTAATGGTGACTCTCAACCGGGAAACTACCTTCCTCACCCATGAAGTGTTGAAAGGCATGTCATGAGGTTGATCACTACCTCTGATTCAAGGCAAAATGGTTAGCTATGCTGAGTAACCGGGGACTCTGGTGCCTGATAAGCATGTGTACTTGTGTCACAAGGCTAGCTATACTTGACTGCTAATGGATGCAATAAATAAAATAAAAATTAAAACACATGTATGTTAGTATGAAATCAAAAGGCTCAACAGATCTAATGAACTCATCCTCAATGCTCATTAAATTTCTTTCTACAAAGATTTTTTGAAATTGAATAATGCAGGATACAGAAGTGAGAAGATCCCTAGTATGAAGCTCGTTTAGAAATTATTCCATTTCTGCACTGTTAATGTTCATTTCTGTGCTTCAAACTTGGAAGAATATCATTATTTTATGTCACTGAATGGTTCGAAGTTAATCTGAGTAAATTTGGTTTTCATGGGAATTTGAACTGAAGCTATTAAAAATCCATGAATATGAGTGTATTACCTTATGAACCCTGGACTCTAACGATATTTCCCAAGTTCTGTTCCTTAAGCTGCTTCTTCTCTCTTTTAAAATCTTTGACTATGGCGTCGATGCACCCTTGTTCGTAAGGTCGACGCATCTGGACTTTTCCAATGCACACTTGAGCATAAGTGTTCACGGCGTCGACGCATTGATCTCCTAGCGTCGACGCATCCACTCTATCTAGCTTCCTTAGAATATGGCCTGGATCCATTACCCGGTTACCCGATAACCGGATAGGGGGTTTCTCTTTTCACTCCTTTAAACCCCCAACCGAGGAAACAGTTGGCTACCTTCTCGTTCATTCTTCTCAGGCAACTGTTCATCTCCTCCTTCTGAAACACCTCTCGGCCATCCTCTTCTCCTCTATCCGTGATGATGGCGCTCACCTACTCCAGGAAAGGAAAGAAGCCTGCTGAGGAACCATCTTCGGCTCCTCCGGCTCCTGAGCTAGCCGCTGAAGCCCAAGCTCCTGAATCACCTGCGACGGCTCCTCCTCCTAAATCTTCTTCTCCGCAAAAACGCAAGGACAAGGGGAAGCGTCCATGCAGTCCCTCTCCTCCTTCCAAGAAGAAGAAGGCCCGTTCGTCTTCCAAGCCTTCCTCTCCTCAGAAGAAAGCTTCCTCCAAAAAATCCAAGTCTGGGGTCTCTGTGTCCGCTCCTACTTCCGGTACAGACGAACCCCTGAAAGTTTTAATTCCACGGTATATTCTTGAATCGGACGAAGCTTTTCATGCTGCCTTCCCTGAGATTCGGCCTATTTTGGAGTTTCAAGGCTGGTGGGACTTTGCCACCAAGTATTCCATTTATTATCCTACGTTTGTCAGGGAGTTTTACCACAATCTCTGCCATCAACCCAACCTTGGAATACTAACCAGCTCTATACAAGGTGTTAAGTTTGAGCTCACGGCTCGTCTACTCGCCAGTGTGTGAAAGATTCCTAAGAAGGGGGCCGAACTACACTCGTTTCCTTTGAATGAACATGAAGCATTTGTTGTTTTGACCGGCCGGCCAGAGGACCCTTCAGACATTAAGCAGACCTATTTGTCCAGCTTAAAAGCGAATCAGTTTTCATCTCCTGTTCGTCTACTGCACCATATATGCACATCCATCTTTACCCCACAGAGCAGTGGACGTGAAAGGGTCACTATCATGCAGAGATTTTTACTGTACTGCATGTTGAAAGAAATCAAAGTTTCGTTGATTGATGTTATTATTCAGACAATGGGCACGTGTCTTGACAACTCTAGGACTCTACCCTACGCAGCACACCTCACAGCCCTGTTCAGAAAGGTTGGAGTTCCTTTTGGCAATGAGAAGAAATGTGTAGTTCCTAGAGGTAATGTTTACTCCATGTCTTTTGTCCAGAATTTTATGGGAATAAAAATCGTAGATGGAAAGCCAGTCAGAGTGCTGCCTAGTCAACAATCTGTAAGGTTCACCTTTTGAGCCTGAACCTGAGTTAGTCAGGACACCTCTTGAGCCAGTTGCTTCTCCTCCACAATGGGCAGGACAGGAGAGAGATGTGGACATTGAGTTCCGAGGTGAAGACCAAGCTCCAGCCAGGTCACCTCCTTCATATGCTGGTGATGAATAGGTTTTTCCTTCATATACGGTGGAGTCTCCCAAAGATGCTGATGAGCCACCCAGAACAGCTGATGAAGAAGAATTTCAGCCTGATGCACCTCCCTTCCAAGATGATGAGCCTGAGTGGCATGACATTAGAAAGGAACCCAAGACTCAGTGGGAACAAGGTGAGTCCAGCTCACATAATACTAATAGAGAACTTGGGTCCAATGGCCAACAGCCTCGGGATGATTATTTCCAGGCCCCTCCTGGTGCCACAGAAAAGGATTTAGTGGTTCACCTCATTAGAATGATGCAGCATCAAGGGGACAAAATTAATTCTTTCATTCTGTATACTGACTTTCAGCTGGAACGACTGTACAAGAGAATTGTCATGTCTGAAATTTCTATACTGGTCTCATGGAAAAACTATATGGAGGCCAAGCAGAAAACTGACAAAGCAATGAGGAAGGTCCTGAAGAGTGTTGCAAAGATTGTAAACAAGACTGCAGAGTAAGTGTCCAATATGCACGCTGCACAGATTTCTACTCTTCAGACCATGGCCCAGCTGCAATCCCTGTGTTATGACATTCAAATTGCGATAGTTACTCTGCAATCTCCAGTAACCTCGATTGCCCCACGGTTTCAAGCTGTTGTTGATAAGCTAACTAGTCTTTCATCCTCCATTGAAACAATTTGCAGTACGCTTGAGACGTTAACACGAGGATCTGAAGATGTCCGTTCAGAGCTGGGAGGTCTTAAAAGTAATCTGATGTTTCAGTTGGGCGAGCTCACTCAGGAAATTCAAGCTCTGCACGCCCAACAGACCTTCTCATCGCATCATCCTCCACCTCCACATGGCCAGTCCTCTAATCAGTCGTCTAGGAGATATGGACAGTTTTTTCCTAAGTAATGGTCTAGATGTTTTGTTATAATTCCTTGAATTGTGGCCTCCCCTTCTTGTTGATGTCAAAGGTGGAGACTGTGAGACTGTGATGCACTTCACTTTTTCATCTTTATAATTTGATCATGTGTTGTGTTTAGTTGAATGGTGAATGAGTTGAATGTTGATACTTGCTTTTGATTGCTATGGTCGTGCATGCCTCTGCTTCATTGGTTATTGAATTGCATGATCATTAAAGTGCTAGAATTCCATCATGGTTGCCATCATCAAAAAGGGGGAGATTGTTGTCCTCCTGGTTTTGATGATGACCACCATGATATGACAGGTTGATGTATTATTTGATAATCTGTTATGTGGCAAGTATTTTTGTTGTGAATTACTGCAGGCAATAGTCAGCGTCGACGCCACAAGCTCAAAGGGTCGACGCAGCCTTCAGTTCCTCCAAGTTGAAGCACACTTCATCAGGACTGCGTCGACGCCTCAAGCAAGACAGCGTCGACGCTGTGACTGGATCTCAAGCTGTTTAAGTCACGCGCATACTAAATGCGTCAACGCCACTCGGGTGCAGCGTCGACGCGTTTGTCTCCAGAAGCCCAAGACAGAAATCTATCCTCAAGATATCTTCACACAGCGTCGACGCATCCAGATGCTGGCGTCGACGCACCCAGTCCCAAACAAGTGCTCGGGTAGAAGAACTGATAAAGTGGGCCAGCCACGTCTGCAAATGAAGCGCACACTTCCTCCGTTAGTCCAGAAGCTTCTCCACACGTGGACAAATGATTGGGAATCTCGTGGGGCCCAATCCTACGCGGGAAAACGAAAAAGGAGATAGAGAAGTGGATCTCCACTCCATCCGAGTAGTTGAGGAAAAAGGCGAGAGGAACGGCGTGAGGCATTCTTCTTCAGGAGAACCAAGACCAAGGGGATATTCGAAGACTGTCCAGTGCGAAGTTTGCAGTACAGGTTCATTCTCCTGGTGAAGTAGATCAGACGCTGAAGAACCGTGGAAGCATCAGTCTGATCTAGCCTCAATTGTAGAGGAGATCTTACTCAGATCGTGCTGTTCATCCCTTCAGGCTACACTCTCTTCTGCTGCGCAAGAAGCCTGAAGATTCATTGACCAACGCCTTCTGAGTTCATTCCTTACTTTGTATTTTTGTTTTTCTTATACATTGTTATATTCGGATTACTGTTCCACTGGGATTTAGTGGACAGGTTTATTCTGATCCAGAGTGAGTTCTGAGATCAGAGGGAGAACAGACTTCGTGTCTGCAAGCTGTTTGACAGCGGTTCTGTGACAGTGTGTTACTGTCTTCTGCAGATTGGATCTGCAGGTCAGAGAAGGGTTCTTCTCTGGTTTTAGCCTAAGCTGTAAAGCTCAGCAGTGATCCCCACCGGGTTGGTGAGGGGGTGGACGTAGGTCGCGGGATAGAGACCGAACCACCTTAAAACTCCTGTCTCCCGTGGGTTGTGCTTGTGGTTTGATTTCGTGCTTATTGTCTCGGTTAGTGCACTTAGATACTGTGTTTGCCTTCTAGAGTTCACGGAGTGAGGTTATGCATGTGCTATCACAGAGTGTGCGATCGTTTTATTCTGTTTAAAATTTTAAGTGGTCAATCTATTCACCCCCTCCCCCTCTAGCTTGACAATCCTCTGCTCCCAACAACCCGCACCCAGTGCAGAGTCGAGGAATCGCTCGGAGGAGCCCTGCCAGTCCCTGTCCGGGAGGAAGCACCGCTCCGACGATCGGTCTTCGACAGGCTGGTGTTCCCAGGGAGATCATCCAGGAGGGCGACGAAGAGACACAAGAACTGGAGAACCTTCACCTGCAATATGGCAGGAGTTCGCGGTCGGTATGGGGCCTTGCCTACCGATCCTGAGAAAATGGCCAGACTCGCCGCCAGGCCGGGCCCTCTCACCAGAAGGGGAAGAGCGGCAGGCAACGTGACACCGACAGGCGCCGAAGGGATCCTCCCTGAAGAGCCCCTTGCGGCCCTCACGGCCAACGTGGTCACCACCGGCGACACGAGCGGCGGACCCTCCACATCCTCCGAGGACGCCCCGGCCGAAGAGACAGGGGGCATGCCCAGTCTCCCCACAGCTGACCCGGCAATGCTGCTCATGATGCAGCGGTTCCAGCAAGAAATTGAGTCACTTAAAAAGGAACTGAATGAGCGGAACACACCGCCCCCGATGTCCTGGCAGACCGAGGTTTTACCCGAAGCACCCAGGGACAGGGGGCAATCTTCAGAAGCAGCTCTTCCAGCAACCCTCAACCCTCTCGGGGGCGCGTCCCTGCAGCAGGCGCATTGCACCGCACCGGCCCCGCCACAGGCCTCACTTTCCCAAGGGTCCCTCATGGCCCCCCAGGCGACCGTCTTGGCCACCCCGAGCGCGCAGCCCGCTCATTTCTATCTGAGCCCGGTCGACCCGGCAATAGTTAGCCGGTTGATGCTGGAACAGATGATAGACTTGAAACTGGCCGAGAGAGGTGACGGGGATCAGACGCCGTTTGACGTCTACCGGGTGCCGTACCCGGCTCACCATGCTGCGAAGAAGTTGCCGGTTGGCGTCACCAAGCCACCCAAGTTCGAAAAGTTCAATGGGCAAGGGTCTCCCAGGGAGCACATTGCTTATTATGTGAACGTCATGGGAGATCTGGCTGCTGATGACGCCTACCTCCTGAAGTTCTTTGGCTCAACACTTACCGGGCTTGCCTTTGAGTGGTATTCCAGCCTGTCACCCGGGTCGGTTGCTGACTGGCCCGATGCAGAAGAAGTTCAAAGAAAGATTCTATGTCGCAGAACTGGCAGTCACCGTGGCAGAGCTTTATGCCACAAGGCAAAAGAATGATGAGTCGGCCCTCGACTACATCAAAAGATGGAGGAACCTCAGCATGAGGTGTAGGCGTCCCCCGCACCAGAGGATGCGGTGCAGATCTGCAAGCAGAACTTGAAGAAAGAAATCCTAGAAAGGATGATCGGCACTGAAGTCAAGACATTTGACCGCCTGAACAATGTGGTAGCAGAGATCGAGGCATTCTTGGCCCAATACTCCTCCACCCCGGCCATGTCAAGCCAAAGAGCCAGGCAAGCCGAGAAAAAGCCAGCTTCCCCTGAGGTGCACACACTAGATTTCCAGGCCTTTGAAAAACAGAAGGAGAAAGCCAAGGGGGCTGCCAACCTCCCTTCGCCCAGAACCACAGAACGGCGGGAGGGCCCCTCACTAAGGGAGAAGATGAGAAACAAGCTATATTCCTTCTCCCGAGACAAGTCCAAGCTCCTGTTTGAGTGGGCAACCAGCTACAATAAAATCACACTGCCAGAGCCGAAGAGGCCCGGCGACCTAAAGAAGAAAGATGACCCGCGCTTCTGCCTGTACCACCGGATGCTCGGGCATACCATTGAGGACTGCTATGTCTTCAAGGATGTCATTGAATCCTTAATCAAGAACGGGGAGCTGGACATGGGGGAGCATAAGGTAGACCCCCCGCAACCGCATGAGTTGCCTAGCATAACCTCCACCGTCAACATGGTCTCGTTATACCAGGAGCTGCCCGAGGAGTGGGCGGAGGCCTGCGCCCGCGCCACTTACGAGACTTTTATCATGGCCCCGGCTCAAGACCAAGGAGGTTGGCAGACTGTACCCAAAAGTAGAATAGAAGAGCACGCGTCCCTCGGCCCACCCCAGGAGTTCATCTGAGGGATGTGACGTCCCTGCCTGCACCACCCCCGGCGAGCCCGGTTTGCCACGACACGGCCCCTCGGCTGGTCATGAGGCGGCCCACTCACAATAAAAAGAGTTGCGTCCCGATGTGGATGCATAAGAAGACCAGCCCGGCGGTCGAAAGGCTCCAGGCTATTATTGATGGGCTTGAAGATTATGAACAGCCCGAAATCCAGCCCGTGGAGCTGAAAGAGTATGTCCCCTGGGAGGAGTTCGAATCACTCGAACTGGCCCCAGGAATAGAAGCGGAAGCAAAGAAAGAGCCTCCCCTGTGGGGTGAACTTCTCCAAGAGCAGCCGCTGGCTGCAACAGTAAAGAAGAAGAAGAAGAGAAGACCCAGGAGCAAAAAGAAAAAGGAGGTCGTCATCGCCTGCAACACCCTTTCGGCGCTATTCGACACTGCCCTCTCCTTGGAAGGAAAAGAAGAAGAGCCATCCCATGAGCCCGTAGAGGTGAATCAAGCTAAAGCATCCACTTCCCAACACGCCACCAGGTCGGGAAGGAAGTGGGGGCGCCCTCCTCAGGACAACCTCAACATCATGCTCAGGGGAGAACAACCATACCAGATTCCCGACCCTGAGGTCCGAGGTACCGAGATCCCTCCTCCGTCGGGTCTCTATCCCGGAGGGGCCACGAGCCAAAGCACTCCTTCATTCGCCGAATTCCTGTTAGCCCGAACGGCAGGGTGGGCGCGTTCTCAGGGGTCTCCTTCGACCAGAGAAGTGAGCGGTTCCCAAGATCCACCGACGGCGGCTCCCCCTCAGCCAGAAGAAGAATTTAACGGCATCCCAAACCTCGCCGAATTCATGAAAGAAAAGGAGGAGACCACGCCAGCCCCACAGGCTGTGACAGGACCCGCAAAGGAGGCATCCCCTGATCTGACACCCCAGCTCCAAGGTGGGGGCAGGCGCGGCAAGCCCGAAGAGATGAAATTACTCAAGGTGCGGGCTACCGACCGAATAGTCAGACACCTCAAAAAGATCCCGACCCGATTTACCGTATGGGAGATGCTGTCTTTGGACGAAGAAACACGGCAAGCCATCATTGCCGCGCTCCAGACGCCAGCACATCTTGAAGCTTGCCTAACAGAGATATCACCTGAGGTGGCAGTGGCTTTCACAGAAGATGACATGCTCCTGCCCACCTGCAGCCATAACAGACCCCTCTACATGAAAGGGCAGTTGAACGGCCAGCCTATCAACATGGTCCTGATCGACCCAGGGGCAGCAGTGAATATACTTCCTTACCGGGTGTACCAAAAGCACTACTTTGACGTGCACCTGGTTGAGGTCAAAAATGTCAAGATTGCTGGTTTTAACCAGAAATGCGAGGTGCCCATGGGGGTTGCAGAGTTCAACTTGACCTTTGATGACTTTACCACCAAGGTCCAGTTCCACGTCATCAACTCCAACACCTCCTATAAGGTGTTGCTTGGCCGGCCCAGGCTACACCAGAACAGAGTGGTGCCCTCCACCCTGCATCAGTGCATCAAGTACCCCTGTGAGGGGAAGGAAGTCAGAATCTTCGCCGATCTCCACCCGTTCGAGGTGTTTGAGTGTCATCTGTCAGATGCCAACCTATATCTAGAGAAGGCGAAGCAAGCCCCCCAAGCCGCCCAAGACAAGGTAAAGAAGAAAGTGGAGTCAGGAGGCTGGTTTCCTCCGCCACCCCCGGGCTATGTGGCTCCCCCACATGTACCATTCATTGCACAAGAGGGGGGGGGGTATTTAAGGCAGCCCCTCTCGCCATCTACTCTACACCGGGGATGCCTTGCCTCGAAGACCTGCTGGAGGATGTCAGAGTCCCGCCAGGGATCATCAAGCCCATTGCAGAAGTTGACTGTCAAGTAGCGGAGCAGCTGAGAACTTTTGAAGTGCCTAACCCGGAGGGGCCATCCACTATCTTTTATGTTGCCGGGGAAAAGCCAGTCAGGGAAGACGATGATTGCCGGTTTCCGGACGAGTTGCATGACCCGCACGTCCCCATTGCGGGACTCCCCCACATGACTGATCAGGCGGCCAGAATGGTCAGAAAGCAGAAGATTCCTCCCTACCAGCCCTCCAGCCGGAAGGAAATGTTTGAAAGAATGTGGAGCCCACCAAACCTGGATCGGCGGCTGCTGCAAATCACCAAGCACCCCGGTTTGGGCTTTTCACTAGAAGATTATTACGAAGCTGATGTGATATCAGTTTCGGCCTTGTCCGGCGACGACCTCGCGGAAACTACAGATTTGCGGGGAGCCCACCAAGATGTATATTTCAGGTCTCCGGCTGAGGAGGCGCAAGACGAAGAAGTGTTCCTTTGGAACCCCCTCCGCCACCGCTGCACGGGGGAGACCTCCTCCTTCCCTGAGGGACCAACCTCGAAGGGTCACCCCACCGAGACACCCTCACATCAGCCTGCTGGCGAAGCGAGGAGCAATAGCATGGACCATGCTCTGAATTCCCCCTGATACGACCCCGTCATGTACGCCTTGTACCATAGGCAGCAACGAGAAATCGGGGTGTTAAAGGCACGGCTGGCTGAGTTGACCTCGCTAGTGACTGACCTGATCCAAAGTTCTCTCCGCCCGTGGGGTGGCCACATGTCTCGACCCCGAGACACCAGTCCCGATGTCCCCGTCTGGTCAAGAAGGGAGACAAGAGACATGGCAAGCCCATTAACCGGGCGGCCAACCAGGCGAGGCCCGACACTCCAAGAGAAGCTGCAGAAGCCCTACTCTTTCCCAAGAGAGAAGACTCGGGGTATTTTTGACTGGGCCTGCCATTACGGCAAGGTCTCCCTCCCACGGTCCAAGAGGCCGCAGGACACCCGAAGGAATGGGGACCCATTGTTCTGTCCCTACCACCAGATGCTGGGCCACGCCATCGAAGACTGCTATGTCTTCAAAGACATTGCTCAAGACCTCATTAATAGGGACGAGCTCAGAATGGGAGATTATGTGGTAGCCCCGCCACGCCCCCACGTGGCGGATAGCCCCAGAATGGGAGCCTATACCGTATCCATCCAGTACCAGGCGCTTGAAGATGCGGCTACCCCAGCCCCCGCCGGAGCTGTCTATGATGAGTACACAGAAGACCCCGAGGTGGCCCTGTGCCTTTCTGCACCAGCGGACCCCACGGACCCGGCGGCTACGGTCCAGGAGGAGTGCGCGGCAAATGCAGCCTCCGCGCCCCTTCATGAGGAACAAGAAGAGGGGGACGGCGTCCTCGAGCCCGAAGACAATGAAGATCAAGACTTCGTCGATTTGTCGCCAGCCCCGCCGAAAATTGAAAATGGCGGCCAGGCCACAGTCGACGAATTGATTGAGATCAACCTTGGCACCGAAAGTGATCCCAGGCTGACCTTTCTGAGTGCTCTTATGCCCCTACAGGAGAGAGAGCAATACACAAAGCTGCTACAAGAATTCTGGGATTGCTTTGCCTGGAACTACAAAGAAATGCCCGGGCTCAGCCCCGAAGTGACTCAGCACATTTTGGCCATTAATCCCAAGGTGGACCAGTGAAGCAGTCTCCCCGGCGTATGAGGCCGGAATTGATCAGCCAGATCTGCAAGGAGGTCGACAAGCTCATAGACGTCGGCTTCGTGGCGAAAAACCAGTACACTACTTGGTTGGCCAACATCGTATCGGTGAAGAAAAAGAATGAACAGATCAGGATTTGCGTGGATTTCGCGACCTGAACAAAGCATGCCCAAAAGATGACTTCCCGGTGCCTATCACCGAAGTGATGATTGATGCAACCACTGGCCACGAGGCCCTGTCTTTTATGGACGGATCGTCCGGCTATAACCAAATTTGGATAGCCGACCACGACCGGATTCACACGGCTTTCAGATCGCCCAAGGGGATATTCCACTACAAGAGGATGCCCTTCGGCCTCAAGAATGTTGGTGCTACATATCAGCGGGTGATGACCAAGATCTTCGACGAGCTGCTGTACAGCAAGGTCGAAAGCTACATTGATGATCTAGTTGTCAAGACTAAGAAGAGAGCTGAACATCTGAGCGACCTCAGGGTCGTCTTCCAAAGGCTCCGGCTGTATGGGCTGAAGATGAACCCTATGAAGTGCGCCTTCGGCGTGTCCAGTGGGAAGTTCCTCGGCTTTATTGTCCGACACAGAGGAATCAAGATTGACCCCTTCAAGATAAAAGCCATTCAGGAGCTGCCCCCTCTGAAGAATCTGGGAGAGCTGAGGTCCCTACAGGGCCGTCTAGCTTACATCCGCAGGTTCATTTCCAACCTGTCGGGGCGCTGCCAACCTTTTCACAGATTGATGATGAAGAATGCACCCTTCGGCTGGGGTCACGAATGCCAGCACGCGTTCGACCAGCTAAAGGAGTACCTGAAGACCCCGCCAATCCTGAGGGCACCTGTCAAAGGCAGATCGCTTATTCTCTACACAGCAGCCACCGAATATTCACTGGGGGCAATGTTCGCCCAGAATAATGATGAGGGAAAGGAGTAGGCTCTCTACTACCTTAGCCGGAGATTGGTGGGAGCGGAAGCCAAGTACACCCCGATTGAGAAAGTCTACCTTGCCTTGGTCTTCGCAGTCAAGAAGTTGAGGCACTACATGCTGTCCCATGAAGTGAGTTTAATATCCAGAGCTGATCCTATCAAGCACATTCTCTCCCAGCCAGTCCCAAAGGGGCGCCTTGGCAAGTGGGCCGTGCTGCTCATGGAGTTTGACATCACCTTCGTGCCGCAAAGGGCCGTTAAGGGACAAGCCGTCGCGAATTTCTTCGCAGCACACCCTGTGCCCGAAGACTCCCCGTTAGCCACAGAGCTACCCGAGGATGAGACACTGGAGGTGGATCAGGTCCAACAAGCTATATGGCAACTGTACTTTGACGGGGCCTCGAGAACAGAAGCGACCCTGTCCGGACGTGCCAAGGTACGGGCCGGAGCCGGCATCGTCCTCAAATCTCCAGACGGAGAGGTGCTGCACACTTCCCGCTGCATTAGCAAGCCCTACACAAATAATGAAGCAGAGTATGAAGCTCTGATCATTGGCCTCCAGGTGGCCCTCCAAATGGAGATCAGAATGCTCCAAGTATTCGGCGACTCACTGCTAGTCGTCAAGCAGGTCCAGGGGCAGTTCGACGTCCGGAAACCTGAGTTGCTCCCTTATCACGCTAAAGCGAAGGGGCTCATGGAGCGGTTCTACCTCCTCGAGATAGGCCACGTAGCCAGAGGGGAGAACGCACAAGCTGACGCCCTGGCCAAATTGGCAAGCTCACTGGCAGTGCCTCCAGATGGATCTCTCAATATCCAAGTAATAAACCAGCGCCAGATGCCCAGCATGATAGAAGAAGAACCAGAAGAAGAAGAGTTAGAAGTCACCACAGCAGAAGCCGTCGGCCTACCTGATTGGAGAGACCCCCTGATGCAGTGGTTTAAGTACCAACAGCTGCCCAAGTAGAGAGAAAAGAAGATCAAGCTAATCAGAATTAAGGACTCTTATGAGCTCCGAAACGGAATATTGTTCGAGTGGTGGCCGACGCCAAGCAGAAATTACTTCTCCGATGCTTGTCCATTGAGGAAGCTTGGAGGGTCATGAAGGAGGTCCATGCTGGGACAGCTGGTGCACACCAGGCGGGACCGAAAATGAAGATTGAAATAAAAAAGCTCGGCTACTATTGGCCTGCAATGTTTGACGACTGCTACAAATATGCTAAGTCGTGTCAGAAATGCCAGGAGCATGCCATCATACCCAGAAGGCCCCCTCGTGCAGTTACACCCAACCGCGCCCAGTTGGCCGTTTGCCCATCTTCCACAGGTTGCAAGTACATTTTGGCATCAACCGACTACTTCTCCCGCTGGGCAGAGGCTGTCGCCTTACGGGAGGTCATCGGAGAGATCGTGGTCAGGTTTGTCCGCCGCAACATTATATTCCAGTTTGGCATGCCCGACCGGATTGTGTCAGACAACGGCAGCCACTTCCGCAACCAGAAGGTCTACCGGCTGGCAGAAAAATATAAAATTGATTGGAGGACGTCGACTCCTTACAATCCACAGGCTAATGGGCTGGCTGAAGCTTTTAATAAGACACTCTGCACTCTCCTGGCCAAGACGGTTAGCTCTAACAAGAGGGACTGGGAAGAAAGGATGTACGAGGCGCTATGGGCGTACCGGACCGTATACAAGACCCCGACAGGCTGCTCGCCCTTCTCTCTCGTATACGGCTCGGAGGCAATCGTTCCCATTGAACTAGAGATACCTTCCCTCAGGGTCGCCCTTCAGCATGGGCTTGTCCTTGGAGGGTAGACCAACGTCGAGCGAAGACTCGAAGAACTCTCCAGCCTGGAAGGAAAACGGCTTCAGGCCCAACAGAACATTCAGGTCTACCAGGCCCGGATTGCACGCGCCTTTGACAAGCTTGTCAAGGAACGCAAATTCAAAAAGGGTGACCTTGTCATGGTCAAGAGAAGAGATCTCATGGCTGCCAACCCCAAGGGCAAGCTGAATGAGAACTGGCTCGGACCTTACGTAGTCCAAAAAGTCTATGAGGGCGGAGCCTATGTAATTGTCAACCACCGCGGGGAAGTTCAATTCCCGCCTCTTAATGGAAGGCACTTGAGACTGTACCACGCTCCGGTACCCCCATTCAATCAATAATATTATCCTTCGCCCTATTTTGGGCGGATTTGCGTCATTAATGTCCAAACGACTTGACCATTGCCCATGTTTTCAAAAAGGAAAAAAAAAGAAGAAAAAAAAGAAGATGAAAGTAAAAAAAAGGGGGGAGAAAAAAAAGAGAGAAGAGAGAAAGGAAAAGAAGAGAAGGAAAAAAGAAGAGAAGAAAAAAAAAGAAAAAAAGAAGAGAAAAAAAGAAGAGAAAAAAAGAGGAAGAAAAAAAAAGAAGAGGAGAAAAAGAAAGAAGGAAAAAAGAGAAGAGAAGAAGAGGAAAAGAAAAGAAAGAGGAAGAGAAAAGAGCAAGGGAAGAATAAAAACCAAGAAGAAGGGGGAACACCCTGTAACGACCCGAGAATCCGATTACCGGGAAGGCCCGATAACCTGAGACTCGCACCGCCGCCCACGAGCCGAGAGGGCTCGGAAGGGCTAAAAGGAGTGTGGAGGCACAAAGAAATAGGAAATAAAGCAGGACAACACAATAATTAACAGAAATAAATAAACAACTACAACATAGTCCAGTCCAACAGAAAGTACAGTCTAAAGTAGTAAAACGTACCACGTGCCAAGTGAACACTCGGCCCGGCAAGCTGGCAACTGAGAACTTCTGCCCCGCACCCTCGAACCTCGAGGAAGAACCGCTACACCTGAAAGGCAGGGAATGAGTCTCCAGAACAGAGACTCAGCAGGGATCCCGCGGAACCCCAACCGGAAACAGCGGCGGTAGCGGAAAGGAGAGCTACAACTACAGCAGGAACAGCAAATCGGTGGCCGGTCAAAAACTCGGCACTACAGCTACTCCTACTGTACCGGAAGGTACACCTCGATCACGCAGACGAAGCTACCAAACCGCGCTAGTACCGCCTACCGAAGTAAAAACATACGGCAACCACGCCGTAGAGGCCTGTCCCCCAGACACAGCCGACCTGGACACGCTGTCCAAGGTGCAACCCAGACCATCCGATCGCGGGTACCGCACAACAAGACCCAACCTCGGTAAAGCCACTAGCACTAATCTCACGGCGCAAGAACCGACACACGCACCAAGGTGAAACAACCGAACTCACCGGTCAACACGACCAAAAACCCGAAGGTCAAAAGACACAGAGACTGACAGTCTGTCACTCCGTACTCGACAGGATTACCACCCACTAGAAGCACAGCCGGTAGCGTCCCCTGACGTCTTACACCGCACCGCAGGTGAACCGCCTGACGTGGTAGGTCCTACCCGAGGCGCGAACACCGTACAAGTAACCACAAACAAGTAACTAGCTGGGGTCACGTCCGTCGACGTGGGTCCAACCGCCCCCAACCACGTGTGCACACACAGACCTTGCGTCACTAGGTCTGGTCCTCTGACCGGTTTTCCCCCGTAGCCGGACTCTGGCTACCGACGAGGGGCCTACGGTAACCGGTCCACAAACCGTCTCGAAAGGTGGGTGCCCGTACACCACTCCCAGGTGAGACCAGCACCTCGTACTGGTGGGCTACGACTAGTGAAGGGTCACTGAAGGAGTAGACTCTCAACTCAACGGAAAACAACGTCCGAATCCGACGACGTACGGGGACAACCCCGCATACCGGCCCCGTCGCACGGTGACCACAGTCGGAGAAGAAACAGGACTCACAGTCCACGGCCACGCACGCACCGTGCCCTAGAGTCCAGAAAACTCAAGTGGCGCTAAGCCACTGGACTCTGGACAGTCCTCTAGACATACTACAGCCAACGGTCCTTGAGTCACAAGACTCGGGGTCAAGACCGTTGCACGCAACAGCACAAGGCCATCGATCTAGCCCAATCTCTAGGTCCAAAACCACGATATCACGAATACCGAGACAACACACGAGTTGCCAAGACCATTCCCTTGGGAAGGGAACGCAAGGGACAAAGGCCACTCACACGGGCCACACGGAAAACACAGAAGCACGATTCCCAAGGCAGCACACAAGCCGCCACGACGATTTCCCATCTTGAAACAAGAGGGGAACCTCCAGCCCCAGGCCGGACAACTAGACTCACTGTCCAAGGCCAAACACATGGCCCACACGGGAATCGCCTTCCAAAGGAACCCACGATATGCGGGGGAGACCCCACCGCACACACACCGACACACGGTGACTCAATCAAGCGTAACACAAGAGCCCGGAACACGTGGGGTCACCAGGACCCACCACACCTACGGGCACGCTAATCGAGGTAACACGGTCCCTCCTGACACCCCAAAAAACACAGACACAGAACCCATGGGGTGTCTGGGATACTCACAAGGCCGGAGGTCGACCACTGGGTCCCAACCGGGTCGACCGGAGACCAATACAATGCGAACGGACGCTAAAAGGTCACCCGGACCCTTAAGCGCGCGGGCACGTAAAACGAGGTAAACGGAACCTCCAGACACCCCAAAACACGGTCACGGAACTCCACTGGGTGTCCAAGGCACACACGGCCCACGAGGAGCACGATCAGCCGCAGACCGCCCGCCCCGGGCAGCCCGGCTGGTCACCTCCAAGAAGGCGCTGTAGGTCCATAGCGCGTTCAAGCAGAACGCGCTATGCACCTATAGCGCGACACGACAGATCGCGCTATATCCCTATAGCGCGACTGCACAGATCGCGCTAGGATCACCTAGCACGACAAGGCAGAATGCGCTAGGGACCCCTAGCGCGACAGGGCAGAACGCGCTAGGACCCCATAGCGCGACAAGAACCGCCTTACTGTTCATCTTCTCCGATGAACGCGCCCTATCGGGGCAGCGCGACCTTCAAGAACGCGCTACCCAAGGCTAGCGCGTTCTCAGTCCGTGCCCGAAAACGGTGGAAACCGCGGGAAAAGCCATGCCACGCCCCGTTCACCCCCAGGTGAAGGGGAAACGAAAGGGGAAACCTTCCCCAAGCCCCTAGACATGCATCTAAACCCCTGGATCGCCCAAAAACACCATAAAACGGGAGATCCGGCTCACACCCCAAAAACATGCATTTTGCCCAAAACGCCCCGTTTAGCCCGCTCGGCTCACCACGGCCTACGAAACTCGCGGGAAAGGAAGTACACGGGCTGAGCGTCCATCTCCCTACCTCCACCGAAGAAACGACGCGTCGTGGACGCCGATCCACGAAGAAAACGCCGCGAAACCCTCGCCGGCTCGCGATCGCGCCACCAAGCTTCCACGCGCCTCCTCCGCCTCGATCCTCACCTGTCCTCGCCCGCATCCTCGCCCGCGCCACCTCCACCTCGCCCCCGCCTCGCTCCGTCGGCCGCCGGAGAAGAGAGGGGAGAAAGAGGGCGTGAGAGAAGAGAGAGGGAGGGAAGAGAGAAATGAGAGGGGGAGAGAGAAAAGGGTTAGTATATATAGGAAAACCCGAAAATTTGATAAATTCAGAAAATTACGAAAAATTACCTCCGCGATCCTCGGAAGGAACACAACGCAGTGGTACTGTCCCGGAGTCGTAGAACGCCACGGTTTTCCCTGCAAAGAGTTCCGAAGGCACATCAGGGAAAAAACACGTGTAAAGCACAAAATACACTCCGAGACCCACTACAATGATCCGAAAAATATCCGAAAAATCCGAGGCATTACAGCCCTCCCCCCTTAAAGGAATTTCGTCCTCGAAATTCAGGACCAAGCACGAAGTCACAGGGGAAGAACACTGAACGAACTGACAACGCTGTCAGAGCCCCAGCATAGAAAACTTCGATTCTCACAAAACACCGATCCTGAGGGACACATCCAGACTTACAATCACGAACAACACCTCGCTCCTCGCGCCGAGCACACTGGCCAGCAGAGCAGGCATATACCAAAGGACACAGTCCGGCATCACCTCAGACAATGCGAGAATCAACCATGGCACCGCAGCCACAATCTCGCTCACCGAGGAATCACAACCCTCGACACGAACAACAGCTACCGATTCATCCAATGGTCGGCAGACAAATGGCACATCAGCTTCGCAACCAGCTGACAGGTCGCACTCCCTCCTCAAGGGAGCAACCAAAACAGAGCCTCCACCAGCTCAAGCAGTCATCTCAGCAGACCGCAACCAGAACATCGGCTCCACACCAAGAAACACCTCACACATGGCAAGCCGAAAGTCGGACCTAACACTGTGCCAACTCTTGTCAGAAGACAACCTTCGACAAAGCCCAGATCCCATCCGGAAAAGGCACATCACAGAAACGACCACCAAAGGTCTCGCTGGCACACGGCTCTCGCCACGCTCGAGCCCCAACAACCAGCATCTTCTGTCTCTGAAAAGACCATCCACTGGTACCTAACTGCTCGTCAACGGGAAACCTCCGCTTGCTCAGCTTCTTCCTTCTTTCCTGGTCCTCGACCGGGTCCAAAGAAAACATTCCAAACCTCAGCAAGCCATCCGTCGACTCCCACACAGACTGATGCCACATCTCGAGCTGCACTCCTCTCGGACACCGCATCCGAGCTCGAACATCGCTCCAACTCGACCCTCTCGGGGAGCACGACGAAACCAAATGACAGATCATGGTGCCTCCAGTCATCACCTCGGTCGACTCAGACTTACAGGGGAACCATCCCATGCTGGTCACCAAACCAGGGATAACCATTGCGACACCAACGTCCTATCAAGGACCACCAATCCGACGCCAATCTCACAAAAAGGCCTCCGCCCACAGGCGTCACTCTTCTATCTGGTCTCATCAAATCCTTCGCTCAATCCAAGTGGACACCTGCTAATCCCGATTCCGCCCTTATCACAGAGCCACGGGACACCACCTGGACAGTGCTCACGGGTCCCTAAGCAAGAAACATCTCACCGTGGTCGGCTACGAGACTAGCCTTACCAGTCACTCGCAGCTACCAACAGGAACCCACAGCCTGCCAGAGATCACTTCCTCAAAAGACGATCTCATCCGAGGACACGACTGGGAACACAAGTCGGACACCAAGCCACCGACTCCGACCATCACGTCCTCGACCTCCGTCAGGCGACATTCTCAACAACCTCATCCAGGTCCAACACCGACGCCTGACACGGCTTCCATCACAGGAACAGGGTACTCATGCGGCGCACTAGCCAACACATTCCCCAACACTCCACCCTGCCAGTGCCAACAACCACAAAACCTCGAGCAACGGCACGGCAACAACACGTTTCACACCAAGGAACCAATCCTCCGATGCTCAACGCAAACTCAGGATTCCGCCCGTAGCAACCAATGCTACGATCCTGAACCAGTGGGTTATGGGCCCACCATGCTTCCGCTGCGCGCTCAGATCCGCGCGCACAGCCGGGAAAGCAAAACACCGCCCAACCAGCACTCGTCCTTCCGGAACAGCGCCAGCACCCTCACACGACAAGGGAATGGGCACAACTTCTCACAGGCAACCACCCTGCCAAGACAAGGAGCACGTCTCGCACAGACTTCATGGCACAAAAGGCCAACCAATCCGAACACAATGCAAGACGACGAACCTTAGCCCAACACAATTTCTCCAACCAAGGAGAAACCAGCACACTTCGACCAACGGAAGAACTCCACGCTCGACCTGACCTCAAACCTCGCGCATGCTCGAAACAGCACCATCCAGCACCAAGGAAAACCATCACTTCCATCAGGTCAGCGCCTCCGACACACTCAACGAGTGTCACGTCGGACCACAATCACAGCATCTCTCGACGCACCACCGCTACAATTCCTCAAACTGCAACACGGCATGCCAAGAGCCGCAACACGAGCCATAACGACAACCGCCGACGCTCATCCTCGAGTCCCGAACTCGCCATGGAGCCTTCACATCTCGAGCCAACTCCAGAGCGAACACAACCCATCCACTGACATAAGCGCAGGAGCAAAGACTTAACGGGACATCTCTGCCAAATCCTGCCTCGAAATCAGCAGAACGATCAGGACCGACACGTCATTTCTGACGCCACAGAGCGCGACAAGAACATCAGGCTCGACGAAACAGCAGCCCACCGAGAAGACATTCCGCTCACCGGAGCACACTTCTCGATCAGAACGCCTCAGGAGCTGGACAAACCTCAAGCTGGAGTGACCAAAAACCGACAGCAGCTCCCTCAGAGCACGCTCACAGCCACTTAACCAAGAACAGTCCGCACCAGACACCTGACCACGCTGCAGGTTCCTCGAACGCAGCACCGCGAGCTCACACCTGCCAGCAACCTCTGCCCAACGCAGCACAACCAGGGCCACCACCGATGAGGGAGAAGACTCTCAACCTCGATCCTTAGACCCCATGCTGGCACGAAAGTCGCGGACAGCAACCACCTTCACAGCGCCGCACAGCGCACTCAAGCTCTCAAGCGAGAAACAAGGCGGAAAACAAGCACAAAACCCTAAGCCAGCTGCCGACTGTACTGGACCTTATGGACTCTGATCACTGCAACATTTCGAATTCCTATGTACGTCCACAACCACCGCTCTGATACCAGCTGTAACGACCCGAGAATCCGATTACCGGGAAGGCCCGATAACCCGAGACTCGCACCGCCGCCCACGAGCCGGGAGGGCTCGGAAGGGCTAAAAGGAGTGTGGAGGCACAAAGAAATAGGAAATAAAGCAGGACAACACAATAATTAACAGAAATAAATAAACAACTACAACATAGTCCAGTCCAACAGAAAGTACAGTCTAAAGCAGTAAAACGTACCACGTGCCAAGTGAACACTCGGCCCGGCAAGCTGGCAACTGAGAACTTCTGCCCCGCACCCTCGAACCTCGAGGAAGAACCGCTACACCTGAAAGGCAGGGAATGAGTCTCCAGAACAGAGACTCAGCAGGGATCCCGCGGAACCCCAACCGGAAACAGCGGCGGTAGCGGAAAGGAGAGCTACAACTACAGCAGGAACAGCAAATCGGTGGCCGGTCAAAAACTCGGCACTACAGCTACTCCTACTGTACCGGAAGGTACACCTCGATCACGCAGACGAAGCTACCAAACCGCGCTAGTACCGCCTACCGAAGTAAAAACATACGGCAACCACGCCGTAGAGGCCTGTCCCCCGGACACAGCCGACCTGGACACGCTGTCCAAGGTGCAACCCCGACCATCCGATCGCGGGTACCGCACAACAAGACCCAACCTCGGTAAAGCCACTAGCACTAATCTCACGGCGCAAGAACCGACACACGCGCCAAGGTGAAACAACCGAACTCACCGGTCAACACGACCAAAAACCCGAAGGTCAAAAGACACAGAGACTGACAGTCTGTCACTCCGTACTCGACAGGAGTACCACCCACTAGAAGCACAGCCGGTAGCGTCCCCTGACGTCTTACACCGCACCGCAGGTGAACCGCCTGACGTGGTAGGTCCTACCCGAGGCGCGAACACCGTACAAGTAACCACAAACAAGTAACTAGCTGGGGTCACGTCCGTCGACGTGGGTCCAACCGCCCCCAACCACGTGTGCACACACAGACCTTGCGTCACTAGGTCTGGTCCTCTGACCGGTTTTCCCCCGTAGCCGGACTCTGGCTACCGACGAGGGGCCTACGGTAACCGGTCCACAAACCGTCTCGAAAGGTGGGTGCCCGTACACCACTCCCAGGTGAGACCAGCACCTCGTACTGGTGGGCTACGACTAGTGGAGGGTCACTGAAGGAGTAGACTCTCAACTCAACGGAAAACAACGTCCGAATCCGACGACGTACGGGGACAACCCCGCGTACCGGCCCCGTCGCACGGTGACCACAGTCGGAGAAGAAACATGACTCACAGTCCACGGCCACGCACGCACCGTGCCCTAGAGTTGAGAAAACTCAAGTGGCGCTAAGCCACTGGACTCTGGACAGTCCTCTAGACATACTACAGCCAACGGTCCTTGAGTCACAAGACTCGGGGTCAAGACCGTTGCACGCAACAGCACAAGGCCATCGATCTAGCCCAATCTCTAGGTCCAAAACCACGATATCACGAATACCGAGACAACACACGAGTTGCCAAGACCATTCCCTTGGGAAGGGAACGCAAGGGACAAAGGCCACTCACACGGGCCACACGGAAAACACAGAAGCACGATTCCCAAGGCAGCACACAAGCCGCCACGACGATTTCCCATCTTGAAACAAGAGGGGAACCTCCAGCCCCAGGCCGGACAACTGGACTCACTGTCCAAGGCCAAACACATGGCCCACACGGGAATCGCCTTCCAAAGGAACCCACGATATGCGGGGGAGACCCCACCGCACACACACCGACACACGGTGACTCAATCAAGCGTAACACAAGAGCCCGGAACACGTGGGGTCACCCGGACCCACCACACCTACGGGCACGCTAATCGAGGTAACACGGTCCCTCCTGACACCCCAAAAAACACAGACACAGAACCCATGGGGTGTCTGGGATACTCACAAGGCCGGAGGTCGACCACTGGGTCCCAACCGGGTCGACCGGAGACCAATACAATGCGAACGGACGCTAAAAGGTCACCCGGACCCTTAAGCGAGTGGGCACGTAAAACGAGGTAAATGGAACCTCCAGACACCCCAAAACACGGTCACGGAACTCCACTGGGTGTCCAAGGCACACACGGCCCACGAGGAGCACGATCAGCCGCAGACCGCCCGCCCCGGGCAGCCCGGCTGGTCACCTCCAAGAACGCGCTGTAGGTCCATAGCGCGTTCAAGCAGAACGCGCTATGCACCTATAGCGCGACACGACAGATCGCGCTATATCCCTATAGCGCGACTGCACAGATCGCGCTAGGATCACCTAGCGCGACAAGGCAGAATGCGCTAGGGACCCCTAGCGCGACAGCGCAGAACGCGCTAGGACCCCATAGCGCGACAAGAACCGCCTTACTGTTCATCTTCTCCGATGAACGCGCCCTATCGGGGCAGCGCGACCTTCAAGAACGCGCTACCCAAGGCTAGCGCGTTCTCAGTCCGTGCCCGAAAACGGTGGAAACTGCGGGAAAAGCCATGCCACGCCCCGTTCACCCCCAGGTGAAGGGGAAACGAAAGGGGAAACCTTCCCCAAGCCCCTAGGCATGCATCTAAACCCCTGGATCGCCCAAAAACACCATAAAACGGGAGATCTGGCTCACACCCCAAAAACATGCATTTTGCCCAAAACGCCCCGTTTAGCCCGCTCGGCTCACCACGGCCTACGAAACTCGCGGGAAAGGAAGTACACGGGCTGAGGGTCCATCTCCCTACCTCCACCGAAGAAACGACGCGTCGTGGACGCCGATCCACGAAGAAAACGCCGCGAAACCCTCGCCGGCTCGCGATCGCGCCACCAAGCTTCCACGCGCCTCCTCCGCCTCGATCCTCACCTGTCCTCGCCCGCATCCTCGCCCGCGCCACCTCCACCTCGCCCCCGCCTCGCTCCGTCGGTCGCCGGAGAAGAGAGGGGAGAAAGAGGGCGTGAGAGAAGAGAGAGGGAGGGAAGAGAGAAATGAGAGGGGGAGAGAGAAAAGGGTTAGTATATATAGGAAAACCCGAAAATTCGATAAATTCAGAAAATTACGAAAAATTACCTCCGCGATCCTCGGAAGGAACACAACGCAGTGGTACTGTCCCGGAGTCGTAGAACGCCACGGTTTTCCCTGCAAAGAGTTCCGAAGGCACATCAGGGAAAAAAACACGTGTAAAGCACAAAATACACTCCGAGACCCACTACAATGATCCGAAAAATATCTAAAAAATCCGAGGCATTACACACCCCCCATTTCCAATCATCGCCCCGCATCAGCGGAGATACTAAAACAAATAAAACAAACTCTTTTCTCCGTCCTTCCCGGGCGGTGAGTACCCCTTTGGCTTGGACCTCCAGTCCGGGTCATTGACTAAACAAACTCTTCTCTCTGTCCTCCCCGGGCGGTGAGTACCCCTTTGGCTTGGACCTCCAGTCCGGGTCATTGACTAAACAAACTCTTCTCTCCGTCCTCCCCGGGCGGTGAGTACCCCTTTGGCTTGGACCTCCAGTCCGGGTCATTGACTAAACAAACTCTTCTCCCCGTCCCCTCTGAGCAACGAGGGACCCGGTCTCTGACCAAGGCTCCCCGCCTTAAGCCAGTGCGCGGTTCCAACACTATGGTGAGACCAGTGGGTCGCCCATTCGGTATGGTGGAGTGGTTCCCTCGTCCTCCCCCTGGGAGGGCGAGCACTCTCCCTTGCCCTGACGTGGGTCCCTGCCTGGTTCTCCCGGAGCGAATCACCGCGAAGATTTACACCCTGCCAATGTGTCTCAGCACAACAAAAGAGAGAGAAGAGGAAGAGAAAGACAATATACACAAAAGAGAAAGAAGAAGAGAAGAGCCCCCCTGGGGTGAACGCATACTGAAAGTGCATGTGGAACCATAAATGTTCAGCTCTATTCAAAAAGGGATCAGACTACATATGCTTCGGGGCATACCCCGGTGTCACATTTCAAAAAGAAAGGGGGAGAAGAACTAAGGGGTGCGACGCTCAGTCAACACCCCGGAAGATGTCCTCGAGAGGGAGAATTCCGACGCAGGGGAAGTTCATCATGCCGCGCAGGCGGCCCCTCCATTCTTCGAGTCGAGCGAGCTCTACCTCCACGGACGCCGTCTCAACTTGGGCAACGGCGAGAGCCTCACCTTCCGTCTCGACAGCTTTTTCGGCTTCGGCAAGGTCGGACCTGGCCGCAGCAAGGTAGCTCTCTAGTTTCGCAATTCGGCTCTTAAGGGAGCGAACATGGCTCTGGCCTTCCCCGAGAGCCTTCCCATGGCGCTCTTCATCATGGCGCCGTGCCTCCAAGGTCTGTAAATACTCGTCTGCCTTGGCATCAAGGGCGGCGCACTCGTTAGGAGCCTGGGTCTCGAGGAACTCGCGATGCTTCACATACTTCAGCAACAGCAGAACCCGCCGCGACCACTCCTCCAGTGGGCAGCCCAACACTTGCAGTGCCCCGGTCAGCTGCGTCACTATACTGTGCACCTCCCGATATGATAGGGTAGGATCGGCCAAGAACATCATCCGCAATGTTACCAACATCTTTCGGACCGGTGTGCCTGATGAGGTGTGACTGACCGAAGGTACCCTCGGAGGAATAAAATCTACGGAGCTGTCCACCTCGGCCACCAAATCAGCGTCCGCCGCGGCCGAGGAAGATGGAAGAGCGAGAGTCAGGTCCTCGGGTCGGCGTAGCTCAACAGAAGATCCCTGGTCGGTCACCGCCAGGGGAGGGGACAAGGTCGCCGCCAAGCCATCTGGTGCCGCCGCCGGCTCCCTGGACGGGAATGCAGGTGCCGCTACTGCAGGCAAAGGAGGGGCTTCGAGCAAGGCCGGACCCGAAGCCATCGCTGGTCGACCCCTCTCCTGCGTCCGGGACCCCTCCACGTGTGCGCGAAGCCCCGCGAATATCTGCTTCAAGAACGGGTCCTCCATCTGGGCCGGAAGCTTCGGAAGAGGCGGAAGCGGAACTATCAGCCGGAGTACACCTCCCGCTGCCATAAGTGCTGCAAGGCTCTCCACCCCCGAGTCCAAGACTGGAGCCAGCCTCTCCACCGCTATTGGACCAATACTTGGCCTCCGTTTGGCGACAGCCTTCCGGACGCGGCCAGACGTCTCCCTTGGCATCGGCATTACCTAATTGTGGGGAGCGGAGTTAGCCACCCACTGCCTGGAACAAATCACGCAAGGTCAAAAGGCGGGAAGAATCATAAGACCCACGCTCTTACCTCGGCCACCGGGACGATGCTGCCTTCAGGCGCAATCTCCCCCTCCTCCAGAGGCTCGTCCGCCATTTCGGTAGCACTTGAAGGCTCCGCGGACGCCTCCTGCTGAAGGGCATCAAACAAAAGGGCTAGCTTGCCCATGCCAGCATCGGCTCCCACCGGGCGGTCGACTGGCGCAACCAGAGCGGCCTTCTCCACGACCTCCGGCTGGATAAGCTCCTGAAAATCCGGGATTAATGAGAATAAGGCCGTTAGGTGACTACGAAAAGAAAGGGGGGGTCCGACCCAAGCAAGCTCACACTTACAACGGCCCTCCCCATAAAGCTTGAGGAGCCAGCAAGTAGGGGGGCCTTGAAAACCGGCTTGGGCGGCCCCGATGCTTCTGACGCGCCCTCGTCATAAGCCACTTCATCGTAGGAATAGTTGTAATCTACCTCTTCACCCGATGAAGATTCAGCCACCACAGGTTCCTCCCTTGCCGACAAAGGGACCTCCGCTTCGAGGTCGATGACTGGCGCATCCTCCCGAGGGCGGGACGAGGCTGGTACCCCAGATTTCAACTTCTTCCTCACGTACATGTGCGTCGCCGGGAGGTGTAGGCGGCCCAATAGCCCAATGGCTGCCGCTTCGTCGCCTGTCGCATAAAGGAAAAAGGTGAGTCATATCAAAGCCAACGGGCTCCCAAAGAATGGAAGAAGTCGATTAAATGAACAAAGACAAATACCCCCTTCAGCCTCTACAGCACGGGGCGGCATGCGGGCTTCCTCGACGGGCAATACCCTCCCAGAGGCCGCAGCCGTGCCCTTGCCCGGGGTCAGCACAGGTACCGGCTCCTCCAGACCGCCTGAAAGAAAGAAATGTAATTGTCAGAGGCACATACAAGGCCCACCCCGGGAGGCAAATAGATCCCAAAGGACGGCGGCGGATGGTGAGCCTCACCAGCATCGTGACTTGGCCCAGTCTGGGTGACTTCAAACTCCTCGAAGGATAAAATGGGAGCCACCGGAGAGACGGTCGCCGAAGCCGGGGAGACCTCTGCCCTCCTTCGCTTTGCCTCCTGCCGCCCAGTCACTTTAGCGACTGCCAACGCCTTCTTGACGGGCGACTTGGCCCGGGACCTCCCCTTGGCTTGTGGTGGGGGAGTCGGAGTTGGCGCCGAGGTCGCCCCTGCCACGGCCGCAGCTTTACCCACATCGGGGACGGGCCCAGGAACCGGCTCCTCCACGTCAGGAATGGGCGTGGGCGCGGGCTCTTCTACAGAGACTGAGACAAAAAGAGACATTCATGTGTCAAAATCTTGCCTCAAAATGAAAGAAAAAAAACCTTAAGATACACTGATGGTGGGGGAGGCTAACCGGCAGGTTGGCTCGGCCCGGTCCGGGCGACCTCAAACTCCTCAAAAGATGGGTCTCGTGGCGCCGGAGGAGTGACCGTCGAAGCCTTGGCTGCCTCGGTTTTTCGCCGCTTCCCGTCCCGCTGCTTGGCCGCTTTAGCAGCATCTACCGCCTTCTTCACAGGCGATTTGGCCCGGGACCTCTTCGCAGCCTTGGGCAAGGGAGCCGTAGTCGGAGCTGGCAGTGCCGCCTCGAAATAGGTGGGCTTCTGGACGAGCCGAAGGAAGTTCCGGTACGTCGCTATTTGCACGCTGTCGGGATGGTCTGTCAAAATAGACACACGCATATGATTAGCATCCGATAACCTGCTAAGGTCGCAGCAATGAGAATAAAGGAGATGGAAAGGTTAAATACCGTGAGGATCGGTGTACAACCGAAGTGTTATTGGCCAGTAGCTCAGGGACGGCTCCTTGTCCTGACGCGCCGCCTCTCGGACCAGCCAGCATACGTCCTCAACCTTCTGGCACCGGTCTGTAAGGGCAGCCAAATCTGCATGCTTCTTCGTCGAAAGGTGGCAGAAAAGGTTGAAGTGGTCCATGCCCCACCCATCAGCGTAATAATATGGGACGTGCAGACGCTTGCTCAAGAGTACGGCCGTCGGCTCCTCAATCTTCAGCCCATTCACCCGTAGCAGGACATACAGCCATGTGGTGTCCTTATAATTCTCGGGCTTCCTCTCCTCCCGCCTCATAAACGTGCGGTACGGGCAGATCGGGTCTCTCTCTGGACGCCAGCTCTTGGCGGGGGTGCCCTCCTCCTCCATGGGGAGCGGATAATTAATGAGCTCCAGACGATCGCTCCCTATCCGGCAAAGGTCCCTCAGCGTTTTCTTATAGTTATCCTTCTCCACAAGGGGTAATTCCACTTTCGGCGTCGGCCTCGCTTCCCGGGCTTCCCGGCGGGCGGCCAGATATGCCACCACCTCCTTCTCCTGATGGTTCCTGAGCCGAAGAAGATGCTCTGGCTCAATGTCAAGTACTGGCACCGGTTGCCAGCTGAGGAACCTCCTCTCGGCCCCATCCCAGCAGTCGGTCTTGTGTAGCCGATAGAAGGCCGTCCGGGTGTTCCACCACTTTATGTAATCCTGGGTCACTCGGGGAATGCAACCGGGGGCCGGCACTCTGAAGGTGGCAGAGTCCGCCCGGTGAAAGAAATCCCACCAGCTCCTGGCGTGCTCGGTGACCGAACTTCCCCGGAGATTCCGTGAGGGCAAGCCGAACTGTGCATGATAAACAGGGATGTGCTGATCATATCCGAAGTTTCAGCCAAATCGGAAGGGGTAATACGGCTCCAGCAGCACATTATCCCCCTTCCTAAAAGCCAACACACTTGGGCGAATAGATAGCGCCCAGTCCCTCAGCTCGGGCTCCAGCAACGGGCAGACTACATTCTCTTGGCTGATGGGGTGGACGTACTTCTCCACCTGATCATCCTTGCATTCCCTCTTATTATTCACCAAAGGGCTTGAATGCGCGGCCAGCGTCCAGAAGTGAATAGTGCCAGCCGCGTCCCGGGGAACCGTTGTCAGCCGGCCCCGAATGTCATACATCCGCATGGAAGTAGAACCCGGCTCTGCACTAGCAAACTCCAGCATTCTCGGCACCAGCCCCCAGTCTTGAAGAGCTCACGGGGCGAACTCGGGGAACAGCGAGCAGACCCACGCATTGAAGAAATGCAGCGGACATATGTATCGAGCTTGTCTCGGGAACTGATGAGTGCTGATGTCCCCCAACGCCTTGTAGATCAAGCAAAGAGTTGCCGAGCACAGGGATAGCCTGATGCCCCACGCCATCTGACACGCCGGGTAGATGGCATCCGGCCGAATAACCGTCTCGTCCCCGTATGGCATGGCAAACGAACATAGCCAGTACGCGAGATAGGCGGCGCAGTGAGTCTGCGGGTCGACACCCATCGGATTGGGCCCGCTCCGACGCCCCCTGGAGGGGATCTTCACATCAAGCTTGGGCTTCGCACGCTTCTTGCGAGCAACGGCGGTGCCGACGCAGGCAAATTCCTCGTATTGCTTCAGCCCGTCATAGAAGTATTGCAGCCACAGGGTCATACGCACCCTCTTTCTGTCCCCACGGGGAGGCTGCCTCCCACCGTGCGCCAGCTGGTATAACTCCCGGTACGCCTTCATAAGATACCGGTAGGAATATCCAAGAGAATAGTAGCCATCCCCGTTGGTTTCATCTTTGATCAGGTCAGGGAGGCAGACCTCTTCATAAGGCTCCCCGTCAATGGGCAAGCCGTTCAACTGGCTGAGACTCCACAGGTCCAGGGAAGTTTCACCTTCTGCCGTGTAAAAAGTATTGGTCTCAGCACTGAATACCTCTATCATACCACAGCAGAGACCCTTAGAGATGGGGTAGCTATAGCGAGAGGCGTACACGCTAGAATAAATACCAGCTCGGACCAGCAGTGGGGTGTAGTTGAATAGTACGTACTCGGTGAACTCCACCGCCCCTTCACGGAAGCTGTGTGCATCTTGAAGCTTCAGCTCCCCGAACCAGCCTAGCGATAGTTCATACTTGAACCTGATGGCCAGGCAATCTAAGATAAACGGCTCCTCCCCGTAGCCCCATTTTAGGGGAGCCAAGAATAAGCCAAATCGGGGCGACTCGCCATGCACCGTCCCGGCGGACATATCCCATTTTGCCGGGGTGAATTGAGGTGCTCGCACCAATTTGTCCTCGGCCGACAGTACCCCCTCGATCCCCAGGACTGGCTTCCACTCCCGGGCTTCTCCTACCAGGTACATCGGGACGCTCTTGGGGATGCTGTATAATAAACTGTCCCGGGCTTGCAGAATGGCCCGCTCGGCGCTCTTCACGGCCCGGAAGTCTCGCCCTTCCCGCGAGCGAAAATGCCTCAGAAAACGGATGAGGTGTTTGTCCTTCGGGAAATCCTTCCTGTATTCTCCAGCGGCCCGGTCGAATGTAAAGCCGCCCTCAATTCTGGCAAGCCTGCGGAAGTCCATAGTCTCTCTGTCAGACCCCGATGACTCGGCCAGGACAGCTATCTCCGCATGCTCTCGGTCTAAGTCCTCCATGTTGAGCCATGTGACTGCTGGCACTGGACCCTGGGGAACAAGGTCGGCACTGATAGCAGCAGCAGGAGCAGAAGAACCACTCGGGGCAGCCATCTATCTGCAAAGAGGCAACAAACAGAAGATCAGAGTAAGCCACGGGCAAAGAAAAATGAAAACTGTAAAGTGACTCTACTACAAGTAAAATGAATAAGACACTGCCAATTTATGATGAAATTTCGGCAGAGTTTCCCCTAGGCCAGAGGCGTAAGGGAAAACACGGGTGGGCGCCCACAAGGAGTGACGGCCCCAACAAAGTCATGGTGGGCCCCGAGAGGCAACACTAGAAGTCCTCCGATCAAAGAAGTCTTCTCCCCCTAGCTCAAAACCTCTTGGCCAGTACACTCCCTCCTGGAGACCTTCAACCGGTACACTGCCCAGTGCCTTCCCCGGCACACCCTGCAGCTGCCCTCCCCGGCACACCAACTGAAGTAGCCTTCCCCGGCACGCCCAGGGGAACCGCTCAGCGGCACATCCAAGAGAGGTACTCCCCGGTACACCCCGCTGTCGCTTCCCCGACACGCTCCGTGGAGCCTCTTCCCCGGCACACCCTACGGCTGCGTTCACCGGCACACCCCTTGGGTGTCCTCGCCGACACACCCGTGAGGACCGCTCCCCGGCACACTCCTGTGCCATCGTTCCCCGGCACACTCCTGGTGCCTTCTTCGCTGGCACACACACATGGTGCTTCCCCGGCACACCCCCCCCCCACAGGCCTTCACCGGCACGCTCCCGGGCGCCCTGCCTGGTACACCCATGTGGGTCCTTCGCCGGTATACCACCCCTTGAGTGCTTACCCGGCACACCCTGTGACGCTCCCTCGCCGGTACACTACCCTGAGCCCCTGCCCGGCACACTCGTGGTGCAGCCTCCCCGATACACCACCTCACCGGCACGCTCGAAGGCTCCCTCTGCCGGCACATCTGTGGCGCTCTCTACCGGCACAACTGGAGCCCCTCTGCCCCGGCACGCTCCGACGGCATCCTCTGGGCACCACCGGCGATACCCCCCCACCGCCTTCCATGGCTCCAGGAGAGAGGGGGAAGAGAAGGAGGAGAAGAGAGGAACGGGGGGAGGGGAGGAATGGAGAGAAAGAGAGAGGGAGAAAAAAAGGGGGGGGGACTTAGCCCTCCGCCGTATCCCGTAAGACGAAGGGAGGAGAAAGGAAAGGGGGGGAGAATAGAAGAAGAGCGGGCGGGGGGATGAGAAGAGAAGAAAGAGGAAGAGGAAGAGGGCAGCCGCCCGCGGCGGCCTGCTCACCCCGGTGACGGAGAAGACGACGACGGTGGCCGGTCACGTCCGAAGACGAAGAAGAAGAAGGAAGGGGAGGGGGCGCTCGTCTGCCGTGGAAGAAAGAGAAAAGGGAGGGAAGGAGTTTGAAAGTGAGAGGGGGTGGCTCGGGCATGCCACCCCCGCCCCTTTTATAGGGGCATTAAAAAGAAGCAAAAGGGGGGAAGGAAAGCAAAAAAAAATATAATACAAAAGAAGAAGAGAAAAAAAAGAGAGAAGAAGGAGGGAAAATGGATAAAAAAAGAATAAAAAGGGGGAAGAATAAAAAAAATGAATAAAAATGAGAAGGGGAAAATAAAAGAGGAAAAGAGAAAAAAAGAGTAAACGGAGAAGGGGGGAAAACGAAAAGAAAAAAAAAGAGAGAAAACAAAAGGGAGAGAAAACAAAAAGGGAGAAAGAAAAGAAAGAAAAAGAAAAAAAGGAAGGAATTTCGACAAAGGTAATAATAATAATAATAATACTAAATAAATATAAATATATATCCGTATATACGTATATATGTACGTATGCGCACATACGTGCGGAGGCGTACATAAATAATGCACGATAGTAGATGCATCCGTGGGTATGTCCCGTCCGCACGTCCCTAGGTGTCGACGGGCATCACACGGGCAACAGAAGGCTTTATCCCTGCACTGGCATTAGTTCCCTACCAACAAACAAGTCCTCCCATGGCACGTAGCTTCGCGCCTCAGCCACCTCCCATCACACAAAATCGCCATCACGGGCCTTACGCCCGGATCGGTAGAACCTCTATCCTTGCGCTGGCATTCGTCCCTTGCCAGCGAATAAATCCCTTTCCGGCGCAAGGCTCCGTGCCCTAGCCACCTACTCCATACAATATTGCCATTACGGACCCTACGTCCGAATCGGCACGAATTCTCCCATTGCGCTGGCATTTTCTTCTTGCCAACGAACAAGCCTTACCTTCCGGCGCAAGGCTTCGTGCCCGAGCCAACACTTGCGTATCACTCGCTCGTCAACAAAAAAAGAAGAAAAGAAAATGGGGTTAAAAATAGAGATACCCCGCCGGACTTGCCCCTACACGGGGACAAGGGTAAAAATGGCAACAACCCAACTGTGGCGAAAACCCGAAAGGGCACTGCAGGCAAAATCGGGTACCCCGCCATGTGAAAACCCGAGAGGGCGCGTGGGCAAAAGTAAGAGGGGGCCGGTGCCGGCGAAAACCCGAAAGGGCGCTTGTACCGGTAATGTGGTTCAAAAAAAGAGAGAGAAAAGAAAAGAGACAAAGAGACAAATAAACTACGTTAGTCCCCGGCACCCCGTCGGCACTGATGAAGAGACAAAGAGACCAACATATCATGTCAACTCCCGACACCCTGTCGGCACTGACGAAGAGACAAAGAGACCAACATATCATGTCAGCTCCCGGCACCCTATCGGCACTGACGAAGAGACAAAGAGACCAACATATCATGTCAGCTCCCGGCACCCTGTCGGCACTGACGAAGAGACCAAGAGATCAACAAACCAGATCAGCTCCCGACGCCCTATCGGCACTGACGAAGAGACCAAGAGACAACAAACCAGGTCAGCTCCTGACACCCTGTCGGCACTGACGAAGAGACCAAGAGAACAACAAACCAGGTCAGCCCCGACACCCTGTCAGCACTGACGAAGAGACCAAGAGACAACGAACCAGGTCAGCTCCCGACACCCTGTCGGCACTGACGAAGAGACAAAGAGAACAACAAACCAGGTCAGCCCCGACACCCTGTCGGCACTGACGAAAAGACCAAGAGATCAATAAACCAGGTCAGGTCCCGACACCCTGTCGGCACTGACGAAGAGACCAAGAGATCAACAAACCAGGTCAGCTCCCGACACCCTGTCGGCACTGACGAAGAGACCAAGAGACAACAAACCAGGTCAGCTCCCGACACCCTATCGGCACTGATGAAGAGACCAAGAGACCAACAAACCAGGTCAGCTCCCGACACCCAGTCGGCACTGACGAAGAGACCAAAAGACCAACAGACCAGGGCGGCTCCCGACACCCTGTCGGCATTGACGAAGAGACAAAGAGGTCGGTAAACTGGGCCAATGCCCGGCATCCCGCCGGCATTAGCAATAAGAAGAAGAGACAGACAAGTCGCGTCGGCTCCCGACGCCCGATCGGCGCCGACAAAGAGAAAAAGGGACCAGTACACCCGCGGGCACCGCCCGGCTCATCCTTCGCCTGCGCTACCCGTGGATGGGGGGCATTTGTGGACACCAAAAAAAATTGCACACCCAGGTATCCTACTCGGCCCAGCACCAACAACGGCACCAAGTGGAGAAGCCCCGGAGAGACTGGTCATCCGGACTCCCCAAATATGCACACTGCCGCGAAGCCGTCCCCGGAGTCACGACAACCAAGAGAAACCAACCCCCGGGAAGCTCACAATCTGTGGCCCCCGAAGGGAATCAAGCGAGCCACAACTCGTACTCACAACGGGCCCAAAACTGCCCATTTAGCCTCTCAGCGGCACACCCCCAGGGGTGCCCTCCGCGGCACGCCCCCTGGGAGCCCCAACGGCACACTACTCAGGGTGCCCTCAGCAGTACGCCCCTTGGGAGCCCCAGCGGCACACTACCCAGGGAGCCCTAGCCGCACACCCCCAAGGAGCCCCAGCGGCACACCCCCTGGGAGCCCCAGCGGCACACTCCCCAGGGAGCCCCAGCGGCACACCCCCAGGGAGTCCCCAGCGGCACACCCCCTGGAAGCCCCAGTGGCACACTCCCCAGGGAGACCCAGCGGCACACCCCCTGGGAGCCCCAGCGGCACACTCCCCAGGGAGCCCCAACGGCACACCCCCAGGGAGCCCCAACGGCACACTACCCAGGGAGCCCCAGCGGCACACCCCAGGGGGGGGCCTTCAACAGCACACCCCCCAGGGGCCTTCAACGGCACACCCCCCAGGGGCCTTCAACGGCACACCCCAGGGGGGGCTTCAACGGCACACCCCCCCATGGGCCTTCAACGGAACACCCCAGGGGGGGGGGGGGGGGGCTTCAACGGCACACCCCCAGGGGCCTTCAACGGCACACCCCCCCATGGGCCTTCAACGGCACGCTGTTTGCCCCCTTCAACGGCACGCTTGGGCAACCTTCAACGGCACGCTTGGGCAACCTTCAGCGGCACGCCTTTTGCCCCCTTCAGCAGCACACTTGGGCAACCTTCAGCGGCACGCCTTTTGCCCTCTTCAGCGGCACGCTTGGGCAACCTTAAGCGGCACGGCTTTTGCCCCCTTCAGCGGCACGCTTGGGCAACCTTCAGCGGCACGCCTTTTGCCCTCTTCAGCGGCACGCTTACAGTGTCTTACAGCGACACACTTCTTAAGCCCGCCAGCGGCACAGCGTGAAGGCTTTTCAAACGCCGAACGACGTGAAGCCCATGCCCTACATATCCTTGGCGCGCAGTGAGCTGTCCGAGGTGTCAACCAACGATTGGGCCACGCAGGCTACTCCCCTGACAGCCAGGACGGGGGAAGTCAAACCCCATCATGACCAGCGGCTTCCCGCCTCCGACTGCCGTGCTCGTAGACTCCAGATGTAATGTCCCGGACCTTTTGGATCCTTCTTCATGGGTCCCGGATCTGGTTTTCGGAGCGTCCGGCTCTGTTGTGTCCAAAATTTCGTTTCGGACATCTTTCGTGTTCGGATCGGCGCGATCCAGAGTCATTTCGGAGGCCCGGAGGCGTTCCGCGGCTTTTCCGCGTGTGTTTTCCGATTCCCGGTGTGTGTTTCGGCTCTTTCTTCGGAAGCTCGCTGCGGGCGAACCGGGCGGTTCACCCGGGCACGAGTGGTAGGGCACGAGTGGTACCGTTGCGATCGGTGCGTTCCGAGGATTCCGGAAATGTATTTTTCTATTTTTCGGTATTTTTCCAAAAAATCGGATTTTCTTTATAATCCCATTTCTTTTCTTTTTTCTTTTCTTCCTTCTCTTTCTTCTTCTTCTTCCTCCTTCCTTCCCCAACCGTGGCCGCCCTCCTCTCTCTCCCTCTCTCCCGTTCGAGCGCGGCGACCACCGTTTCGGCTGCAGACGGCGGCGGTGCGACGCGGAGAGGACGTGGGCGACGTCGAGACGATCGTGCGGGCGTGCGGCAAGTGTGGGAAGCGTGGGGAGGCGAGGTTTCTAAAAGCGTTCTTCGCGATCCGCGGGTGATTCGGCGGAGCATTTGCTCCATTGCCGTAGGGTGACGTTCCTTAGCCTCTTGCCATTCGTTTCCGTGATTTGTAGGCCGCGGGGAGGCCGAGAGAGGCTTGTTTGAGCGGGTTTGGGGTTTTCCATGATTTGGGGAGAGCTCGCCCGATCTATGGTTTTAGCCCGCTATTTCATGTTTTGATGGCTTAGAAGCATGCTAGGGGTCCTTAGGGGTCATTCCCCTTGTTTTCCCCCTCTCCGGTGGAGGCATGGAAGCGTGGTTAGAGTTTTTGGGCGTTTCCGCCATTTTTCGGGCGCGGACTGAGAACGCGCTATACTCCAGTAGCGCGTTCTTGATGGTCGCGCTGCCCCGATGGGGCGCGTTCATCAGAGAAGATGAACAGTAGGGCGGTTCTGGTCGCGCTAGGGGTCCCTAGCGCGATCTGCCTTGTCGCGCTAGGGGTCCCTAGCGCGACCTGTCTTGTCGCGCTAGGAGGCCCTAGCGCGATCTTCCCTATCGCGCTAGGGGGTCCTAGCGCGTTCTTCCTTGTCGCGCTAGGGGTCCCTAGCGCGATCTGTCCTGTTGTCGGGTGTTCCTCTTGGGCCGTGTGTGTGTCCTGGACACCCCGTGGAGTTTCGGAACCATGTCTTTGGGTGTCCGGAGGTTCCATTTGCCTTGGTCATGCGTTTGGCTGTGGGCGGTGCATCCGTTTCTTCTCCGACCGTGGTCACCGTGCGATGGTGCTGGTACGTGGGACGGCCCCCGTACTTCGTCAGGTTCAGACGTTATTTTTCGTTGTCTTGAGAGTCTACTCCTTCAGTGACCCTCCACTAGTCGTAGCCCACCAGTGCGAGGTGCTGGTCGCACCATGGAGTGGTGTACGGGCCGACCTTTAGAGACGGTTTGTGGACCGGTTACCGTTGGGCCCCACGTCTTGCAGCCAAAGTCCGGCTGAGGGGAAAACCGGTCAGAGGGCCAGACCAGGGACGCGTGGTCTGTGTGTGCACACGTGGTTGGGGGCAGTTGGACCCACGTCGACGGGCGTGACCCCAGCTAGTTATTTGTTTGTGGTTACTTGTTCGGTGTCTGCGCCTCGGGTAGGACCTACCACGTCAGGCGGTTCAGTCAGGGGACGCTACCGGCTGTGCTTCTAGTGGGTGGTACTCCTGTCGAGTACGGAGTGATAGACTGTCAGTCGTGTGTTTTCGACCTTCGGGTTTTATCGGGTTGGCCGTTGAGCTTCGGTCTTCTTACCGTGGCACGGGTGTCGGTTTGCGTGCTATGGGATCTCATTTTGTAGAGTACAGGGCTTTCCTTTCCGAGGTACTCTTCTACCGCTAGTGTAGTGGTTTCTCGTTTTACGAGGTAGGGTTCGAGTGATCCCTACTGAGTCTTGCTCCGAGACTCATTCCCTGCGTGTTTTCTCCGTGTTTCAGGTGAGGCGCCACCTTCGGGGAGCGCGTCGGGAGTGCAGCGTGGTGCGGGTGCCCAGAGGTAGTGCCAGAGGTCAGAGTCGGGGTATGCCCCGTGTAGCTGTACTTTTCTTTCTCGCCTCTGTACTAGTCGTGGACTACTGCTACTGTTGTTGTTATTTTATTGTGGACCATGTAAAATGTTAATTTCTTCCCTGCTTAATATTATAACTGTTTAATTTCTGTAATTACTTGCGATACTTGTGTAGCTTCCACACCATCCTTTTAACCCTTCCGAGTCTTCGGGCTCGTGGGTGGCGGTGCGAGTCTCGGGTTATCGGGCCTTCCCGGTAATCGGATTCTCGAGTCGTTACAGCTGGTATCAGAGCACGGTTATGGAATTGCATGAGAATCATAGGTAATTGTAGTGGTCCACTAGTCCACAGCGATGATGTACATGTGACGCTGGCATTGGGCACCGTGTGTTTGTTTTGACCTTGCCGTTTTTCATGTTCTCTGTCTTTTGCTTCAGGAGCGAGCATGGCGCCGAGGAGGAGCTCTCGCTCTCAGCAGGGGCAGTCGGCTGGAGGTCAGGAGATCCAGCAGGGGGTCCAGAGGGACCAGGAGGAGCATAGCAGAGTTCTGGGGGCTACCGAGGCCGCGGATGCCGCGAGAGTTCGGGGGCCGAGGATTTCTTCCGTGGCATGTACCAGCTTATGTCTCAGCCGTTCGGCGGAGAGGCTGGTGAGGGCTCGTCAGCTAGGGGTGGGCCAGGCCGAGCAGTGAGGGACTTTCTGCAGTTCCATCCACCTTATTTTAGCGGCCAGGCAGACCCTGATTCGGCTCGTGATTGGCTTGATGAGATAGAGCGGGTGTTCAGTTCTGCGAAGAGTGCTGCCGAGGACAGAGTGGTGTTGGCCTACAACCAGTTGTAGGGTACGGCTCGGAGGTGGTGGTCTTCTGAGTGGAAGACGTCCTTTCAGCTTCGTCCACTTGAGCAGATCGAGTGGCATGACTTCGTTAGTACTTTCGAGCGTACGTACTGTCCAGATATTGTGGCTACGCAGCGGATGCGGGAGTTTCTGGAGCTGGTGCAGGGCGACTTGTCTGTGTTGTAGTACAGGGCCCAATTTGTCGAGCTGGGTCGGTACGCACCTCACATCATGGAGCATGAGAGGGTGAGGACCACGCAGTTTGTACAGGGCTTGAGGCTGGAGCTGAGACACCATCTGATCGCGAATGGGGCCACTGATCTAGAGACAGCATCTCGTGTTGCGGTTTCTTTGGAGATGGATATGCAGAGGACTCGAGGACCGATCAGCCAGGGGCAGTCCTTGTCCGGTCGCAGCCAGCAGTCGGCTACCCAGCAGCAGAGTTCCTTCCAACATGCGATGAGTGGTTCAAGAGTGCCGGCACAGGCAGCGTCGGTGACAGGATCTGCGTCCTTTGGCACGAAGGTCAAGAAGTTCTTCAAGAAAGGGTTCGGCAAGAAGAAGTCCAGGGACCAGGGGCAGGCTTCATCGGGCAGTGTACAGCAGCCGGTTCCTTTGCAGCGTCAGGGATCGGTGGGTGGATCGCGAGGACTTTGTCCACGGTGTGGTGGGACCCACCCAGGCAGGCAGTGCACGGCTCCAATCATATATTTTCAGTGTGACCAGCCAGGGCATATGGCGCGCGACTGTCCTCAGAGGCCGCCGTAGCAGCAGTTTCCTCAGCAGCAGAGGCAGCAGCAGCAGTAGCAGCAGCAACAGGGACAGTATCCGCCGCTACCCAGGTCAGCCAGCATGGGAGGCAGGCAGAGGGCTCGAGGCCAGATCACGCACATGACCAGGGCAGAGGCAGTGACGTCGCAGCTCGTGGAAGGTACCGTTCAGATTTTGGGTTCCGCGGCTCGGGTTTTGTTCGACTCTGGCGCGTCTCATTCGTTTATTTCGGAGGATTTTGCGTCGAGCGTCGAGGAGCCAGTGACCCAGTTGTCCTGTGATTTGGCAGTAGAGTTACCTTCGGGTGACTTTATGATCACTCTGTATTGCTTCGACCAGGTTCCGGTTTGGATCGATGGGCGGAGTATGCCAGGCAGGTTGTATGCGTTGCAGCTTCGGGATTATGATGTGATTCTAGGCATGGATTGGCTTGAGACCCATGGAGCGGTGGTGAATTGTGGAATGAAGAGGGTCTACTTCCAGCATCCGAGTAAGAGGACCTTCTATTTCCAAGGTATCCGTTCCACCTCTTCGCGATTCCTTATCTCTACTTTTCGAGCCCGTCGATTGCTTGATTCAGGTTGTCAGGGTTTTCTCGCGTCCGTGGTTGTGTCTGACCGGATGGAGCCGAATGTCGAGGACATTGCGGTGGCGTGCGAGTTTCCCGACATTTTTCCCGAGGAGTTGTCTGGATTACCTCCCCAGCGGAAGATCGATTTTGTGATCGAGGTTGTGACTGGTACGGGACCTTTGGCAAAGGCTCCCTACCGCATGGCCCCCGCTGAGTTGAGGGAGTTGAGGGCGCAGTTGCAAGAACTATTGGCCAAGGGGTATGTAATGCCCCGGATTTTTCGGATATTTTTCGGATCATTTTAGTGGGTCTCGGAGTGTATTTTGTGCTTTACACGTGTTTTTCCCTGATGTGCCTTCGGAACTCTTTGCAGGGCAAACCGTGGCGTTCTCCGACTCCGGGACGTTACCACTGCGTTGTGCTCTTCCCGAGGATCGCGGAGGTAATTTTTCATAATTTTCTGAATTTCTGTAATTTTCAGGTTTTCCTATATATACTAACCCTTTTCTCTCTCCCCCTCTCATTTCTCTCTTCCCTCCCTCTCTCTTCTCTCACGCCCTCTTTCTCCCCTCTCTTCTCCGGCGGCTGACGGAGCGAGGCGGGGGCGAGGTGGAGGTGGCGCGGGCGAGGATGCGGGCGAGGACAGGTGAGGATCGAGGCGGAGGAGGCGCGTGGAAGCTTGGTGGCGCGATCGCGAGCCGGCGAGGGTTTCGCGGCGTTTTCTTCGTGGATCGGCGTCCACGACGCGTCGTTTCTTCGGTGGAGGTAGGGAGATGGACCCCCAGCTCGTGCACTTCTTTTCCCGCGAGTTTCGTAGGCCGTGGTGAGCCGAGCGGGTGGAATCGGGGTTTTTGGGCAAAACCCATGTTTTAGGGCTTGTGGGCCGATCTCTCGTTTTACGGCATTTTTGGCCGATCCGAGGCCTTAGATGCATGCTAGGGGCTATTTGGGGGCTTCCCCCTTGTTTTCCCCCTCTCCCGTGGAGGTATGGGGGCGTGGGACGTTTTTCGGGTCGTTTCCCGCCGTAACGTTCTCGGGAGGGTGTGACGGTCACTCCAGTGACCGTTACATGTGTAACGCGCCTGGGCAGGGGCGTTACATTCCCTTTGGCGTTCGTGGGTATGACGGTCCCACGATAGACCGCCACAGCCGTGTGACGCGCCTGGGTGGGTGCGTCACATCCCCTGTTACCCAGTTGAGGGCTGGGGTTGTAACGGCCCCCGACGGACCGTTACATGCGTGTAACGTGCCCGGGGTGGGCCGTCAGGGGCGTTTCAACCGTTGTTTGGGGTCAGCGCGTGTAACGCGCCAGGGCGGGCGCGGTACATCTGTGTAACGCGCTGGGGCAAGCGCGTTACATTTGTGTAACGCGCTAGGCCAGGCGCGTTACATTCTGCGTTCCCTTGGGCCGTGTAACGGCTTGCGTTAGACCGCCAGGTTGATGTGACGGTCCCTTCTAGACCGTTACAGCCATGTGATGGTCTAGGGTTAGACCGTCAGGCTTTATGTCGTTCCAAGGCGAGTTTTTGTGTTTTCCGCCTTGCTCCGCGATGTGTGGATCCCTGGTCGACCCGGTTGGGACCCAGTGGTCGACTTGCGGTCTCGTGAGTGCCAGACACCCATGGGATTCTGTGTCCGTGTTTTGAGGGTGTCTGGAGGACCGTGTTATCTCGTTTAGCGTGCCCATAGGGTTGAGAGTCCGGGTGACTTCTCGCGTGTTGGGCTTTCGTGTTACGCTCGATCGAGTCACCGGGTATCGGTGTGTGTGCGGTGGGATCTCCCCCGCATATTGTGAGTTTCTTTGGAAGGTGATTTCCGTGTGGGCCACGTGTTTGGCCTTGGACTGCGAGTCCAGTTATCCGGCCTGGGGCTGGAGGTTTCCCGCTTGCTTCAAGATGGGAAATCGACATGGCGGCTTGTGTGCTGCCCTGGGAATCGTGCCTCTGTGTTTTTCCGTGTGGCCGTGGTCCCTTGCGTTCCCTTCTTGAGGGAACAGTCTTGGTGGCTTGTGAGCTGTCTCGGTATTCATGATATCGTGGTTTTGGACCTAGAGATTGGGCTAGATCGACGGCCTTGTGCTGTTGCGTGCAACGGTCTTGACCCCGAGTCTTGTGACTCAAGGACCGTTGGTTGTAGTGTGTCTAGAGGATTGTCCAGAGTCAGTGGCTTAAGTGCCACTCGAGTTTTCTCGACTCTCGCGCACGGTGCGTGCGTGGCCGTGGACTGCGAGTCCTGTTTCTTTTCCGACTGTGGTCACCGTGCGACGGGGCCGGTACGCGGGGTTATCCCCGTACGTCGTCGGATTCGGACGTTGTTTTCCGTTGAGTTGAGAGTCTACTCCTTCAGTGACCCTCTACTAGTCGTAGCCCACCAGTACGAGGTGCTGGTCTCACCTGGGAGTGGTGTACGGGCACTCACCTTTGAGGCGGTTTGTGAACCGGTTACCGTAGGCCCCTCGTCGGTAGCCAGAGTCCGGCTACGGGGGAAAACCGGTCAGAGGGCCAGACCTAGTGACGCGTGGTCTGTGTGTGCACACGTGGTTGGGGGCGGTTGGACCCACATCGACGGGCGTGACCCCAGCTAGTCACTTGTTGTGGTTACTTGTACGGTGTTCGCGCCTCGGGTAGGACCTACCACGTCAGGCGGTTCACCTGCGGTGCGGTGTAAGACGTCAGGGGACGCTACCGGCTGTGCTTCTAGTGGGTGGTACTCCTGTCGAGTTGGGAGTGACAGACTGTCAGTTTCGTAACTTTGACCTTCGGGTTTTCGGTCGTGTCGACCGTTGAGTTTTCGGTTGTTTCACCGTGGCGCGTGTGTTGGTTTTCGCGCCGTGAGACTTGTGCTAGTGGCCTTACCGAGGTTGCGTCTTGTTGTGCGGTACCTGCGATCGGATGGTCGGGGTTGCACCTTGGATAGTGTGTCCAGGTCGGCTGTGTCCGGGGGACAGGCCTCTACAGCATGGTTGCTGTGTGTTCTTACTTCGGTAGGTGGTACTAGCGTGGTTCGGTAGCTTCGACTGTGTGATCGAGGTCTGCCTTCTGGCAGTAGGAGTAGCTGTAGTGTCGAGTTTTTGACCGGCCACCGGTTTGCTGTTCCTACTGTAGTTGTAGCTTCCTTTCCGCTACCGCCGTTGTTTCCGGTTGGGGTTCCGCGGGATCCCTGCTGAGTCTCTGTTTTGGAGACTCATTCCCTGCTTTTCAGGTGTAGCTGTTCTTCCTCGAGGTTCGAGGGTGCGGAGCGGAGGTTCTCAGTTGCCAGCTTGCCGGGTCGAGTGTTCACTTGGCATGTGGTACGCTTTACTGCTTTAGACTGTACTTTCGGTTGGACTGGACTCTGTTGTAGTTGTTTATTTATTTCTGTTAATTGTTGTATTGTCCTGCTTTATTTCCTATTTCTTTGTGCCTCCACACTCCTTTTAGCCCTTCCGAGCCCTCCCGGCTCGTGGGCGGCGGTGCGAGTCTCGGGTTATCGGGCCTTCCCGGTAATCGGATTCTCGGGTCGTTACAGCTGGTATCAGAGCGGTGGTTGTGGACGTACATAGGAATTCGAAATATTACAGTGATCAGAGTCCATAAGGTCCAATACAGTCGGTAGCTGGCATAGGGTTTTGTGCTTATTTTTCCGCTTTGTTTCTCGCTTGAGAGCTTGGGTGCGCTGTGCGGCGCTGTGAAGGTGGTTGTTGTCCGCGGCTTTCATGCCAGCATGGGGTCTAAGGATCGAGGTCGAGAGCCTTCTCCCTCATCGGTGGTGGCCCTGGTTGTGCTGCGTTGGGCAGAGGTTGCTGGCAGGCGTGAGCTCGCGGTGCTGCGTTCGAGGAACCTGCAGCATGGTCAGGTGGCTGGTGCGGACTGTTCTTGGTTTAGTGGCCGTGAGCGTGCTCTGAGGGAGCTGCTGTCGGTTTTTGGTCACTCCAGCTTGGGGTTTGTCCAGCTCCTGAGGTGTTCTGATCGAGAAGTGTGCTCGGGTGAGCGGAGGATCTTCTCGGTGAGCTGCTGTTTCGTCGAGCCTGATGTTCTTGTCGTGCTCTGTTGCGTCAGAAATGACGTGTCGGTCCCGATTGTTCTGCTGATTTCGAGGCAGGATTTGGCAGAGATGTCCCGTTAAGTCTTTGCTCCTGTGCTTCTCTCAGTGGATGGGTTGTGTTCGCCCTGGAGTTGGTTTGAGATGTGAAGGCTCCGCGGTGAGTTCGGGACTCGAGGATGAGCGTCGGCGGTTGTCGTTATGGCTCGTGATGCGGCTCTTGGCACGCCGTGTTGCAGTTCGAGGAATTGCAGCGCTGGTGCATCGAGAGGTGATGTGATTGTAGTCCGACGTGACACTCGTCGAGTGTGCCGGAGGCGCTGACCTGATGGAAGCAATGGTTTTCCTTGGTGCCGGATGGTGTTGTTTCCAACGTGCGCGAGGTTCGAGGTCAGGTCGAGCATGGAGTTCTTCCGTTGGTCGGAAGTGCGCTGGTTTCTCCTTTGGTTGGAGAGATTGTGTTGGGCTAAGGTTCGTCGTCTTGCACTGTGTGTTCGGATTGGTTGGCCTTGTGTGCCATGAAGTCTGTGCGAGACGTGCTCCTTGTATTGGCAAGGCGGTTGCCCGTGAGGAGTCGTGCCCATTCCCTTGTCGTGTGAGGGTGCTGGCACTGTTCAGGAAGAACGAGTGTTGGTTGGGCGGTGTTTGCTTTCTCGGCTATGCGCGCGGATCTGAGTGCGCAGCGGAAGCGTGGTGGGCTTGTGACCCACTAGTTCAGGATCGTAGCGTTGGTTGCTACGGGCGGATTCCTGAGTTTGCGTTGAGCATTGGAGGATTGGTTCCTCTGTGTGAAACGTGTTGTTGCCGTGCCGTTGCTCGAGGTTTTGTGGTTCTTGGCATTGGCAGGATGGAGTGTTGGGGAATGTGCTGGCTAGTGCGCCGCATGAGTACCCTGTTCCTGTGAAGGAAGCCGTGTCAGGCGTCGGTATTGGACCTGGATGAGGTTGTTGAGGATGTCGCCTGACGGAGGTCGAGGACGTGTTGGTTAGAGTCGGTGGCTTGGTGTCTGACTTGTGTTCCCAATCGTGTCCTCGGTTGAGATCGTGCTTTGAGGATGTGGTCTCTGGCAGACTATGGGTCCCGGTTGGCGGCTGTGAGTGGCTGGTGAGCCTAACCGTATGACCGACCACAGTAGCGTCTGTTGGCTTTACGGTCTTGTCGGATTGTGGCTGTGAGATGTATAATCGATCGGGGACCCAAAGTGCTTTGGTCGTGGTGTCGACAACCAGGTCGCCGTGAGCACTGTCCAGGTGGTGTCCCGTGGCTCTGTGGTAAGGGCGGAATCGGGATTGGCAGGTGTCCACTTGGTTTGATCGAAAGATTTGATGAGACCAGATGGATGAGTGACGCCTGTGGGCGGAGGCCTTTTGTGAGATGGGCGTCGGAGGATGGTCCTTGATAGGATGTTGGTGTCGCAATTGTTATCCTTGGTTTGGTGACCAGCGTGGGATGGTTCCCCTGTGAGTCTGAGTCCAGTGAGGTGATGACTGAAGACACCAGGATCCGTCATTTGGTTTCGTTGTGCTCCCCGAGAGGGTCGAGTTGGCGCAATGTTCGAGCTCGGATGCGGTGTCCGAGAGGAGTGCTGCTCGAGATGCGGCATCAGTCTGTGTGTGAGTTGACGGATGGCTTGCTGAGATTTGGAATGTTTCCTTTGGACCCGGTGAAGGACCAGGAAAGAAGGAAGAACCTGAGCGAGCGGTTGGTAACCGTCGGCGTGTGGTCTTTTCACAGACAAGATGCTGGTTGTTGGGGCTCGAGCATGGCGAGAGCCGTGTGCCAGCGAGGCCTTGGGTGGCTGATCATGTGATGTGCCTTTCCAGACGGGATCTGGGCTTTGTCGAAGTTTGTCTTCTGACGAGTTGGCACGGTGTTGTGTCTGGCTTTCGGCTTGCCATGTGTGAGGTGTTTCTTGGTGTTGAGCCGACGAGCTAGTTGCGGTCTGTTGAGATGACTGCTTGAGCTGGTGGAGGCTCTATTTTGGTTGCTCCCTCGAGGAGGGCGTGCGACCTGTCAGCTGGCTGCGAAGCTGATGTGCCATTTGTTTGCCGACCATTGGATGGATCGGTAGCTGTTGCTCGTGTCGAGGGTTGTGATTCCTCGGTGAGCAAGATCGTGGCTGCGGCGCCATGGTGGATTCTCGCGTTGGCTGAGGTGATGCCGGACTGTGTCCTTTGGTATATGCCTGCTCTGCTGGCCAGTGTGCTCGGCGCGAGGAGCGAGGTGTTGTGTGTGATTGTGAGTCTGGCTGTGTTCCTCAGGATTCATGTTTTCGTGAGAATCGAGGTTTTCTGTGCTGGGGCTCTGACAGCGTGTCAGTTGATTCAGTGTTCTTCCCCTGGGACTTCGTGATTGGTCGTGAATTTCGAGGACGAAATTCCTTTAAGGGGGGAGGGCTGTAATGCCCCGGATTTTTCAGATATTTTTCGGATCATTTTAGTGGGTCTCGGAGTGTATTTTGTGCTTTACACGTGTTTTTCCCTGATGTGCCTTCGGAACTCTTTGCAGGGCAAACCGTGGCGTTCTCCGACTCCGGGACGTTACCACTACGTTGTGCTCTTTCCCGAGGATCGCGGAGGTAATTTTTCATAATTTTCTGAATTTATGTAATTTTCACGTTTTCCTATATATACTAACCCTTTTCTCTCTCCCCCTCTCATTTCTCTCTTCCCTCCCTCTCTCTTCTCTCACGCCCTCTTTCTCCCCTCTCTTCTCCGGCGGCCGACGGAGCGAGGCGGGGACGAGGTGGAGGTGGCGCGGGCGAGGATGCGGGCGAGGACAGGTGAGGATCGAGGCGGAGGAGGCGCGTGGAAGCTTGGTGGCGCGATCGCGAGCCGGCGAGGGTTTCGCGGCGTTTTCTTCGTGGATCGGCGTCCACGACGCGTCGTTTCTTCGGTGGAGGTAGGGAGATGGACCCCCAGCTCGTGCACTTCTTTTCCCGCGAGTTTCGTAGGCCGTGGTGAGCCGAGCGGGTGGAATCGGGGTTTTTGGGCAAAACCCATGTTTTAGGGCTTGTGGGCCGATCTCTCGTTTTACGGCATTTTTGGCCGATCCGAGGCCTTAGATGCATGCTAGGGGCTATTTGGGGGCTTCCCCCTTGTTTTCCCCCTCTCCCGTGGAGGTATGGGGGCGTGGGACATTTTTCGGGTCGTTTCCCACCGTAACGTTCTCGGGAGGGTGTGACGGTCACTCCAGTGACCGTTACATGTGTAACGCGCCTGGGCAGGGGCGTTACATTCCCTTTGGCGTTCGTGGGTATGACGGTCCCACGATAGACCGCCACAGCCGTGTGACGCGCCTGGGTGGGTGCGTCACATCCCCTGTTACCCAGTTGAGGGCTGGGGGTGTAACGGCCCCCGACGGACCGTTGCATGCGTGTAACGCGCCCGGGGTGGGCCGTCAGGGGCGTTTCAACCGTTGTTTGGGGTCAGCGCGTGTAACGCGCCAGGGCGGGCGCGGTACATCTGTGTAACGCGCTGGGGCAAGCGCGTTACATTTGTGTAACGCGCTAGGCCAGGCGCGTTACATTCTGCGTTCCCTTGGGCCGTGTAACGGCCTGCGTTAGACCGCCAGGTTGATGTGACGGTCCCGTCTAGACCGTTACAGCCATGTGATGGTCTAGGGTTAGACCGTCAGGCTTTATGTCGTTCCAAGGCGAGTTTTTGTGTTTTCCGCCTTGCTCCGCGATGTGTGGATCCCTGGTCGACCCGGTTGGGACCCAGTGGTCGACTTGCGGTCTCGTGAGTGCCAGACACCCATGGGATTCTGTGTCCGTGTTTTGAGGGTGTCTGGAGGACCGTGTTATCTCGTTTAGCGTGCCCATAGGGTTGAGAGTCCGGGTGACTTCTCGCGTGTTGGGCTTTCGTGTTACGCTCGATCGAGTCACCGGGTATCGGTGTGTGTGCGGTGGGATCTCCCCCGCATATTGTGAGTTTCTTTGGAAGGTGATTTCCGTGTGGGCCACGTGTTTGGCCTTGGACTGCGAGTCCAGTTATCCGGCCTGGGGCTGGAGGTTTCCCGCTTGCTTCGAGATGGGAAATCGACATGGCGGCTTGTGTGCTGCCCTGGGAATCGTGCCTCTGTGTTTTTCCGTGTGGCCGTGGTCCCTTGCGTTCCCTTCTTGAGGGAACAGTCTTGGTGGCTTGTGAGCTGTCTCGGTATTCGTGATATCGTGGTTTTGGACCTAGAGATTGGGCTAGATCGACGGCCTTGTGCTGTTGCGTGCAACGGTCTTGACCCCGAGTCTTGTGACTCAAGGACCGTTGGTTGTAGTGTGTCTAGAGGACTGTCCAGAGTCCAGTGGCTTAAGTGCCACTCGAGTTTTCTCGACTCTCGCGCACGGTGCGTGCGTGGCCGTGGACTGCGAGTCCTGTTTCTTTTCCGACTGTGGTCACCGTGCGACGGGGCCGGTACGCGGGGTTGTCCCCGTACGTCGTCGGATTCGGACGTTGTTTTCCGTTGAGTTGAGAGTCTACTCCTTCAGTGACCCTCCACTAGTCGTAGCCCACCAGTACGAGGTGCTGGTCTCACCTGGGAGTGGTGTACGGGCACTCACCTTTGAGGTGGTTTGTGAACCGGTTACTATAGGCCCCTCGTCGGTAGCCAGAGTCCGGCTACGGGGGAAAACCGGTCAGAGGGCCATACCTAGTGACGCGTGGTCTGTGTGTGCACACGTGGTTGGGGGCGGTTGGACCCACGTCGACGGGCGTGACCCCAGCTAGTCACTTGTTGTGGTTACTTGTACGGTGTTCGCGCCTCGGGTAGGACCTACCACGTCAGGCGGTTCACCTGCGGTGCGGTGTAAGACGTCAGGGGACGCTACCGGCTGTGCTTCTAGTGGGTGGTACTCCTGTCGAGTTGGGAGTGACAGATTGTCAGTTTCCGTAACTTTGACCTTCGGGTTTTCGGTCGTGTCGACCGTTGAGTTTTCGGTTGTTTCACCGTGTGATGCTCGCTCGACAGTCGTTGTTAAAATTGCCATGCCACACAAATTTCAAATATTTATAACCGCACTCACTCACTTATGGATTTAAAAACATGAGTATAATGGTAAGTACGGGTCGATCCCACGGGGAAGGAATTTGGTTATTTTTCTTAGTTGGAAAATATTCTTGTGTTTTGAAAAAGCAATTGTTGGGTTTTGAGTGCGAATTACAACTAAATGGAATTAAAGTGCAACTTCAAACAACAAAAGGTAAGTGAAAGAAATAATTGTCCAAGTTGAAGAAGAACGCCGTCGTTTCCATGCCGAGCCTTTGATGAAGATCGCTCCGCCTAGGAAGTCGACGCCGTGAGAGGATTTGAAGAAGAATGATCACTGCTTTGGGTATGTTTGAAACACTTAAGAAGAACGGGTTTGCAGATAACAAGTTTGAAACTTTAAGGTGAAAACAAAACAGAATTCAAGTGGAAATGGGGGTTGGAAGAAATGAAATAACTTGAAATCTGAATGGAATTAGAAAAAGTTGAAAACATGAAAGTTGTAGAGAATTGAAAAAGGAAGAACTTTTATGAAGAACACAGAAACAGACAATGAAAGGAAGATAAGGAAAAACTTGAAAAACTATGACCTATTGGTTCGGATGAACAGTAATTGACAGAAAACCAGCACCTAGAAAACTTAATTCTAAAGCTCAAAAGAAGAGGAATCTGACAAAGTGCAAGAAGAATAAAACTTAGAGATACAAGAGAGGAACAACTCTTATGAAGAACTCAGAGTTATTTGAGGACTAGAAAGACTTCAAAATGAATGAATGGAAGAAGGTATCACCACGGATGAACAGTAAATACACAGGACAGCACTTAAGAAAATGGGTATTAACTCTATGAATTTGGACGAATTTGACGAAATGCTAAACAGAGAAGTTGAAGAAAACTTAAAAAGGAACAACTTTTATGAAGACAAGAATTTGAAATGAGGATCACAATAATGAGAAATAAGGCTATGAAAAGACTGAATTCCAAAATGAAACTTGTATTGCAATAAATTCAACTTACAAATTTGACTTCAAAAAGCTTGGAAAAACACAACTCCAACAATCAAAAAACTTCAGAAATGTAAAGAACTTACATTACAAATGCCCATAGCTAGCTCTCTCCCTAACTCCATCTCGTTCTAACAACTAACAACTAACTCCACTTACTTACTCTTCATTCAAGACCAATGCACCCTTTATATAGGGGTTACAAAAAAACACTCCATCAATACAAACAAGTGTACCCAATTTTAGCCTAAAATGGTAGGCATGTAGGTTCTGCCCACTTTGTCATTTTTTTCGGATTTTTCTGAATTTTTCTGGTATTTTATGGCCTTTTCTTCTCCTTCTTTCTCTCTTTCTCTCATTTTCCTCTCTGTCGGCACGTTGCGCCGACCGGTTAGGCCGCCCGCGTTAGGCGCCTCGTGGGCCCGCCGTGCGCCGACCCGCTCGCCGCCTGCCGTGTGTCCGCCCGCCGTGCGCCTTCCGCCTCCGCGCTCCACGTGCCGGCCACGAGCCCCCCGCCCGCCTTCGCCCTTCCTCATCGCCCGTGCGCGGGCGGCGAAGGCGGGAAGGTGGCGGGGCGGGTTTGTTTGAACTTTTTTTTATTTTTAATTATATATATATAGTAGATATATATATATATATGATATAATATATGTATTGATATATATATATATATTAGCTATATATCTTAAAAAATCCTAAAAAATAGTTAATAAATTTATTTTTTTTCTATTTTTTTTCTTTTCTTTTTGAACAAATCCTCGGGCTTTTGACCCATTCAATATATAATTTTTATTTTCTTTTTATTTTCTTTTTCTTGGAGCTTTTTCTCGTATCGCGTGCCTGCATAAATACATAAAAATTATGATTAAAATTTATTTAATTTTAGAAAAATATACATTTGATTCTCAATCAACAATAAGTGTGAGAAGTGTATATTTAATATCAATTTAAACTCATAAAAGTGTATATAATCATGAATTAAATGGTAAAAATACACACTTATCACACCCCACAACTTACTCATTGCTAGTCCCTTAGCAATGCACATAATGAAAAATTTAGGACTAACAAGAGTTTAAAGATATTCAGGCCTCATTTCCAGTTCATCTTTCATAGAGTCAACTAAAGATCAGGAATCTGGAGTAATTATCACAGACTAGCCTTATGTCGAAATTCAGGTACATGATCAAGAATCTAATCAAAATTCAGTAGCACTTGTGCATGTGTAATGCTAAGTCCACAGTGAAGACAATTGCATCCTCCACTTGCTATTCTGAACAAATGTCTTTCAACTCTGCACTTCTTACTTAGAGCGTTCAATGCACACTAGCTTTTTATCTGCCTTATTGATATGTCCCTTTTGGGATCACTATATATTTTTTTCTTTTCTACTTTTCTCTTTTTTTTTTCTTTACACACATGATGCTGCACTACCCTTCACTATTTTACACGAACCTCAACACGTCTTAGGTGAAGTAGGCCCGGTTCCACAGATCAGAGTTCCCTTTTCCTTTTGACGCGAATCTCAACACGTCTTAGGTGAAGTAGGCCCGGTTACTCAGAATCGGAGCATTTTTCATGGTGCTTTATTTTTTTTTCTCATACTTTTCTATGGCAGAAAGCTTATAACAAATCTCATTTTCAAAAGTGCAGAATATCAGACAGTATATCTAAAATAGCAGAAGGCTTGTCCCTCTTGTTTCATAGCGTGCAACGTGATTTTATTTTTTTGAAAGTGCATCTGAACTTTAAAGAGATTCTTTAAATCAGTTTTCCATGGCTAGAGTAAATAAATTATCCATCATCCTTTTCCCAGTTGTTTCTATTCAGAATCACTTTTCATGCGACATGAATCAAGAAATTCAACTCGGGGAAAACTGTTGTTTAACATGACAATTCAAGAAAGTAAGAAAAAAAAATTTGTTGAAATTTTTTAGAAATTTTCAAAAATTTTAAACTTTATCTCCCCCCCCCCAACTTAAATGACATTGTCCTCAATGGCATAAGCAGTAGACAGATCAGAGGACATGAAAAAAATAATTTGGTTGGGAAGGAAGGATACAACCTGATGGCCTGGACGAAATGACGAGGGCTTCATTGCATTGTGGCTTGACAACTGAAAAAGTAAACGCACTACATAAATCAAATCAGAAGCCAGTTATTAACACACAAAGAGTGGGACCCAATGTGTCCATGATTTTTAAAGGGAATCGACCACTGATGGCAACGTGAGTTACGGAGCCGAATTTCCCGCAGAAATGTCCCCCTATTGCGTGTTTTGGGCGAAAGGTGGTTACAACGGGACAAGAAACACAGCGAATCTTTGGACCGAAAAGAGAGAAAAAGTCAATAAAGCACGTCTCCGACTTGACCACTCCACATGGTAGAGTGGGTGCGAGATTAACGGGAGGATGACGTGTCGCAAAGGCTATGGCTAGATGTGATGGTGCGAGATGCTGATCACTCCTCGACATGTAGATCCTCAATTAAGTTGTTTGGGCCACTAATGTTCTCAGTGATATTCTCAATCTCAAAACATTCATAGAATGGGGTGATGATATCAATAGGATCATTTGTATTCTTTAATTCATCTCCTAATTCCGTCCCTTCCTTCATCATGGTATGGCTTGCGCACTCCCCCTCACTCCCAATAATGATATCTTGAGCCAAAATGTCAGGCATCGGATCATCATCATCATCATTCACGTATCGAGGGGGTTGGTTGAATATTGACGAAGGGTCATGGTAAGTAGACTGAGAGTACACGCTTTGAGCTTCAAAGTAGTGGCCCGGTGAATCACCCTTAGTATTGACATTGAGTCCGAAATCGGGGTGAGATGAGTTGAGATGAAGTTGAGTATACATGGGCTGCTCGTGAATTGCTTGGGGTAGAGGTGTAGACAAATGGGTTTGGATTGTTGAATCCATCCAAGGCAAATTTGTGTGATTACTCCAGCCAAGATTATCATCATCTGCAACATGCTTGAGCTGAGAGAATCCTAGGGAATTTTGGACCTGTGCTTGGATGACGGGAGAGAGTCGGGCTATAGTAGGGCATTCACTCACATGGTGAGTGAGACTGGCACAGAATTCACACACTTCCATGAAAGTGTGGGTTGGGTTTTCCGCCTGTTTGACATGTCCTACAAGTTGTTGATGAGATGAGATAGAGGCACGATTTATTGAATTTTCACTCAAAATCTCAAATAGATCATATGCCTCATCTTCACTTTTGCTTAAAAATGCCCCTCCACAATATATGTCCACCATCTGCCTATCAAAATTGGATAACCCCTCATAAAATGTAAAGATAATTTGCCATCTGGGCAACCCATGATGTGGATATTGACTCACTAGCTCCTTTAATCTCACCCAAGATTCATGAAGTTGCTCTCCCGGACGTTGAGTAAATCCTGTAATCGCCCTTCTCATCATGTTGGTTTGGCCTATGGGGTAAAATTTTTTTAAAAATTCTGACTGCATATCTTCCCAAGTCCTGATAATCTTTCGAAAACTCCTTAACCAACATTTTGCTTTATCTTTTAACGAGAATGGAAATAAAATTAATTTAAGGGCATCATCATTAAAATTCTGAATTTTGATCAGTGAGCAAACTTCTAGAAAATCATCTAGATGCCTATAAGGATTTTCATTGAGATTCCCATAAAAAGATGGGAGCATCTGGATGAGACTAGGGCGAATCTCATATTGATCAACGTGAATATCGGGGAGTTGAATACAGGTGGAGGGCTTGTAAGAAGAAGGATAAAAATGCTCCTTCATAGGCGTGGGTTTCCCTCCAAGATGAATGGCCATAAAATGAAATTTTTTTTTACATTTTTTTTAAGTATTTCAAATTATATATATATTTTTTTCAATTTTTCAAAACTTTTTTTATGCAAACACAAACAAGTTAACACAAATTATCCTAATGACCTAGATGCGACTCAGACCTACAAATGTGGTTTCACAAAGTGATTAAAATGAACTTAAATTCACCCTCAGTATGTCCACCGGCCAGGTAAGGGGTGGGGAAGTGGGAGGTTCCCCCTACTTTCGTAGGGACCTTATTATACAAAACCACAATCCCACTTAAGGCGTTTGCCATCCGACCGTCTTGCCTTAGACACCAATTTTCATAAGAGGATAAACCTAAATATCACAGGAATCACAGTGTGATCCTAGGGCCAACGTCTACTGGCTTTTATTAAGGCCTAGATAATGCAGAGATGCAAGGAAATTGTGGTTTTCGGGCTAAGGGAGGGTGATGAAATCCCCACCTTATCTTGTTAGGGGTGTTGCCCTTAAAGTATTTTGAAATGAAATATACACCATAATTTCAAACAAGGGGTTCTTTATGCAAAAATGAATGCCAGACTGGGATCAATAGAACGTACCTTACCCCTCGCGATCTTCAAAATGCAATGCAGAAATTAAACAAAGACAAATTCTAAGCTAAATGATGCATGACCTAGAGCATGAAAGTGTAGTTTCTACTCTTGCAATGAGATCTTTTATTTGGTACAAATGAAAAAAAATTTTGTTTTGTTTTTGTTTTTAGTTAATGAACCTAACTAACCAGCATGAAAATTTTTCTTTTCTTTTGTTTTGATTGTTTTTTTTATTTTTATTGAGTTTTCAAGAAATTTTTAGATTTTTTGTAAATTTTTTTTCAGAAAATGGAAAGATAGAACCTGTTTCTTGATTTCAGCCCTTTAGCACTGCTGCCGGGCTTTCAACAACGTTTCATATCCTTGGAATTTCAGATTCGATCTTCCTCTTTCTTTGTTTTTCAAATTTTTTTTCGTTTTCCTGCACAAGTAAAGAAAGCAAAAATCAATATACAAATATACAAAGTAAACACAAGAGTATCCAACTATGAAAAGTATCTCCATCCCCGGCAACGGCGCCAAAAATTTGAAGCTCGCTCGACAGTCGTTGTTAAAATTGCCGTGCCACACAAATTTCAAATATTTATAACCGCACTCACTCACTTATGGATTTGAAAACATGAGTATAATGGTAAGTACGGGTCGATCCCACGGGGAAGGAATTTGGTTATTTTTCTTAGTTGGAAAATATTCTTGTGTTTTGAAAAAGCAATTGTTGGGTTTTGAGTGCGAATTACAACTAAATGGAATTAAAGTGCAACTTCAAACAACAAAAGGTAAGTGAAAGAAATAATTGTCCAAGTTGAAGAAGAACGCCGTCGTTTCCATGCCGAGCCTTTGATGAAGATCGCTCCGCCTAGGAAGTCGACGCCGTGAGAGGATTTGCAGAAGAATGATCACTGCTTTGGGTATGTTTGAAACACTTAAGAAGAACGGGTTTGCAGATAACAAGTTTGAAACTTTAAGGTGAAAACAAAACAGAATTCAAGTGGAAATGGGGGTTGGAAGAAATGAAATAACTTGAAATCTGAATGGAATTAGAAAAAGTTGAAAGCATGAAAGTTGTAGAGAATTGAAAAAGGAAGAACTTTTATGAAGAACACAGAAACAGACAATGAAAGGAAGATAAGGAAAAACTTGAAAAACTATGACCTATTGGTTCGGATGAACAGTAATTGACAAAAAACCAGCACCTAGAAAACTTAATTCTAAAGCTCAAAAAAAGAGGAATCTGACAAAGTGCAAGAAGAATAAAACTTAGAGATACAAGAGAGGAACAACTCTTATGAAGAACTCAGAGTTATTTGAGGACAAGAAAGACTTCAAAATGAATGAATGGAAGAAGGTATCACCACGGATGAACAGTAAATGCACAGGACAGCACTTAAGAAAATGGGTATTAACTCTATGAATTTGGACGAATTTGACGAAATGCTAAACAGAGAAGTTGAAGAAAACTTAAAAAGGAACAACTTTTATGAAGACAAGAATTTGAAATGAGGATCACAATAATGAGAAATAAGGCTATGAAAAGACTGAATTCCAAAATGAAACTTGTATTGCAATAAATTCAACTTACAAATTTGACTTCAAAAAGCTTGGAAAAACACAACTCCAACAATCAAAAAAACTTCAGAAATGTAAAGAACTTACATTACAAATGCCCATAGCTAGCTCTCTCCCTAACTCCATCTAGTTCTAACAACTAACAACTAACTCCACTTACTTACTCTTCATTCAAGACCAATGCACCCTTTATATAGGGGTTACAAAAAAAACACTCCATCAATACAAACAAGTGTACCCAATTTTAGCCTAAAATGGTAGGCAGGTAGGTTCTGCCCACTTTGTCATTTTTTTTCGGATTTTTCTGAATTTTTCTGGTATTTTATGGCCTTTTCTTCTCCTTCTTTCTCTCTTTCTCTCATTTTCCTCTCTGTCGGCACGTTGCGCCGACCGGTTAGGCCGCCCGCGTTAGGCGCCTCGTGGGCCCGCCGTGCGCCGACCCGCTCGCCGCCTGCCGCGTGTCCGCCCGCCGTTCGCCTTCCGCCTCCGCCCTCCACGTGCCGGCCACGAGCCCCCCGCCCGCCTTCGCCCTTCCTCATCGCCCGTGCGCGGGCGGCGAAGGCGGGAAGGGGGCGGGGCGGGTTTGTTTGAACTTTTTTTTATTTTTTAATTTTATATATATAGTAGATATATATATATGATATAATATATGTATTGATATATATATATATATTAGCTATATATCTTAAAAAATCCTAAAAAATAGTTAATAAATTTATTTTTTTTCTATTTTTTTTCTTTTCTTTTTGAACAAATCCTCGGGCTTTTGGCCCATTCAATATATAATTTTTATTTTCTTTTTATTTTCTTTTTCTTGGAGCTTTTCCTCGAATCGCGTGCCTGCATAAATACATAAAAATTATGATTAAAATTTATTTAATTTTAGAAAAATATACATTTGATTCTCAATCAACAATAAGTGTGAGAAGTGTATATTTAATATCAATTTAAGCTCATAAAAGTGTATATAATCATGAATTAAATGGTAAAAATACACACTTATCACCGTGGCGCGTGTGTTGGTTTTCGCGCCGTGAGACTAGTGCTAGTGGCCTTACCGAGGTTGCGTCTTGTTGTGCGGTACCTGCGATCGGATGGTCAGGGTTGCACCTTGGATAGTGTGTCCAGGTCGGCTGTGTCTGGGGGACAGGCCTCTACAGCATGGTTGCTGTGTGTTCTTACTTCGGTAGGTGGTACTAGCGTGGTTCGGTAGCTTCGACTGTGTGATCGAGGTCTGCCTTCTGGCAGTAGGAGTAGCTGTAGTGTCGAGTTTTTGACCGGCCACCGGTTTGCTGTTCCTACTGTAGTTGTAGCTTCCTTTCCGCTACCGCCGTTGTTTCCGGTTGGGGTTCCGCGGGATCCCTGCTGAGTCTCTGTTTTGGAGACTCGTTCCCTGCTTTTCAGGTGTAGCTGTTCTTCCTCGAGGTTCGAGGGTGCGGAGCGGAGGTTCTCAGTTGCCAGCTTGCCGGGCCGAGTGTTCACTTGGCATGTGGTACGCTTTACTGCTTTAGACTGTACTTTCGGTTGGACTGGACTCTGTTGTAGTTGTTTATTTATTTCTGTTAATTGTTGTATTATCCTGCTTTATTTCCTATTTCTTTGTGCCTCCACACTCCTTTTAGCCCTTCCGAGCCCTCCCGGCTCGTGGGCGGCGGTGCGAGTCTCGGGTTATCGGGCCTTCCCGGTAATCGGATTCTCGGGTCGTTACAGGGTATATTCATCCTAGCTTTTCCCCTTGGGGTGCGCCTGTGTTGTTTGTGAAGAAGAAGGACGGTAGCCTGCAGTTGTGCATTGACTATCGGCAGTTGAATGAAGTGACCATTAAGAACAAGTATCCGTTGCCGCGGATTGATGATTTGTTCGACCAACTTCAGTCTGCGCGAGTGTTCTCGCGGATTGATTTGCGATCCGGTTACTATCAGCTGAGAATTTGCGAGTCCGATGTGGAGAAGATTGCGTTCAGTACGAGGTACGGGCATTATGAGTTTTTGGTGATGTCGTCCGGGCTCACCAATGCCCCAGCAGCCTTCATGGACTTGATGCAGAGGGTGTTTCATCCGTATTTAGACCAGTTCGTGGTCATCTTCGTGGACGACATCCTTGTCTATTCGCAGTCTGCTGAGGAGCACGCGTACCATTTGGGTGTGGTGCTGCAGACGTTGCGAGGTCACCAGTTGTATGCGAAGCTCAGCAAGTGCGAGTTTTGGCTCAGCGAGGTGCACTTTCTGGGGCACGTGATTTCTGGTGATGGCATTTCCGTAGACCCCGCCAAGGTCGAGGCAGTAATGCAGTGGCCGAGGCCGAGGTCGGTGACGGAGATCCGGAGTTTCTTGGGACTTGCGGGTTATTATCGCCGGTTTATCCAGGATTTTTCTCGCATTGCGACCCCGATGACTAGACTCACGCGAAAGGATGTGCCTTTCGTCTGGTCTGAGGAGTGTGAGCAGAGCTTCAGGGAACAGAAGAGATTGCTCAGCTCGGCTCCGGTGTTGGTTTTACCTTCTGGATCGGGAGATTTCGTGGTGTGTACGGATGCTTCCGGTGTTGGATTGGGTGTTGTTTTGATGTAGCATGGTAGAGTGGTGGCTTATGCATCTCGGCAGCTAAAGCCCCATGAGGAGAACTACCCCACCCATGACCTTGAGTTGGCGGCGGTGATCTTCGCGCTGAAGATCTGGAGGCATTATCTGTACGGCGAGAAGTTTGAGGTATTCACTGACCATCAGAGTTTGAGGTTTGTGTTCTCGCAGAGAGATCTGAACCTCAGGCAAAGGCGTTGGATGTAGTTCATGAAGGATTATGACTTCACCCTGTCTTATCAGCCAGGCAGGATGAATGTCGTCGCCGATGCCTTGAGTCGGAAGGTTGCGGTCAGTGTCTTGATGTTGAGGAAGTGGAGGCTCTGGGAACAAGTGCCCGAAGTATCTTTCAGGCTCAAGATTCCCTAGGAGCCAGGGTTGGCAGTGCTTGCGAGTCTGACTGTCACTCCTGCTATCCGTCGTCAGGTGACAGAGGCTCAGCATGCGGATCCGGAGTTGCCCCGGATTCTGGCTATGGCTGACGTAGAGCTCGACGAGGACGGTGCTGCGAGGTTTCGTGGCAGGCTGTACGTCCCAGCGGAGGAGCAGATTCGTCGTGCCGTGTTGCGTGAGGCTCATGGGAGCAGGTACACCGTACACCCGGGTGCGACGAAGATGTATCGGAACTTGCGGAGGCAGTTCTGGTGGCCTGGCATGAAGAGAGATGTCGCAGAGTTTGTGGCCAGGTGCCTGATCTGTCAGCAGGTGAAGGCGGAGCATCAGCGACCAGGAGGTACTCTCCAGCCCTTGGATGTTCCTGCTTGGAAGTGGGACCATGTGACCACGGATTTCGTGGTGGGGTTGCCGAGGACCCCGAGTGGGCAGGACAGTATTTAGTTGCTGGTGGATCGGCTGATGAAGGTGACTCGGTTGTTACCGGTCAAAGTCAGCTGGAGCGTGTCTAAGTTGGCTCGTTTGTATGTGGAGCGGATCGTTCCGTTGCATGGGGTTCCCATTTCGATCGTGTCGGATCGGGATCCGCGCTTCACTTCTGGATTCTGGAGGAGTTTCCAGCGAGCTCTTGGCACGGAGTTGGCATTTAGCTCGGCGTATCATCCTCAGTCAGATGGTCAGTCTGGGAGGACCATTCAGACTTTGGAGGACATGTTGAGATCCTGCTGCCTGGAGTGGCAGGGGAGTTGGATTCATCACCTACCATTGGTGGAGTTTGCCTATAACAACAGCTTTCATTCGAGCATCGGCATGGCTCCTTATGAGGCATTGTATGGGCGTCCTTGTCGGACTCCACTTGATTGGTTTGAGGTGGGTGAGCGTGTCTTGACGGGACCGGAATTGGTGCAGCAATGTGTGGACGTTGTGCACCTGGTTCGTCAGAACATGTTGGCGGCCCAGAGTCGGCAGAAGAGCTATGCTGACCGTAGGAGGCAGCCCCTCGAGTTCGCCGTGGGCGATCATGTGTTCTTGAGAGTTTCTCCGATGAAGGGGGTGATGCGTTTTGGACGGCGTGGGAAGCTGAGTCCCCGCTATATTGGTCCTTTCGCGATTATGGAGCGCATCGGTGAGGTTGCTTACCGGTTGCAGTTACCTCCTGAGTTGGCGTCGGTGCATGACGTGTTTCACGTCTCGATGTTGCGGAAGTATATGCCCGATGACTCTCATGTGCTCAAGTTTTCCGTTTGGCCTGAGGTGACTCCAGATCTTTCTCTCCCAGAGTTTCCGATCCGCGTGGAGGATAGGCGAGAGCAACGCCTGCGGAACAAGGTCATTCCCTTGGTGAAGGTCGTGTGGCAGCGACACTCTGGTGGTGAGGCTTAGTGGGAACGTGAGGACGAGATGCGTCAGCAGTTCCCGTATCTGTTTGAGTGAGTCTTCCTCTTCTTTCCCCTTTGGTTGTTCTCAATTTCGAGTATGAAATTCCTTAAGGGGGGAGGGCTGTAATATCCCGGACCTTTCGGATCCTTCTTCATGGGTCCCGGATCTGGTTTTCGGAGCGTCCGGCTCTGTTGTGTCTGAAATTTTGTTTCGGACATCTTTCGTGTTCGGATCGGCGCGATCCGGAGTCATTTCGGAGGCCCGGAGGCATTCCGCGGCTTTTCCGCGTGTGTTTTCTGATTCCCGGTGTGTGTTTCGGTCGGAAGCTCGCTGCGGGCGAACCGGGCGGTTCACCCGGGCACGAGTGGTACCGTTGCGATCGGTGCGTTCCGAGGATTCCGAAAATATATTTTTCTATTTTTCGGTATTTTTTCGAAAAATCGGATTTTCTTTATAATCCCATTTCTTTTCTTTTTTTCTTTTCTTCCTTCTCTTTCTTCTTCTTCTTCCTCCTTCCTTCCCCTACCGTGGCCGCCCTCTTCTCTCTCCCTCTCTCCCGTTCGAGCGCGGCGACCACCGTTTCGGCTGCAAACGGCGGCGGTGCGATGCGGCGAGGACGTGGGTGACGTCGAGACGATCGTGCGGGCGTGCGGCAAGCGTGGGAAGCGTGGGGAGGCGAGGTTTCTAAAAGCGTTCTTCGCGATCCGCGGGTGATTCGGCGGAGCATTTACTCCATTGAGGTAGGGTGACGTTCCTTAGCCTCTTGCCATTCGTTTCCGTGATTTGTAGGCCGCGGGGAGGCCGAGAGAGGCTTGTTTGAGCGGGTTTGGGGTTTTCCATGATTTGGGGAGAGCTCACCCGATCTATGGTTTTAGCCCGCTATTTCATGTTTTGATGGCTTAGAAGCATGCTAGGGGTCCTTAGGGGTCATTCCCCTTGTTTTCCCCCTCTCCGGTGGAGGCATGGGGGCGTGGTTGGAGTTTTTGGGCGTTTCCGCCATTTTTCGGGCGCGGACTGAGAACGCGCTATACTCCAGTAGCGCGTTCTTGATGGTCGCGCTGCCCCGATGGGGCGCGTTCATCGGAGAAGATGAACAGTAGGGCGGTTCTGGTCGCGCTAGGGGTCCCTAGCGCGACATGTCTTGTCGCGCTAGGAGGCCCTAGCGCGATCTTCCCTGTCGCGCTAGGGGGTCCTAGCGCGTTCTTCCTTGTCGCGCTAGGGGTCCCTAGCGCGATCTGTCCTGTTGTCGGGTGTTCCTCTTGGGCCGTGTGTGTGTCCTGGACACCCCGTGGAGTTCCGGAACCGTGTCTTTGGGTGTCCGGAGGTTCCGTTTGCCTTGGTCATGCGTTTGGCTGTGGGCGGTGCGTCCATTTCTTCTCCGACCGTGGTCACCGTGCGATGGTGCTGGTACGTGGGACGGCCCCCGTACTTCGTCAGGTTCGGACGTTGTTTTCCGTTGTCTTGAGAGTCTACTCCTTCAGTGACCCTCCACTAGTCGTAGCCCACCAGTGCGAGGTGCTGGTCGCACCAGGGAGTGGTGTACGGGCCGACCTTTAGAGACAGTTTGTGGACCGGTTACCGTTGAGCCCCACGTCTTGCAGCCAGAGTCCGGCTGAGGGGAAAACCGGTCAGAGGGCCAGACCAGGGACGCGTGGTCTGTGTGTGCACACGTGGTTGGGGGCGGTTGGACCCACGTCGACGGGCGTGACCCCAGCTAGTTACTTGTTTGTGGTTACTTGTTCGGTGTCTGCGCCTCGGGTAGGACCTACCACGTCAGGCGGTTCACCTGCGGTGCGGTGTAAGACGTCAGGGGACGCTACCGGCTGTGCTTCTAGTGGGTGGTACTCCTGTCGAGTACGGAGTGATAGACTGTCAGTCGTGTGTTTCCGACCTTCGGGTTTTATCGGGTTGGCCGTTGAGCTTCGGTCTTCTTACCGTGGCACGGGTGTCGGTTTGCGTGCTATGAGATCTCGTTTTGTAGAGTACAGGCTTTCCTTTTCGAGGTACTCTTCTACCGCTAGTGTAGTGGTTTCTCGTTTTACGAGGTAGGGTTCGAGTGATCCCTACTGAGTCTTGCTCCGAGACTCATTCCCTGCGTGTTTTCTCCGTGTTTCAGGTGAGGCGCCACCTTCGGGGAGCGCGTCGGGAGTGCAGCGTGGTGCGGGTGCCCAGAGGTAGTGCCAGAGGTCAGAGCCGGGGTATGCCCCGTGTAGCTGTACTTTTCTTTCTCGCCTCTGTACTAGTCGTGGACTACTGCTACTGTTGTTGTTATTTTATTGTGGACCATGTAAAATGTTAATTTCTTCCCTGCTTAATATTATAACTGTTTAATTTTTGCAATTACTTGCGATACTTGTGTAGCTTCCACACCATCCTTTTAACCCTTCCGAGTCTTCGGGCTCGTGGGTGGTGGTGCGAGTCTCGGGTTATCGGGCCTTCCCGGTAATCGGATTCTCGAGTCGTTACACCCGCTGCTGGGAGTATAAAACCCCTCCCATTCCGGAGGGGGAATAAGGAGGAAGACACAGAGAGAAGAGACCCAGAGGCAGAGAAAAATAGAGAGTTGCAGACGAGAAGAAGAAGAAGAAGAGAGAAGAAAAGGGAGAGGGCTCCGGCGTTGACTCTTCCGACAACCACCCAAGCAACGAGAAGAGAGAGTAAGAGAGAGAGAGGGCTCGATGTAGCAGGGGAAGGTGGGGGAAAGAGCAGTGGACGATCGTCCCTGCTTCGATCTCCAACACCTCCTCCTCTTTTGTTCTTTGTTTTTCCCCACTCCATAGTCGCGTTCTCTGGTTTTCTTCCTTGCCTATAGCCTTAGCTCGGGCATGTTCCGTAATATATACGGCCGGTTACGGCACTTTCCTCGTCATGAATGAAAACTACCCCTCTTTGGGTTTCCTTTTTTGTCTCCGTTTGTTTGAATCACTATGTGCGTTTGATCATCTCCTTCTTCCCCTTTGGCGGTTACAGTTTCTTACACCGATCTTCTCCTCCTGTTGTGGTCCCCCCCTGGAGCCTCCAGCCCTAATATTTGCTCATATGCCCAAAGGGAGATGCCCCTCTTCTCTCCTCTGTGTGCCCATGCCTCTGCCTTAAAGTCCCTTGTTGAACTTTCCCCGTCCTGCCAAGTTTCCTTTGAGGCCTGCCAAACCCAATACCCCAGCCCGGTGCACCCATGGCTCCTTGGCCAGCACACCCTTTGACCCCCCCAGCCGGCATGCACATAACCCCTCCATATGCCCCCAGCGGCACACCCTTCCGACCCTTGGCCGGCACACCCTTCTGGCCCTTGGCCGGCACACCCATGGCAGCCCCCCAGCGGCACACCCTTCCGGCACCTTGGTCGGCACACCCATATAGTAGCCCCCAGCGGCACACCTCCCCTTTAGTGCCTCAATGGCACGCCTAGCCCCGCCCTAGCCTGGTACGCACTGGCTGACCCCCAGTCCATCCTGTCTGGGTCTTCGGCTCGTCGTTTTTCCGTGTTTTCTGAGGTTTTATCAAGGTGTTCCCGCCCTCGGGCGCCCACCTCTAGTTGTCGGGTTCCGCCACTCCACGTGGGCGCGCTCCCTTTATCTCCCTTACGCTCGGGTCAAGGGGAGATGCTGCCGAATTTTTGTCAGAAAATAACAAGACGTTAAAAGGCAAAAGGAAGCAACAAACGAACAGAACAATCAATGATAAAATTTTCCAACTAAGCAACCCACTGCCGGTGACATGAGGACCAAACCGACTAACAACATGGTGGACTGGACGTCCGACCAGCGAGAAGAGGCTGAACTGAATAAAGGAAAGGAGAAATTTATATAAGACTACATGAAAATTGAGAAAAGAAGAAAAGAAAAGCCTTAAAAACAACAAATAACAGAGGAGTGGGCCTTCATCACGCCTGTTTTTAACCCTCACCGGCACGCTCCATTGACCCTCCAGCGGCACACTCCCACCCCCATACTCCTCCACCGGTACACCTCCTTTGGGCCTTCACCGGTACGCCTTCACATCCCTCTTCAGCGACACATGCACACACTCACCACCTTCAGTGGTACACCCTTCCCAACCTCCAACGGCACACCCTAAAGAACCTTCAGCGGTACGCCCACCGCTCACCCTTAGCGGCACACTCTAGCATCCCCCCAACGGCACACCCTCCTGGTCAGCCCTCCAGCAGCACACTCCCTCCCATTGTTTCTCTCTCCCTTCGCCGGTACACCCTCATCCACCGTCTCAGTGGAACTCAATGTATAGACTTGGCAGATTGATGTACAAACACAGCAACGAGCAATGTACAGACTTCGAGCCGCAGCCAAGGGACAACGTATAGACTTTGAGCTGAATAAGCTGAAGAATGTATAGACTTCGGGTGTCGGCTGCACGAACAATGTATAGACTTTGAGCTGCAACGTACAGACTTCGAGCTGTAGCCAATGAACAATGTATAGACTTTGAGTTGGCCAACGTACAGACTTTGGATTGGCCAATGTATAGACTTTGAGCTGCAATGTATAGACTTCGAGCTGCAGCCAATGAACAATGTATAGACTTTGAGTTGGCCAACGTACAGACTTTGGATTGGCCAATGTATAGACTTTGAGCTGCAATGTATAGACTTTGAGCTGCAGCCAATGAATAATGTACAGACTTTGAGTTGGCCAACGTACAGACTTTGGGCTGGCCGATGTATAGACTTTGAGCTGCAATGTATAGACTTTGAGCTGCAGTCAATGAACAATGTATAGACTTTGAGTTGGCCAATGTACAGACTTTGGGCTGGCCGATGTATAGACTTTGAGCTGCAATGTATAGACTTTGAGCTGCGGCCAATGACAATGTATAGACTTTGAGTTGGCCAACGTACAGACTTTGGGCCGGCCAATGTATAGACTTTGAGCTGTAATGTACAGACTTCGAGTTGGCTAATGTATAGACTCTAATAGAGGATGTATAGACTTTGAGCTAGCCAATGTGTAGACTTCAATGGGTGACGCACAGACTTTGAGCTGGCTAATGTATAGACTCTAATAAATGATGTATAGACTTTGAACTGCAGCCAATAGCCAACGTATAGACTCTGAGCTGCAGCCAATGGCCAATGTACAGATTTCTGAGCTGGCCAATGTGTAGACTTCAATAGACGATGTATAGACCCTGGGCTAATGAATACAGCCCATGTACAGACTTTGAACAGCCGATGTATAGACTTCGTGTCGCAATAACCCGTCAACGTATAGATTTCGAGCCTTCCCCGGCGCACCCTCTTCTCCCTTCACCGATACACCCTCCAATCATTGCCCCAGCGGTACACCTCCTTCAGCCCTTCAGCGGCACCCTCCTTAAGCCCTTCAACGACACACATCTCCAGCCCTTCGCCGGCATACTTTCCGCCCACCTTTCCTCAGCGGTATACTCCCTTTAGCCCCCTTTCAACCCGCCAAGGGTCAACTCTCCCCAAAGAATAATAATACATGAATGCATATGTACATATACATATATACGGGCATATAATGGCAGCACTGACAAGCTAATAAAAATCATGATGAATAAGTAAACCTGAATAGATCCGTATAAAAAAATGATGAATGAAATAAGTGACAATAATAATAATGATAATAAAAAGGGTAACAATGACAATGAGCAAGATGAGGGAAATCACCCGGAACAAATACGGAAAGGGGAATAAGTAATGGAGTAACAAGAACAACAATGATAAAACACTATAAGGTATTAATAATTCTACATTGCAGCCCCGTCTCCCCCGTGACCCGATGCTGAAGGAACAATAATGCCGCCCTCTCAGGTCGGGCCTGGGTCTTGGGAATTATCCTGACGTGGCCAGGCCCCGACCTAGTCTTGGGCCGACATTCCAATCAGACCGAATTCGTTTCTCGCCCCGGATCCCTTCCGAGCCGTTACTAAAAAAATTTGCCGTGCATTCGGCAGACATTTGAACGGGTCCACCCCAGTTTCCGTCGCGTTTCTATTGCGGACCCATGTCCGAATATGAAAAGGGTCCACGAGTGACCGACATGGCTAATGGCTCGTATCCTGATGCGGACTTTAGTGTGATTTATTCCTGCCCCTTTCTCGCGTAGTTAGTATTATTTCCTTCGGCCGCAGGGCCCCTAATTTCGGTAATTAATCAAGGGTGTTCCCTCGTATGGGGGATGTAAATGACGTCGTGACCTTTACGGCACGACGGGATCTGGTCCCGACACGAACCACACAATCGTCTGACGAGGTCAGGTCGAGCGCACCATGGGTTCTTCGGGGCCCGAATAAATTGTCACTCCGGTGACTGGCACGCCCACGCACTTAATAGACGAATCAACCATTCCCGAACAGACGAGCATAATAGACGAACGAAAAGTGCGTCCACAGTAACGCGCCAGGGCGGGCGCGTTACATTTGCGTAACGCGCTGGGCCAGGCGCGTTACCCTCTGCGTTCCTCAGGCCGTGTAACGGCCTGCGTTAGACCGCCAGGTGTGTGTAACGGTCTCGCCTAGACCGTTACAGCCTTGTGACGGTCCCGGGGTGGGCCATTAGACGCCTGGTTGCCCCGAGAGGGCTGCAACCCCGTTTTTAGTCCGACTGTGGCCACCGTGCGACGGGGCCGGTGCGTGGGGTGGTCCCCCTGCGTCGTCGGATGCGGGCGTCGTTTTCCGTGACTTGAGAGTCTACTCCTTCAGTGACCCTCCACTAGTCGTAGCCTACCAGTACGCGGTACTGGTCGCACCAGGGAGTGGTGTACGAGCTTACCCTTAGAGGCGGTTTGTGGACCGGTTGCCGTCGGGCCCTACGTCTTGCAGCCAGAGTCCGACTGAGGGGAAAACCGGTCAGAGGGCCAGACCAGGGACGCGCGGTCTGTGTGTGCACACGTGGTTGGGGGCGGTTGGACCCACGTCGACGGGCGTGACCCCAGCTAGTCACTTGTTTGTAGTTACTTGGTCGGTGTTCGCGCCTTTGGTAGGAGCTACCACGCCAGGCGGATCACCTGCGGCGCGGTGTAAGACGTCAGGGGACGCTACCGACTGTGCTTCTAGTGGGAGATACGCCTGTCGAGTACGGAGTGTCAGACTATCAGTCGTGTGTTTTCGACCTTCGGATTTTGTCGGGTCGACCGTTGAGTTTCGGTTGTCTCACCGCAGCACGTGTGCCGGTATGCGTGCCACATGGTCCTTGTCGTGTAGAGTACATGGCTTTCCTTTCCGAGGTACTCTCCTACCGCTAGCGTAGTGGTTTCTCGTTTTACGAGGTAGGGTTCGAGTGATCCCTACTAGTCTTGTTCCGAGACTCATTCCCTGCGTGTTTTCACCGTGTTTCAGGTGAGGCGCCGCCCCAGGGGAGCGCGTCAGGGGTGCAGCGTGGCGCGGGTGCCCAGAGGTAGTGCCAGAGGTCAGAGCCGGGATATGCCCCGTGTAGCTGTACTTTTCTTTCTTGTCTCTGTACTAGTTGTGGACTACTGTTGTTATTTTATTGTTATCTTGTGGACCATGTATAATGTAAAATGCTAATTTATTTCCTGCTTCATATTATAACTATTTAATTTCTACAATTATATGTGATACTGTGTAGTTTCCACACCATCCTTCTAACCCTTCCGAGTCTTCGGACTCGTGGGTGGCGGTGCGAGTCTCGGGTTATCGGGCCTTCACGGTAATCGGATTCTCGGGTCGTTACATCCGGTGTACGATGTGGCCACTGTGTGGCTGGTAATATTCCCCTTCAAAGTAGGACCCCCAAGAGACCATATCATGAACAGATAGGCTCTCAGAAACTCGAGGTGATCTGTGGGACTCGGCCCCCTCGGAAACCATGTTAATATACATGGGATGTAATCCGAACACCCTTGTTTTCACTGCCGAAGGAAGAGAGTCAGGGACCCTGGGAGCCGTGACGTCAGGAGGGCTTGACCCGTGCAACAGCGACGAGGTAACAACAACACCGTAGGGATGAGTGGACGTGGGGAGGTCGATCTCAGTGCAGGCACAGGAGGGGGCACAGACTCCGAGTTGATGAAAATTAGGCATTAGCTCGAAAGGTGGAGTGACGAATGCTGGCTCGACACGGAGCTGACAGGTTCTGGCTCGGGCGTGGAGTGAATGGCACTGGCTCGGCAAGAGGCTTGCGGGTGCTGGCTCAGGTGCGGGGTCCTATTCTGTTGACCGGGTAGGGACCGAGTTGTGAGGCGGGCGACAATCTAGGGACGAGACTGGCGGCTGATAAAGACGAGAATCAATAATCGGGCTGGACTTCATTGATTCACATTGAGAAAAACTTTATATAGGGCGTTGAGAGCCCATTTACAAATTGTGTGCAAGTAACAGGACAATTCCGTGATGATCCCCGGGTCAATGCGTTACTACGCGGATATTTCTACTTTTATACGTGATGTCTGTTGTGGGACTCACAATTCGATAAGACACCGCTCAAGAGGGGTCACGGCGTACGCTCGATGTGTGATGATGGGTCACCCAGTCATGAGAAGGCTTGAAAATTCCTTGATGTTCGTCTCTCGGGTACTGTCTTCTATTGTTGCATGTCTCATTCGAGTGAGGAGTTGATTGGCTCAACTCGTATGAGCAATCGGGCACGGCTCGTGCAAGGCGGTTGAACTCGACTTAGTGTGAGTTGTTAGGCACCAGCTCAAGATGAGCTATCGAATATCGACTTGGGGTGAGCTGTCGGGCACTGGCTCGGAACGAGCGGTCGGGCTCCGGCTCGATGGAGCGGTAGGGCGCCGGCTCTGGAGGAGTGGTCGAGCGCCGGCTTGACGGAGCGGTTGCGCGTCGGCTCGGGGGAGCTGTAGGACGCTAGCTCCGGCGGAGCGATCGGGCACCGGCTCGGTAGAGCTGTCGGGCACCGGCTTAGAGGAGCGGTCAAGTGCTGGCTCGGAGGAGCGGTCAGGCATCGTCTCGAGCGGAGGGGTCGGGCGCCAACTCGGTAGGAGCAATCGGACGTCGGCTCGACAGAGCGATCGGGCGTCGGCTCAGGCGGAGCGGTCGGGCGTCGGCTCGACAGGAGGGGTAGGACATCGGCTCAGCAAAGCGGTCGAGCGTCGGCTTGGTGAAGCAATTGGGTGCCGGCTAGGCAGGAGCAGTTGGGCGCCGGCTACAGGGGAGCTGTAGGGCGTCGGCTCGGGGTAGGTCATTTCACCTTTTTTTGGCCAATGAGATCAAGCGTTGTACTTTGACATGACTTTATGCACTAAATTCGGTACACAAAACATTACTCGATTTGATTGGGGATCTCAGAAAATCTGTCAAGTATATTTGATTGTTATCTCATGAGATATGTCAACAAATCTGCATGAGATCTAAGCAGATCCTCATGGGGATCCTCATGGGGTTCTATATAGTCACTATTTCCTCTTATGGGGTTCTTTTATTTTCTATTCTTGGGGCTCGAGTGTATATTGCTATTGCCCCCTTTTGGTACACATGTACTTTCTATTTTTTGTACATATTCTGATCTATAAAAGGGGCACCTGTATAGTGTATCTCCCTCGGGACAGGGCATCAAAAACCATTGCAAACCCTCCTATCTCTCTTCCTCTCTCTTGTCTCTCTTTTGACATTAACCACCCCTAACTTGAGAATTTCTTGCTCTCTCGTGTCTCTCTCTTGACATTAACCACCCCCTAGCTTGAGAATTTACCTTGAACAGGCCAAATCGGTCTCGAATCGTTTGCACTGGACAAATTCAACCACTTCCCTTGGAACCTTGGCAAAAGCCAAAAAAAAACAGGTGAAATCAGCTTGAATTGGGCAGAATTAGTTGGGTTGGGCAATTCGGTTTTGATTTAGGATGATTTTAAATGTTTACATAGTTCCATATTTAATTATCCTCTCTAGTGTTTAATGATGCAAGTGCATGATACAGTTATTGTTTAATTTTTTAAATGTTTTTCTTGCTTCTCTATTTTGTCTATCTTTTATTCAATTTTTAATTAGGCTGATCTAAGATTGGCCTGACCTCATGAGAATCAACCGACCCGGCTGATCCGATCTGATACAGATTGCGATCTGCTAGGCCGATTCAACAACCCGATCCGAGTTGGCCTTCCATACTAGGGATCGCGCTAAATCATGAAAAAGCTTTTGATAGGGTAGGATTGCATGTTCCAGGTGATGCCTAAGATGTGTTTTGATGAAAGATGGCTTTGATGGATCAGAGCAAATGTATCATATATTAGACCTTTGGTTCTGGCTATAGAGCATCCAATTGGAATTTCAAGAGTGAGAGGTCTCAGACAAGATGATTCTATTTTGCTTCTCCTTTCTATATTAGCATATTATAAGTCCTTAGCAACATGTGGGACTGGAGAAGAGGAGACAATTAAACAAAGTATTTGAGGCCACAAGCCTACAAGTAAGGTCACCTTTATCCTTTGGCAAATTTTAGCCATTCTGGAAGGGGTAGGTAAATTTTGGGAAGAATAGAGTTGTAGGGTGGGCACATATCTAAGGGAGGCCAATAGGGCATCTTTAAAACTTTAATCCTATGATTTGGAGTGTGAGAATTCCTATAACCTATTTGGGGTTGCTGCTTGTGCCAGTAGAACTTGAATACAAAGATTGGGAGTGGCATCATCATCATCCAATGTGATTTATTGAATTTTATTGAATGGGAAGGTGGAAGTCTCTCCTATGGTGGAAGGTTCATACTCTTATAAAGAAGGGTTAATTTGGCTGCCTCTGGGAAGGTCAAGGAAATCCTTCTAAATGACTTCTCCTTAGAGCAGTACTGGAGGAGAATAGTTATTGAAAGTGCATTATTACCCTCCCCTCCCCACCTCTCTCTCTCTCTCTCATCTCTTTCCTTGCGTCGGATTGCTAAACTTGCAGCCCTCAATAATGCCATTGTTTGAAGCTTTGGCTATTGTTTATACGTCTTGATAGCATATTGTTTGGGCCTCCCTAACTATATGCTATATGATGATTAATTTATTTCATGTTTAAATGATTCTACAAACATTGGGAGACAAAGTTTTGAGTTAATTAATTGGAGGGCATTTTGGTCAAATTTCATTAAGAGGTACATCCTATCATTATGTCTAGTTTATGTATCCAAACATCTTGTAGTTCCAAGATGAGAAGCACTTTCCTTTGAAGTCACTTCTCTTCGGAGGTACTCCTGTGTGAAGTGCTTCACAAAAACCTCCCAAACGCAGCCTAATCTTTAAATTTATCTCTTGTCAATTTTCAGCATCCCAAAGACTGGCCACAAAGATAGAATCCATCTAAGGTAGATTCTTTTTGCATAGGAGTAGAGGAAGCATAGGGTGGTGGCATAAAGTTTACTAGGTAGAGTATGCAAAGGGAAGAGGAATGGCCGCAGATTTCTGGACCAGAATATAAGAGATCTCCATTCAACTCTTTCATTTAAAGGATAGGAGTGGAGAAGATGCAATGTCTCAAATAAGAATATATGGGAGAAGCAGGTTATGGAATGTTCAGTTGCACAGTTCAAGCTACTTCCTCATCTATAACTAGACAACACAGTCAAGGAGTGGAAGAAAAATTAAGATTCTGGCAGGACAGATGATGTGATGAAAAGAACTTATTGAAAGCTTCTACAACACTTGTACATCACCTTAGGTTAGAAGGCAATTGTAGCAGACATGAAAAGCCCACAGCAACTTGCAGGCAGTTTGAATCTCACTTTTAGATGGGGCCCACATGATGGGAGGAATAGTGCAGCTTGTGAATCTGTTCCAGAGAATAGAGGGTGCCTCTCAGTTTCTAGCTATGTTTGCATATGGAATGACAAGAATTGCCCATATGGCAAAGAAGGAGTGTGGAGTGCAATCATGCCAACCCCCACCTCCACCCTTCCCCCAACCCACTCTCCAAACCCACGTTTATCCCTTTCTTCTCTCTTATCCACCATTCACAACTCCACATGGCAGTTCCTCCACTTCCCTAGTTGTTGATACGGCATTCTCTGAAGAGAGGGCTGTTCCCTTATATAACACTAGTGTAGACGGCAGTCTTACGTTTCCATCGATGCAATATGTTTGGTGTTTGAGCACCCCTCGAGGTAAAATTTCTGTGTGTGGAGAATCTCACATATAAGGCTACTGACATGTGATCAACTGGATTAGCCTATGGAAGGGATTGGGACTTCCTGCTTACTGCGGTGAGGAGGAACAGACTGTGGAGCTCTCATCTCAAACATGCAAATTCCCCCAGATTATAAGCAGGGGTGGATTTGGGGTGGGGGTGGATGGCAATTGTAAATGTTGCTCGTAGTTTGTCTGGCCTTGCTATTGATCACATGGGAAGAAATATGTGAGAAATGAAGTTGGAGTGGAGGAAACCCAATAGTCTACAAATTTCTTATCAGAAGATGGGACAGAGGATTGTCAAGGGAGGATGATGATTCTCCATGCTACCCTTTGGATCATGTAGGGTGACAGAAACACTGTAAGGTTCAAGAGGGCCAGGCAGCTCCAGGAAAAGACTATTATTGTAATCTACAGAAAGCTAGACAACTGGACTAGGGATTTTTGTGGAAAGAGGGTTTATACTTCTCTATTAGCAACTGATTTAATGGGGGCAAAGGTGATAAACCTGATAGGTCAATGTGATAGCTTGTTTATTTCATATAGGGTTTTTGAAAAGCACACAAAAAATATACCAGTGCACACTAATGAATGGTGGCAGTAACAAACGCCAAAAAAAATGTTTACTATGGCATGAGTAGTCTATATATCTTCAATACTGATGACCAATATATATGTCCCAGCATGGAATACTTAATCCTAAATGTAGAAACACCAAACCATCCTCTTATTGTCTAAGCTTTTGGCATTAGGATACCTCATACTATCCTTCATGAGACATGTTTTCTTCCTCCTTTTTTTTGTCATTGTTTGATAATTGGGAATGACTTGGGTGTCAAAAAAAAAAAAACCTTATGGCTTCCACTTGTATCAATACACTTTCCACATCCGTACATCATGAATATGGAAATGTGAAGATTTCATCCCTTGTGCAGAAAATATTGGATAGCCAGCTCTTTGCATCCATAAATGCAACATCAAATTTGAAGATTGCAAAATTGCATACATATTGGGATTAGCCACAAATGATAAAAAAAAGAGTTTGCGCATCTGTGTAGATTATTTATTATACTTCAATGTAAACAGAGAAGTTCCCTACCACAAGCTCTCCCCTATTGTGTAGGCTATTGGCTCATTTTTCCTGGCATTATTTTCCCTTTTTCTCAATTTTTCTTATGTTCATATTCCCTATTTTTAATTAGCTGTTTCTTCTTCTGTGCATCATGTCTCTTGTTGTATTGCTTTCACTAATCTCTTTCTTTAAAAAAAATCGAACTCCACAACTATTTTCCATAAGTTACATTTCTCTTTCCTTTTACTGTGGCTTTACCTCTATCAGCCAATTGTATGGATCTGGACGAGCCAGATCATACTCAACCCAGGTTGGTTCTGGATCCTCAACCTAGTTGACAAGATGAGAATTTCTTCTGGAGGAGACAAGCCTGTAAAAGTGTGTAGTACCCACCTTGGAGGCTGCTAATACCTGTAATGCTTCCAAATAGAAGTAGGCCTACAAAATGATGATGGCTTAAGGATATTCAAAAGAAAAGAAAGAGCAGAGAGAAGAAAGCAGGGTCATTCTCCAGAAAAAAACATGTTATCCTTAAACTGCTGCATCGGACCATTAGTTGAGGGGTTAAGGCAATACAGAATAAAGTAAAGGAAAGTGGGGACTGACTGCAATAATGATGGGGCATTGCAATGATCACCAGCCTTTATTTATAGGAAGATGGAGAGTTCCTGTGTCATGTTAATAGGTACATGGTCACCATAAGAGTCATAGAGAAGAGGATTTACTTATGTTGGAAATGCCTTGGCTGTAAGGCTGTCAAAGGGAATGGCTTGGAACTTCTGCAAAAGATTTTCAAATGAGAAAATTGAACATATTTTAGCATACTGATTGATATTCCAGGTAATACAGGCACTAATCAACAGAGAGTAAAGTTGTTAAATCTGTTAGCTAGATATATGGTTGTGGTTTTAAAAAATGTTTCTCCCCTTTTAGTCCAGTTAAACCCATGATTCATTTTAGATTAGCACATAGATAAATTGATGTGCATGGCAAAGGAAGAAAGAGAAGATAAGAAAGGGAAAAGAAAAACAAAAAAAAATCAGAGGGATGGAACTGTTTAACATGCTTCTGAGATGTTCTTTTGTTCCATTACTCTGGAAGATGTTGCAGTTTTCCTTGTTTCTTCTGTTTTCATGTTTAGTCTCACATCGGAGTAATCTGTGCGCACCTTCCCTCTTTATTTGTAGATGGTTCCCTCAACTTAATTCTAGGTTTTAGTCGGAGTTCGGGCCCTTAACATTCTGTATTTGCAGTTTCTTTGACACACATTTGTCAGAAACAATAAAACATTGTTACGACTATAGTTGTCAAGACGACAAGGCGACCAAGGCGAGCTTGGGGTCCTCGAGTGCCTAAGCGCTTAGGCGCCTGCCTAAGCGGCGCTTAGGCGTCAAGTTCATAAAAATATCATAATTAATATATACGTAATATATATATATAAATTAATCATGATTATTACAAATATGAGAAACAACACTAGTATGAATATAGAAATAAAAATTAATAGAAATGACATTGCAATAAAATATCAAAAATTATTTTGAGATAAAATTAACAATTAAGACATACAAAATTCTAATTAAAATTTAAAATACTTTATTACAAATTAACCCCATTATTAATTGAAAGGGGAGAAGGCAGGATAGGGAGAGAGAGAATGAGAGAGATAGTTGCGAACTGTGTGTGTGAGAGAGAGAGAGAGAGAGAGGAGGAAGGGTGGAGGAAAGAGAGAGAAGGGGCCAAGGGGGCAAGGGAAGAGAAGAGATAGACAGAGAGAGGGGGCAGGAGAGAGAGAGGGTGGGCCTCACTGTGAGTGTGAGAGAGAAATAGAGAGAGAGTGTTAGAGTGTGAAGCCCGAACTCGCCATCATGCGCCCTCGCACGCGGATCGACCTGCGCGGTCAGGTCGCGGGGTTCGACCTGCCCGGTCAGGTCGCGGGGGTCAAGGGGGCAGCGCCCCTTGCGAGGGTTTCCGGGGGCGGAGCCCCTGGAAGAAAATTTCTCTTTATAACAGGGGAGAAGAGGGAGACGAAGGTAGCAGGGGGCCGCCTAGGCGCCGCTTTGGGCGCCTAGGCCGCCCAAGTGGCGCCTAGGCGGCGCCTTTTTCAGGCTGAACAAGGCGTAGGGGCGCCTTGTCCCCAAAAAAATGCCTGCCCGCCTAGGCGCCACTTAAGCGGCGCCTAGGCGGGCGCCTTGACAACTATGGTTACGACTTGTCAAGAAGTCAGCTAAAATGGCAATGGCAAGAAGCACTTGCATTATGTGGACAATGACAGGCAGTACTACCACAAACATCCACTATAAGGCATCTTACCCACAAGGATTCTCAGACAGAGAAAGGTGAAGAAACAAACAAAGGTCATGGCACAACATTCACCTGTATTCTGTTTGTTTGCCCCCCTGTCAGATTTCATGCATGTTGTCAAGGACAGCAGATTCAGATAAACCAAGACTCTATTGGTTGTTTCACATTCACCTGTTTCTTTCTCATAGGCAACAAACCCACTGAGATCACACGAGCACTTTCATGAGGATTTCCTGAGATTCTGTTTCACACCTGTCTCACGCCCTATGGAACTTCTGCCATTTCAAAGGACCAAGAATCCCCATGCTATGTAATCTAAGATGACCTTTCTACTTGGAGTCCCAAGTAGCATCTGTAGTTGAAATAAGACGGAATTTTTACACAAATACCCTAGTAAAACTTTATTTACATAAAAATACTGCACACGATTGTAATCTCGTGAATACCCTCCCAAGGAAAGAAAATGTCACGATTATCCTTTTCAATGTCATCTCAGTGTGCGGCCTTATGTCTCATTGAAAGGGTTAATCATGATATTCTTCTCTCTTAGAAGGGCACTCATGAGGTGTCTTTATGTAAATATGATTTCACTAAGGGTACTTATGTAAAGATTCCCAAAAAGTGGAAATAGGAACAGAAGTCTTTGAATTCAATCAATAAAAATATTGATAAAAATTAAAAAAAAAAACATGCTGCCAAACTCTTCATAGCTCTTGAAGCCAGGGCATCCTGACTTTTTCTCTGCCCTTCATGGTAATCTACACAGAGCAGACGCAGCCTAAGATTTTGTTATCTGATGCAGTAACTCTGGCTATCTAGGTACTTCTCTTCTTCTAGGCAACACCATGCAAATTGGACACATGCTCCTCGAGATATCTCTCTGCTATTGAAGCATGCATTGCAGCTCCGATGGGGAGGGCATCTTCGTCGATCATGAAGTAAGGAGAATGGCCTGTGTGGATGGAGCCTAAAGTCTCATTACGCACACCTATATAATAGAAGGCTGCAGGCACAACTTGTGAGTAGAAGGAGAAGTCTTCTGCTCCCATCATTGGTGGAACAACTTTGTAGTTCTTGGGTCCCAGTAGATCAGTGGCTACTCTCTTCACCAGCTCAGTCATATGCTCATCATTCACTGTGGGGGGGTAGAACAGATGATCCTTCTCAAAGAAATCAACAGAAGCTGTGCATCTGTAAACTCTAGCTTGTTCTACAATCACCTGCCCAAATATATGTATATATATATATATTTAGCGGTTAGTTGCAAACAATTGAGTCAAAAAGGAAAAAAGAGGACAAGGTTTAGCAATATGTATGGAGTCATTCCCAATAAGTCACAAGAATGAGACCCAGAGAGAACATCTATGGAGGCAAGATGCTTTCCTAACCCCTTTTTATTTCTTCAGAAAACTGTTCTAGGCACAACTAAGTTTAAGGAAGAAAACCTGCAAGAGGAATATATATTGATACAAACCTCCTCTATTCTTTGTCGGATTTGGTAGAAGGTTGTGTTGGAGAAAGCCCTGAAGGTGCCACCCAGTGTGACAATGTCAGGAATAAGATCGAGGCTGCTGCCTCCATTGAATGATGCCACTGAGACAACCTGAAATATGTAAATTCACAGAACAAAAGGCATTCAATTAGAGATTGTGGTATCGATGACAATGACAGAGATGAAAAACAAGTTGATATGGAGGGATGTGGCTACTAGCCCAGTATTTAGATCAGTATGACATAGATAGTCCTGATCAGAGTGACCATATATAGCATTTTGAGGGAGGTGGCAAAGGGAATTCAACTATCAACTGTAGGAGCAAAACATTATGTTTGATACAACTATGGAAAAAGATATTATACTATCATTTGATTTTTGTTTTGGTTCTGCAATAAAAATAGAGTGCTTCATGATGGAAGGATTTTTTTTTTCAATTCTAGCAACTAAATGATTCCTCTGAGATTGGTTGCAATGGGAACATGGAGAATTATAAGCAGGCAACTGGCTTTAGATGTACTGCAATTTCAGTACCAACTAATATAATGGTCACAGGTGAATTGTTTTTTAGGGATTTTTACATGAATCTCGTGATAATAACTTTGATTACATAAAAGAAAAACCTCTTACCCTCCTTAGAACGAGAGCATCTCATGATTACTGTTTCTTGTTTTACTACATGAGAAGATAGTAACAGTTTTTTTTGGAAGGTATTCAGAACATTGCTATTCCAAATAATATTTCCACATAAATAAAATTTTGCTGGGGTCAATTGCGTAGAAATCCCTTTCCTTTCCTCATCAGTTAGATCCCTCTGCAGGACTGAAGTGTTCATGCTGGGAACAAATATCGGCAAGATGACAGAGCAGAAGAGAGAGGGAAGAAAGGACAGAACAGAAACCTGGGAGTCCAGAGGATTTGCTTCACGGGAGACGATGTTCTGCAGGCTGATCACGGCAGCAGAGGCGGCCAGCACAGGATCCACGGAGTGATGCGGGTTCCCGGCAGACCCTTCTCTTCCCCTGATCACCGCCTTGAAGAAGCCGCAGCCCGCGAGCAGGGGGCCGGGCCTGGAGCCGATGAGGGAGGTGGGGTGCTGGTGCGACACATGCACGGCAAAGATGGCCTCCACGCCCTCCAGCGCCCCGTCTTCCATCATCCGCTTCGCCCCGTTCCCGGCCTCCTCCGCCGGCTGGAACAGCAGCTTCACCGTGCCCTGCCGTCACAACACACACAAACACACACACACACACACAGAGATTAAAGCTTGGTTCTTGATATTGCCCACTGCAAGCGGAGGAACATCTGGATGCAGCCATGCAAGGGCAACGGTAAACACCAGACAGAGAAAGCAAGAAGAACACCCCCCCCCCAAACAATTATAGCTGTTTCCCATTTATTGCGCTAGTTTTGTGAAGGTACAGTGTTACAACAGTCTTATGACTTCCAAAGGGCTGTTGGTTTTGGCCTGAAATATTGAAGCACTTGGGGTGACTTCCTTGGTTTCAACCCCAATCAGACCACGATCTGTAATTTCAACTTATATTTGATCCGACAAAACAAATCAGAAGATCTCAGTAGATCTCAGTGTTGTGCATCAATACAAACGACTCCCGAGAAGATGACACAGCACAGAGTCATGTGACTTCACAAGGCAACAGCAAAGATTGGGCTTTCCTTTTTCTTCTGTCTTCCTCCCTGTTCACAGTAACAGGAGTAGAAAGAGGGTGGAGAAGAGCAAGAAACCAAACCTTGAGGTGGCGTTCGCGGCGCTTCAGTATCCTGGCTGCGCCGAGGAGCATCGCCACATGCGCGTCGTGCCCGCACGCGTGCATCCTGCCGGGCACCTTGCTCTTGTGCTCCCACTCCACTGCTTCCTGCACGTAAACCAGAGTCTCTGCTTCAGTCGTCGTAAGTGCACACACAAGCATAGCAATTAGACCACAGAAGAAGGTATGTATGGTTCATGGGTAGAGCCAGAATAGAGTCTCTCCCTCTGTTCAAAGCTCCAAGGTTGAGATTCTTGGCAAATGGGCAGGAAGATCTGAAGGCAAAGGAAAGGCCAAGCATGCGGATTCCGCCTGCTGACATCTGAACCACTTGGGCTCCGGGAGGAAGTAAGTGAAAGGGCACACAACACACGCCTTTGTTCCGGGCCTTCCAGTGTGCAGAAGAGACGACGTGAGAGAGGGTAACGTAGACTACAGGTGGGAAAAAAACAGGGCAAGAACAAAGAACATGAACAAGCAGTATGATTAGGAGAAAGGGTCTATGGAGGGAGGAGAAAGGCGAGATCTTTGTGCTCTTGTGCAGCAAATCAAGCCAATTCGGAACGAGGAGGGGGGACCTGGATGGGGAGGGCGTCCATGTCGGCCCGGAGGGCGACGTAGGGGGGCTGCCCGCTGCCCACGGCGGCCACGAGCCCGGTCTCCGCCAGGGGATACGCGTACGGCACCCCCATGGCGTCCAGCTGCTCCCGGACGAGCCGGCTCGTCTCTACCTCCTCGAAGGCCAGCTCCGGGTGCTCGTGGATCCTCCTCCGCAGGCCCCTAATCCACTCCGCCGCCTCCGGCGCCGTGGCCATGGCCATGATCGCCTCCGACGCGTCCTCGCACTGCTCCCCTCCGTCTCCGCTGCTGTCCCCGAGTAGGGGAGCCGGCGGGTGGCGCGGGCAGGGCCCCCCTCTGCTGCCATTCTTCTTCTTGTGGGAGAGGGAGGCGAAGAAAGGGGGGGGAGCCCCTCCTTCCACGGCCCCGTGTACGATCCGGCTGCAAGGAGTGGAGGAAGAAGGGAGCGGGGGAGAGCAGCTCCCCGGCAGGAGGGCGGCCAGGAGGAAGAAGAGGAAGGCGAAAGGGGCCGCCAGGCTGCGGTGGCGCCACCCGCGGGGCGCCATCGCCGTCGAGCTCCTGGTGGTGGCCATGGTGGAGATTAACGTAGTGCAGAGACTGCTCGTGGCAGCGGCCGCTTGGGTGGCGTGTGGTGGTGGGGGGGGGGGGGGCGGGCGTTTCTCTTTAACAAATATAAACAGAACACGTAGGAATAGAGAAGGGAATAGTGAAAGCAATGCCGGATAATGGTAAGATCGTAACAGAACGATGCTTTTGATTCGGGATGTATTTAATATTTATCCAGAAATAACTGTGAATATTTTTGCACCAACACCCTTGGTTAAGCTGTACATGTGAATAATACCCCATAATCTGCATATTTATTTATTAACATCGCTCTTTATCGACAACGTGGAGCAAATTTTTTTGAAAGTATTATTTTTATAAGAGAGGTTAACGGAAAAACTCGTGTCTCGCGACAGAGACGCAGGCTGCGCCCTTCTTCTAGAGGGGAAGAGATGAACCATCGCACTGCGATGCGGGGTCCGACGACACATAGCACGTTATTTAGATCAGAATCTAACGGTTGGCATTTACTCGAAGAAGAAACCATGTAAATGGTTTTTGGCTTCAAGAATCTCCTTCCCAAAGTAATTGAGAGATGATGAAAGTTGTGAAAACCTGAAAATATTGTAGACGAATGGGCACATGGCGTTTAAGGGTTTCTGTGGGACTAACATGCATGGTTGACGGATGCATGACGTTGATTGATCGCGATCGAAATGGGATACAAAATGGCTATAACCTTCATATGGTACGCTACTAATTATATGGGAATATTTTTCTTCCCCCATATGATATTCTTGTTGGGAGGTCCATTTGCTTGAAACGCAACAAAGCAAGGCCTAGTTTCCCTTGGCACTGGATCTCTTCACACACACACGCGCGCGCACACACACACACACAGGGCAGCATGTAACTCGAAGTTAGAGAATCCTTACTTTGCTTCTTTACAACCGGCCAGATTAATGCCACCTGCTCATAAATCATACGTAGCACAAGAGCATGCACCAATACTAATGAATGCCACATGCTCATTTTCTCTCCCCCCCAAATGACATGTATACGGGGGTGATCATTATTCGGGTTCAACTCGAAAACAAACCGAATCGATAGATTTGATTCAGTTTGATTTTGGTTGAAATTTAAAAATTTTCGATTTAGATTCAAATCGAACTGTATTAAAAATTTTAGTTTGATTTGGTTTGATCTGTTTTGATTTTAAAGTTTAAGAAATTCGAAATCGAATCGAACCGAATAACTTGAATTTAAAGATATTTTTTTGTCAAGTTAATATAAATGTATATGTAACTATAAATTATAATTCAAAAAATCTAATCCCCGCCATTCTGACGGGATTTCTGACTCTATGAAATAAGTTTCAAATCACCTTCTATTTTAGTATAACTGAAATTCTTAATTTTTTATTGAAAATATTATAGAGCTTGTTCTTACAAGTTACAACTTTTTATGTTATGTTTTTAATATTTACATTATTTGGTAAATTTTTTTCTCTCATACCTTTCTCTACTCTTGTTTGAATCCAACCTGATTTCTAAAGAGACAGATAACTATGGTTCAAACTTCAAACCGAACCAAATCGAATTAACCGAATTAATTCGATTTGATTTAGTTTCAAAATAGTTTGATTTGATTCGAGTTGAAACCTTAATTCAGTTCGGTTTAGTTTGAGAAAAACTCTCTTCAAACCAAATCAAATCAAACCGTGCTCACCTCTACATGTATCGTATCGGGTTCTCTCTTATTCGGTACGAGTTAACATAACTATGATGTATCTCAGATCGACTCGACCGAGTCACACATTCGAAATAAATTCGATAATAAAATTTTAATGCTTTTCATCTATGAAATATGAGATTTGTGATTATTTTTATATCATTAATATAATTTTTAAATTTTTTAATAAATAAATTTATTTTTATATATTATATTATTATTTAAATAATTCTTAACGGCTCGATGTCATATGACTTATGGGTGACTCAAAACCCTCTGTTCAATATGATACTAGTCGACCGCATGTCACACAGTCACAGGGACACTATAATAATGCAAACCATACTCGCTAGTAACTCCGAGATTTATAAGCAAAACGTGGGGGGGGGGGGCCCACTAACAAATGGGCCGAATGGGGAGGTCAGTCTTTAGTTGTAGGGGTGGGCCGGGTGGCTGGCAGGGAATGACAGCGACGTGTACTTCCCTTCACAGTCCCCGTGTGGGGGGTGGGGCGGGGGTAAGGGGGGTGGGGGTGTGAAGTGGCGGGGTAAGGGTGGGTTTGGACACGTGAACGGTGATGTCTATCGAGATTTTATTCAGATCTTCCCTCTCCGACAATCAATTGAGCAAAAACACCTTACAATTTCATATATTTCATTTCCAGTTAAAAAACCTTTTCTTTGAGGGTTTTCTCTCAAAATATCGAAATTTTTTTTTTAACGACACGCCCATGTCTACGGTCTACCTATGAGGCTATGACCTATCTGTCTACTATCTACTATTCATGTACCATTCTTATTCGGGTGGAGGGGGAGGCAGGGGGGACGGTGGAGGGGGAATAGCGAATAAGAGAATCCGATGGCTGTTGCTGGTGGCGGAGGGGCGGGCGACAAAAAAAAAAGTAGGAGAGAGAAGGTGCGCATTCGGCACGTGGGGGAAATTTGGGGGGACGGCGGGCGCCACCTGCCGCTGGCGATTCTGATGAGAACGATTCTCTCTCTCTCTCTCTCTCTCTCTCTCTCTCTCTCTCTCTCTCTCTCTCTATATATATATATATATATATATATATATATCATGTCATTATTACAACCTTATTTTATTATTTGAAGTCGACCAGGTAAATCTTGTTTCGTTAAAACATTTTTTACATGTAAATCACTATTAAAATAAATTTTATAAAAAATTATAAAAATATATTAATAAACGTATCATTACGTAAACTCATAGCATGTAAAATGATATCGTATTTGACTTATGTCGACATAAAAGTGAATATATATTCTACAGAAATTTTAATATGCTCGTTAGCTAGTCATGAAATGACAAAAAATATCGAGAGAGAGAGAGAGAGAGAGAGAGAGAGAGAGAGAGAGAGAGAGAGAGAGAGAGAGAGAGAGGCGGGGGGTCTAGAGAGGCGAGGCCCGAATGGGGGTGTTGAAGTCGGATTAGTGTCGCTGTTGACCGAGGAGGTAGGGGTCACAGTGGCCCAATGGCGTCGCGCTGGCCAACTCAAACCGTCGATCACAGCGACGAGGTAAGAGGGAGTGACCAGCCAAGATGGCTGCGATCGGTGGTCGAGACGTCAGTGTGGCGATCGGCTGGGGGCGGCCTGTTCACAAGGGCGATGTCGATCGTGGCTGAGCGATGTATTGCTGCCTCTTTCGATGTTGGCAAATGGCCTCGGAGGTAGCAATAGTGGCAGATGGATCGCAAATGGCGCTGGTGCCATATGTGGTGATGGACTACGTACGCGGAGGGGTGGGGGAGGAAGGTGGCCAGCTGGCGTCAGCTACTGTCTAGTTCGCAAGAGGGGCGGTGAACAGGGGAGGAAGATGATGTTGAAGAGGAGGGGTTCTAGTGAGAAGGGGGTGGGATCCTACGGGAGGGGGGGTCTTACCGGCGAGAGGTTGTAGGGGATTAGGGTTTTCGATAGGAGGAGGGGGAGGGGTTCTTGCGAGTTGGAGGTTGGGGGGGAGATCCTGTGGGTGGCAAAGGGCCGGTGTAATGTCCCGGACATTCCGGATCCTTCTTCGTAGGTCTCGGATTTGGTTTCTCGGAGTGTCTGACTTTGTTGTGTCTGAAATTTCATTTCGGATATCTTTCGTGTTCGGATCGGCGCGATCCGGAGTCGTTTAGGAGGCCCGGAGTGTGTCCGCGGCTTTTCCGATGTGTGTTTTTCGATTTCCGCGTGTGGGTTTCGGCGAATCCTTCGGAACCCTGTAGCGGGTGAATCGGGTCGTTCACCAACCCGCGAGTGGTACCGTTGCGATCAGCGCTTTGTGACGGTCGAGGAGGTGTATTTTTCTATTTTTTGATATTTTTGACATTTTTTAGATTTTCTATTTATAGCCTTTTCTTTTTCCCTTTTCTTTCTCTTTTTTTTTTTTCTTCTTTTTCTTTCCTTCCCCGTGACCGCAACGGTCACACCCCCCTTCTTGCCCGTTGGACCCCGCGGCGCCCCTTCCTCCTCCGGCGACGGGTGGCGGACGACGGCGACGGCGCAGTGACGACGGCGGTGGCGAGAGGATCGTGACGGTGCCCCCATTGGCGCATGGGAGAGGAGTTCGTAGTTGAGCTATATTTGAAGATCGGCGACTTTCCGGCTGATTTCGAGCTTCATCGAGGTAGGGGGATGGATCCTTACCCTCTTTACAGTGTTCCTCGTGATTTCTAGGCCGTGGGGAGGCCGACTGGGGTTAAATCCATGCCGGGAGGGTCGTTTTCATGCTTGGGGTTTGAGCGCCGGATCCATCGATTCAGGGTGTTTTTGATCGATTTGGGGGCTCTAGATGCATGCTAGGACGTTGTAGGGTGATTCCCCGTCGTTTTCCCTTCACCAGGGGTGGTGAATGGGCGTGGTTTTACGTTTTCTGGACGTATTTCGCGAACCGGGCTCGGCCCGTTGTCGCGCTATAGTCCAGTGGCGCGTTCTTGATGAACGCGCTGTGTCGACCAAGCGCGTTCGTCCGAGAAGACGAACAGTAAGGTGGTTGGGAACGCGCCTGGTGCTGGTAGCGCGATCTCATGATCGCGCTATCCAAGACTAGCGCGTTCAGGCGTGAACGCGCTAGCCTTGGGCAGCGCGACCTGGAAGATCGCGCTAGCCATAGCTAGCGCGTTCTTCGGTGTCGCGCTAGGGGTACCTAGCATGACTTTCCCCCTCCCCTGATCAGCGTTTTTTCGGGTAGCGTGACCTCCGGTTGGGTGAGTTTGGGACCCAGTGTGGCGTGTGGCCCGAGGGTGGCCGTGGGCACCCAGTGAGAGCCACAGGGGCGCCCGAGATTCCCCGGAGGGTCGGTTACCGGTGGGGGTGCCGTGTGACTTGAGGGGCGGTCGGACCTCATATGTGTCCCCGGCATCCGTACTTACCGTATGGTCATCGAGAGTCTGTGCTAGTGTTTGGTCGGTGGTTTCCGTGGATTAGTCCTTACTTCCAGTGACCCTACCACTAGTCGTAGCTTTCCCACGGCACGCGTGTGCTGGCTCGCCTGGGAGTGGCTGAGCGGCGTACCCGAGAGAGGCGGTGAGTAGGCTGGTTACCGCAGGGCCCCCGCGTACTTCCGAGTCTGGGTTTAGGGAGAAATACCAGCTAGAGGACAGGCCTAGGGTGTACGATCTGAGTGTGCACACGAGGCTGAGGGCTCGGACCCGCGCTGACGAGCGTGACGTCAGCTAGTCCTTGTTTTGCAGTTACTTCTGGTTACTGAGCGTGTCTGAGGCTCGTGCCTGGGGCGTTGTAGCTGGGCACTTGTGACGCGGTATAAGACGCCAGGGGACGCATCCGGTCGTTCTTCTGGTGGGTGGTGCTCCTGTTCGCTGGCAGGCATGGACTCGTGTTTTGTTGGACCGAGGTTCCGTAGTACGGTACTGTTAGAGTAGACGACTTTTTTCGTTTATTTACTTTAGCTTGTCGGTTCTACCGTACTCTTGTTTGGTAGGGTTGTCTTCTTCTTTCTCGTTTTCCATGCGAGGTGGGGATTCGCTGGATCCCTACTGGGCCAATGAGATGAGGCTCACCCCTGCTCTTCAGGTGAGGCGGGATCGACGGGAGGCGCGGCCGAGTTTCAGCGTGGTTCTTCTAGCCAGGGTTAGTCGCCAGTCTGCCAGAGCCGGGGGATGCCCCGTGTAGTTGTACTCCGGGGGATGCCCCGTGTAGTTGTACTTTCTCTTCTGTTGACTGTACTTTCTTTTGGACATGAGACACTGTGGACCTTGTAGCAGTTTATTTATTTATATTATTCTGTGCATTTTATTCTAGATTATTGTGCTATCTCTGTGGTCGTTGCAGCTTCTCTTGTACCCCCACACCACTCCTTTCTACCCTTCCGAGTCTTCGGACTCGTGGGTTGGCGGGCCGAGATTTGAGACGCGCCGGTTCCTTTCCGGTACTCGGATCCTCGGGTTGTCACAGCTGGTATCAGAGCGTAGGTTGTGGAGGTGCATCGGAACTTGGAACGAATTGCAGTGGTCCAGAAGGTCCATGAATGTCCTGTACAGTCGGCGACTGGCTTAGGGTCGTGTGTTTTATTGATTTCCGGTTGCTTTTCTTTGATGCCAGGTGTGTTATGGCGCCACGGAGGAGGACTCGTGCCCAGCAGGGAGAGTCTAGTGGTGGTCTAGAGGAGCAGAGCAGGGCTTCAGTTTCCGAGGGTGTATCTAGAGATGCGAGAGCTCCAGGGATGGACGACTTCTTCCGAGGCATGTTTGAGTATGTGTTTCAGCGGCAGCAGGGAGATCATCAGCAGCAGGGTGGCGATGCTGGTGAGGACCGGGCTCGTGGTGGTCATGGTCGTGTACTGAAGGAGTTTTTGCTGTTCCAGCCTCCTTCTTTCAGTGGGCAGCCAGATCCTGAGGTGGCCAGAGAGTGGCTGGATGATGTTCAGCGGATTTTCAGTGCGATGGAGTGTCCCGAGGAGGAGCAGGTGGCGATGGCTACTCATCGTCTTCAGGGATCGGCCCGAACTTGGTGGACGTCAGAGTGGGGTTCAGCGTTCCGATCTCGTCCTCTTCGACAGATTACTTGGAAGGAGTCACGGCTTTCGAGCGTGCCTTCTGCCCGTCTTTTGTCAGGTCGCAGAGGTTGCGTGAGTTTATGGAGTTGACTCAGGGTGACATAACGGTGATGCAGTACCGTGCCAGGTTTATCGAGTTGGGCCGTTATGCTCCTCATATCGTGGCAGATGAGGAGGTCAGGACCGATCAGTTTGTGGGTGGTTTGAGGCTAGAGTTGAGGCATCATCTTCTTGCGTCGGGATTGACCACTTTGGATGCGGCGTGCAAGGCAACATCGGCACTGGAGAGAGATTTGCAGAAGGTTCGAGGGCAGGGCAGTGCTAGTCAGGTGCAGGCAGGTTTTGGCCAGCCGTCAGTAGTGCAGCAGCAGAGTACCGTCCAGCTCTCGGCAGGTGGTTCAGTGGCGACGCAGTCTGTGGCTCCTGTGCTAGAGTCTTCGTCCTTTGGCTCGAGGCTCAAGAAGTTACTTAAGGAGGCGGGCCTCGGCGGGAGACGCCGGGGTAAGAAGGGGCAGTCACAGCAGGAGTCGTCGGCCAGTGATCAGCAGTCCGTGGCTTTGCAGCGTCAGGGTTCGGTGTCAGGTGCTCGGGGCGGTTGTCCCAAGTGCGGTGGTTCTCATCCAGGCAGACCGTGTTCGGTGCCCGTGATTTGCTTCAGGTGCGACCAGCCAGGGCACATGGCACGTGACTGTCCGCAGAGACCACGCCAGCCGCACGAGTTTCAGCAGCAGCAGCAGCAGTTTCGGCCCCAGCAGTCATCAGCACAGCCGCATCAGTACCATCAGTAGGGACAGTTTCCTCAGTTGTCACGGTCAACTACTGTGGGGAGGCAGAGATCCCGAGGCAGGGTGACTCACATGACCAGGGCGGAGGCTGAGGCATCGCATTTGGTGGAAGGTACTCTTTCGATTTTGGGTTGTACGGCTCGTGTTTTGTTTGATTCAGGTGCTTCTCATTCGTTCATCTCGAGGATTTTACCCAGAGCGTGGAGGACCTGGTGACCGAGGTGTCCTGTGACTTGGCGGTAGAGTTGCCTACCGGTGACTTCATGATCACCCCGTACTGCTTTGAGAAGGTACCGGTGTGGGTGGAAGGGCGGAACTTGCCGGCTAGACTCTACGCGTTACCGCTTCAGGACTTTTATGTAATTTTGGGCATGGATTGGCTCGAGGTTCATCATGCTTTAGTAGATTGCGGCTCGAAGAAGGTCTACTTCCGACAGCTTCGTAGACCCACCTTCTATTTCCAAGGTATTCGGTCTTCCTCTTCCCGCTTGCTTATTTCGGCTATCCGTGCGCGTCGTTTGCTTGATGCAGGTTGTCAGGGCTTTCTCGCATCCGTGGTTTTGGTCGAGCGGCAGGGTCCTGAGGTAGAGGATGTTCCTGTCGTGTGAGAGTTCCCCGACGTTTTTCCTGAGGAGTTGCCAGGGTTGCCACCGCAACGAGAGATCGATTTCATGGTCGAGGTGGTGCCAGGTACGGCGCCTATGTCGAGGGCCCCTTATCGGATGGCGCCTGCCGAGTTGCGAGAGCTGAAGGCGCAATTACAGGAGTTGTTGGCCAAGGGGTATATTCATCCTAGTTATTCCCCGTGGGGTGCGCCGGTGTTGTTTGTGAAGAAGAAGGATGATAGTTTGAGGCTGTGCATCGACTACCGTCAGTTGAACCAGGTGACTGTTAAGAACAAGTATCCGTTGCCGCAGATTGATGACTTGTTCGATCAGCTTCAGTCGGCCCAGGTGTTTTCGAGGATCGATTTGAGATCGGGTTATTACCAGCTGCGGATCCGAGAGTCTGACGTGGAGAAGACGACGTTTCGGTCGAGGTATGGGCATTATGAGTTCTTGGTGATGCCGTTCGGGCTCACCAATGCCCCCGCAGCATTCATGGATTTGATGTATAGGGTGTTTCGTCCGTACTTGGACCAGTTTGTGGTCGTGTTTGTGGACGATATCCTTGTGTATTCGCGGTCTGCTGAGGAGCATGTGCAGCATTTGAGAGCGGTATTGCAGACCCTGCGCGATCACCAGTTGTATGCCAAGTACATCAAGTGCGAGTTCTGGCTCCTAGAGGTGCACTTTCTGGGGCATGTTATTTCTGGTGATGGTGTTTCCGTGGACCCGGCCAAGGTCGAGGCAGTGGTGCAGTGGCTGAGGCTGAGTTCTGTCACGGAGATTCGGAGTTTCTTGGGGCTTGCAGGTTATTATCGGAGGTTTATTCAGGATTTCTCTCGTATTGCGGCCCCGATGACCAGGCTTACGCGGAAAGAGGTGCCATTCGTCTGGACGGAGGAGTGTGAGCGGAGCTTCATGCAGCTGAAGAGATTGCTCACCACTGCTCTGATTTTGGTGTTGCCATCTGGCTCGGGTGGTTTTGTGGTGTGTACAGATGCTTCTGAGGTAGGCCTCGGTGCTGTGTTGATGCAGCATGGGAGAGTTGTGGCGTATGCGTCGCGGCAGTTGAAGCCACATGAGGCGAACTACCCTACTCATGATCTTGAGTTGGCAGCGGTGATCTTCGCTCTGAAGATCTGGAGGCATTATTTGTACGGCGAGAGGTTTGAGCTTTTCACTGACCATCAGAGTTTGAGGTATGTGTTTACGTAGAAGGACCTTAACCTCAGGCAGAGAAGATGGATGGAGTACATTAAGGATTATGATTTCACTCTGTCCTATCAGCCTGGCAGGATGAACGTCGTGGATGATGCTCTGAGCAGGAGGGTAACGGTCAGTCAGATGTTGTTGAGGAAGTGGAGGCTTTGGGAGCAGGTCCCGGCCATGACTTTTAGGCTCAAGGTCCCTCAGGACCAGGGTTCGGCTGTCCTTGCGAGTCTGACTGTCACGCCCGCGGTGCGTCGACAGGTGACTGAGGCCCAGCGAGCGGACCCCGAGCTACCTCGTATTTTGTCGATGGCCGAGGTGGAGTTTGGCGAGGATGGAGCTGTGAGGTTCAGAGGTAGATTGTATGTGCCAGCCGAGGGGCAGGTGCGGCGTAATGTATTGCATGAGGCTCATGGGAGTCGGTATGCCGTGCACCCCGGATCGGCCAAGATGTACCAGAACCTGAAGAGGCAGTTTTGGTGGCCTGGCATGAAGAGTGATGTTGCGGAATTTGTGGCCAGGTGTTTGACCTGTCAGCAAGTGAAGGCTGAGCACCAACGACCAGGAGGCACACTTCAGCCCTTGGACATTCCCGCGTGGAAGTGGGACCACGTGACCACTGATTTTGTGGTCGGATTGCCGAGGACGTCCAGCGGGAAGGATAGTATCTGGTTGCTAGTGGATAGACTGACGAAGACGGCGCGGTTGTTGCCAGTCAAGGTCAGTTGGAGCGTGCAGCGTTTGGCTCGTCTGTACGTGGAGCGGATCGTCCCGTTGCATGGAGTTCCTATCTCCATCGTGTCCGATCGTGACCCCCGTTTTACTTCTGGATTCTGGAGGAGCTTCCAGAAGGCTCTAGGCACTGAGTTGACATTCAGCTCGGCCTATCATCCTCAGTCGGACGGTCAGTCTGAGCGGACCATTCAGACTTTAGAGGACATGTTGCGAGCATGTTGCTTGGAGTGGCAGGGGAGTTGGACCCACCATCTGCCATTAGTGGAGTTTGCCTACAACAACAGCTATCATTCGAGCATCGGTATGGCTCCCTATGAGGCGTTGTATGGGCGACCTTGTCGGACCCCGCTTGATTGGTTCGAGGTGGGCGAACGTGCCTTGACCGGACCAGATCTGGTGCAGCAGTGCGTTGAGGTGGTGCATCTCGTTCGGCAGAAGATGTTGGCAGCCCAGAGCCGGCAGAAGAGTTATGCCGATCGGAGGAGGCGACCTCTCAGCTTTGCCGTGGGAGATCGAGTTTTCTTGAGAGTGTCTCCCATGAAGGGCGTGATGCCCTTCGGTAGGCGTGGGAAGCTGAGTCCCCGCTACATTGGCCCCTTTCCCATCGTTGAGCGTGTTGGGGAAGTTGCTTATCGGTTGCAGCTACCTCCGGAGCTTTCTGCCGTGCATGATGTGTTCCACGTGTCGATGCTTTGGAAGTACATGCCCGATGATTCTCATGTTCTCGAGGATGCCGTTTGGCCTGAGGTGACCCCAGATCTGTCCCTTCCAGAGTTTCCTGTTCGCATTGAGGATCGGCGGGAGCAGCGCCTGCGGAATAAGGTTATTCCTCTGGTTAAGGTGGTCTGGCAGCGTCATTCTGGTGGCGAAGCGTCTTGGGAGCGTGAGGATGAGATGCGGGAGTTGTATCCTTATTTGTTTGTGTAATGACCCGAGAATCCGATTACTGGGAAGGCCCGATAACCCGAGACTCGCACCGCCACCCACGAACCCGAAGGCTCGGAAGGGTTAAAAGGATGGTGTGGAGACTACACAAGTATCACAAATAATTGTAGAAATTAAACAGTTATAATATTAAGCAGGAAATAAATTAACATATTACATGGTCCACAATAGGAAATAACAATAACAACAGTCCACGACTAGCACAGTGACAAGAAAGGGAAGTACAGCTACACGGGGCATACCCCGGCTCTGACCTCTGGCACTACCTCTGGGCCCCCGCACCACGCTGTGCTCCTGACGCTCTCCCCGAAGGTGGCGCCTCATCTAAAACACGGTGAAAACACGCAGGGAATGAGTCTCGGAACAAGACTCAGTAGAGATCATTCAAACCCTACCTCGTAAAACGGGAAGCCACTACACTAGCGGTAGGAGAGTACCTCGGAAAGGAAAGCCCTATACTCTACAAAACGAGATCTCATAGCACGCAAACCGACACACGTGCCACGGAAGAAAAGACCGAAGCTCCATGGTCGAACCGACAAAACCCGAAGGTCGGAAACACACGACTGACAGTCTGCCACTCCGTACTCGACAGGAGTACCACCCACTAGAAGCACAGCCGGTAGCGTCCCCTGACGTCTGACACCGCGCCGCAGGTGAGCCGCCTGACGTGGTAGGTCCTACCCGAGGCGCAAACACAATACAAGTAAACACAAACAAGTGACTAGCTGGGGTCACGCCCGTCGACGTGGGTCCAACCGCCCCCAACCACGTGTGCACACACAGACCACGCGTCCTAGGTCTGGCCCTCTGACCGGTTTTCCCCCGCAGCCAGACTCTGGCTAAGACGAGGGGCCTACGGTAACCGGCCCACAAACCGTCTCGAAAGGTGGGTGCCCGTACACCACTCCCAGGTGAGACCAACACCTCGTACTGGTGGGCTACGACTAATGGAGGGTCACTGAAGGAGTAGACTCTCAAGTCAACGGAAAAACAACGCCCGAAACTGACGAAGTACAAGGACCGTCCCACGTACCATCACCATCGCACGGTGACCACAGTCGAAGTAAAAATGAGGTTGCCAACCTCATGGGGCAGCCAGGCAAGTGGCGGTCCACCCCTGGGCCGTCACAAGCAAATGGCGGTCTAACGCAGGTCGTCACGCGGCCAGAGGAGCAAGGGAAGTAACGCGCCTGGTCCAGCGCGTCGCTCGAAAGCAACGCGCTTGGCCCAGGGCGTCACACGCAAACGACGCGCCTACCCTGGCGCGCTACTCGCGCCCAGAAACAACACGCTTGCCCCCGCGCCTTACACGAATGTAATGCGTCGGGCTCCACTCGTTGCAAGGATGTGACGCGCCTGCCCTGGCGCGTCACACGCGCCCTCGCACCTGGTATAACCCGGGAAGTAACGCGCTCGCCCCAACGCGTTACACGGATGTAACGCGCTGGCCAAGGCACGTTACTCGCGCAGACCCCCAACAGAAAAACCAACGGTCGAAAACCAAGCGACGGCCTGGCCCAGGCGCGTCACTAGCAAACGGCGGCCAGTCGTGGGACCGTCGCTGTCTGTGGACACCAAAAAATGCATACCTGGATATCCTGCTCGGCCTCGCGTCAGCAACGGCGCCGAGTGAAGAAACCCTCGGAGAAATCAAGCACAAAGGGCTCCACAGCCTGTGGGCCTCAAAGAGAATCAAAACGGGCCATGACTCGTGCCCACAATGGGCTCAGAACGGGCTCAAAAACACGCCCAATTTGACCTTCAACGGCACGCCCTGGGGTGCTCAGCGGCACGGCCCAGGGCCTCCAGCGGCACACCCACTGTGCTGCCCCGCGGCACACCCCCCATGGGGTTCAGCGGCACACCCCCCAGCCGGGGTCTTCAGCGGTACACCCCCATGGGGGGGGGTCTTCAACGGCACACCCCCATGGGGGGGGGGGGGGTCTTCAGCGGTACACCCCCCAGGGGGTTCAGCGGCACGGCTCCATGGCCCCTTGGCGGCACACCCCAGCAAGCCCTCCAGCGGCACACCCTACACGGGGGTTTAGCGGCGCGGCCCTTCAGGGCTCCGGCGGCACTCCCATTCAGGGCTCCAGCGGTACGCCCATTTGGGCTCCCAGCGGTACGCCCTTTTGGCTCCCCCACGGCACGCCTGTTCAGCCCGCCAACGGCACAGCGGAAGGCTTTTTCAACGGCAAACGACGTGAAGCCCATGCCCTACGCATCCTTGGCGCGCAGTGAAGCCGTCTGAGGTGTCAGCAGATCGTTGGGCCACGTAGGCTACCCCACTGACACCCAGGACGGGGAAGGTCAAATGCCATCATCACAAGCCATTTCCCACCTTCGATGGCCGTGGCCAAAGCCCCCGCTGCTGGGGAGTATAAAAGACTCCCGTTTTCGACAGAAGAGGGGGGGACAGACACACATCCACACAGACGGACACGCAGAGGAAGAAGAGAAGAGAAGAAGAGAAGAAGAAAAGAAGAGAAGAGGAAGAAGAAGAGGGAGAGGCTCCCCCTGCTGCCCCGTCCACCGTCGCCGGAGAAGAGAGAAGAGAAGAAGAAGAGTGAGAGAAGAGAGGAGTGAGGCCTGGGAGGGGAGGAGGAGCCCATGCTCCGTTCCCCTTCCCCCCTTGTATCTTCATTCCCCCTTTTCCCTTTCCTTTTTGCTGTTGTTCCCTTTTTTTTACCTTTCCCTATGATGTATTGGCCCTCTGTGGCCTTTTCTTTCCGTGAATGAGAATCCCTCTTTCGGGGTCTTGCTACCGTGCTTGGTTTGTGCGTCTTAGCCATTCACCCTCCGTCTTGGCCCTTTCCATGAGGTCTCTGGCCTTAACCGCTTGTCTTCGCCTGCCTTTGCTTGCCGTTTACCCCCCCCCCCCCAGGGGGGGGGGGGTGCACCCCTTTTGGTGCCCCAGCGGCACGCTGCTCGCCCCTCCTTTGACCCTTCGTCGGTACGCCCTGCCGGGCCTTCACCGGCACACCCTGCCTGCCCTCAGCGGCACACTCCCTTGCGCCCTCAGCGGCACGCCTTCAGCCGCCCTCAGCGGCACGCCTTCAGCGGCATGCCTTCAGCCGCCCTCAGCGGCACGCCTTCAGCTGCTCTCAGCGCACGCTCCTCGGCCCTCAGCGGCACACCTTCAGCCGCCTGTTCGCCGGCACACCCTAGCTAGGCCTTTCGCCGGCACACCACCCTTCCTTCTTGCCCGGTGCATTCCCGTCTCAGCCAGTCTTAGGAGGGTCTCCCGCTCGCCGTGCCCTCCGAGTTTTCCGAGGTTTATAAAGGTGTTGCCGCTCTCGGGCGCCCACCTCCAGTTGCCGGGTTCCGCCACTCCTTGTGGGCGCGTTCCCTGTATCTCCCTTACGCTCGAGTCAAGGGGAGATGCTGCCGAATTTTTGTTAGAAACGATGACATATTAAAAAGATAAAAGATAGCAACTAGCAAATGGAACAACAACACATTAAAAGGACTAAAAGACAACAACAAATAAACGAAAAGAACAACGGTGAAATGCCTTAACCAAAGCAAAAAGAACAATGCAATCAATTCAAAGAGAACCAAATCGAACGACAACTAAACAACTTGAACACTCGTCCTCATGGGAGAAAGAATGAAAACTAATCAAGAGAAGAAAAGAAGAAACCCATGCAAAACTTAATAAAAAAAATCAAGAGAAAAAAGAAAAGAAGAAAAGAAAAGCCTTAAAAGAAATGGAAGAGAAGCACACTCGGCCATACCCCCCAGCGGCACACCCTCAGGCCCCTCAGCGGCACATCCCTTAGCCCTCCAGCGGCACACCCCTAGGTCCTCCAGCGGCACACTCCCTTAGCCCCCCCCAGCGGCACACCCTCAGGCCCCTCAGCGGCACACCCCCAGGTCCTCCAGCGGCACACTCCCTTAGCCCCCCCAGCGGCACACCCTCAGGCCCCTCAGTGGCACACCCCCAGGCCCTCCAGCGGCACACTCCCTTAGCCCTCCAGCGGCACACCCCCAGGCCCTCCAGCGGCACACTCCCTTAGCCCTCCAGCGGCACACCCGCCTCGGCCCTCCGCCGGTACACCCGCCTCAGCCCTTCACCGGCACACCTCCCCCAGCCATTCTCCAGCGGTACACCCTCTTTCAGCGGTACGCCTTCCTCTTGGCCCTCTAATGGCCCATTCTCTCTCCAAGAAAATACGAATAATAATAATAATAACAATGATAATACTAATAATGATAATAAATAATAAAAAATTCAAAAAGAAAATGAATAAATAAATAAGAATGATAAAGAAATAGGCAATAATAATAATAGGGACAAAAGAAATAATAATAACGATAAATAGGCAAATAAATGGTAACCAAAATAAACAAATAATAATAACAAACTTAACGAAACACGACAAGCAAATGAACGATAATAAAACAAACAAAAATAATAACGGACCCAATAATAACAATAGTAAATGAATAAAGCACAAAAATAAATAAATAAATAGTAATAACGAACTCACTCAAAGATATACATAAATCAACAAATAATAATAATGAAATTTTAAATAACAATGAAATAATGAGATCCACATTGCAGCCCCATCTCTCCTGCGACCCGGTGCTGAAGGAACAACAATGCCGCCCTTGTGGGCTGGGCCTGTGCCTTGAGAGTTATCCCGAAATGGCCATGGCCTGACCTCGCCTCGGGCTGACATTCCGATTAAACCGGACTCATTTCTCCGGCCGGATCCCTTCCGAGCCGCTACTAAAATTGCCGCATGTTTGGCAGACATTTGAACGGGTTCACCTCGATTCCCGCCGCTTTTCTATTACGAACCTGCGTCCGAACATGAAAAGGCCCGCGAGCTACCTACATAGCCGGGGGCTCCTACCCCGATATGGCTGTGAGCCGGCATTGCTCCGGGCCAATAGCTCATCAATTCCGGCCCGTTCCTATCGGGATTCGTTCCCACCCTTTCATCGAAATTACCGTAAACTCGACATACATTTGTACGGGGTCGTTCACGCCCATGTCGTACTTTCAATATGGGTCTTTGCCCGAACATGAAAAGGTCCGCAAGCGACCGACAGAATCAGAATAGAACGAGACGGCTCTCGCCACCCCCGAACTCCTTCCGTGGGAATATCAATAAGACCTCCATGGGCCACACTCAGACCTCGGGCCTGTCTCGATCATGGTCATCGTCTGGCTCATATCCTCGGTCTATAGCCCGCTCCTTTCGAACGCGTTTCGGTTTTGAAATCCAGTCCCGGGACTCTCCCCGTTGCCCCCGGGCACCGGGAATATTAATGACGCCCACGCAAGCCCTGTTTGGACCACGGGAGGCGCCCCCAACATGGTCCTGACTCGATCTCTCACCGGGCCAACAGATTCACTGGTTTCCGGCTACAATAACCGAGATTCAACCGAATGTTTTCAGTGTCTCGAAATAATAAACTTGCCGTATCTCGGCATGCATATGTTCCAGGTCCCCCCGTGACAATCGTAATATTCTAAGGCCGGACTCCCGTTCGAATATTAAACGGCCTCCCGAATGGCCGATACGTTTCGAACGTCCGCTTCTCCGGACACAGGGCTTTTCAGCCGATTCAAGGGATATTCCCTCGCCGCCCCTTGGCACCGGAAATATTAATGACGCTCATGCAAGTCTTGTTTCTACCGCGGGGGGCCCACCGCAGTATGGTCGCAGCTTGCTCTTGCACCGAGCCAACAGGTTCACCGGTTTCCGACCGCTCTAACCAAGGTTTAACCGAACGTCTTTCATTCTTCCGAACAATAAACTTGCCATACCTTGGCATACATCTGCTCCGGTCTTCCCGCAACGATCGCACTTTTCCCGAGACGGACACTCGTCCGAACATTAAATGGTCAGCACATGACCGACATGATCTCAAACGGTTTTCTTCTAGCCCTTGCGCGAGGACTTCGATACCTCCTGATCGACCTTTTATACAATCAATCTCTTGGCCATGAGGCCCTGAATCTCGGCGATTAATCAAGGGTGTTCCCTCGTATGGGGGATGTAAATGACGTCGTGACCTTTATGGCGCGGCGGGTTTTGGTCCCGACACGAACCACACAATCGTCTGACGAAGTCAGATCGAGCGCACCATGGGCTCTTCGGAGCCCGAATAAATTATCACCTCGGTGACTGGCACGCCCACGCACCCAATAAACCGAATAAACCAAAAAGAGAATAACCAGTGCCGAAAAGTGCGTCCACACTGTCCCGGCCAACCCTCAGGGAAGTAACGCACCCCTCTAGGGGCGTTGCAGGCATGTGACGGTCACTGGAGTGACCGTCACTTACCCCCGAGCACGCTACGGCGGGAAAACCCCAAAAACTTCGTCCACGCCCCCGTACCTCCACCGGAGAGGGGGAAATCAAAGGGAAAGACCCCTGGGGACCCCTAGCATGCATCTAAGCCATCCAAACGTGAAATCGCAGGATAAAACCATAGATCGGGCGAGCTCTCCCCAGATCATGGAAAAACCCCAAAATGCTCAATAATGCCACTCTCGGCCTCCCCGTGGCCTACTAACCACGGAAATGAACGGCATGAGGCTAAGGAACGTCACCCTACCTCAATGGAGCAAATGCTCCGCCAGATCGCCCACAAACCACGAAGAACACCTGAGAAAACCCTCGTTCTTCAAGCTTCCCTCGCTCGCCGCACGCCCCCACGCTCGCCTCGCCGCCGCCCACGTCGCCGCGCCGTCGCCCCGCCGCCGTCTGCAGCCGGAGAGAGGTCCGCCGTGGTCAACCAGGAGGAAGAGAGGGAGAGGGAGAGGGTCACAGTGGAGGAGGAAGGAGGAAGAAGAAGAAGAAGATGGGGGAGAGAGAGAAAATAGGGGGGTTTTATAGAAAATCCGATTTTTCAGAAAAATACCAAAAATTAGAAAAATACATTCCCGGGATCCTCGGAACGCACCGATCGTAACGGTACCACTCGTGCCCGGGTGAACCGCCCGGTTCGCCCGCAGCGAGCTTCCGAAGTAAAAGCCGAAACACACACCGGGAATCGAAAAACACACGCAGAAAAGCCGCGGAACGCCTCCGGGCCTCCGAAACAACTCCGGATCGCGCCGATCCGAACACGAAAGATGTCCGAAACGAAATTTCGGACACAACGGAGCCGGACACTCCGAAAACCAGATCCGGGACCCACGAAGAAGGATCCGAAAGGTCCGAGATATTACAGCCCTCCCCCCTTAAGGAATTTCGTCCTCGAAATTGAGAACAACCCAAGGGGAAAGAAGAGGAAGACTCACTACGGGAACTGCTGACGCATCTCGTCCTCACGTTCCCACGAAGCCTCACCACCAGAGTGTCGTTGCCACACGACCTTTACCAAGGGAATAACCTTGTTCCGCAGGCGCTGCTCTCGCCTATCCTCCACGCGGATCGGAAACTCTGGGAGAGAAAGATCTGGAGTCACCTCAGGCCAAACAGAAATCTCGAGCACACGAGAGTCATCGGACATATACTTCCGCAACATCGAGACGTGAAACACGTCATGCACCGACGCCAACTCAGGAGGTAACTGCAACCGGTAAGCAACCTCACCGATGCGTTCCACAATCGCGAAAGGACCAATGTAGCGGGGACTCAGCTTCCCACGCCGTCCAAAACGCATCACCCCCTTCATCGGAGAAACTCTCAAGAACACATGATCGCCCACGGCAAACTCGAGGGGCTGCCTCCTACGGTCAGCATAGCTCTTCTGCCGACTCTGGGCCGCCAACATGTTCTGACGAACCAGGTGTACAACGTCCACACATTGCTGCACCAACTCCGGTCCCGTCAAAACACGCTCGCCCACCACAAACCAATCAAGTGGAGTCCGACAAGGACGCCCATACAATGCCTCATAAGGAGCCATGTCGATGCTCGAATGATAGCTGTTGTTATAGGCAAACTCCACCAATGGTAGGTGATGAATCCAACTCCCCTGCCACTCCAGGCAGCAGGATCTCAGCATGTCCTCCAAAGTCTGAATGGTCCTCTCAGACTGACCATCTGACTGAGGATGATACACTGAGCTAAACGCCAACTTCGTGCCAAGAGCTCGCTGGAAACTCCCCCAGAATCCAGAAGTGAAGCGCGGATCCCGATCCGACACGATCGAAATGGGAATCCCATGCAACGGCACGATCCGCTCCACATAAAGATGAGCCAACTTAGGCACGCTCCAGCTGACCTTGACCGGTAGCAACCGAGTCACCTTCGTCAGCCGATCCACCAGCAACCAAATACTGTCCTGCCCACTCGGGGTCCTCGGCAACCCCACCACAAAATCCGTGGTCACATGGTCCCACTTCCAAGCAGGAACATCCAAGGGCTGAAGAGTACCCCCTGGTCGCTGATGCTCCGCCTTCACCTGCTGACAGATCAGGCACCTGGCCGCAAATTCGGCAACATCTCTCTTCATGCCAGGCCACCAGAACTGCCTCCGCAAGTTTCGATACATCTTCGTCGCACCCGGATGTACGGTGTACCTGCTCCCATGAGCCTCGCGCAGCACTGCACGACGAACCTGCTCCTCCGCTGGGACGTACAACCTGCCACGAAACCTCGCAGCACCGTCCTCGCCGAGCTCCACATCAGCCATAGCCAGAATCTGGGGCTCCGCATGCTGAGCCTCTGTCACCTGACGACGGATAGCAGGAGTGACAGTCAGACTCGCAAGCACCGCCAACCCTGGCTCCTGGGGAACCTTGAGCCTGAAAGAAACTTCGGGCACTTATTCCCAGAGCCTCCACCTCCTCAACATCATGGCACTGACCGCAACCTTCCGACTCAAGGCATCGGCAACGACATTCATCCTGCCCGGCTGATAAGACAGGGTGAAGTCATAGTCCTTCATGAACTCCATCCAACGCCTTTGCGTAAGGTTCAGATCATTTTGCGAGAACACATACCTCAAACTCTGATGGTCAGTGAACACCTCGAACTTCTCACCGTACAGATAATGCCTCCAGATCTTCAGCACGAAGATCACCGCCGCCAACTCAAGGTCATGGGTGGGGTAGTTCTCCTCATGGGACTTTAGCTGCCGAGATGCATAAGCCACCACTCCACCATGCTGCATCAAAACAGCACCCAGTCCAACGCCGGAAGCATCTGTACACACCACGAAACCTCCCGATCTAGAAGGCAAAACCAACACCGGAGCCGAGGTGAGCAATCTCTTCAGTTCCCTGAAGCTCTGCTCACACTCCTCGGACCAAACGAAAGGTATATCCTTCCGCGTGAGCCTAGTCATCTGGGTCGCAATGCGGGAAAAATCCTGGATAAATCGACGATAATAACTCGCAAGCCCCAAGAAACTCCGGATCTCCGTCACCGACCTCGGCCTCGGCCATTGCATCACAGCCTCGACCTTGGCGGGATCCACGGAAATGCCATCACCAGAAATCACATGCCCCAGAAAGTGCACTTCGCTGAGCCAAAACTCGCACTTGCTGAGCTTCGCATACAACTGGTGACCTCGCAACGTCTGCAGCACCACACCCAAATGGTACGCATGCTCCTCAGCAGACTGCAAATAAACAAGGATGTCGTCCACGAAGATGACCACGAACTGCTCCAAATACGGATGAAACACCCTCTACATCAAGTCCATGAAGGCTGCTGGGGCATTGGTGAGCCCGAACGGCATCACCAGAAACTCATAATGCCCGTACCTCGTACTGAACGCAGTCTTCTCCACATCAGACTCGCGAATTCTCAGCTGATAGTAACTGGATCGCAAATCAATCCGCGAGAACACTCGCGCAGACTGCAGCTGGTCGAACAAATCATCAATCCGCGGCAACGGATACTTGTTCTTAATGGTCACTTCATTCAGCTGCCGATAGTCAATGCACAAGCGCAGACTACCATCCTTCTTCTTCACAAACAACACGGGCGCACCCCAAGGGGAAAATCTCGGACGAATATACCCCTTGGCCAACAGTTCCTGCAACTGCGCCCTCAACTCCCTCAGCTCAGCGGGGGCCATACGGTAGGGAGCCTTCGCCAAAGGTCCTGTACCAGGCACAACCTCGATCACGAAATCGATCTCCCGCTGGGGAGGTAATCCAGGCAACTCCTCGAGAAAAATGTCGGGAAACTCGCACACCACCGCAATGTCCTCGACATCCGGCTCCATCCGGTCAGACACAACCACTGACGCGATAAAACCCTGACAACCGGAATCAAGCAACCGACGAGCTCGAATAGCAGAGATAAGAAATCGAGAAGAGGCGGAATGGATACCATGGAAATAGAAGGTCCTCTTGCTCGGATGCTGGAAGTAGACCCTCTTCATCCCACAATCCACCACCGCTCCATGAGTCTCGAGCCAATCCATGCCTAAAATCACATCGTAATCCCGAAGCTGCAACGCATAAAACCTGCCTGGCATACTCCGCCCATCGATCCAAACCGGAACCTGATCGAAGCAATACGGAGTGACCATAAAGTCACCCGAAGGTAACTCCACTGCCAAATTACAAGACAACTGGGTCACCGGCTCCTCGACGCTCGACGTGAAATCCTCCGAAATAAACGAATAGGACGCGCCAGAATCAAACAAAACCCGAGCCGCACAACCCAAAATCTGAACGGTACCTTCCACGAGCTGCGACGCCACTGCCTCTGCCCTGGTCATATGCGTGATATGGCCTCGAGCCCTCTGCCTGCCTCCCACGCTAGCTGACCTGGGTAGCGGCGGATACTGTCCCTGCTGCTGCTGTTGCCTCTGCTGCTGGGGAACCTGCTGCTGCTGAGGAAACTGCTGCTGCGGTGGTCTCTGAGGACACTCACGCGCCATATGCCCTGGCTGGTCACACCGAAAACAGATGATCGGCACCGTGCACTGCCTGCCTGGGTGGGTCCCACCACACCGTGGACAAGGTCCACGCGCTCCACCCACTGATCCCTGACGCTGCAAGGGAAACGGCTGCTGTACACTGCCCGACGAAGCCTGCCCCTGATCCTTGTGCTTCTTACGGAAATTCTTCTTCAAGAACTTCTTGACCTTCGAGCCAAAGGACGCAGATTCTGTCACCGAAGCTGCCGATGCCAGTACTCCTGAACCACCCGACGCATGCTGGAAGAAACCCTGCTGCTGGGTAGCCGACTGCTGGCTGCGACCTGACAAGGACTGCCCCTGGCTGACCGGTCCTTGAGTCCTCTGCATATCCATCTCCAAAGAAATCGCAACACGAGACGCTGTCTCTAGATCAGTGGCCCCGTTCGCGATCAAATGGTGCCTCAGCTCCAGCCTCAAGCCCTGTACAAACTGCGTGGTCCTCACCCTCTCATGCTCCATGATGTGAGGTGCATACCGACCCAGCTCGACAAATCGGGCCCTGTACTGTAACACGGACATGTCACCCTGCACCAGCTCCAGAAACTCCCACATCCGCTGCGTAGCAACAATATCTGGACAGTACGTACGCTCGAAAGCACTGACAAAGTCATCCCACTCGATCTGCTCAAGTGGACGAAGCTGAAAGGACGTCTTCCACTCGGAAGACCACCATCTCCGAGCCGTACCCTGCAACTGGTTGTAGGCCAACACCACTCTGTCCTCGGTAGCACTCTTCGCAGAACTGAACACCCGCTCCATCTCATCGAGCCGCATCAGGGTCTGCCTGGCCGCTAAAGTAAGGCGGATGGAACTGCATGAAGTCCCTCACCGCTCGGCCTGGCCCACCCCTGGCTGACGAGCCCTCACCAGCCTCTCCGTCGAACTGCTGAGACATAAGCTGATACATGCCACGGAAGAAATCCTCGGCCCCCGGAGCTCTCGCAGTATCCGCGGCCTCGGTAGCCCCCGGTGGCGCTCTGCTATGTTCCTCCTGGTCCCTCTGGACCCCCTGCTGGATCTCCTGACCTCCAGCCGACTGCCCCTACTGAGAGCGAGAGCTCCTCCTCGACGCCATACTCGCTCCTGAAGCAAAAGACAGAAAACACGAAAATGGCAAGGTCAAAATAAACACACGGTGCCCAATGCCAGCGTCACCTGTACATCATTGCTGTGGACTAATGGACCGCTACAATCACCTATGATTCTCATGTAATTCCACAACCGCGCTTTGATACCAGCTGTAACGACCCGAGAATCCGATTACCAGGAAGGCCCGATAACCCGAGACTCGCACCGCCACCCACGAACCCGAAGGCTCGGAAGGGTTAAAAGGATGGTGTGGAGACTACACAAGTATCACAAATAATTGTAAAAATTAAACAGTTATAATATTAAGTAGGAAATAAATTAACATATTACATGGTCCACAATAGAAAATAACAATAACAACAGTCCACGACTAGCACAGTGACAAGAAAGGGAAGTACAGCTACACGGGACATACCCCGGCTCTGACCTCTGGCACTACCTCTGGGTCCCCGCACCACGCTGCGCTCCTGACGCGCTCCCCGAAGGTGGCGCCTCACCTAAAACACGGTGAAAATACGCAGGGAATGAGTCTCGGAACAAGACTCAGTAGGGATCATTCGAACCCTACCTCGCAAAACGGGAAGCCACTACACTAGCGGTAGGAGAGTATCTCGGAAAGGAAAGCCCTGTACTCTACAAAACTAGACCATACGGAACGTAAACCGACACACGTGCCACGGAAGAAAAGACCGAAGCTCCACGGTCGAACCGACAAAACCCGAAGGTCGGAAACACACGACTGACAGTCTGCCACTTCGTACTCGACAGGAGTACCACCCACTAGAAGCACAGCCGGTAGCGTCCCCTGACGTCTGACACCGCGCCGCAGGTGAGCCGCCTGACGTGGTAGGTCCTACCCGAGGCGCAAACACCATACAAGTAAACACAAACAAGTGACTAGCTGGGGTCACGCCCGTCGACGTGGATCCAACCGCCCCCAACCACGTGTGCACACACAGACCACGCGTCCTAGGTCTGGCCCTCTGACCGGTTTTCCCCCGCAGCCGGACTCTGGCTAAGACGAGGGGCCTACGGTAACCGGCCCACAAACCGTCTCAAAAGGTGGGTGCCCGTACACCACTCCCAGGTGAGACCAGTATCTCGTACTGGTGGGCTACGACTAGTGGAGGGTCACTGAAGGAGTAGACTCTCAAGTCAACGGAAAAATAACGCCCGAAACTGACGAAGTACGAGGACCGTCCCACGTACCATCACCATCGCACGGTGACCACAGTCGAAGTAAAAACGAGGTTGCCAACCTCATGGGGTAGCCAGGCAAGTGGCGGTCCACCCCTGGGCCGTCACAAGCAAATGGCGGTCTAACGCAGGCCGTCACGCGGCCAGAGGAGCAAGGGAAGTAACGCGCCTGGTCCAGCGCGTCGCTCGAAAGCAACGCGCCTGGCCCAGGGCGTCACACGCAAACGACGCGCCTGCCCTGGCGCGCTACTCGCGCCCAGAAACAACGCGCTTGCCCCCGCGCGTTACACGAATGTAACGCGTCGGGCTCCACTCGTTGCAAGGATGTGACGCGCCTGCCCTGGCGCGTCACACGCGCCCTCGCACCTGGTATAACCCGGGAAGTAACGCGCTCGCCCCAGCGCGTTACACGGATGTAACGCGCTGGCCAAGGCGCGTTACTCGCGCAGACCCCCAACAGAAAAATCAACGGTCGAAAACCAAGCGACGGCCTGGCCCAGGCGCGTCACTAGCAAACGGCGACCAGTCGTGGGACTGTCGCTGTCCCGGCCAGCCCTCAGGGAAGTAACGCACCCCTCTAGGGGCGTTGCAGGCATGTTACCCCCTAGCACGCTACGGCGGGAAAACCCCAAAAACTTCTTCCACGCCCCCGTACCTCCACCGGAGAGGGGGAAATCAAAGGGGAAGACCCCTGGGGACCCCTAGCATGCATCTAAGCCATCCAAACGTGAAATCGCGGGATAAAACCATAGATCGGGCGAGCTCTCCCCAAATCATGGAAAAACCCCAAAATGCTCAATAATGCCCCTCTCGGCCTCCCCGCGGCCTACTAACCACGGAAATGAACGGCATGAGGCTAAGGAACGTCACCCTACCTCAATGGAGCAAATGCTCCGCCGGATCGCCCACAAACCACGAAGAACACCTTAGAAAACCCTCGTTCTTCAAGCTTCCCTCGCTCGCCGCACGCCCCCACGCTCGCCTTGCCGCCGCCCACGTCGCCGCGCCGTCGCCCCGCCGCCGTCTGCAGCCGGAGAGAGGTCCGTCGCGGTCAACCGGGAGGAAGAGAGGGAGAGGGAGAGGGTCACGGTGGAGGAGGAAGGAGGAAGAAGAAGAAGAAGAAGAAGATGGGGGAGAGAGAGAAAATAGGGGGGTTTTATAGAAAATCTGATTTTTCAAAAAAATACCAAAAATTAGAAAAATACATTTCCGGGATCCTCGGAACGCACCGATCGCAACGGTACCACTCGTGCCCGGGTGAACCGCCCGGTTCGCCCGCAGCGAGCTTCCGAAGTAAAAGCCGAAACACACACCGGGAATCGGAAAACACACGCAGAAAAGCCGCGGAACGCCTCCGGGCCTCCGAAACAACTCCGGATCGCGCCGATCCGAACACGAAAGATGTCCGAAATAAAATTTCGGACACAACGGAGCCGGACACTCCGAAAACCAGATCGGGACCCACGAAGAAGGGTCCGAAAGGTCCGGGATATTACAGTTTGTGTGAGTCTTCCCCCGTTCTTGTGCCTTGTCCTTGAATTTCGAGGACGAAATTCGTTTAAGGGGGGAGGGCTGTAATGTCCCGGACATTCTGGATCCTTCTTCGTGGGTCCCGGATTTAGTTTCTCGGAGTGTCAGACTCTGTTGTGTCCAAAATTTCGTTTCGGACATCTTTCGTGTTCGGATCGGCGCGATCCGGAGTCGTTTCGGAGGCCCGAAGTGTGTCCGCGGCTTTTCTGATGTGTGTTTTCTGATTTCCGCGTGTGGATTTCGGCGAATCCTTCGGAACCCTGTAGTGGGTGAACCGGGTCGTTCACCAGCCCGCGAGTGGTACCGTTGCGATCAGCGCTTCGTGACGGTCGAGGAGGTGTATTTTTCTATTTTTCGGTATTTTTGACATTTTTCGGATTGTCTATTTATAGCCTTTTCTTTTTCCCTTTTCTTTCTCTTTTTCTTTTTTTTATTCTTTTTCTTTCCTTCCCCGTGAGCGCAACGGCCACACCCCCCTTCTTGCCCGTTGGACCCCACGGCGCCCCTTCCTCCTCCGGCGACGGGTGGCGGACGACGGCGACGGCGCGGTGACGACGGCGGTGGCGAGAGGATCGTGACGGTGCCCCCATTGGCGCGTGGGAGAGGAGTTCGTAGTTGAGCTAGATTTGAAGATCGACGACTTTCCGGCGGATTTCGAGCTTCATCAAGGTAGGGGGATGGATCCTTACCCTCTTTATAGCGTTCCTCGTGATTTCTAGGCCGTGGGGAGGCCGACTGGGGTTAAATTCATGCCGGGAGGGTCGTTTTCATGCTTGGGGTTTGAGCGCCGGATCCATCGATTCAGGGTGTTTTTGATCGATTTGGGGGCTCTAGATGAATGCTAGGACGTTGTAGGGTGATTCCCCATCGTTTTCCCTTCACCAGGGGTGGTGAATGGGCGTGGTTTTACGTTTTCTGGACGTATTTCGCGAACCGGGCTCGGCCCGTTGTCGCGCTATAGTCCAGTGGCGCATTCTTGATGAAAGCGCCGTGTCAACCGAGCGCGTTCGTCCGAGAAGATGAACAGTAAGGTGGTTGGGAACGCGCCTGGTGCTGGTAGCGCGATCTCATGATCGCGCTATCCAAGACTAGCGCGTTCAGGCGTGAATGCGCTAACCTTGGGCAGAGCGACCTGGAAGATCACGCTAGCCATAGCTAGCGCGTTCTTCGGTGTCGCGCTAGGGGTACCTAGCGCGACCTTCCCCCTCCCCTGATCAGCATTTTTTCGGGTAGCGTGACCTCCTGTTGGGTGAGTTTGGGACCCAGTGTGGTGTGTGGCCGGAGGGTGGCCGTGGGCACCCAGTGAGAGCCACAGGGGCGCCCGAGATTCCCCGGAGGCTCGGTTACCGGTGGGGGTGCCGTGTGACTTGAGGGGCGGTCGGACCTCATATGTGTAGGGCTGTCAATGGGCCGGTCCGGCCCGATAGGCCCGCGGGCTTGGCCCGATTTCGGGCCGGGCCGCAAGGTCATTTTCGGTCCGCGGACTTTTAGTCGGGCCTAAAAGCCCGGCCCGACTTGACCCGCGGGCCGGGCTCGGGCTTTGAGTTTGGCCCGCGGGCCGGCCCGGCCCGTTCTTTTTTGTATTCCCACATCAAAATTTAAAAATTATTTAGTTAAAACTATGTTATTTTACTTAATGATAAATTTTAAAACTCTCTTTTTACATAAATTATGTAATTAATATCAAAATTTTAATTAATTTAGTGAGATTATATGTTTTATATTATTATTTTTATTATTTTATTTAAGTTGTCGGGCCGGGCCGGGCTTTAGTCGGGCTTTGAAATTTTTACATAATGTCAGGCCCGACCCGGCCCGGCCCGATATAAGTCGGGCCCGGGCCGGGCTCGGGCCTTAATGTTGAGAAGTCGGGCCCGGGCCGGGCTGACCTAAGCCCGGCCCGGGCCCGGCCCATTGACAGCCCTACATATGTGTCCCCGGCATCCGTACTTACCGTATGGTCATCGAGAGTCTGTGCTAGTGTTTGGTCGGTGGTTTCCGTGGATTAGTCCTTACTTCCAGTGACCCTACCACTAGTCGTAGCTTTCCCACGGCACGCGTGTGCTGGCTCACCTGGGAGTGGCTGAGCGGCGTACCCGAGAGAGGCGGTGAGTAGGCTGGTTACTGCAGGGCCCCCGCGTACTTCCGAGTCCGGGTTTAGGGGGAAATACCAGTTAGAGGACAGGCCTAGGGCGTACGGTCTGAGTCTGCACACAAGGCTGAGGGCTCGGACCCGCGCTGACGAGCGTGACCTCAGCTAGTCCTTGTTTTGCAGTTACTTCTGGTTACTGAGCGTGTCTGAGGCTCGCGCTTGGGCCGTTGTTGCTGGACACTTGTGACGCGGTATAAGACGTCAGGGGACGCATCCGGTCGTTCTTCTGGTGGGTGGTGCTCCTGTTCGTTGGCAGGCATGGACTCGTGTTTTGTTGGACCGAGGTTCCGTAGTACGGTACTGTTAGAGTAGACGGCTTTTTCCGTTTATTTACTTTAGCTTGTCGGTTCTACCGTACTCTTGTTTGGTAGGGTTGTCTTCTTCTTTCTCATTTTCCGTGCGAGGTGGGGATTCGCGGGATCCCTACTGGGCCAATGAGATGAGGCTCACCCCTGCTCTTCAGGTGAGGCGGGATCGACGGGAGGCGCGGCCGAGTTTCAGCGTGGTTCTTCTAGCCAGGGTTAGTCGCCAGTCTGCCAGAGCCGGGGGATGTCCCGTGTAGTTGTACTCTGGGAGATGCCCCATGTAGTTGTACTTTCTCTTCTGTTGACTGTACTTTCTTTTGGACATGAGACACTGTGGACCTTGTAGCAGTTTATTTATTTATATTATTCTGTGCATTTTATTCTAGATTATTGTGCTATCTCTGTGGTCGTTGCAGCTTCTCTTGTACCCCCACACCACTCCTTTCTACCCTTCCGAGTCTTCGGACTCGTGGGTTGGCGGGCCGAGATTTGAGACGCGCCGGTTCCTTTCCGGTACTCGGATCCTCGGGTTGTCACAGCCGGGGAGGGTGTCTTACTTGTCGGTGGTTGCACGGGGGGGGGGGGGGGGGGGGCGACTAGTGGGGGGGGTCTTGCTAGAGGGAGGGGACGAGATGTTTTATTATTTTATTTTAATTAAGAATATTTTTATATTTTCACAAGTTTAATTAAAAGTAACCTTGTTTAATTTCACATGTGGTAACAGCTATTTACAATGTGCAATGACATTTTTGCACACTATGAATTTACATAATCATATGTCTACTAATGTATTTTTAAGAATAATTATTTTACAAATTCTATTTTAACAATCGTTTACCTACAAAAAAACCTAAAAATCTATCATGTGTTATATTAGTATTATTAAACTCAAGAAGTTAATGCCACTTCTAATGGCATAGCACCATCTTATTTCAGACCTCTCTATCTCATCATCGTGACCATTACAATCTTATCTCATTATTTGAAGTCGGTGTTCCTCTAGGGCCTCTTTCACAATCGAATTGTCGGAGAATAACATATACGATGAGAGAGAAGTGGGGGTGGGGCCCACATCCCTCCCTCACACAAATGCAGTATTCGATCCCGAGTGACGCGTTCGACCTTCCGAGGTCGAATACGCTGTTCTTAACCGAAAAATAAAGAAGGCCCTAAATAATCTATCAAGTGCTATATTCTTATAATTAAACTTAAGAAGTCAATGTCTCTTCTAATGACATCGTACCATCTCATTTAAGACTTTCCACTAACTTTTTTACTAATATCTACTAAGATTTGATCTCTCTCTCTCTCCCATATATATATATATATATATATATATATATATATATATATATATATATATATATATATATATATATATATATATATATATATTATAGAGATGTCAAACAGGCTAGACTGGCCTGAAGATCCAATTGGCTTTGCCTGGTTAACTAGACTCTAGTCACAAAATTGGTTTGGTCTTTAGATTTGGCACGATTTGATTCTAAAATTTCATGACTGAGCTCAAGCTTTTTAAGGCCCAATCTAAAAATTTTAAACTTAAATTATATTTCTTTTAATATAAAATTTATATTTTGAGTGAATTATATTATATATTGTACAATAATTTTATTAAGAAGAAACACAATCTCCCAAAAATTGTGAATTTCTCTCTTTATATATGTATATGTATATAGATTGATAGATAGATAGATGAAATATCTATTTTTTCCTTGACCAATTTGGTAAGTATGAATGTGCAAAAGGGGGTAAGGCTGACCTTGTAGGATAGACTGATCCAATGGTCAGTCTCGTCTGTATGAAGAGAAGTTTGTGTATAGATTATTATTGAAATCAAGATTATATTTTTTATTTTTCAACTTACATTTACATATTATTCAAAATATTGATTGTGTGAACATGGACCATATATGCAGTGGTCTTTCTTTGCACACACTTGAGTTGTTTCTTTTTGTGAATCCAGACCTAAAATAAAGTCCATTCACAAATTATATTAATATTTAAGATAAAAAAGTTATTTTTGAATTCACCTGGGTTTCAATATCAAACAAATAAACAAACCTGAGATTGGACCCACTTATCTATTTATCCAAAAAATTATTGAATATCTCGGACTACCCAGCTCCACTCCACTTATTATAGCCCTCTAATTTACATTTGCTCGTAATGTTTTTGGTGTGGCAAGGAGATGGATCGCAGTCTTCTAACATTTTTCTTCTTTTTGGTTGGAAATCTTATTCTACTAATTTTTATTTACAACTTGGAGAGGGGGAGATTTACGGCCTAACATTTCACAGCCCAAAGATCCATAAAAATCATTGCGGCCCAGTAAGTGATAGCCTCATCAGGGCCCACTTGCTATAAGACCCAAGGTAGAAGGTTCAACAAGGCCCACCGAGTATTGGCTCGGTCGTTCGAACGAAACCTCCCCAATGCTTGAGAAGAGTCCAGGCGACAACTAGTTCGGGCCATCCAAAGGTGGATAAATTGCTCCCTCTGGGATGCCCAAGCCCAGGACTCCCTGCATAGGTGGGGGCTATCTCTTATCTCTCGTGGATCAGCTCGTCGCTGGGAATCTCCGACGGGCCAGAGCAAATTCCTTGCGGTCGGACATTTATCCCTAATAATTATAAACGAATGTTACGCTATCGTATGAGAATGGAAAGCTCAAGAGGACAATGGGAGAGCAAAAGTCCCTGAACGGTAAGAGTTCCTACCGTAGACATAATGCCTCCTAGACTCTCACACTTCTCCCTGCTCAGCAGAGGGAGCCGACAGTTATATAAACCCAGGGATCCCCTCCGAAAAGGTAAACTAATTTTAGCCACTTCAACTGGTGAAGAGCAGTTTCGTACCCTACACCTTTATTGCCTCCTTTCGTATCCTGCTCTTACCCTTGTTGTCTTAAGCATCGGATGATTTTCTCCGGGATAACAATCCTGAGCCCCTTGATCGTTTCTTTCCTTTTGTAGAACTCCATTCTGAGGTGGCTACGACCTGCGTTGCTCTAGATCTGACGACCAGCAATTTAGCACGAGATTTCGTCTCTTCACAATTAATGGTCAGTCTCATATATATTAAGAGATTTTTTATAGATTATTATTAAAATTAAAATGATATATTTTTATTCTTGGAATTATATTTGCATGCATACTATTAAAAATGTCGACTGTGTGCAAAAGGACCATATATGTAATGGTCTTTCTTGGCGCATGCTTAAGCGGTTTATTATTATTATTTTTTAATGAATCCAGACCTAAAATAAAGTCCATTTGCCAACTATATTAATGTTTAAGATTAATGAGCTATTTTTAAATTCGACTAGCTAGCTTTCAATATCAAAAAAATAAATAGACCTGAGGTTGGGCCCACTTACCCATTTAATTGGATATCTTTGGAGTACATTTGCTCATGTGTTGTTGGTGCGGCAAAGAGATGGGATCGCATTCTTCTTACATTTTATTTGCAACCCTTCTTGCAATTAAATCCGTTTTAAACCTAACCCTTTGAACTCTGGTCACCCAAATGTACATGGAAGGCCTTTACCAACTGAGCCACTCCTTGTAATAGTCCCTATTGTGTCCTCTGGCAGTTGACAACTTTAAGTATTTATTTATTCATTTTAAATTCTAGGGTGAATTCATCGGTACTCTAGGGTCAAGTCTGAATCATCTAGGCCCGCTTTGTTAAATGAATAAGCGAACCCGTATGACTTATTCGCCGGTTGACATATGGTTTCACCGATGACTACAAATGACGTACTTTGATAAAGCTCTTTCTAACTGGGATCGAAAAGCCTCTTCCTTCACGTTTTGGTCGTATAAGTTGTTCGAGGGGAGGGATCGAACTTCTTATTCGAGTGGGAGGGTAGAATATGATGCTCTATCCAAACCCACTCGATTATCAAAATGGGCCATGTAATCCAAGCCAGGGCAAGTCAGACTTTTCTTAGGTAGTGGACATTTCTCCGACTTGGATAAAACAATCACGGTGCATGCAAATAAACCTTGTACTACGTGTTCACATGTGGAAATGGAACTCATAATCTTATATATAGTTTGTCTTGAGGACAACTGCGAGGGAAGCTGGTTTGATAACACTAATTTTTGACACCTCTTTGTAACTCAATTCTGAAACGTCAAAAGTAACCGGTCCCTTCTTATAGTCATCCACTCAATAAATATCAGTGAGGAGGGCCTATTTAGTCAGCCCGTCAAACGCCCACTATCCGACCCATCACGGAAGCCCAACTCTCCTAAGCCCATTACGTTGCCTGGACGGTCTAGTACGTCATTTGCCCTGGTGTAGGCCCAGTGCAAGGTCCGAACTCACGTGCACCTTCTCTGACAGCGGCACCGGTGTACGGCTACTGCTATGCATTAAGGGCAAACGGCTCTCCAGCCTAGCGATGAAATCGGGACGCCATCTGCGCCACTCCCCCTGTTAGCCCAAGCTCACGCCCTCTCTGGTGAGCCTTGCCTCACTAATGATCGGTGTCCCTATCGCATTAATGACGGAGCTACCTCTCCGACAGGAAATGGCAAGTCAGCACCCATGCCTCCCTTCCTCGTCAGGCACGGGAGCTTGGCGTCTCACATCTCCCCCAGTCACAGCAACTCAACGGTCAACTCCCCCGACGATGATATAAATAGGACCCTGTCCCAACGGCCAAGAGGTAAGATGAACACACGAAAAACCTTCCCTAGAACTCTCTCGTTCTCTATCTCTCTCTCTCTCTCTCCAAAATATTTTCCTCCATTTTCTCTGTTGCCTAACTTGACCATCGGAGGGTTATCCCCTGAGTATCTCCTAGGGCTCTTTCTAACCTTTCTCCTGTGGTTGTAGGTCCCTCTTTGGCGAGACTTTCGGTCCTGAGCAAATAATTTATTGGAGGTATGGATCGAGAAGTGGGCAACCATTTCCCGACTATTACACTTCTTGGTGCCGCCTGTGGGAATCCAGAACATAAGTTAAGGCACCAAGGACCAGCTACCGCAACGTCAGCAACCAAAGAGGCACGGTAGGCTCCCACCAGGCATCCCAGGGGGCTACCAGTGACCACCTATTCCAGGGAGAGCATCATCAAACCTTCGCCCACTCTATGGTGAAAAAACTAGCTGACATAAAGCATCAGCTCTAGGCATTGACGGAGGCCTATCAAAGCCTCCTCGACCAACAGGTGAAGCAGGACCATGCCGCTACAAACCCTGCCCCTAGGAGCAAAGCCCCGACAGCAATGAATGGCTGGGCACCCTCTGTCACCTCCTCGGCTCGGACTCTCTGCCAACCCCGGTACTCCCAACGTCGCTCGTCGAGCACCTTACACTCCAACCCAGGGATGGCCCAATTAACGACTGCGGCACTATGACGACGTCGAGCGCTAGCTTGAGAGGAAGGTGTGCTACTTGGATGACATCATCCAGGTAGCCAAGACAAAGGGTCCAGTTGATGATGACGCCGACTTTCAGGCCCCCTTCTCCTAGGAGATCTTGGAAGCTCCTATCCCTCCAAAGTTACAGTTGCTACCGTTCGCTCCGTACGACAGCACCACCGACCCAGCCGACCACCTCCACAGTTTCGAGTCCAACCTAGTGTTTCACCGAGCCTCGGACGATGTGAAGTTCTTGGCCTTCACCACCACGTTCCGGGAGAATGCCTGGACGTGGTTCAAATCACTCCCGACGGGCTTCATCACCTCCTTGCAACAGATGAAACGAATGTTCAAGGAGAACTTCCACAGCTGCAACAAGGAGACCCAATTTGTCGTCACTCTGCTTGCCATCAAGCAGGGGCGTGACGAGCCCTTGTGGAAGTTTGTCACCCACTTCTAGAAGGAAGCCCTCCATGTCCCCCACCTCGACATCAACATCGCCACCACCGCGGTGGCTCAGGGGACATGAAACAACATTCTCTACCACTCCTTAGGGTTCCAGATCCCCACTACTATAATGGAGCTCGTCGCCCATGGCGCAGAAGCATGCTAGTTGCGAGGAGAGCACCGCCGCCCTTGGTCGGGCCACTGAGGGTAACCAGGCCGAGCGAAAGCGTTCAATCGATCACCCCAATTTGATCGTGGCAAAAGGGGGCGCCACGACCGTGACGAGCCCAGATGGAGAATTTCCCCTAAGCAGTACACTCCTCTCACCAGTCCCCTCGAGCAAGTCCTTTTGGAGATCCATGAGGAGCCATTCCTCCGGTGGCCGCCCAAGATGAGGAGCGACCCTTACAAGAGGAACTCCAAGAGGTACTGTCGCTTCCATCACTTATACCGAGGATTGCGCCCAGTTCTGGGACGCGCTCCGTGTAACGACCCAAGATCCGGATACCGGGAAGGCCCGATATCATTCGAATCCTGACCCGCCGCCCACGAGCCGAGAGGGCTCGGAAGGGCTAAAAGGAGTGTGGAGGTATAAATAAATAGGAAATAAAGTAGGATAATTCAACCATTAACAGAAATAAATAAACAACTACTACTACAACCAAGTCCAATCTAATAGAAAGTACAGTATAAAGCAAAAAAAACGTACAACATGCCAAGTGAACACTCGGCCCGACGAGCTGACAACTGAGAACCTCTGAACAGCATACTCGAACCACGAGGAAGAACCTCCACACCTGAAAAGTAGGGGTGAGCCTCCTGTCACTGGCCCAGTAGGGATCCCGCGGAACCCCAACTGAGAACAACGGCGGCAATAAAAGTTGTAACTACAAGAGCAACATTAACAGCAGGAACAGTAAACCCGGTGGCCGGTCAAAACTCGGCACTACAACTACCCCTACTATACCGGTCAAGCAGAAAGAGAAGTCCCGATCTCACAGTCGGGAACCGGACCATACTAGCACCACTTACCGGAAAAAAACCCACGGTGACCTTGCCGTAGAGGCTTGGCTCCCAGGATACTGCCAACCTGGCCACGCTATCCAAGGTGCAACCCCGACCGTCCGGTCGCGGATACCGCACAACAAGATGCAACCTCAGTAAAGCTATTAGCACTAGTTTCATGGCACGAAAACTGACGCACGCGCCACGACGAAACAACCGAAACTCAACGATCAACACGACCAAAAATACGAAGGTCGAAGTCACAAAGACTGACTAACAGTCTGTCACTCCCGACTCGACAAGAGTACCTCCCACTAGAAGCACAGTCGGTAGCGTCCCCTGATGTCTTACACCGCACCGCAGGTGAACTGCCTGACGTGGTAACGCCTACCAGAGGCACGGACACCGTACAAGTAACCACAAACAAGTGACTAGCTGGGGTCACGCCCGTCAGCATGGGTCCAACCACCCCCAACTACGTGTGCACACACAGACCGTCCGTCCCTAGTCTGGCCCTCTGACCGATTTTCCCCTCAGCCGGACTCTGGCTGCTAGACGCGGGGCCTGACGGAAACCAGTCCAAAACCGTCCTCAGGGTAAGCCCGTACACCTACTCCCAAGTGAGACCAGCACACGCGTACAGGTGGGCTACGACTAGTGGAGGGTCACTAAAGGAGTAGACTCTCAAGTCAACGGAAAACACCGTCCGCATCCGACGACGTACGGGGACCGTCCCACGTACCAGCACCGTCGCACAGTGACCACGGTCGGAGAAGAAACGGGACTCACAGTCCACGGGCCACGCACTCGGCCACGTAGAAACGCAGAAACACGGTTCCTAAGATAGCTCACAGGCCGCCAAAATCGAATCCCACTCTCAGGGAAAAGCGGGAACTCTCCAGCCCCAGGCTAGGCAACTGGACTCGCAGTCCAAGGTCACACACATGGCCCACGCGGAAAGCACAGAAGAACGATTCCCAGGGCAGCGCACAAGCCGCCACGCCGATAACTGGGCTCGCAGTCTAAGGCCAAACACACGCCTCACTCGGGAATCATCTTCCAGGAAAACTCACGACATGCGGGGGAGACTCCACCACACACACATCGATACACGGTGACTCGATCAAGCGTAACACGAAATCCCAGAACAGGTGGGGTCACCCGGACCCACCACACCTATGGGCACGCTAATTGAGGTAACACGGTGCTCTCGACACCCTCAAACCAAGGACACAAAACCTTCGGGGTGTCTGGGATATTCACGAGACCGTAGGTCGACCACTAGGTCCCAACCGGGTCGACCAGGGACCTACACAACGCGAAACGATCGCGGCAAGCACGAAGAACCACTTCGGCACAACACAGTGCCTGGTGGTCTATCTTTGGGCCGTCACAGGTGTAACGGTCCAAGGTTAGACCGTCACAGCACCCTGACGGTCCAACTCAGGAGCGCCAGACATTCGGTGAAAACCCGACTGTGGCGCGCCAACCCTGGTGCGTCACATGCCCTGACGCACCCAACATAGTGCGTCAGAAGACAAGAAGAAACCGGCTGTGACGCACTCCACTCGGGGCATCACAGTCTCTGACGGACCAACACAGGCGCGTCAGAAGACGGGATGAAACCTGCTGTGACGCACACCCCTCGGGGCATCACAACCTCTAACGGTCCTTCCCAGGAGCGTTAGGAGGTGGGGACGCGTCCGCTCTGACGCTCCCACACAGGGGCGTCACAAGGCTCTGACGCCTCACCCTGGGTGCATCAGAGGCCTTGACCCCCAACTGTTAAAACCACAACGATCGACTGCCAACGGCCGGATCGGCACCTGACGGTCCAACCTAGGTGCATCACACACGCCCTGACAGTCTATCGTGGGACCGTTAGGCCCACAGACCACCCTATTGGCAAAACATGCCATGTGACGCACCCACCTTGGGGCGTCACAGGCTGTGACGGTCACTGGAAGGACCGTCACACCGTTCCGACGGTGGAACGGCGGGAAACGACCCAAAAATCATCCCACGCCCCCATACCTCCACGGGAGAGGGGGAAAATAAGGGAGAAGCCCCCAAATAGCCCATATCATGCATCTACGGCCTTGGATCGGCAAAAAAATGCGATGAAACGAGAGATCGGCCCACAAGCCCTAAAACATGGAATTTTCCCAAACATCCTCGATTTCACTCGCTCGACTCACCACGACCTACAAAACGTGCGGGAAAGGAAATGCACGAGCTGGGGGTCCATCTCCCTACCTCCACCGAAGAAATGACGCGCCGAGGACGCCGATCCACGAAGAAATCGCCGCGAAACCCTCGCCGGCTCAGGAACGCGCCACCGAGCTTCCACGCACCTCCATCCCCTGATCCTCGACCCATCCTCACCGTCCTCCTCGCTCGCGTCGCCCTGCCGCGCCCCCGTCGCCCTGCCGCGCCCCCGTCTCACTCCGTCGGTCGCCGGAGAAGAGAGGGTGAGAAGAGAGCGTGGGAGAAGAGAGAGAGAGGGAGAGAGTGAGAAATGAGAGGGGAGAGAGAGAAAGGGTTAATATATATAGAAAAACTCAAAAATTCCAAAAATTTAAAAAATTATGAAAAATTACCTCTGCGATCCTCGGGAGGAGCACAACACGCCGGTACAGTCCCAGAGTCAGATAATGCCATGGTTTTCCCTGCACATAGTTCCGAAGGCGCATCAGGAAAAAACACGTGTAAAACATAAAATACGCTCCGAGATCCACTAAAACGATCCAAAAAATATCTGGAAAATCCGGGGCATTACAGACCTCCCCCTTAAAAGAATTTCGTCCTTAAAATTCAGGACTAGCAACAAACCACAGGGGAAGAACGCCGAACCAACTGATAACGATGTCAGAGCCCCAGCACGGAAAGCCTGGATTCTCACAAAAGCACCGATCCCGAGGGACAATCATGAACGACACCTCGCTCCGCATGTCGCGCACACCGGCCATCAGAGCAGGCATACATGACAAAAGCCACCCATGGCACCGCTGCCACCAACTCGCTCACTGAGGAGACACATCCCCCGACATGAGCAACCGCTACCGATCCATCCAATGGTCAGCAGACAAACACACATCAGCTTCACAACCAGCTGACAGGTCGCACACCCTTCTCAAGGGAACAACCAATACAGAGCCTCCATCAGCTCACGCAGCCATCTCAACAGACCGCAACCTGAACATCGGCTCAACACCAAGAAGCACCCCACACCTGGCAAGCCGAAAGCCAGACATACCACCATGCCAACTCTTCCAGAGCCCAGAAGACAAACTTCGACAGAGCCCAGATCTCGTTCGTAAAGGCACATCACGGAAACGACCACCAAAGGTCTCACCGGTACACGGCTCTCACTGCTCATGATGCACAACCAACAGCATCTTCTGTCTGTGAAAAGACCATCCACTAGTCGCCAGATACACGTCAACGGGAAACCTCCACCGGCCCAACAGGCACGATCCAACCCACAGCCGGTCATCCACTGACTCACACACAGACAATTACCACATCTCAAGCTGCACTTCTCTCGGACACCGCATGCAATCTCGATCATCGCGCCAACTCGACCCTCTCGGGGGCACGATGAAATCAAGTGACAAGATCCTGGCGTCTTCGGTCATCACTTCACTAGACTCGGACTTACAGGGAAACCATTCCATGCTGGTCACCAAACCAAGGATAACCATTGCAACACCAACGTCCCATCAAGGACTACCAATCCGATGCCAATCTTACAGCAACCTGGTCGCCAATGCTGCGGCCAATGCACACGGGTCCCCAAGCAATTCACATCTTACCGTGGTCGACTACGAGACTAGCCTTACCAATCACTCGCAGCTACCAACAGGAACCCAAAATATCTCAGAGATCACTTCCTCAAAATGTGATCTCAACAGAGGACACAACTTCCAATACAAGTCGGGCACCAAGCCACCGACTCTGACCAACACGTCCTCAACCTCCGTCAGGCGACATCCTCAACAACCCCATCCGAGTCTAATACTGACGCCTGACACGGCTTTCATCACATGAATAGGGTACTCATGCGGCGCACTGGCCAGCACATTCCCCAATGCTCCATCCTGTCAGTGTCAAGAATCATGATACCTCGAGCAACGGCACGGCAACAACACGTTTCACATCGAGGAACCAATCCTCCAATGCTCAACGCAAACTCAGAAAATCTGCCCGTAGCAACCAATGCTACGATCCAGAACCTGTGGGTTATGGTCCCACCAGGATTCCGTTGTGCACTCTGATACACACGCGCACAGCCAAGAATGCGAACACCGCCCAACCAGCACTCGTCCTTTCGGAAAAGTGCCAGCACCTTCGTGAGAAACAAAGCGGAAAACAAACACAAATCCTTAAGCCAGCTGCCGACTGTACTGCACCTTATGGACTCTAATCACTGCAATATTTCAAATTCCTATGTACATCCACGACCACCGCTCTGATACCATATGTAACGACCCAAGATCCGGATACCGGAAAGGCCCGATACCATTCGAATCCTGACCCGCCGCCCACGAGCCGAGAGGGCTCGGAATGGCTAAAAGGAGTGTGGAGGCACAAAGAAATAGGAAATAAAGTAGGACAATTCAACCATTAACAGAAATAAATAAACAACTACTACTACAACAGAGTCCAATCTAACAGAAAGTGCAGTCTAAAGTAGTAAAAACGAACCACATGCCAAGTGAACACTCGGCACAACGAGCTGGCAATTGAGAACCTTTGAACAGCATCCTCGAACCAAGAGTAAGAACTGCCACACTATGGACGCACTAAAATTCGCTTGTTCAGGTGGTTCGTCTATTAAGTGTGTGGGCGTGCCAGTCACCAAAGTGATAATTTATTCGGGCCCCAAAGAGCCCATGGTGCGCTCGATCTGACTTCGTCAGACGATTGTGTAGTTCATGTCGGGACCAACACCCGTCGCGCCATAAAGGTCACGGCGTCATTTACATCCCCCATACGAGGGAACACCCATGATTAATCGCCAAGATTCAGGGCCTCATGGCCAAGAAATTAATTGCACGAAAGGTCTATTAGGAAGTATCGAAACCCCCGTATGAGGGTAAGAAGAAAACATTCGCGATCATGTCGGTCGTGTACTGACCATTTAATGTTCGGACGAATGTCCGGCTCGAGAAAATCGCGGTTGTCGCGGGAAAACCGGAACGCATGTAAGCTGAGGTACGGCAAATTTATTGTTCGGAAGAGCGGAAAACGTTCAGCCGAGCCTCGGTTGGAGCGGTCAAAAACCAGTAAATATGTTGGCCCGGTGCAAGAGCAAGCTGCGACCATACTGCGGTGGGCCCCCCGCAGTCGAAACAAGACTTGCATGAGCGTCATTAATATTTCCGGTGCCAAGGGGCAACGAGGGAATATCCTTTGAATCGGCTGAAAGGCCCTGTGTCTAGGGAAGCAGACGTTCGAAACGTGTCGGTCATTCGGGAGACCGTTTAATATTCAGACGGGTGTCCGGCTTGAGAGTATCATAATCGTCGCAGGAGGACCTGGAACATATGTATGTTGTGATACGGTAAATACATTATTCCGAGACACTGAAAATATTCGGTTAAATCTCCATTAGTGTAGCAGGAAACTAGCGAATTTATTGGCCCGGTGCGAGATCGAGTCGGGACCATACCGGGGGCGCCTCCCGCGGTCCAAACGGGGCTTGCGTGGGCATCATTAATGTTCCCGGTGCCGGAGGGCAACGGGGAAGAGTCCCGGGACTAGATTCCAAAATCCAAAACATGTTCAAAGGAAGCAAGCTATAGGCCGAGGGCGTGGGTCAGACAATGACCATAATCGGGACGGACCCGAGGTCCAAGCACAGCCCACAAAGGCCTTATTGATATTCCCGTATAGGGTCCAGGGATGACAGGAGCCATCTCGTTCTATTCAGAGTTCTGTCAGTCACTTGCGGACCACTTGATATTCGGATAAGGGTCCATATTGAAGGTGCGACGTGGATAGGAACAACCCCGTACAAGTGTATGCCGAGTTTACGGCAATTTTAATAAAAGGGCGTGAACGAATCCCGATAGGGTGAATCCGATTTGACGAGCTATCGGCCCAGAGTAATGCTGGGTCATGACCACGTCGGGGTAGGAGCTGTCGGCCATGTTGGTTGCTCACGGGTCTTTTCATGTTCAGACACAGGTCCATGATAGAAACGCGGCGAAAACCGAGGCGAACCCGTTCAAATGTTTGCCGAACGTGCGGCAATTTTAGTAGTGGCTCGGAGGGGATCCGACCTGAGGAATGAGTTCGGTCTGATTGGAATGTCGGCCCAAGACTAGGTCGGGGCCTGGCCATGTCGGGATAATTCCCAAGACTCAGGCCCAACCTGAAAGGGCGGCATTGTTGTTCCTTCAGCATCGGGTCACGGGAGAGACGGGGCTGCAACATAGATTTTACCATTTTCTTTATCTGGGCTTTAAATTATGTGCATATATATATTATTGCTTATTGCCCTTTTATGTATTTATTCTGGATGATTTCTCCATTTTGTTTATTATTATCACTATTATATTTTCCCTTTCCTTTTTTACTATTATTATTATTATTATTTCACATTTTTTGTTTATTTCTCATATATATATATATTCCAGTTTATTTATTTATCATAATTTTTATTAATTTATTATCATTATTATCATTATCATTATCATGACATATTTATATATGTTTATATATATTTATTTTGGAAGGAAAAGTGGGCCGTTGGGGGCAGAAAGGGTGTACCGGCGAAGGTTGGGAGAGCGTACCGGAGAGGGGCTGGGAGAGTGTACCGGGTAGGTTAGAGGGTCCCGGAGAAGCGCCAAGAGAGTATGCCGGGGAGGGAGTTGGCGGGCGTGCCGGGCTAACTCGAAGTCTGTACATCGTGTGCTAGCACACGCGCAGAGTCTGTACATCGTCCATTTACTGCAACTCAAAGTCTGTACACTGGCTACTAGCACACACGAAGTCTGTACGTCCCTCAGCCCAAAGTCTATACATTGGCTGGTCGCTGCGACCCGAAGTCTGTACATCGACTGGTTGCTGCATACAAAGTCTGTACATCCTTCAGCTCAAAGTCTGCACATTGCAGCTCAAAGTCTATACATTGGCCAGCCCAAAGTCTGCACGTTGGCCAGCTCAAAGTCTATACACTGGCCAATAAAAAGGCTATACATTGTGCATTGGCAGCAGCTCAAAGTCTATACATTATCCATTGGCTGCAGTTACAAGTCTATACATTGGCCAGCTCAACGTCTGAACGTTGGCCAGCTTAAAGTCTATACATTGTAGCTCAAAGTCTATACATTGTATCTCAAAGTCTATACATTGTCCATTGGTTGCAATTCAAAGTCTATACATTGGCCAACCCAAAGTCTGTACGTTGGCCAGCTCAAAGTCTATACATTACAGCTCAAAGTCTGTACGTTGCCCATTGGCTGCAGTTCGAAGTCTGTACATTGCAGCTCAAAGTCTGTACATCAGCCAACCCAAAGTCTACACATTGGCCATTGGCCGGAGTTCAAAGTCTATACATTGGCCAGCCCAAAGCCTGTACATTGGCCAACATAAAGTCTATACATTACATCTCAAAGTCTGTACATTCCAGCTCAAAGTCTGTACATTGCAGCTCAAAGTCTGTACATTAGCCATTGGCTGGAGTTCAAAGTCTATACATTGGCCAGTCCAAAGTCTGTACATTGGCCAACCCAAAGTCTGTACATTGGCCAACCCAAAGTCTATACATTACAGCTCAAAGTCTGTACATTGCAGCTCAAAGTCTATACATTAGCCATTGGCTGGAGTTCAAAGTCTATACATTGGCCAGTCCAAAGTCTGTACATTGGCCAACCCAAAGTCTATACATTGTTCAAAGTCTGTACATTACAGCTCAAAGTCTGTGCGTCAGCCAACCCAAAGTCTATACATCAGCCATTGGCTGGAGTTCAAAGTCTATACATTGGCCAGCTCGAAGTCTGTACGATGGCCAACTCGAAGTCTATACATTGCAGCTCAAAGTCTGTACATTGTAGCTCAGAGTCTGTACATTGGCCATTGGCTGCAGCTCAAAGTCAATACATTGGCCAACTCAAAGTCTGTACGTTGGCCAGCTCGAAGTCTACACATTGCAGCTCAAAGTCTGTACATTGCTTGTTGCTGCGTTCGTGCCTCAACCTACCAAGTCTATACATTGGTTTCTATTTCTGGGAGACGGTGGAAGAAGAGGTAAGACAGGGAGATAGATGAGGGAGAGACAAAGGGTGTACCGGTGGGGGGAGAGAGTATGATGGTGAGGGAGAGAGTGTACCGGTGAGGGGGGGAATGGAGTGTGCCGGTCAGAGGGAGAGTAAGAAAGAGAGTGGGACGGTGGGGAGGTGTGTACCGGTGAGGGAGAGACGGTGGGAGTGTACCGGCGAAGGAGGATGGGAGTGTACCGGTGAGGGGAAGGTTGAAACGGAGGAGGAGTGTGCCGGTGAGGAGCCAAGAAGGTGTGCTGTTGAAGGGCTAATAGGGTCCACCGGTGAAGGCTGGAACAGACATATCGATGAAGGCCCACTCCCCTACTACTTGCTTTAAGGCTGTTCTTTTCTTCTTTTCTTTGGGTTTTGAGTAGTTTTATACAAGTCTTTCCTTCATTTCCTCACAGCCTATTCTTTATAATATTTTGTTGTTCCATTTGTTGGTTGCTTCCTTTTATCCTTTTAATATGTTATCGTTTCTAGCGAAAATTCGGCAGCATCTCCCCTTGACCCGAGCGTAAGGGAGATAAAGGGAACACGCCCACAGGGAGTGGCGGAACCCGTCAACTGGAGGTGGGTGCCCAAAGGCGGCAGCACCTTTGATGGGAATCGACACCGAGCCTGTACCTTTTCTATTGCATTTATGTCCTTTTAATTTTTGTTTATATCCTGAGAAAGTATGTACGCAAATGTAAGGCTTTATAAGCCAATGAGTCATTCCCATGGATTGTGTGGATTTGTGTGCAAATGTGTAGTAGGTCCAGCTAGGGGGCCCCCTCCCCTTCCCCATTGGTCCACCTCATCCATATGGGGCTGGTCAACCATCCTAGGTGGCCATCTAGAAGGTTTGATGTCTAATTGACCACATGGGAGACAAAGGGGTTAAAATTTCAAAGGTATGCCACCTACCTTACCTACCTAGTCAAAGGAGTGCCCCATCCATATGTAATTTATTTATTTTGAGTTTTGACCACATGGGGGAATAAAATGGCCCATTTCCCACGAAATTATCAGCCCCCCACCCCTTGCCATTTTCTATATAAGCCTATGTATATTATCATTAGAAATTAATGAAGAAATGAAGAGAAAATTGTCAGAAAATCAAGAGTGTTCTTGAGCTCCTCCTCTCTCCCTCTGGTTCCTCTCCTCCAACCTCAAGTTCTAGAGTGATTCTACCTTCTATCATCCCCTCTCAACCTCCGGTGATCGTCTGTGCCGCCGCCGCCGCCGTTCGTGCCGCCATCGAGCCGCCTCTGCAGTTCTGTCTTCGTCCGACCACAGCAGCTTCCACGAATTGTTTGTCTCAGCCACGAGCTTGGATTGATCTGAATTTTTTATGGTGTGTTCATACCTTGCATCCAAAGATTCACCTAAATTTTCACGCCAAAGTTTCATCGTTTAGTATTTTTACATTTTCGTCCAACCTGTCATCCCAGATCTTCCAGGTTTCTATGTACATTGACAGAACCTCTGAGTTCTCCCCCTCCAACCATCTTTTTGATTTGTCCAAACCCTCCAAATTTTACTGGGAGTTCTGTCCATCACCCCCTACCTTCACAAATTTTCTTAGTTTTTTATCAGACTTCTATCTATTTTTAGAAATTCGTGTTCTTCCTCTGTTACAGTGTTTTTAGTCAGATCCCAGATCCGACCACCCTCTACTTCCAAAATAATAACAAATCACCACCACCTCCAAATCTAGATCCAAAAATAGTCATGGTTTCCATGTTCGATTTCATACAACCTTGCTGAAGAACACATCTTCAAATTCGAACATCTACTTTACGGTCAAAGGAAATCAACAGGAAAGTTCTCTACAGATCTGAGTCTTCGGTTACTGTACAACAGTAGCATATAAAATTCGCCAACACAAAGTACAAATCTGGTAAATTTTTCTAAAGGCCACTAGATTGCAGTACTTCAAAGCAGCTTTCCAACGGCTCTGATCTCGTAGCATTCTGACACCGGTGCTGATCGCAGCGTCCGTTCTCGCCGGAGCGCGCGCTGAAATACAGAACCGGCAGATTTTCGATCGGTTTTTTCGACCGGTGCCGAACGGAGCCGCCCGGCCTCCGGCCGGCGAACCAGCATGCCGCCAGCCCGGGGAGCGCTTCTCCAAGTGTCTCCACTACAGCGGTACCACCGGGTCCCACACGGCCCCTCCGGACAGCACGTGGACCCCACGGTCGTGAACATGCGTGTAGCCAAATCAACACACGAAGCTGCCCGTCAACCCGAATTCGGTCCTCCCGGGCCCATTTGTATAGCCCTTTACCTCCCTGCGTGGAGTGGGCATGTTCCCATTGCTGTAATTATTGTGTGTTAAGTTTCCCGGGAGTACGAGTTTTCGGCCGGGTCCGTCGTCCCCACGCCGAGTGCGTGGAGGTATCGCCTTCACTCCTTACTTGGCATTTTACTTAATTTCATATATGCTTGTTTATGCCGCTGCTAGAGAGCATGTGTAGGGATATCTAGCTCGCTTTATATATTCATTACCGCTGCTGCGAGAGAGTGCGACACCGTCCCATGACCCGATCCGGGCACACGAGAGAGCCGATCACCCTAGCTCATTGCCGGTTTCTCAACCGCGCACGTCCGACGCTTCCCTCGTTAAGGGGCAGTCACGAGCTTGTCGTGTCCGTGTCTCGTCCCGCATCAATTTGGTATTAGAGCGAGTTGAGTCTAGGGTGTCAAAAAAAAATGTCATTTACGTCTAGTCATTAGTCGGTTTAAGTCGAGTCTAGGATCATCATATTTCTAAAACACAAAAAAGTGTCTTTTTACATTTACATCCCTTTACTCGGTATATCAAAAGGTGTTGTCCGAACGTTAGGCTACGCCTATCGGGAAGGCCGCACACTTGCGCGAGTGACCTTCGGGTCAATTATCTCCGCCACGTACCAAGTCTTGGTTTACGTCTAGGGTCCTTAGTGTGCATGCATTCCAACTTTGCATTACTTAGGGTCGTGTCTAGTGTCTTGCCCAAATGACCTTGCATATCCATTCCTAGGGATCCATTCCCGTATTTTGGCAACTATGGCCCACCCTTGTCGACCCGTCCAAGGTGATAGGTTCGTGTCCGAGTATATTCGGGCATATCATAAGTATTGGTTGGAACATGGCTTGGGAGAGGAGAGCAACACGGCCGCATTTCAGTTCCGGAGAGGTTTGTGCCTTCACTTCCAATTGGAATGTCTTATCCGCAATGCATTCTCTCTAGCGGAATCCTATACGGTCAATCTAGTGGTCGAATCATTTGAGTCACACTTCTCTCGGTATGGTGGCTTTCGACAAGCATCCACCTCCCAGCCGCCTACACCATGGCCTTCACCACTCGAGAGAGTTCCAATGTCATCCATCTCTATTTCCGAATTTGATTCAGAATCCTCTCATTTGGAACCACCAAGGCCCGAGCCACCCGTATTTCTAACGGGTACGCTTTTCATAGCCGAGCCGCTTCTTAGTTGGCTCAAGGATGGATTGGTCCCACCTCCCTTCCCATCAATGGACCCCACACTACCACTAGTGTCAAGCAACTCATTTCATACCACCTTCCGATCTCGTCACTATGTGGACACATTGGACGACCTTCTTAAAGGGTTAGACCGGCAGTTGACCTTTACACATTTATTGGCCCGAGACTTCGACCAACCCACTAGTCGTAGCTTCACCCATCCGGACATAGGGTCCATTACCTCCGTATGTACCGCGGGTTGTGTTACCACGGAGGTTCTTCTACTTCTCCCGCTACCGGATGAGCCCAACTTCATTACTTTTCTTCCGAGGGAGGAGTCATATCTCCTATACACGGTCCCATCTATCACGATGGATGGAGGTGACCCTCACCTTCATGAATTCCAAACATGGGACTATGTAACGGAGGAACCGAGGGGTCACGCTTTCTTTGACCCATTCGACCCCTACTCTAGTGGGCCCCATGACCCATCACTTCCTTCATACCTTATCGGGTAAGTCCACTTTCACACCCCTTTCCCACCGGTCGGGTCATCTACATCAACCAAGCCCGTCCACGATACACCTACACCCGGTTCTTCCACACCCGGCTTCCCTAGCCCTCCCATGTCTCCCAAATCCAAAGGGCCGTCCATGGATGACTGGGTCATACTTGGACATTTAGGTGTACCTCATGCCACTCATCTCCGGTTACGTCAAATGCATGCATGGCACACATTCGGGTGTCCTGGTCCGCCGTCGCCCATGTACGGGTCGGACTAACAGTAGGTTTGTCTCGAGTCATGCATGAGTCAGTATTGTCTCTTCTTTGTGTGGTTTGTTTGCATGGTTTGTGTGTCGTTTGTTTATCTGCATGTGTCTTATGCCAGCTCGTCGATGTCAGTCCCTTATGAGTGTGAAGCGAGTCGACTCACTCGATGAGTATGGGATCGGTTCTACATCTATATCCGGATCAGTCACCTACAGGGACTCAGCGGTGATTCCTAGTGAGTCTTCAAGCTACTTCCTTCCCTTTTGAGAGTGCCCCACCCGGAGTGTCCACCTTTAGCCCATAGCAGTCTGCGCATATCGAGTATATATGGAATGAGCAGGTGACGGTCACTTGGAGTGTAGCGTACCCGCGCTACTCGCCACGGTGACGGATCTGCCGGAGTACTCGAGCATCCATACCCCTACTCGACGGGGTCGAGTTCCTCCCACCCGAAGAGAGTTGATGGGAATCGACACCGAGCCTGTACCTTTTCTATTACATTTATGTCCTTTTAGTTTTTGTTTATATCCTTGGGAAAGTATGTACGCAAATGTAAGGCTTTATAAGCCAATGAGTCATTCCCATGGATTGTGTGGGTTTTTGTGCAAATGTGTAGTAGGTCCATCTAGGGGGCCCCCTCCCCTTCCCCATTGGTCCACCTCATCCATGTGGGGCTGGTCAACCATCCTAGGTGGCCATCTAGAAGATTTGATGTCTAATTGACCACATGGGAGACAAAGGTGTTAAAATTTCAAAGGTAGGCCACCTACCTTACCTACCTAGTCAAAGGAGTGCCCAATTCATATGTAATTTATTTATTTTAAGTTTTGACCACATGGGGGAATAAAATGGCCCATTTCCCACGAAATTATCAGCCCCTCACCCCTTGCCATTTTCTATATAAGCCTATGTATAGTGTCATTAGAAATTAATGAAGAAATGAAGAGAAAATTGTTGAAAAATCAAGAGTGTTCTTGAGCCCCTCCTCTCTCCCTCTGGTTCCTCTGCTCCAACCTCAAGTTCTAAAGTGATTCTACCTTCTATCATCCCCTCTCAACCTCCGGTGATCATCTGTGCCGCCGCCGCCGCCGTTCGTGCCGCCATCGAGCCGCCTCTGCAGTTTTATCTTCGTCCGACCACAGCAGCTTCCACAAATTTTTTGTCTCAGCCACGAGCTTGGTTTGATCTGAATTTTTTATGGTGTGTTCAGCCCTTGTAGCCAAAGATCCACCTAAATTTTCACGCCACAATTCCATCGTTTAGTATTTTTACATTTTCGTTCAACCTGTCATCCCAGATCTTCCAGGTTTCTATCTACAGTGACAGAACCTCTGAGTTCTCCCCCTCCGACCATCTTTTTGATTTGTCCAAACACTCCAAATTTTACTGGAAGTTATGTCCATCACCCCCTACCTCCATAAATTTTCTTAATTTTTTATCAGACTTATATCTATTTTTAAAAATTCGTGTTCTTCCTCTGATACAGTATTTTTAGTCAGATCCCAGATCCGACCACCCTATACTTCCAAAATAAGAACAAATCACCACCACCTCCAAATTTAGATCCAAAAATAGTCCTGGTTTTCTTGTTCGATTTCCTACAACCTTGCTGAGGAACACATCTTCCAATTCGGACATCTACTTTACGGTCAAAGGCAATCAACAGGAAAGTTCTCTGCAGATCTGAGTCTTCGGTTACTGTACAACAGTAGCATATAAAATTCGCCAACATAAAGTACAAATCTGGTGAATTTTTCTGAAGGCCACTAGATTGCAATACTTCAAAGCAGCTTTCCAACGGCTCTGATCTCGTCGCATTCCGACACCGGTGCTGATCGCAGTGTCCGTTCTCGCCGGAGCGCGTGCTGAAATACAGAATCGGCATATTTCCGATCAGTTTTTCCGACCGGTGCCGAACGGAGCCGCCCGGCCTCCGGCCGGCGAACCAGCATGCCGCCAGCCCGGGGAGCGCTTCTCCAAGTGTCTCCACTACAGCAGTACCACCGGGTCCCACACGGCCCCTCCGGACAGCACGTGGGCCCCACGGTCGTGAACACGCGTGTAGCCGAATCAACACACGAAGCTGCCCGTCAACCCGAATTCGGTCCTCCCGGGCCCATTTGTATAGCCCTTTACCTCCCTGCGTGGAGTGGACATGTTCCCATTGCTGTAATTATTGTGTGTTAAGTTTCCCGGGAGTACGAGTTTTCGGCCGGGTCCGTCGTCCCCACGCCGAGCGCGTGGAGGTATCGCCTTCACTCCTTACTTGGCATTTTGCTTAATTTCATATATGCTTGTTTATGCCGCTGCTAGAGAGCATGTGTAGGGATATCTAGCTCGCTTTATCTATTTATTACCGCTGCTGCGAGAGAGTGCGACACCGTCCCATGACCCGATCCGGACACACGAGAGAGTCGATCACCCTAGCTCATTGCCGGTTTCTCAACCGCGCACGTCCGACGCTTCCCTCGTTAAGGGGCAGTCACGAGCTTGTCGTGTCCGTGTCTCGTCCCGCATCAACCTTTAATGAAACTTCAGAAAACCTCGGAGAAAACAACGAGCGGGAGACCTCTAAGACTGGATAGGGTGGACTGGGGGTTAGCCAAGGCGTACCGGCCAAGGACGAGCACAGGGTGCTTGAGGGGTGTACCGGACTAGGGAGAGGCCAGACGTACCGCTGAAGCACCAAGGGGAGGTGTACCGCTGGAGGGCTACTATGGGTGTGCCGGCCAAGGTGCCAGAAGGGTGTGCCGCTGGGGGAAAGTGCAGGTGTGCCGCTGAAGGCGCATAAGGGTGTGCCGGCCAAGGAGCCAGAAGGTGTACCGCTGGACGGGGGTGCAGGCGCACCGGGCAAGGCCCCCAAAAGGGGATGGCGTGCTAATGGGGCAGGGGCATTGGGCTGATCAAGCCCATGAGGAAAAGATTTTTGGGAGGTGGCTCCAAGGGCAGGCAAGGGACTTGCAGGTGGGCTTCTACCAGAAGATCACAACGCGGAGGGGCTGTGCACTGGAAAGGCTCACGACCTCATACCACCCGAGGTGGTGCAGTGTCTGGAGGAAACTGTTGGCAGGAGGAGTTAAGGAAAACACCGGGAAGCGAAGGGAAAAATGATCAAACGCACTGCGGCCCAAAACAATGAGACAAAGAGAAAACCCACTGAGGGGGGAGATCTTCATTCATGGGAAATAATGGGCCGTAGCCACCCGTATACATCACAAAACATGCCCGAGCTAAGGCTATAGGGAAGAAGGAAAACCTAAGAATAAAGGAATAGAGAGGGGGAAAACAGAGAAACAAAAGAGGAGGAGGTGTTGGGGATCGAAGCAGGGACGATCGTCCACTGCTCTTTCCCCCACCTTCCCCTACTACATCAAGCCCTCTCTCTCTCTTACTCTCTTCTCGTTGCCTGGTGGCTGTCGGAAGACTCCACGCCGGAGCCCTCTCCCTTTTCTTCTCTCTTCTTCTTCTTCTCGTATGTAACCCCCTCTATTCGTCTCTGCCTCTGGGTCTCTTCTCCGTCTGTCCTCCTTTTTTTTCTTCTCCGGAATGGGAGGGGTTTTATACCCCCAGCAACGGGAGCCCTGGAGCACGGCCGTCGAGGGCGGGAAGCGGCTGGTGATGACGTGGTTTGACTTCCCATGTCCTGGCTGTCAGGGGAGTAGCCTGCGTGGCCCAACCATTGGTTGACACCTCGGACAGCTCACTACGCGCCAATGATACGTAGGGCATGGGCTTCACGTCGTTCGGCCGTTGAAACGCCTTCGCGATGTGCCGCTGGCGGGCTCAATAAGTGTGCCGCAAGAGGGCCAAAAAGGCGTGCCGCTGAAGCCCCAAATGGGCGTGCCGCTGAAGGCCAGAAATAGTGTGCCGTTGAAGGCTTGAAATAGTGTGCCATTCAAGGCTTGAAATAGTGTGCCGTTGAAGGCTTGAAATAGTGTGCCGTTGAAGGCCTGAAATAGTGTGCCGTTGAAGGCTTGAAATAGTGCGCCGTTAAAGGCTTGAAATAGTGCGCCGTTGAAGGCTTGCAGGGTGTGCCGTTGAAAGGGCACAAGGGCGTGCCGCTGAAGGCCCAGGGGTGTACCGCTGGAGGGCCAAAAGGCTGTGCCGCTGAAGGCCCAAGGGGTGTACCGTTGAAGGGCCAAAAGGCTGTGCCGCTGAAGGGCTAAAATGGGCAGTTCTGAGCCCGTTGTGAGTACAAGTTGTGGCCCATTTAATTTTCTTCGAGGCCCATGGATTGTGGGGGCTCTTGGTGGTTGATTTCTCTTCACTGTCGTGACTCCGGAGACGGCTTCACGGCAGTGTGCATATTTGGGGAGTCCGAATGACCAGTCCCTCCGGGGCTTCTTCACTCGGTGCCGTTGTTAATGCTGGGATGAGCTGGATATCTGTGCGTGCAATTTTTGGTGTCCACAAATGCCCCCCACCCACGGGTAGCGCAGGTGAAGGATGAGTCGAGCGGTACCCGCGGGTGTACTGGTCTCTTTTCTCTTCATCGGCACCAACGGGGTGTCGGGAGCTGACGTAGCATGCTTGTCTCTTCTCCTCTTCATCAGTGCCGACAGGGCGTCGGGAGCCGCCGTAGCGTGTTGGTCTCTTCTTCTCTTTTGCATCAGTGCCGACAGGGCGTCGGGCGCTGACATGGTATGCTGGTCTCTTTGTCTCTTCGTCAGTGCCGACGGGGTGTCGGGAGCTGTCATGGTTTGTTGATCTCTTTGTCTCTTCACCAGTGCCGACAGGGTGTCGTGAGCTGACCTGGTTTATTGATCTCTTTGTCTCTTCGTCAGTGCTGACAAGGTGCCGGGAGCTGACCTGGTTTGTTGGTCTCTTTGTCTCTTCGTCAGTGCCGACAAGGTGCCGGGAGCTGACCTGGTTTGTTGGTCTCTTTGTCTCGTCGTCAGTCTCTTCGTCAGTGCCGACAGGGTGCCGGGTGCTGACCTGGTTTGTTGGTCTCTTTGTCTCTTCGTCAGTGCCGACAGGGTGTCGGGAGCTGACCTGATTTGTTGATCTCTTTGTCTCTTCGTCAGTGCCGACGGGGTGTCGGGAGCCGACCTGGTTTGTTGGTCTCTTTGTCAGTGTCGACAGGGTGCCGGGAGCTGACCTGATTTGTTGGTCTCTTTGTCTCTTCGCCGACAGGGTGCCGGGAGCTGACCTGGTTTGTTGGTCTCTTTGTCTCTTCGTCAGTGCCGACAGGGTGCCGGGAGCTGACATAATATGTTGGTCTTTTCGTCTCTTTTCTCTTTTTCCCTTTTTTTTGAACCACATTACCGGTACAAGCGCCCTTTCGAGTTTTCGCCGGCACCGGCCCCCTCTTGCTTTTGCCCATGCCCTCTCAGGTTTTCGCGTGGCGGAGTACCCGATTTTGCCTGCAGCGCCCCTTCGGGTTTTCGCCACAGCTGGGTTGTTGCCATTTTTGCCCTTGTCCCTGAGTAGGGGCAAGTCCGGCAGGGCACCTCTATTTTAAGCCCCTTTCTCTTATTTATTATGTATATATAAATATATATATATTTTTGACAAGTGGGTGATATGTAATGGTTGGCTAGGGCCCGAGGCCTTGCGTCGAAAGGCACGGCTCACTCGTTGGCAAGAAGATAATGCCAACGCAACGGGAGAATTCCTGCCGATTTGGACGTAAGGTCCGTAATGGCAGTATCGTGTGAGAGCGGGTGGCTAGGGCACGAAGCCTTGCACCGGAAAAGGACTTATTTGTTGGCAAGGGACTAACGCTAATGCAGGGTGGAGCCGTCTTTGCCCGTGCGGATGCCCGTCGATACGTAGGGGCGTGCGGACGGGAGACATATGTATACACACACACATATATATATATATCATTATTATTGTTGTTTTCTCTTCTTTCTCTCTCTCTCTCTTTTTTTCTTTTTTTTTATTTTCTTCCCTCTCTTTTTTTCTTCTTTTCTTTTTTTTCTTCGAAATCCCCCCCTCTCTTCCTTTTTGCTTTCTTTTTTTTATCCATTCTCTTCCTCTTTTACCGTCTCTCCTCTTTATTTCCCCTTTTTTTCTCTTTTTTTTGCTCGCCGTATAAAGGGGGCGGGGGTGGCGTGCCGCTTAAGGGCTGGCTAGAGCGTGCCGCCGGGACGCTTGAAGGGCGCACTGGGAGATAGCATAGGAGGGTGTGCCGCGTAAGGCACTCCGAAGGTGTGCGGGCGCCTGGGAGCGTGCCGCTGAGGGGGCGTGAGGCTGTGCTGCTGAAGGGCGCTGGGAGTGTGCCCTGAAGGGCGTACCGCTGGAGGCTTCACAATGGGTGTGCCGCTGAAGGGCTTGCTGGCTAATGCGCCGTTGGAGCACTTCAAGAGTGTTTCCTTTTCTTCTTTCCTTATTTTCACCTTCTCTTCTCTTTTCTCCTCCTCTATATTCCCCTGCACGTAAACATGGGGTGAGAAATTATTTAGTGTCCCCAAATCAAGAAAGCGGGCTGCGAAATCCGAAATTTGGGGAGCAGGCTGCCAGAGCCAAAACTGGGAAGGTAGGCTGCGAGAGCCGAAGGGAAGCAGGCCAGAAGAGCCAAAGTCGGGAAGCGGGCCGCATAGGCCGAATTGGGGGAGCAGCTTATGAAAGTCAAGGATATTGGGAAGCGGGCTGCAAGAGCCGAACTTATGGGAAGTGGGTCGTGAAGGCCGAATTCCAGGAAGCATGCTACAAGAGCCAGAATTGGGAAAGCGGGCCATGGGGGCCGAGGTAAACAAGCTACAATAGCTAAAGTTGTTGGGAAGCGGGCTGCAAGAGCCAAAATTATGGGAAGCGGGCTGTGAAGGTCGAATTCCGGGAAGCAGGCCGTGAAGGCCAGAATCGAGAAAGCGGGCCATGGGGGCCGAGGTAAGCAGGCTACAAGAGCCAAAGTTGTTGGGAAGCGGGCTGCAAGAGCCGAAATTATGGCGTAAGATGTGGAAGCCCAAATCGGGGAAGCGGATTATAGAAGCCGGAGTTGGGAGATTAACGAGCCGCGAGGGCAAGAGGTAGGCCATGGGGGGGGGCAAGATTGGGCTCTACGAGCCAGAGCTGAGAAAATAGGCTGCGATGGCCGAAATTGATTTTACTGTATACACACATTATTTTTTTATTTATTATTATTTTTCTTTGTTATTATTATTTATTCAAGCATGCAGACATTCATTAGCAGACATAACATAAATATACGTATGTGATAGCTCCCTCTATAGGGGATGGGGTAGGGACATCGCCCATAATTCGCAGACACGGTGCAGGTCATGAGGCACAATTGAGGGGTGGTGCACCCGTCAAGAGGATATCGCACGTCTTGCATGCATAGCCTTAATTCACGTATTTCACCCGAGGTAATTCTCTGTGGCGTGGCGGTATAAATGTGTGAACAAAGAGCCCTAATCATAGGGATATGCAGGTTTTCCTGGTGACGCTCGAGGATCACTCTAGCGCCTACACATTAGTTCCAGGCTTTCGACTTTCGGTAGCTTCACACAGCCCCCATCTGTTTATTTTGGTAGCAGATTTCACCGTTCGGCGCGAGTCTCCTCATGTGTCTCAATGGGGATTCCCGGCTACTAAGATTCGTCCTTATTGTGATTCGCTTCACTATTTCGCGCGAGTCTCCTCATTTGTTTCATTGGGGATTCCCGGCTACTCGGCTCTGTGTTTCTCTCTCTTTTCTTTTTTTTCTCTCTTTTTTTCTCTCTTTTTTTATTTTTTTTATTTTTTTATTTTTTTACAGTGGGGGTAGGCAGCTTTTTCCTCACGATTACCTTTCACACGAGTGCAGGCATTCAAGCATCCGTAGAGTGCTAAGAAGAAATTCTAGCAATCCCTATAGTTAAAAGCTATTGAACACGCTACGTGCTAAGTGTGGGAGCGTTGCCTCAGGTTTATTTTGTGAGTTGGGCTTAGCGATTCAGCCATGACTCTTCCCCTTGACGTGTGCACCCGCCATAATAGGGTTCCCTTCGAGCGCGTGCCCTAACGCTCGTGCATCCGGAATCGGGCGATATTATTTAGCAAGGAAACACGGTCCTAGAAAATTCCAAGGAGGTGTATTATTCTATATTAAGCAACCATGCAAACAGGGCAATCAAGCATTCTCTTCTTTCTTCTTTTTTATTTTGTTGTTTTGTTGTTGTTTTTTTTTATTTATTTTTTTGTGTTTATTTTTTATTTTTTTTTGTGGCATAAGAAAATATTGTTGTTACGTATAAGTGTAGTGACAGTAGAGGTATTAGGGAAGCAGACCGCGAACGGCTGAAAGGGTATTGGGGAAGCGGGCTACAGAACCCAAGGGACATTAGGGGAGTGGGCCATAAGGGCCGAAATTAGGAAGCGGGCTGCAGGAGTCGAAGTTAAGGGAAGCGCGGTGGGACAGATGGATTAACCCTGACAGTGGGCCCCGGCCGAAATGGCCCTGCAGAGGGGCGTTGGGTAGCGGGATGTGAGAGTCGAAGAGACGGGTCTCTTTTGTTCTCTGGCCGGGGAAGGGTCCGGACCAAAGTGAAAGGTTTATTCTATTGTCCTCTGGCCGGAGAAGGATCCGAACCAAAGTGAGAGGTCTATTATTTTTTTTAACTGGGAAGCTGTCGGCTGAGGTGCCAATGATGAAGTAGCTGTCGGTTAGGAGCCGATGATTATATAGATGTCGACTCGAAGGCCGATGAAGGGGTAGCCATCGGCCAAGAGCCGATGATGAGGTAGCTGTCGGCTCGAAGGCCGATGAAGGGGTAGCCATCGGCCAAGAGCCGATGATGAGGTAGCTATCGGCTCAAAGGCCGATAATGAGGTAGCTGTCGGCTAAGAGCCGATGATGAAGTAGCTGTCGGCTCAAAGGCCGATAATTAAATAACTGTCGACCCGAAGGCCGATGAAGGGGTAGTTGTCGGCTTGAAGCCCCGATGGCTGAAAGTTGGTCGGTTTAGCGCCCCGTCGGCGGAAGGTCTAGTCGGTTTAACGCCCCGTCGGCGGAAGGCTTAGTCGGTTTAACGTCCCGTCGGCAGAGGGTTTAGTCGGTTTAACGCCCCGTCGGCGGAAGGTCTAGTCAGTTTAACGCCCCGTCGGCGGAAGGTCTAGTCGGTTTAACGCCCCGTCGGCGGGAGGTCTAGTCGGTTTAAAGCCCCGATGGCTGAGTATCTGTCGGCTTGAAGCCCCGATGGCTGAATATCTGTCAGCTTGAAGCCCCGATGGCTGAATATCTGTCGGCTTGAAGCCCCGATGTCTGAATATTTTTTTTTGGTTTAACGCCCCGTCGGCGGAATATTTTCCGGTTTAACGCCCCGTTGGCGGAATATCTATCGGCTTGAAGCCCCGATGGCTGAATATTTTTTTGGTTTAACACCCCGATGGCTGTTCTTTTTCTTCTTCTCTTCTTCTTTTATGGACATGCAGGTGCAAAGACCGCGTCTGCCTCGTGACTCTCTTTTTTTCTTCTCTTCTTCTTTTGTAGAGAGGCAGGTGTAGAGACCATGTTCGCCCCGTGATTGTTCTTTCTCTTCTTCTCTTCTTCTTTTATGGAGAGGCAGGTGCAAGGACCATGTTCGCCCCGTGATTGTTCTTTCTCTTCTTCTCTTGTGCAAAGACCTCTTCAGCCTCGTGACTCTCTTTTTTTCTTCTCTTCTTCTTTTGTAGAGAGGCAAGTGCAGAGACCATGTTCGCCCCATGATTGTTCTTTCTCTTCTTCTCTTCTTCTTTCATGGAGAGGCAGGTGCAGAGACCGTGTTCGCCCCGTGATTGTTCTTTCTCTTCTTCTCTTCTTCTTTCATGGAGAGGCGGGTGCACAGACCGCGTCTGCCTCGTGACTCTCTTTTTTTTCTTCTCTTCTTCTTTTGTAGAGAGGCAGGTGCAGAGACCATGTTCGCCTCGTGACTCTTTCTCTCTTTTTTTGTAGAGAGGCAGGTGCAGAGACCGTGTTCGCCTCATGTGCATTATTTCTTTCCTTCTCTTCTTTTGTGTGATGAGGCGGGCTCGAAGACCACGTCTGCCTCATGTGTCTTCTTTTGGTTCTGCTCTTCTTATTTTATGTGAAGAGGCGGGTTTAGGGACCACGTCTGCCTCACGTGTCTCTTCTTCCTTTTCTTCTCTTCTTTTGCGTGATGAGGCGGGCTCGAAGACCACGTCTGCCTCATGTGTCTTTTCTTCCTTTTCTTCTTTTCTTTTGTGTGATGAGGCGGGCTCAAAGACCACGTCTACCTCATGTGTCTTTTCTTCCTTTTCTTCTTTTCTTTTGTGTGATGAGGCGGGCTCGAAGACCACGTCTGCCTCATGTGTAGTCTTTCTTTTCTTCTTTTCTTTTGTGTGATGAGGCGGGCTCGAAGACCACGTCTGCCTCATGTGTCTTTTCTTCCTTTTCTTCTTTTCTTTTGTGTGATGAGGCGGGCTCGAAGACCACGTCTGCCTCATGTGTATTCTTTCTTTTCTTCTTTTCTTTTGTGTGATGAGGCAGGCTCGAACACCACGTCTGCCTCATGTGTCTTCTTTTGGTGCTGCTCTTCTTCTTTTATGTGAAGAGGCGGGTTCAGGGACCACATCTGTCTCATGTGTCTCTTCTTCCTTTTCTTCTCTTCTTTTGCGTGATGAGGCGGGCTCGAAGACCACGTCTGCCTCATGTGTCTTCTTTTCCTTTTCTTCTCTTCTTTTGTGTGATGAGGCGGGCTCGAAGACCACGTCTGCCTCGTGCGTGTCTTATTCTTTACTCTGCTCTTTTTTTCTCTTAATGTGCCCCAGGTTGGGGTGTAGCTTCATTTGGTGTGCATCCCCCCTGAGGGGGGGGGGGGTGTGTTTTACCTCTTCGCTTCTGTGCCCCCAGGCGGGGGTGTATTTTTTTGGCTTCTATGTCCCCAGACCAGGGTGTGTTTTTTTTAATGCCCCCGAGACGGGGTGTAGCTTTCTTCAAATGCCCCCATGGTGTGGTATACTCTTCGCTACTTCTATGCCCTCAGGTGGGGTATGTCTCTTCTTCAAATACCCCTGAGCCAGGGTGGACTTCTATTCATATGTCCCTGAGCCGGGGCGTGTTCTTTATAGCTTCTAGGCCCTCGAGGCGAGGTATGTTTCTTCTTCATATGCCCCTGGTACGGGGCGTAGCTCTCTTCAAATGCCCCCTGAACGGCGGTGTATCTTTTGCTTCTTATGCCCCCTAGAGTGGACTGTGTCTTTTGCTTCTTACGCCCCCCTGAGGCGGGGTATATCTCTTTACGGCTTCTGTGCCCCCGACGCAGGGTATGTTGTTTCTTCAAATGTCGCTTGGGCGGAGTATATCTTTCTTCTCATGCTCCCGATCCCCGGGTCGGGGTAGATGCTTCTGCTTCTTATGCGCCAAGGGCGGAGTGTATTTTTGTGCCCCCAGGCTGGGGTAGGTGCTTCTGCTTCTTATGCGCCAAGGGCGAAGTGTGTCTCTTTTTGTGCCCCTAGGCTGGGGTACATTCTTCATGTTTCTTATACCCTTTTCGTATAGCGTATTCTCTTGCTTCTTATGTCCTTGGATCGGGGCGTATGTTTCTTCTTCTGACGCCCCTAGGTCGGGGTATATTCTTTCTTCATGTGCTCCCAGGTCGGGATGTATGTCTCTTTGCTTCTTTATGCCCCTGGGTGGAGGTGTACTCTGTCTCTTTGCTTCCGCGTCCCCCAGGCGGGGTATGTTTCTTCTTCCAATGCCCCTAAGCCGACGCATATTCTTTATGGCTTCTATGCCCCCTGGCGGGATATATTTCTTCTTCAAATAGCCCTAAGACGGGATGTATTCTTCTCTTTCTTATGCTCCCGAGGCGGGATGTATCTTCTTCAAATACCCCTAACTCGGGGCGTGTTCTTTATGGCTTCCATGTCCCCTGGCGGGGTATGTTTCTTCTTCAAATACCCCTAGGCCGGGGTGGACTTCTCTTCATATGCCCCTGAGTCGGGGCATGCGCTTTTATAGCTTCTAGGCCCTCGAGGCGAGGTATGCTTCTTCTTCAAATACCCCTAGGCCGGGGTGAATTCGTTTCTTCTTCCCAGACACACCGGGGGGAATGTTTGCTTCTTATGCTCCCAAGGTGGGGTGTATTGCTGCTTTTGATGCCCCCAAGGTGGGGCGTATTGCTGCTTCTGATGTCCCAGAGCGAGGTATCCCCCTTTTTTTATATGCCCCTGGCACGGGGTGTATTCCGCTTCTAGTGCCCCCAGAGTGGAGTGTATTGCCGCTTTTGATGCGGGGTGTGGTTCTTGCTTTTTATGCACCCGATGCGGGGTGAATTCTTCTTCTTTGTTTACGTGCCCCCATATCGGGGTGTATTCCTCTCTTCATATGCTTCCCTAAGCCGGGGGATGTTGTTTGTTCTGCTTCAGATGTCCCCCCCGGGGGGGTGCATGTTGCTTCATGGACTCCGAGCCTGGGGTATGCTCCTTCAAAGGTCCCTAAGCCGGGGTGGATTCTCTTTTCTTCTCATGCTCCCAAGGCGGGATGTAGCTTCTTCAAGTACCCCTAAACCGGAGCGTATTCTTTATGGCTTCCATGTCCCCTGGCGGGGCATGCTTCTTCTTCAAATACCCCTAGGCCGGGGTGGACTTCTCTTCATATGCCCCTGAGTCGGGGCGTGTTCTTTATAGCTTCTAGGCCCTCGAGGCGAGGTATGCTTCTTCTTCAAATACCCCCGAGACGGGGGTGTGTTTCTTGGCTTCATATGCCCCGGACGTGGGGTATATCTTTTGTTTCTTATGCTCCCGAGCCGGGATGTAGCTTCTTGGCTTCATATGCTACCGAGACGAGGGGTATGTTGCTTTATGTGCCCCCGGGGGGAATGCA